>JAWWLV010000144.1:1854049-1914835 GCA_035041135.1 Platyrinchus mystaceus | reverse complement strand
GATGCTGCAACAGCTGTGCAGGTCCAGCAAAATACTGGCATCCTGCTCACCCCCGTGACCTCTTGTACAGAACTCAGATTAGGGAGAGGCAGAACTCTCGCGGTGCTCAGATTTAAAATAAAGCCTTTAGAAATTGCTCGGACAGAAAAGAAATCCTCGGAGGGTCACTCTGCAGCGGCCACGAGGGAACAGGGATGGTGCTGGGGCGGCTGTGACATGCAGCCACCCCCTCTCCCTTGCCTCCCCTCCTCCTCCTTTTATTAAAAAGCAGAGGGCCCGGCCCAAAGCTGATGGCATATTTACCTTCATGAGTTTTAAAAAAAGTTAATTACCGCTCGGAGCAAGTTGGTCGGGCTGTCCTGAGCTGTCTTTTATTAGTAGTCGCCTTCATTAATTTCCCTCGCTGGATTTGCTGCTAATAGCTGCCTGGTCCTGGGCAGCACAAAGCAGCATCTGTGCCATTGAGCAGAAAAGCGGGAGTCAGGCAAAGGGGGGCACTGGGGGGGGCGACGCCGTTTGCAAATCAACCTCTATTAACGTGATGTCCTGCTCGGAGGGGACGGCAGCCCCGGTAGCCGGCACGGCAGTTTGGGCTTCACTCAGCTGTTACCGAGGGAGGAAAGGCACCTGCTGCCTGCCAGGGGGGATCCTGCCCTCATCCTGTGCCCCTGGGTGCTGGCTGTGCCACCCAGCCACCTCCCCCCCGGATGCAGGGGGAAGAGGGATGTTGGACCTGCCTCTATGGGATCTGCGTTCCCCCACTGGTGCTGTGGGTGCTCTGGTTCTCTTAGCAGCATCCAGCACTAATCAAATTATTCATAACTTAGTATCTTTGGATGGAAGATACGCTCTGCCTTAAAAACAGCTTGGCAGAGAAGTTTGGGATTAGAGAACGGGATTAAGTTCTGTTTGGAGGGGCACAGTGGGCAGGCTGGGGGGGGGAGCTGGAGGCATCACTGACTCACACGAGCAGGGGCAGCGGGAGGCTGCGGAGGCCAACAGCCCCATCTGCTCCTGCTCTGCCAAGGGACAGGGGAGATGATTTCATCCAAGTGGAAAAAAGGAGGGTGGCGCGTATCGCTCCCGGCAGAGGGGTGAGAGCTGCACGCTGCTGCCAGTTTCCCTGCAGGGCCAGGGAGGGCACCCGGGTGCCGCAGCGGGGACTTCCCTCGGGGCAGCAGGTGACAGCAGCAGTTATCAAGTTGTGGTGGTTTTTTTTTTTGGCTTTGCTGCAAATATTCTCACTCTGGTTAGCGGGAGGGAGATGCCGAGGAGGAGGCTGGAGCTGCCGTGCCTTTCCAAGCAGAAGAGATGGGGCGGCGCGGGCTGCGGTTCACGCGCTTGCCGGCGTGAGGCTTTGCCCTCAGCCCCCATGAATAAATAGCTGTGTCTGGTGAAGGAACGGTGCCTAAATCCAGCAGCTGGGCTCCAGGGGCAGCTGATGCCGGGTTTGTGGCAGCAGGGACGTGCTGCCTCGCGTGCAGGGGCTGCCTCACAGCTGGAGGGGTCACCACGCGCCCGCTCTCTGCCGCCCGTAATGGCCCGGGATGCTGAGACTCACAGGGAGGCAAGCCTGGCTCAGCACTGTGTTGTTGGGATAACTGAGGGGGCTCCCTTTCCAATCCATCTTTGCTAAGAGAAATCCCCCAAAGTGCTCTACAGAGTCACTAGTTAGTGGCAATGGAGGGAGAAAATCATTCTACCTGTGGTTTGCAGCCTCCGGTTGTTCCCTCGGCATCACGCTTACTAAACTCTCATGCATGAGCACACAGCCAGCAGGACTCTGCCTTTCACATGGATACCTGCAGAAAGGGAAGTGGGACAAACCTTTAAGCAAATCCCTGCCCCTGAAGGACAGCAAAGCGTGTCCCCCACCTTGTTAAGAGCAGGACAGTTCTGAGCCTGACTTACCGCAGCACTTACACAGGGGGTAAACTCAAGTTGGTGAATTTAGCTGAGAGAAGGAAATATTCCATGTTTGCTCAAACTTGATGTCCCTACAGTTAATATTTCACTGTCCCAGCATGACACTCGTATTGCAGAGACCGGCCCTCAATGGCCGTACCAAGCACTTGGGTTGGAATCTGGAGTGTGTTATAATTTACCAAGCCCCAAAAACACCTTGGTAGCAAGTTGCTTAATAAAAACCATTCAATTTCTAACTAAAACTTCTAATTAAAAAAAAAAAAAAGTATTCCCTAAGTCTCAGGTTAATTCAAATTACTTTATTCTGAAACCAGAGAAAATAACAAAACAGCAATTTTTTTGGTCAGTAGCTCTAAGATGAAACTTCTAGCCAAAATACTCCAATAAATTCTCCATCATCAGAGTGAACTATTTCTTTCCCCAATATTCCCATATTTATACCACAAATACGAAACAACAATTTAAGTTCTGTGTGTTTGGAGCCACGTGTGTGTCCAAGTTCTTCAGGCAATGAGGTTTTGGGGCAGGTTAATCCATGATTTCCAGTATCCAAGCCCTGGGTGAAGACAGAGTGCCTGATATGTGTGAAATTGTGCCCAAGCCTGTAAAGAGTGAGACAAGTAGAATATGATTCCATGTATATTTTAACAGGGAAGTGGACAGGCTGATCCTCAATACTTTAACCTGTGAGTAGCCATAACTTTGGCTGAGATGGCAAAAAGCCTCCTAACACCACCACGAGAAATCAGCTGCTAAAAGCAAATATCAGGAAGGGAGCAAGATATTGAAATTTCACGCAGAGGGATTTGTTCGGGAGCACATCTAACCGAATTTCCTCTTTCTCCCTTTGACCAGGAAGAAGCTGGAAAAGGCACGGCTTGTCAGGGGTCCCGAGGCTGCGTGCTCTGTTGGAGCAGACCCGGCGGGGCCCGGCTGCTGGCAGCCTATTAGGACACTTTGTCCTGCAGAGATTGTCCGGGAGGTTTTGTTTCGGTTTTAATTGTCTCTATAGAGCGGGGAAAGCCTCTGCAGAGAGGCTTTAACACGGCATCTCCGCCGCCCATTAATTCCCGGGATCTTGCTAACTAGCTTTGTTCGCCCCTCGGAGCCGGGCGCTCGCTGGCCGGAGCGCGGAGCTATGTCTGTCACTTGGTTAAAGCCCGCATTTCCCCGCTGCCGCGGACAGGGCCGGCCTTTATTGGCTGCGCAACAAGATAACGGGCTTAATCTTCCCAGTAACACGTGAGTTTTCATGTATCACTTTAATCTGCGAGACACTGGGGCCGAGTGTACCGTCACATGCCGATTTCGCCGCCGTGTCAGCCAGCGCCTGCCCGGCTCAATGATGGATTGTTCGCCGGCTCTTAACAACAGGCAAGATGGTGAATGCCCCGGGGGTGACAGACAGTGTGCAATGGGAACGGCCACAAATCTGACGGCCCGGTTCAAGTTCACCTGACAAAGCTGGAGCGCCCGAGAAAGGATTATTCACACTGGCATTATATTTTTGAATGCATTTTTCTTCCCGTGCAGCTGCGCAGCTCCCCAAGACTGAAGGTTTATGCACCATAATAAAGAGATTTAATTTTTTTTTTTTTCCTTCTCGTGCTTCTCCCTCTTTACACCTAGTTCTAATCGGTTGGTGCAGGGACAGGGCATCTTTCCAAACAACTCGGCACAAACATCTCTTAGAAAACAATAGCACTGCTAAAACACGGGGACAAAAGCCTAAAAATCTCCGCTGGCTGCAGAAACAAAAGAGGGTGGTTTTGTTAAAGCCAAGTCTGTTGGGGACCCATCTTTTTTGTGGAAGTTTGATGCTGTGTTCCCTTTCTCACTGGGAAAAACTCCCCCAGCCTCTGTGCTGGGGGGGCAGCGGGACGTCAGGGTTTTGGGGAGGGGAAAGAGGAGAGTGGGAAATGAAGGCAGCTTTTTGCTGCTGGTGGACAACCCTGCTCCTAAAGATGTGTAGGTTAAAACAGTGCCCAGCCCTTGGTGTGACTGACCTGTGAGAGCCTATGCTAGCAGCTCCACCGAGGGCCTTGTCAAAGACAGGCTGCGACAGATCTCGTTGCACTCCACGTGCTGGTCATTAAAGAAGTAATAAATTCCTTTCTTCCCAAAGTTGGAGCGGGAGACATCTCTGCTGTTCAGAGAATGAATCTGGGGGTCTGTGAGGTAGATGATGCCCTTCCCATTTCCTGTCACCCAGCCTGGGAAAGAAATGATACATTTTGCTATCAAACATCACGGGCTTTGTGTTACTGTATTCAGGACTCACTGCTTGGTGCGGCCCAAGCTCTGTCAGCCTCACCTCAGTGATTCTCAATTTCAGCAAAACCTGAACCCTAAGAGGCACTTACTGACTATTTAAGGAAATGAACATCCCAAAGATAGCTGGGGGGCTAAAGGTTGAGCCTGAAAGGCATGAGGTTCACTGCAATACACACCCTGCAGGTCAACAACGACGTCTGTTCCCTTGGAGAACTCGTAGGAGAAGTGGCCGTAAGCCAGACCGTACTCCGTGGCTTTGTACTCATTCTTGACTACCCTGGTGTTGTTGGAAAGCTTCACAAACTCCCCGAGGATGTAGGGCTCCACACTCACACACCCTTTTATAGTTCTGTCTTCCAGGATCTGGAACGAGACAGTCTCACTGCTGTTGGTTTAAAACCAAAACTGACTCAAGGCACCCCTCCCACCAGTTCCTTGGAATTGCTTAGAGGACAGTTCTTACCAGGAGTACTGCAGATGGGATATAAAAGATCTGGGTAGGGACCTTTTGCTCATACAGCCTCTTGTTGAACTCTGTCACGTAGTACTGGGCGGTCATTTGTCGCTCCACGTCACTGAAGTGATGGAGGAGCCCTTTTTCTTCTTTATATTCCTTCCCAACATACCTAAACAGAGAGAGAGGTGTTTGGAGAAGTGTCTATTCTGTATGTTGTGATACAGAACACCACTGCAAAGCTGAGCTTGGCTGTTCAGAAGCAAATACTGCTGTGGGTGACACACTTAAAATTGCAGCCATTAAAATGTGGTTTGTTTTTTAGTTTTATATCTCATACAGGTGAAAAATTATCCATCAAATCCTGGGATGGGGGTTTCATAACACTGGAATGTTTAAACTCGACTGTTCTTGACTCTGAAGGGAAAGCCAGCACAGAGGTACTGTAATACTGTTCTCAACCTATAATAATTTATAGGCTACTTCTAATAATGATGCTTCTAAGTAATGATAAGAATTTACTCTGCAATTAGCTGTTAGAAGACAACAGTGAAGTAGCTTTTCCTTCCCAGTAGTTAAAAAGTAGAGTCACACAGAGCAATGGGAAAGGTTGCCAGAATGCCCAAGGCATCTGGGAGACCCATAAAACACTCCTGCTGCCAAAAATCTCACAGTTTTTATTCTTTAAATATAAATATAAATATTTACACAGAAGCAGCACCGATAAACATTTTGTTTCAGAAATCTGTTTGGCCCATACCTTCCCAGGGTTTCTTCTTGGTGCAGGAAGTGTATCCAGAAGGCATTTCTCTGCTTGCCTTCCTTTGCCACGTTCAGGTAGTCCCCAATGAACACGGCGGTCTCTTGGCCTGTCCACAGGCCGGATTTCTTGGAGTATTTTAAAAGGAGAGCAGCTACAAAAAGAAAACACATCACAGGACTTGTGTTTGTTTGTTTTTTTTGGTTCTGGAATCTAAATGGGTGACAAGACTAGAGTAATGGGCTGGAAGACAACAAAAAATTAAATCCTAATAAATGCTGGCTAAAATATGGTGTGAAAAGGCCCGAGTCAAGCCTGTTCCCTGAGGAGGTACCTGTTGCTGTGTGGGAACTTACAGTATGCTTTATGAAGCTCTTTGGTCCTAAAAATCCCTGTAGGCATCAGTCTCTGGACAAGCCAATTATGTTCCACCCCCGCCAGAAGCTGCTTGTAATCATCATCCCTCAGAAATCGAGCATCCAGGATTTCTTCCTTCGTCCTCCCAGGTGTGAGAGCAAAGCCACTTCCCCTTGGGGTCAGAAATGGAATCTCAGGGGAACTTGTGGGCATCTGTGCTGATTTGATCCATGAACTCAGAGATGAACTGGATTGTCTCTTGCTGCTCACCATGTCCTGAGACTTTTCCTCATCTCCTTCTGTAGTGGCACAGTGAAAGTGTTTGCTTATGGATATCTTGCCCTGTGAGGGCAGAGCTGTTGGCACACTGGGAGCTGCTTGATGCTTTGGAGCAGGTGCCATGGGATAATTGTTTCCTGAGTCTCCAGCACTGAGGAAATCAAATTCTGTGTCACCAATCGTTTCTGCCTGGGTGTCAACCTCAGGCACCTGGTGGGATCTGTCCCCCATCATGGCAGATTTCCTCATCCAGTCACACACAGAGGAGCTGCTGCCTGTTTTGGGCTCAGTGCTTGTTGATAGCACAGAATTACCCCCGTTTTTGGGGGGATGTGCCTGACACGAGGGATCCTCTGTGCTTCCTGCAGATTCTCCTGGGTGGACCCACTCAAAGCGGCCACTGCCTCCCTCCCTGACGCTGTCCTTGGTCCTGCAGCCCAGCTCTGCATGGGAGGAGGACTTCTCCTCCTCCAGTCTGGTAGGAATGGAGTAAGAGGTGGAGAGGGAAGGAAACACATCACTCAGGTCCTTTGCTTTCTTTTGTGGAGATCTCTTTCCACGGTATCTTCCCTCCCGCAGTTCGCCTCCACAAAGAGACGCCTTCTCCACCCTCCTCCCAGCTCCAGGTGCACCTCCCTCCAAGGAAGGCTGAGGAGATCCCTCACAGCTATGGAGAGGCTCCCGAGGAGCAGGATTCCAGGCTCTGGGAGGCAACAGGTGCAAGGATGCAGCTTGACCATTTCCATCAGATTCTGTGGTGCAGCATCGCTCCTTCTCCTGCTGCTGCCCTTCCCTGGGGCACTCTCTGCTGTTATTACAGTTTAGCTCCTCCCAGCTGGAAGAGTAACTGGATTTTGACAGCTTGCACCAAGAGCTCTCCGAAGTTGTGCTTTGACTCCTGTTTTGCCCTATGCTGAAACCACCATTTTCATCATTTACTCCCATTCCGAAAGGCTCAGTCTCTTCTTCCAAGGAAATTTTCATCACACCAGAACCAATGCCTTGATTTCTCTGGCCACCAAGTCTCTCTGAGCTGCTTCCTGCTGTCGGTAAGCCCAGGATTTTTGCAGCACCTCTCCCCCCCTGCACTATTTCCTCAGTAGCACACACGGTGTCCGTGGTTTTGGTCTCTGTCCTTAAGGTCGTGATACAAGGTCCCACGTGGATTTCTCCCGGCGTGGTTTTCTGAACCCTGCACGTGTTCTCAAACACTTGGCACACCGACAGGTGATGCTGGGAATGCCTGGCCAGGATTTGCTCAAAGCTGGTTTCCCCTCGCAGGGCAGGCTTTTCCACCATGCCTTTATAACTGTCTGGGACGTAAGACCTGGCATCGGAATTGGGGAAGCTTTCCACTCGCAGGCGCTTCTTCACTGATGTGATCAGGGACATGATCTCTTTGGCAAGTGTTCCTTTCTCCCCCTCTTCTGGGAACGAGGTGCTGTAGGAATGCAGTTTTTCCAAGGCTTCCCTGCACAGCTGACCCACCTCACGGAGCTCCTCGCTCTCCCCACGGAGCCACCGGTGCACGGTGGCGAGGCAGAAGGCAGCTTTAATGAAACTGTGGAGCTCCTGCTTGCTGGTGATGGGACTCTGGTCATTCTTGGTGAGGAGCCCAATCTCGAAGGATTCTTTGGCTTCAGACAAGTAGAACTCTCTCTTTTCTGGGGGACAGTCCCTGGAGTGGCTGTAGGCCAGCAAACACGTCCCACGGATGTTCTGGGAGGGGAGGAAAGAGTGAAGGAATTAAAACCATGTTTCTTTCCCTTATACAATTTGAAGCGAACATTGGCTTTAACTCTCTGCCTGGAAGGAATAATCTCCTTCTTTTGCCTTTGAAATACAGCTGTAGTTGTAGAAGCAGCATTCCCAGGGCTTGAAAGCCCATCCTCGCTCTGTGGACAGCTTTCCACCCTGGCTGGAGTTCAGAGCAACTCACACCACATAGAACCAACCCCACCCACAAACACAGACGCGACACCCCGTGTGACTCAGCGTTTGAAAGCCGGATTGGAGCCAAATTTAAGAGCCAGGGCTCTTCCTCTGCACAAATCCCACTTCCAGAGTGAAGATGAACACTTACCACGGCCGTGAGGACGAAGAGGGGGGTGTACTGGCTGTAGGCTGCTGCCAGCTTGCAGGCCTCAGCAGCAGATAACAAGCGGTGGCTGGACTCTTGGAGGAAGCTCTGGTGAAAGGAAAGAAAAACATGAGGAAAAACCTCATGTCAAAGGCTTTATTTCCAAGGAAATGGGACCTGATAAGCAGGGACATCATATCTTAAACAACAGCCAGGTCTGTTTCCTCAGGAGCATTTTTGCTCAGGTTTGCCATCAACATGTCACTTTTTGACCCTATAAATATTTTGACCCTATAAATATTCTGTATATTACACTCTATAAAATACTCTCAATGTTTTCTTTTTCCCATCTAGGTGCTAATGAATATTTTCACCAGGAACAATGGAAGTTTCTTCAGCCCTCTCAGCACAGGAGAGGAACTGGAGGGAGAACAAAGTGTGGGTGAATTTGTAAACATACAGACCATCTGAAGAAAATAAACACACAAACCCCAAACCAAGTCTCACCAGGTCAATGTCAGCACTGGTTTTAAAACGTGTATAATCCTGCTCATTCATGGAAGCAAAGATGTCTGCCATAAAACCCAAGGAAGTGGCAATTCCCTGAAAGGGAAACGGAAAATGATCAGAGTGGGTTTTCCCCTTGAATTTTGAATTTTATTGCTCTGAATAAAGTAGGGTTCTGTGTGTGGCACACACCAGGAAAAAAAAATACAACAAAGCAAACTAACAAGATCCAAAGATTCAAAGATCCAAAGAGAAGCATTTCTAAGAAATCTGGAGATGTCATCTTGGTAAGGTTTTATTAATTTCAACTTGCAGGAAGTGTAATCTGGAAGATCTGATGCCACCTAAGGGTCTGCCCAGATAAATAGTTCAGAAAGCCAGAAAGTAACTGTAAGCTTTCCACAAAAATTCACTGCAGAACTTTGCTGCCACTGAAATGGAGAAGTGAATAGAAATGTTCTGAGCTTGAGGTCAGGCTTTAAGGCATGGCAGAGGAGAGGTGACAAGGTCTGGGTTTGTGGGATATCTTGTGCTGGGGTCCAATTACAAAACCTCTTCAAGCCTCACCCCGGGACTTGCCAGGCTTAGGTTCACATTCCTGTTTAGCTACGGACACATGGTGCAACTGTTGCTTCATCTCCAGTGGGAAGATTAGTGCTGAAAAGCCTCTCAGAGGTGCTAAAGAGAGATGCAGTGGCTGTTGTGAGGTGTTCAGGTCCTGCAGGGCCAGGGAAATCCAGCACCTACCACAGATAGCGTAGAGCAGCTCAGCAAATGAACCTAGCTTGGACACTAGGAAAACTAGGAAAAAAAAAATTAATTTTAATCCTAATAAAACCCTAAAATCTATGGCTGCATTCTGGGATTAGTCTGTCCTTGCTGAAGGCACCTGTGACATTCTGGTTGATGGTTCACTTTGGGTGATTCTGCTTAATGAGAACTATTGCTTCCATGCCCCTGCAGGAAAAAAGGTGTCGGTAGGTCCGTGCATGCATGCGGAAACAATGCGGAATACAGACTTTGTCCTGCCTGTTAACCCTGGCTGAGGTGTGTAATTGAGACACTGCTGCTGAGGGACTTTGCTGCAGCAAACAAAAGCTACTCTGGAATGATTACTGGGTTGGCAAGCACATCCAGAGTGGAGAGAAAACACTTACCTTCTTATCTGGCTGAGGAAGCTTGAAGTATCCCACGAGCGAAGCCCAAATCAACTCTGCTGCCTCATACCACATCCCTGAAATGAATCAGAATACAGTCACTGAGCAGATGGCAGCTAAGGATTTCCACAGGACAAAACCATACCATTTTATCCTCATAAGAGACTCCAGCTCAACAGTCATGGAAGGCTTTGGTGTTTCAAACCAAAAGCACAAAATTAACACTGTTCCCTCAAGCGTCAATCCCTGAATACAGAAGCCCATCACGCTGTTTTATGGACAGGAGGAGCTCAACACAAGCCAGAACTCTGATATGTGTCCAATGTAACATTTTAGAGGGGGAAAAAAAAAGGGGAAAACCTTGATTGGATGTTTATAGAAAGGAGCCTTACCCAGCTTTTGCAGGATCTGCCCCCTGATTTGCAAGCAGACTGCCTGAACGAGAATCCGATCGCTTTCCTCAGCGTATCGCCAGGTACCTGCAGGAAGAGTGGGAAAACTCAGCAGAGAATGGAAAATGTTGCTGTCACTCTAAACCTCCAAGGGTAACCTAAATCCCACCAAATTGCTGGGATTCTCCCTTTTTTTGCACAGAGGCCCTTCTTGTATGAGACTCTGGGTTTCACACGAGAGAAAACCCCAGAACAGCCTTCCTAAATTTTCCAAGTTGTAGGGAAACCTGAACATATTGGCTAAATAAACCCTGAAGGCTTAAGGAAATGGAGAACAGATATAACCCCCTAAAACAGCTTGTCTCAAAACCAGAACTAAACAGTAATGATGTATGTCTGCCACAATTATTGAATTCTCACTAGTAGAAATGCTACACACCCCTCCAGATCCGAGACAAGCCACAGGATCAGCAGTCGAGTCATTGGGCAGAAAGGAAAATAAAAAGTATAGAATAAAGTGTTAATTTAGCCTGTAAGAGCAGTGGGAATTTGAAGGAGAAGCATTACTCCAACAATCTGCATTTTTGAGGGGATAGAGTTGTCTTAGTTTTCCACATCAGTCAATTGCTTGAAACGGGCCCACACTTTAAACCTCCCCATCCAGAATATTTTCCCCCCCGCGTGAAGACGCACAAGGATGAAATATGAAAGTTTCAAAACAAAGTTGTGTTTCCACATTTCAGCAAAGAGTGGTGAAGGAAAAGAGAAGTGTGACATAGGGAGTCATCAGTGGGGTTGGTCTGGCTGTATGTGGAGCTTTATGTAACTGTTAAAATCAGGAAGAAAAATCCCACCAAAATAGCAAGTGTGAAACTGGAAAAGAAATCCGTACGTACCTGTTGCTCCATTGCCGTTAATCAGGCTGCTTAGGATATATTCAGCTTTTAAAAGTTTACCTGATTGAAAATTTAAAGAAAAAAAAGGTCAGAAAATTAATATAAAAATGTATCATTTGGCATGAAGTGAACAAGAATATTCAGGAGATATCACCAGCACATAGATTTGCTGCTGTCAACAGTCAGAAATGCACGTGCCATACGATCTGTAACATGTGGTGGCATAGTAAGATGGAATTATGTATATATAAGTTTAATTTCACACATTATACATTCCTGGAAGAGTGCTGGGATTCCCAGCTCTTATTTCCCTCCCAGAAGAAAGTAGTCTTTCCTGCTCCCTTCAGCAGGATTCTGTCCCAAGGAAACGTGGGGTTTGGAAACCCGTTTTGGTCTGACTGGGGAGTGACCTGACATCCCACCACGGAAAGCATAGCCAAAGGAAGATGTGTTAAAAATCCTTCAGGTGTTGTCCATGTTACAGGAATGATGGAATTTTATTTTTTCATCCTGGAGGGGTTGCAAGCTGCCCTGTTTGCATAGTCAAGTGGTCCCACTGAAAAATAAAAAGCAGCTGGGATGGTGCAGAGTGAAAATGCCAGGGTTCCAATTTCCTTTTTTCCAAGGCTCTTGGTCAGGAGTACAGCAATTCAGACACCCCTGTTTGAAACCAGCAGGGAAGATTTGTTAAGGAACAAAAGCTCCAATTAGTATTTTCCACACCCTTTCACAATTTTCTCTCCTGCTTTTGGCTCTGAAACCCTTTATACCGGCCCCTTTGTGCTAGTGAGAGGAGCTGGGAGGGCTCGAGGGGGCCGGGAGCGGGAAGTGCGCTCGGAAAGATGGCACCGGGGGCCGTGACAATGTGATCCCAGCGAGGGATGAAGTGTCTTCTCCGGAGTCAAGTAGCTCCTAATTGGAGCTGCTTCCCACTTGAGGAAGAGGAGCAGTACCTGAGTTGACGGCGAGGCGAGCCTGGCGGATGAGCACCTGGGGGCTGATGGGAGCCGTGGGATGCAGCCGGTGGAGGCCCTTGGCGATCCGCAGGAGTTTGCTGGAGGCGTCGATCCAGTACAGGAACCGGTCAATCAGGAACACGACAGCACTGGCCGTGGCACAGTCCTTGACCACGATGGAGGCCTTCAGATAAACCTGGGAAGAACACGGGAAGCCTCAGAGGAACTCACCCCCAGAGGCTCAGGGAGCTGACTGTGGAAAACATTCAGCTGTGCCAACCCTATTCCTCCCCGTGTTTTCATTTTTAGGATAGGACGGTGCCAGCTGTTTGTTTTGCTTGAGCCGTAGATATCATTCCTGATTTTTTTCTTTTTGGGTCTTTCTAACTGTTTGATAACTGGAACCACATAATGTGGTGGTCTGCTAATGAATTTAAGACATGCCCTACAGATTACTATCAACAATAGCAATTAATTTAAAAGGGGGCTGTGAGACTGGGAAGACCGGAAATGGTCACTACAGCCATTGTCCCAGACAGATCTCAAGCCATCCACTCCTTTGTACACCACAAACAGGCAAACAGGCCAGGAACCCGATGTTTTTCCCTGCAGGCCATCTTTAATAACTACTAAGACTTTATGAACTCTTCTGGATTCCCCCAGTGGCTGAGCCATCACCGTGACAGGAGGAACAGTCAGAATTCCTGAGGTGCCTGCTGTTCAGAGGTCAGCAAAGACAGCCATGAGGACACACAGCTTCATTGTGGCTGCAGAAGTTCACATGGACCTGGGGATATTTACCAAACACCATCCCCTTCCCATGGTGGGCTGGGGCTGGTATTCCTGCCCAGTGGAGCGAGGAGGTGCTCTACAGGCTGACATCCAGGCAATTACTTTTCCAGACGCTGCCAAGACATCTCTGTCCGAATCCCCACCAAAACATCAAGTACCACCCTCTGAGGTGTGCAGGAGGAAGCCCACATCAAACCAGCACTGATCCATGGCAAGCATTTCCCAGCTCGTTTGCACTTCTCCCCCCACACACACCCCATGAGCCCGAGTTGGATTTTCTAAGAGGATGACACTTGAAAAGGATTCCTGGAGGCCGGCACAGCACAGCTCCGCTTGTGCCGGCCAACAATGGAGGAATCCCCCTCTCCAAGCACCTGTAAACTGACACTGCAAACCAGCCATTCCAAATGCTCATCAACAGGCCATATATTTAAGCACAGAGCATCGCCTAATCTATTTTTTTTTCCTCCCCTTCTTCCTTTAATAGATGGGAGCACAAAAGCCTGAGAGAGGGTGACCTACCAAACAAAAGGGCCTTTGAGTCCCCAGGAAAAGTAGACTTGGAGGAGGATGGAAGGAATCCAAGTGGCCCTATTATTTCCACTTGCACTAATTAGACATTTTTCTGTCAGCTATTGAGCACTGCTGAGAGGCCAAACTCACTGAATTCATTTCTAAAGTGTTTACAGAAGTTTGCATCTGTTTGTGTCTCTTCAGGAGGAAAATAAGCACTTCAATAGCATTGTGGAAAATCTAAACGAAGCATCCTATTCTGAAGGGCTTGGCAGTCTTGCAGCTGCATAATTTAACTCGCCCGCTCAATGCCGAAACCTCTTGTGTCCCTCTCCAAACCCAAATGGACACAAAATGTGGAAAAGTCAAGCCAGGGGGAGAAACTCAGCTATTT
This sequence comes from Platyrinchus mystaceus, assembly GCA_035041135.1. Classification (NCBI taxonomy): domain Eukaryota; kingdom Metazoa; phylum Chordata; class Aves; order Passeriformes; family Tyrannidae; genus Platyrinchus; species Platyrinchus mystaceus. The sequence goes on along the minus strand of JAWWLV010000144.1, from coordinate 1,901,098 downwards.
TTTTTTTCGGGAGGCAGGGCCGCATGCTGTGTGGCACACAGGCGACACGGCTCCGTGACAGCCTTCGCAACCACGTCCCCCCCTGTTCCGAGCGGGACACCGAGAAATTAATAATACCCGCTCCTTTCATTCCCTGCCAGCTCGTGTGGCTGGAAAATTCCTCAGCACCTCCAGCCCGAGGCCGGGCACGCACCCAAGCCACGCACAGAGACCCTCCCCAAAACGCCACTGCCAAGCGAGCCGGGGGAGCGGCTCCCTGTCACCCAGCCCGGAGCCAGGGAAACCCCAGTGACTCCCAGGATGTCACAGCCTGCTCCAGCACAGTCAGAAACCGGTGCCCTAAACAGATTTACTCACTTTCTTTATCGCTTTAGGCACATCCACACAGAGAGAAAGAGAGAGAGAGAGAGAAAGAGCGAGGTACGCGCGCACTTTGTTTTCACATCTGTGCCCGCGACGTGAAATGGATCCGTCTAATTGAGTTTGGGACACAAAGGGAACCTCGCGGCCTGGGAAGTGGAATCAGGTGGTGGGAGAATTAAATTTGCACCAGATTTCTATACACGGACCATTGGGGAAAATGCAAAGCAGCCTTTAGTGAAGGGGTCTGGCCCTAATGGCGCGGAGTTGGGAGGGTGTGCGGCTCGCATGGGCTCCCCGCATTAGTGGCTTTAGCTCCTCCTCACGCCGGGGCTGAAGTTTGGGTCCCAGCTTTGGGTTCAAAGCCACGACGCCCTCTCCGCACTGACAATGGGGGCCACTCCCAGGAGAGGGGAGAAGCTCAGAACCGGGGCCATCTGGCACTAGGACGGGCAGGAGAGCGTCAAAGGGAAATTATTGGTGCATAGTAAATGAGGATGAGGAGGAGGGGAAGGAAATAGGGGGAAATCTTTATGTGGCAGCTGATGTAAGAGGAATTACAAGCCCAAATAAATGAAATATTGATTTAATCCACTCTCTCGGCCCTCTTTATAAAGCGAAGATCCCAGAGGCAAGCCCTCCTCCCCAGCCTGTGGGCTCAGGAGGATCCCCTTTGGAAAAACGCCTCTGCAAACAGCGTGGTTGGAAAGCAGGGGCAGGAATCGTTTCATTTTCAGTGTCCCCACAGTTTTGCTGATGCTCTGGACTTTTGTGCTTGCTTATATCCATTTGGCTCAGGCCGTCTGAGTCCTGGCCTCATTTGCAAACCGCAGCTGAGGTTTAAAAATCTTTTTAAAAAAGCCACAAACCCAAGAGCGGTCGGCGAAGAATTCCTAATTCCGTGCACAAGGCAGGAGTTCCAGAGGCTCGCCACGCACTTCCAGGTGCTTCATTTCTCTCCCGAGCGCTGCTCCCAGTTAGCACTCCACTGAACCCTGACAAATTGCCCGGTTTTCTTTCCCCCTGTCAGATTAAAGACGGAGCCACAACACCGCTGGATCCGGCTGAAGCCTTTCACCCTCCTGCCCCACGCGCCCTTAGCAAAGCCCATCTTTCCAAGAGACCAAAGCTGCTGTCACCGCACGGGACTTCTCTATCAATCCCTGCCTTTCAGCTGGCAGTCAGAGCCCACTCCACAAATAACAGGGAATTAGGCCTCCCACCACCTCGGTGATGGGCACAACAAAGTGTGGCTGCGAGGAGCAGACGGATACGCCTGAGACACGGGACAGGGAATCGCTGCAGACTGCGGAATCAGCAGCTCCTGGACACTTCCCTCTCGCTCCCAGCAGTGAGAACCTCATTTAATGGCTTCTGAAGTTGTTAATTAGCTCAGGTTATTCATCCCGAAGGCAATGGAGAGTAGGGTGTTTATTCAAAGGCAGCAGCATTAGGTCCATTATGAGCAGCTCAAAACACCACAGGACGGGGTAGTTTTATGCCACCAACCGCATCTTGCTTCACCAACTGAGCCAGTCCTAGAGTGGGAATAATCCCTGCTCTCCTCAGGAAAAAAGAGCAGCAGCATTTTGAGGCAAGGACAGAAGCAGAATCCTTTAAAGTACCAAGGAAGCTCCTCAAAGGGGGGTTCCTGGGGGCCTCTCGTGTCAGCAGGGGCTTGGGGGACCACAGTCGTCTGCAGGGGTCCTTGTTCTTGTTTAGCACCGAGGATAGAGAGGTGCCACAATCAGACTGTGGCCCTGGTTCTAGACCATTTATACACTATTGTGGCATATTAAAATACTGTGTAGAAGGGGATATTTTAATACTTAAAAATAGCAAAATGCCAGTGACAGAACAGAGTGGCATCAAGACCATTATCAACAGCTGAAAATCCAAGAGTCTCTTCCCTACTTCTGCGCCCTCAAAGCATCAATCCACCTGAGAAGCAGTTTCATTTGAAAGCAAGACACAGCATAGTGATCTTAAAGTCTCTTCCAGGGAGGAAACACTCCATAAAGCTGCATCTGAAAAGAGGAAATCCTACCCAGGAGCCAAGTGAAGTGGCATCTCGACACGAACCCAGGATCAGGCTTCCCATTATTTTTTAATGTGGTGCTCCACATAAATTCTGCTGCAGTTTTCCTCCATAGATGGAGTGCTCTGCAGCACCAGGGCTGTCACCCTGCACAGTTAAAGCTCTCCTGCCTGCACTTGATCTCTGATACTTCTCACTTACAAAGCCTCAGGGAGGCTGGGGTGCCACGGGCTCCTTCCCGGTTCGAATCCACCCCCTCCATCACTCTCTGTCTCACTGGGATCACCCAAGAAGGGCTCTTAGGAGGCAGGTAGCAAAAGGTCAGCCTGAACAACCAAGATCCCAGGGCTAGGATTTAAGGCTTTAGTTCTCCTGTTACCACACCCACAGTTAGAAGGAGGAGAAAACGAAATCCTCAGCCCCCTCCTTAGCTCTTTTTCAAAGGCTCCCAGCCCTGAAGTGCCACACACACACCCCTATGGCAGTCCCTTGGAACGGTTTCCCTAATGGCAATCCATCAGCACCTAATTAGCCAGGGCCCAGCCGAGGGCTGCAGGGCCTTATTTTCCACTCTTTTCAATATTCCCATTAAATCCCATGAGATTCTGTGCCAGCAAGGCCAAGATCCACACTCCCCCATCCCCAGCAGGGAGCATGGAGCCAGACTGCACAGATCCCTACAGACAGTGCAGAGGGACCAGAGTTAGCACCGCTCTTGGGGCTTTTCCTTCTTGTGTTCCCATTGTACCTATCCCAGCAGATGCAGGTCCATGGCTGAATGCTTGGATGCAGGAATTATTGATAAGTACAATAAAAATGAAGCAAAAGCTCACATCATTACAATGGGTTCACAAACAGGCAAAAGAAATTGCATAAAAAAAATAATTAAAATATTCATGTGGCACGAATCATCCCACAGGAGAACTATGAGTTGTCCTTCAGCTAAACCCACAGCAGGGATTTTGGGATCAAAGCCTATGTGAATATGGGCATGTTGCCCTCTATTGGCTGCTCACTGAGTGTTAGGCTAATTCCATCCCTTGGGATGGCAAAGATCTGCAGGAAGGACACCCCTGGCAGCCTCCCCTCTGGATCTGCAGCCCCACTCTGAACCCCCCAGCACATGGTGTTATTTGGAGAGGAAAATAATCCCTCCCTATTTCTCCTTGCCAGCAAGGAGAATTCTGATTTGGCTTTGATTTGTTGAAAACAAACATCCCAGTGCTTTGCAGTTTTGGCTCTGGATGCAGATGTTGGGTATCACCCTTGAAGCCTCAGTGCAGATTCCCACGACGGGGGCTGCAGGTTGGGCTTGGTTTGCCAGACAGAAAATGTGGAAAACACTGTGCTGAGCTTGTCGAACTGGAGTGGCCTTTGGGTGGTGAATCCCAGCGGGAAAAAGGAAAAATCCCCAAAAATCCAACCCCAAACCCCCCCACCTTCCACGGGGTGCAAAGAAGCACTGAGCATCCCACGGCAAAGAGGAAGAAGAGCACTTAAAAAAGCTGCAGGTGCAGGAGGCTTTGCCCTCTTGATGTGCCAGAGGAGCGTGGAGCCGCCGGCAACGCGTTATCCCACTTTTTCTTTTTTAAAGTGCAACGACACTAAGGCAAACCCTTGAAGCCAAATCCTAATCCTCTTACTCCCTGTGCTGGGTCTCATGGAGCTTTTCAGCCCCCACTCCCAGAGTAAAACATCCTCACGGAGAGAGAGCCCCGGTATCCAGCGCTGCCTCCTCCACACACCGCCAGTGTGTTATGGTAATGAGGTGCCTTTCATTCACGGGTCTCAAAGCACTTTTTAAATGTAATGAATTACGGTTTATGAGCTTATTCTGAGCGTGGCAAATTAAAATAAACAGAGAGGGGAAAATTTTAAAGGGGTTTTTTTTTGAACAATAAATCGACAAAGACTTAATTTTTTTTTCTTTTTTTTTTTGTTATTGTCCTCCAAGGAATTAAATTATCCTTCTGTCCCTCATGCCAAAAACAAAAAAAAAAGGAAGAAAAAAAGTTGCTCAAACTTTTATCTTTCCTCATAACACTGTAATCACTTCTCTTCAGCCTCATTTCCCTCCCCCCCCCCCACCTTTTTATTGAAAGAACTGAGGCAGCCTTTGCTCTGCCTTGAAATTTTATTTAAAATAAAAAAAAAGGGGGGGGGGAAGGAATGGATGAAGGGGAAAAAAAAAATCCCTTTTCCTGACTAATACTAATAATGCAGGTCAAAATGTCAGTCCATCTACAATTAAATGGAAAAACAAAAAAGGTTTTCCCTTTTTCCCATGGTACAATGGCACTGGAATATAAATTACCGATGAAGATGAAATAATACTTCAAAGCACATGGGGAAAGGCAGCACAACGTTTACAAAGTATTTTCCACCGCAGGATGAAACACTGGAGACAACGGCAACCAATGGACTTCAGGGGGTGTGGGTGAATAGTCCAAAACTAGCATGGAGGAGGATTTTAGGTCCCTATAGTCTATGACCCCACGATAGGCTTTGTTTAACAAGGGCAGCTGCAGTTATCAACAGATGTTTCAGCAATAAATAATTGGTATCATCTCAGAAAGGATCCATCTACCTGGGGAGAGGGCATAATGCTGCAAACACTGCTCCACTATTACAGCCACATTAATCTCCCATCTAGCCAGGTCTCTCGGGGAGTTTACTGCAGGTGTTTATCCCGGGAGAGAGCAGACAAACGCTCCAAAGTGAGGGAGCCGCGCCGGGATTGTAAAGGAGGTCAAACTCCGCCATAAATTTCTGTCTGAGGCCACACACACCAAAGAGAGAGAGAAAATAAATACCCAGGAACAGCCACTCCCCGCCCTCCCCGAGGAAATTCAGGAGTCAGGGGGGTGCTGGGGCTCCCACCTCCCGGCCCTGCAGTTGGCTTTGCCCAGCTCCTCATCGCCCTGTGCTGCTCCGAGTAATGGCTGTTCCCAAAGAAAACCCGCTGGCCTCAGCAGGGCCGGGATCTCCGGAGCAGGTGAGACCTCCTGGCCACCTTGGAGTTAACAACAGGCAGCACTGGGACCGTGCTGGCTTTGGACATGCACCACAGGAAGCAAAAAAAAGCCCCCCAAAACGTCACAAACCTCATTTTTATGCCTATCCTGCCAAAGGGATGCTCCTTGGCCCAGATATTACATTTACCAGGGAAAAGGGTGTCCTCTATTTGCCCCGAGTCATGTCTGACATGCCTCGGGGAGATCAGGAAAGCAAAAGGCAATCCACGTTTCTTGCCACTTTCTAAGCCTTAAAACTCATCACCTTACAGGACGGGATTCCCAAGCACCTTTGGATTCTGCAGCTCCTTACACAGCCAAGCACCCTTTACTCACAGGGAGAAGTCACATTAAATCCTTGCCTTTCCTGCCTGGGTTTTGGCCAGCTTTGGTCCTCAAAGGGATTCTGTCACGTAATTTTATTGAAAAGAGAAAAGCAAGGGAGGAATTCTGCAAGCCCTACTACAGTGAGTTATCCCCATGGCCTCCTGGAAGTGGGGAATTAAACGAGGAACAGCAGTCTTGTCAAATTCATGGAGTTTTTTTTTAAAACCATCTGGCGTTTTAGTTTTATTATAAAGCCAGTTCTGCAGGGGAAGAGGGAACCATTACCTGAGTGGAAACAGAAACAGAACTGCCCTGTGAAAGGCCCCGAGCACCCCAGGGGGACGTTTTACACAACAGGTGTGTTGAACTTCATACCAGTAAGTCAGGGAGCCTCGCACTGATCATATCTTGCAGGTTTGTTTTGTCTTCTGGGCTGAGGTCTTGTTTGTATTGCCACTTCTCCGGCACAAAGGGCCACTTCATTTCCTTTGCCTCCTCCAGAAGGGTCCTCAAGTCCTCAGGAAGCAGAGCTGAAAGGGTCAAAGAGCAGGTAAAGATATTGCAGCAGGTTCAGCTGCAGCACTTGTAACACCGATCCTTCTGAAAGACCTTCTCCCAGTCGCTACCAGCTCTCAGCTCCTGTCACCAGGCTGGTGGGGAGGGAAGGCTGGCCTGCCACCCGTTCCCCTTGGCTGCTCTGCCCTCCAGGTAAATGGGAGCCCTCAGCCATTAAAAAGGCTTTTAGCAGGAAGTCACGTCGGCTGGAGGCTGCCTGGGTGGGAAAAGCTGCTCCAAGAGAGACTGGAGGAAACCTGTCCCCCCCCACCGCGTGAGGAGAGGACCACGGGGTCAACAGCACAGAAGACCTGCCCCCTTGCTCAGGTGGCAGTGGCAGAGCCAGCCTGGGAAGTCACATCCAAGCTGGGAGACAAGCCTGGACCACAGAAAGCAATTAGAGAGAGATCTAATGGGATATAATGAACATTAAGAACGTGCTCTTAAACAGTTTGGCCTTCCCTGCTCCCTCCCCGTACTGGGCAATCACTCTCCATTGGCTTGGGTTGGATCTCCAACCTGACCCAGCTAAGGATGCAACTTCCAGGAGCACATAGCTAGAGATTTGGGCTTGGATTTGCGCCTGCCTTTCAGCTGCAGCCCACATTTAATTTTCTTTGCAACAGGGGTGAAGCTGCAGCCTGGCTTGTGCTGTGCCGTGTGGTGCTAACCGCTCGTCCAGGCAGCCCCTCTGGCCAATAAAAGTGGATTAACAAGGATTATTGACCAGATGGGGTTAATGGTGATCATCAGCTGCAGATCTGGCCCCTTCTGGCCATTAATCCCCCCCCAAAAAACCCTGCTCAGAGACCATCGTTGCTTTAATGAAACAATGCAATAAATGTATTACTACGTATTTTTTAATCAATCCTTTACAGACACACTGTGCACTGCCTAAAAAGTCTTATTTCATGCTCATATTACAGTGCATTCACCAACATGGTTTTCCTAGGAAAAAGCAGAAAGCTGAGTATTTAGGGCCCTTTTCCAGAAAGCCATGTTTAAAAAGGCATCGCTTTTTCCATCTCACGTTTTCTCACTTGTTGCTGTCCCAAGGAAACACGGGGATTGAAAACCTTCCCATTACACATCCTGGCTTAACAGGAAGCCACGTTTCCCTACCCTCCTGAAGTGGTGCCTGGGCAGAGCTGGTGGGGAGAGGAGGTCGTGCTCCCACCCTCACAGTTCTCCCTGGAAAATCAGTGCCGGAGCAGGGATACCCACCTCATCACAAGGAACACAAAATAGCGGACTGAGGGGTTTAATCCCCCATGTAGAAGGGGGAAGACTGAGCTTCCCAAAATCTTCTCCAAAGCAAGATGGTGGGGAGGACTGAAGGCAGTCACAGCAAGCACGTGTTTTCCCATATGATCCCACAGCACTGACATTTTGAGGGGGGATCTATCCAAGGAGAAACAGGAGGCTTACACAGAGAGCCTTTCTGTCTGCTTCTCTACCTTCTTCTTCTATCTCTCCCACACAAACTTTTGCTTACTTAAATAACAATGAAATGGGAAAGAATAGTGTCAGCAACCACCAAAACAATCAGTGGGATAACATGAATGCTGGTATCCACTCTAAAGGTATTATTGCTGTCCTCTTGTTCCTGTTTCCATACTTGATCCCCCTCCTGCCCCATGCACTAAAGAACAAAGATTAAAGCCAAATTCTTTAACTTAGGTATTTAAAGAGACATCCTCAGCAGTCATTACTGCTGAGCTGGTTAGAAAAGGAAACCAGGGTGACATTTTCAGGAGGATTTGGCAAACTTGGAGCCTTCAGTCATCTTTGGGGTTGGACATTCGTGTGGGCCTAGCAGGATAGTGCTTCGAGCCTTGCTGTGACATCCAGTTGTCACCACGTGGAAATAAACACAATTAGCCAGTCAGTGACAATAAAATGATGTTGTATCACAAGAACATCCACCAGAACCACATCAACCAGTCGGGGAGCTCGTGTGAACAGCTCTCAGCTAAAATCCAGCTCCCAGGACGAGAGTCTACCCTTGTAACAGAGAGCTGTTCTCACCGCTGCCAATATAAACTCATTAATTAGGGAGGGTTGAACCGGCACAGAAGCTGACTGGAACGATTTGTAGCCTAAAAAGAAACAAAAAAGCAGCCCAGACCCACCTAACACCCATTCTGCCCCCTCAACTAAAGCGAGATAAGGATGTGCTCCTCCTCTCCCCACCACTCGGCTCTCGGTCCCTCCTGCGCCCGGTCTGAGAAAGCCGGGGCGGGGAGGGGGGGAACAAAGGCAGCCCCGGGAGGAAGAGGGGGACGAAGAAACCCCCTGCGCTGGGAGGGTCCCCCCGAAGCCGAGAGCCGCCTTCCCCGGGCAGAGAGCCCCAGCAGTTATTAATGTCGCTGTCACCACCCCGCTGCTGGGTATTTTTCTTTCAGCTGATGGGAACACGGTCCCTGGAAAAGCCCGAGCATCGCTACAGGCTCTGATCGCCCATTTCCTGAAGCAGTTTACCTGAAGGACCGTGTCTAATCGAGTGATTATAAGGGCACTGATTTACCTTATCTGGAACTAAACTGATTATTTCTCATACTTTGTGGCATTTAATAGGAGAAAAGGAGGGAGGAGGATGAGGGGGGAAAAAAGCGCTACCTGATTAGGAGTTCAAGAGCCTATTCTGCGGAGCCGTAATAAAACTTAAAAGAATTTGCGAGGAGGAAACAAAGTACCCTTTGTCGAAAACAAAAAAGAGGAGAGAAAAACCTTCCAGTATCCATAACAGAAACCTACACGCCACCCTCCAGCACAAACAGACTTAGGTGCTTCAGAAAAAGGCAGCTGACCTCCCAGCAAGAACAAGGATGGTCGGAAAAACATATTCTCAACGGCTCTGCGCCCCGGGACAAACAAAGGGGTTTTAAAGATCAAATTAACGTTACGGCCGAGTCACTCAAGCAAAGCAAAACTAAACATTATTAACACTAAACTGGAAAACGGGCAGCGCCGCAGATGTGTCACGCAAAGCAAAACCTTAATTCCACCGGAATTAAGAATATAATAAATTGGGTTGGTTTGTTTGTTTGTTTGTTTTCCAAAGCACCACAGCAACACCAAAATGCATGCTGGTTTCCAGCAGGTAACCCTTTTATTACAGCTCCAGCTAAACACTGCTTCCTTTCCTGGTTATTTATGCCAGCCTTTAGCCAGCATGGATTTTCCTTTCAAGAGGGATACTGCAAGTTTTTTTGTTTTTTTTTTTTTTTTCCCCCTTGGACACCACTTACAGAGGTCACACACATTTTACAAGATAAAGATTCAGGCAATGAGCTCTTTAATATATGAGGAGAAGCTGACAAACAGAGAGGGCCCTCACCCAGTTCCTATGAAAAGAGAGGAAATATGTGCCCTTATTCAGAAGTTGCATCCTTTTTTTCCCTTTTTTTTTTTAATAACTGAAATTTATGTGCATCAGCAAACTTTTGGGCATTGTTCTTCCCAAACTAAACTGTTCCTTACAGCCTCATGTTTAGTGAAGCCTAAAATTAGAACTGACAGCAATTCACTGCAACAAAGTGGACTTCTTTCCCTGCCTGCATCCCATTCATGGCCTCGAAATCCAGGCATCTCTTGACACTCATCTGCCAGGAGAAGAAAAATAGGGCAGGGCCGAGGACCGGCGGGGTCCTGCCGCCTCTCCTGGGGAGAGCTCACCTTGGCACCGCCGGTATTCCCGCTCGTCCTCCCCGCCCGTGCCAGCCTTTGCCGACAGGAGCGCGTCCAGAGCTCGCTCGCACTCCTGCAGCAGCACGGCCACGGCGTTTTGATTATTCATGAAGGCTGATCCCACTCGGCTGTGAATTGGGTGTCCCCGGGTGCGCGGTGATCAATTACTTAAAGAGAAGACACGGATTCTAAATGAAAAGGATCCCTTCAAGGCTGAGGTACCTGGCAAACAAAGGAGGGGGAAAATGATTAACTAAACTGTCATCAATTATCCGAAAGGCTCAAGCAGGGAGAAATAATAGGGGAAATACATGAAAACACATGACAGCCTCGGAGGACTTTATTAGGCGAGTGTGTGAAATTACTGCAGGGTCCCGGTGACAAAGTGTGCAAGGGGAACATCTCCAAGGTGCCAGGGAGACAGGGCGGGGCTGGGGCAGGGAAACCCCAAGCAGGGAAGTGACTACCCGGGCCGTGCCAGAGCCCTTTGCACCTGCGAGGCTCGGGCTGTCACACACAGTTAGCTGGGACTGAACGGCAGAACTCGTGGAAGATGCTGCATGCATTTTCCAGACCACTGGAACCGTCTCTTTACCCTGGAACTCCACCCCATGTAGGAATGTTCTCCAAGCATGCACCACTGCAAGTCCTTCAGGTGCTTAGGACATTGCCAATGGTGATGCAGGAAAAAAAACCCCACATTTCCATCCCACATATCCAGCTCAGCATCTGCCAAAACAGTTAAGCAGCTTTCAAAAATTAAGCACAAAAGAAATATTTTGGGGTTTGCCTTTTTTTCTTTTTTCCCCACCAATTTGATGACGGCTTCGCTTAAAAAACTGTTCTGGCAGTTTGAAGCAATATAGTCAGAAACAGCCTTTGTGAAGACATTTCTAAAACTGGGGAAGCAGAATAGTAGAGGAGGAAGGGGAGCACCAAGGAACACACATACTAGAAAAAGACTCACATTCTAGCAGCTAAATTTCCAGGGAGTTTTTTTTCCCCCCTTTCTGTTGCAGCTCTGGGATCGCTGGATCCCCTGGAGCTGGTGGCTGATACCCTGTGTTCTCAACGGCACCAAGTAAGAGCTGCCAGATTGAAAAGCAGAGGGCAAAAGAGACGCACTCATGCGAAAGCAGAGAGGATCAGAGAGCCTGCCGGGGAAGGGCAGGTGGAGCAGGGCAAAAGATGGGATTCATCAGCAAAGAGCCTGGAGGCAGGAGCCAGTCAGTGGGACTCTGCAGACAAATGGCAGAGAAAGAAGAAATTTAAAAAGTAGCCGTAAAAAGGGAGGCCGAGGGCAGGAGCAGAGACACGTGAGAGCAGCTGGGGAGCAAGTGAAAAAAGATCGGCTAGAGGCAGAGCCACGGATAAAAACAAACCCTGAAAGGGTTCCCCATCTTTTTAGCTCCAAGTAAGAGCAGCCAGGGCCACCCCACGCAGGGTTCAAGCCAGGTGAGCACAGCTGGGTGCTGGGATCACATCCCCGAGGATGGACCAGGCACAGGGCCCATTTAGGGGCACCCATCAGGAATAAAAGGAGATGGGGCCAGAGACAGGGCTGGAGAAACAGATACAGAGTGGTCCTAAGTCCACCCAGGAGATGGGGCTGAACTACCTGTCACTGGCAAAGATCAGCCTAAAAAAAGGCCACCACCCTGATGGGATTTGCTCACAGCACAGGATTCTAGTCCACATCCCTGTCCACAAAGGTCCCCTCTCCCTAGGGACCGCCAGGTTGTCAAGGAGAGACATCTCAACCCGGTGACAACAGCCAGAAAGCAGCTTCCTCTCCTCCTACCCTGCCAGGTCTAGAAAAGCTGGTTGTCTATCAGGGAAAAAAGACAGGCAGCCTCCTCTGCTGCAGTCACAGTAACACACCTATGCCAGCGCTGCTCGCTCTGCTAACTGCACTGACATCTGCTAATTGATTTCTCTGATTGCCCTGCCCTGTGGGAAGGAGTGTGTGCCTGTCCCAGGAGTGCCTCCCAGGTTGGGACGAAGCATCCCGGCCATCTGGCCCTGACTCCGCTCCTTTGTGTAATTGATTTCCCAAACCCCTCGTTTTCCAGGGAGTCCACTCGAGTGAGTACCGAGCAGACACACACCTGTCTCGGATCCACTGTGGACACTGGTCCTGGGAACTGGGAGCTGCTTCAGGAGCACACAGAAGCATGTTGGAGATGGCCTGTGCTCAGCTGCCGCCTCACAGCCCCGGTAAATAACATGTTCTCAAGCACAGTTTGCTAGGAAGATGCACTAAAACAAACAAGCAGTGGGATACCTCCCTTTACAAAGAATAACATGGTATTAAGAGCATCCAGTGGAGCTCAGAGCCCAAATTCAGACTTTCAAGCCCAGCTTGTGCTTCCACGGCTTGGAAGATCACATTGGGTCTTTACTGTAAGCAGGAGGGCCCCGTGGCTTTGTGAGCCACACAGGCTGCCAGTCTCACAAAGAACTGAAGGGGCTTAGCAGGGAAGCTCAAATTAGTGTGGAACTACAGCGCTTGGCTTCCTTGGGTTGGGAGGGTTTAACTCACCGGGAAACTGCCAGGTCCATAACAGTGATATATGAATTATCAGCAAGCGAGGAGTTTTTCTTCAAGTACACTTTTTTTTTTTCCTCCAAAGAATTGAATAAACAGCAAGGACACTTGGAGTGATAAATACTGATTGACAACGGCAGCGACACCGAAGCGCTGGAACCACGGAGAAAAGCGCAATGAACTGTACGTTGGTCCTCAGAAGGTGGAGAGTCTTTAGAGACCCATCACTGGGGACAGTGACTCGCATCATAAAATCAGCTTAAAATGCACCACAGAGCTTTAAACTACAGCAGCATCCTTTACACAGATGCCACTTTGTAAAGTTGTGTCTTGTGACAGCTGTGGGCGTTGAGTGACAGCTGGGAGAGGGGAATAACCAAGCACGCAGCTTATGGACCTGTATAAATGCAGGACCTGAGACTAAAGCTGAACAGCAGAACAGCAAAAACTTCTGGAGGCCTTTAGTACCCTCTCAGTGGTGATTAATCAGCTTTCCTAAGGTGCTCTTAAACCCTAACAGGTGGGGCTTTGAGGAGACTACAGTTTTGAAGTGATAAAAATTGCAGCTTGATGTGCTGCAAAAAAACTGACTGGACAAAAATGCTGTCCAAGGATGCACTTCAAAATGCTCTTTGAAAACACGTAATAAAAACAATTTTTTCACCAGATTGAGGATTTAAGCATTTTTTGACAACAGGAAAGCTTCTTTACTCCAGCTGTGGGCACAGGCAGTTTTGAAATGCTGGATGGAATTGTTAAATACTTTAAAACAAAAATTATGGGGGAAAAAAAAAATTCTGTGCCAATTCTGTTTGTAGCTGGATTAAAATAACTCCTGGCATCAAATGTGACGAAAAAAAATATTACAAAGGTCTCAGGGGATGAGAAAATACAGTTCTGTGGCTGCCCTCTAATTGGAGCTGGGGTTCAGAACAAGAGGGATGGAGGGAAGTATTGGGTGGGCTACAGTGAAATGATCTCTTTAATAACAAATGGGCCATACTGTGACATTTCGGAGCCCTTGGGCTAGAAGACCAAAAGATCTGTCAAGAGAAAGGAATTTTAAGTTCTACTGCAGATGGAAGGAAGCCTGGGAGTCAATCTAGCCAGTTTAAGACTGCAATTAGCTTTGGAGGCTTTAAGGAAAAGAAGATGTAATTGCTGCGTTCAAACTTCAAATGCAGCAAGGATAACAAGCCCTGGTTTCTCAGACAACATCATTTGGGAAATTTTCCACAGCATTATGGCCCTGAAACACAAATTAGAGATCGCCAGACCTTTTCTCTCTGAAAATATATTATCCTAATTTTCATCTTATTCAGGCTACCCTCCAGTTCCAGGGAGACTAATGAAGAGGAAGCAAAGACCTGATGAGTTCCATGTGGAGACTACATTTATGGATTAATCCCAACAGGGAGCAAATAAACCTTATTCCCAGAGCTCTCGGTTGGGACTCGACGCAATCAATCGAGGAATGGATAGTTATTTATGACTGAGGCTGTTTTGACTTTCAAATAAACATTTTAATTATTTTAAGTGCTACGCTGGAACTTGGGACTCTGAGCCCCGTTTTCATTTCGGTGCCTCGCTCTCCTGCCTCCTGATCCCAAAGCACTCCGGTCATTATGACACCGTGCAAATCATACCCATTTTCACGCCTGGAACGTTTGGAAGTGTTTGCTGAGGTAAAAATTCACGGGCCAGACAAACTAGGGAAAAGGAAGGGGGGGAAAGGAAGGAGGAAAAGGGAGGAGGAGCCAGTATAAATGAAAGGAACACCCTCAAACTACACTGAGCCTAAAGAGGTGCCCGGCTCTGAAACCCCTTTGTAATCATGTCGGCACATCCCGATCCATCTTCGCATCCCACTTTTCTCTGCCTGCTCCTACAAGCAATTTTAATAACCAAGGCACTTAAAAGCGTTTCTTTTCTAACAGCTCATTTTCAATTCAAGTGTCTGCACCACTTGCACTGCTGTTTTTTCCCTCCAGCCTAATTTGGTGTACTGTGGCCCTTCCACATGGGGCTTCCCTAAGGTTAATGAAGCCACACTCACTTTTAGGGAAGCTCTTTAAGCTGTTGGAGTCTCTTGCTGAATAAAGACAGGGGTGAAATCATGACACAGAGGCAGTGCTGGATCTATTGTGGCTGGTCCATTTATAGCCTCATCTTCCCTCCATACTATGGTATTTTATCTTCCCTTGATTTCTGTAGGAAGACCAAAAAAATATTGATAAATATTGATGCTGGTATTTTTACCTGCAGCAGGTAACAGGGACCATGCACATCACACAGCACCCTCAGCTGCTCTCCCTCCTCTGGATTTGTGCACAAGCCTTCTGGAGTCCTCCTGTCAAAAATAACAGGCTCAGCTTTATTTTCAGATTTGGCAGCTTGAGGGACTGAGAAATAAAACAGGGGAAAAAAAACCCCAAAACATGCTTACACTAAGTTAGCAAAGGTTTCAATAACTGATTTAATATCATCTTCCACAGAAGGCAAATTCAGTCTCCTGACTATTTCAGGGCACATATGTTTGTGTTTTCCTAGAGCGTTTACCTTTCTTTGAGAAACGATGGTTTTAAAAAAATAAATAACTGGATTTTCTGGGGGCTTTAGTCAGTCAGTTAGTTAGTTTACTTCTCTGGCTTAAAGATTAGATGTTTTCTTTTGGTAAAGCTGAATATCCCAACTGGCTGTATTAAAATAAGGAAGAACCTCAACCAAAAAGCCTCTCCTAAGGCAAGCTTTCTTGTTAATATGCACCAACATGAAAGGGTTTCTTTTCATCCTATACAACTACAGTGTGTGTAAATTGCAGGGGGCTCATTGGCATAAATCTTGGCTGTGACCTCTGAGGTAAACTGGATTTACATTACTTTCTGACAAGAATTAAATGAAGGCCTTGTGGATATATGAACAGCCTTCTAGACTGCAACAGATGGGCATGAATGTGCTCCCTAGGCAAACTATCAGTGACATCTGTGTCCTCCAAATTCTGGTGGTCTCAGCCAATTAGCAGGCAAAAGGGAAGAAAAAAAAAAAAAGCCGGCCTCTGCACAGCCACCCCAGCCAGAGCCCAGGCAGAAGTGCTTCTGTTTGGAAATGGGATCAGGAACAGCCTCCAGCACAAGGAGGTGGTTTTGCCGGCTGGTGTAACACAGAGGTGACATTACAGCAAAAGCTCAAGTAATGAGGGAGAACAGATATTAATATTAATAGGGGACAAACCCCAGCCCCCAGCTAGGTCTGTGTAAGGCGACAATAACGGGCTACCGTGGTGGATTTACACTCCTGCAGCCAGGGATGGAGTTCTTTTCCAGGGGTGAAAGTGAATCCCAGTGCCTGACACAGCTAAGGCAGGTGCTGGGAAAGGCTGGCTCTTGATCCATATTCAAACCCTCCACCACGTCCTGCTCTCCCTGCAGAAGTACCCAAAGAGAAACTGTGGCCGTGCAGACCTGCACTTAGAAATCATGGAATATCTTGAGTTGGAAGGGACCCATAAGGAACATCAAGGCCAACTCTGAGCGTGGATGGGATCTGGGAAGCAACACACTTGCTGGCTGCTGCACCTGCCTGCTCCAGAGCTTAGTGCTTTGTGGAAGGGCACTGAAGTTGCAAACAGACCGGGAAAAGACCCTGGAATGAGGTTTGGGATTCCTTGGTGCAGCACAGACACAAAACAGAGCCCAAACCACACAGCAACTGCCACCACTGGACAAAGGGGTACCGAGGAGTCCAAACCCACCCCAAACCACACCAGATCCGTGGGTTTAGGCCAGTTATACCAGAGGAGTGACCCAGAACAATACAAGAGGTGCAAGAAGCCACTCCTTATGAAACATACTCTCTGTCTCCCAGTTTTTAATGGAGCTGCCATGGCAGGAGCAGGCAGGACCTCTGGCTAAAAGCAGATCAGTGCTGGGTGCCCAACAAAAGCACCTGTTGTTTTGCCCTGGTCATGACTTTTCAGAGAGGCCTTTTGGGCACTTTCTCCTCACCACTGCTATCCCAAGTACTACTAGGGGATGCAAAAAAAAAAAGGAAAAGAAAAAAAAAAAGGAATAATTGAGGGGCAGATCAATAAATTAAAAAGTTCTTTAAAAAAAAAGAAAAAAGAAAGGAAAAAAAAAGACATAATGAATTTGGTACAGCACATATTTTTTAGATCAAAGATGCCTTTGAAGTGACAAACCCTTAATCCATAAACTACTGAAGCACTTCCTTTCTCTCCCAAACCACTTGTTGTCAAATAAAATGGAAGTTAAGGAAATTATCTTTATCTGCAAAATGGCCAAAAGAAGCCATCACCTAATGACAGCCTTGTCAAAATGACAATTGGGGAAATTGTTAGGAAGGGGAGGCCTGATGACTGGAGGAATAAGCTGGCTGTTTGCTCTAATCTGGGCAGGCAGGCCCCACACAATTCCAGTCAGCTTGCTGTGTGAAACAGCTAAGTCTTTGTCAACCCAGGCAGGGGCTGGAAAGACTTCTCTTTCATGAATATGTATCACCACCCTCCACGTCTACAGAAAAAAAAAACCAAACCCAAACTCCTTCCAAACAGCAAAATAATAATAATAAAACAAAACAAAACGAAAAAATTTAGCCGCCACCATAAGAAATAAATCCTGGAACAACAAAATCCCGAGAGAAAAAAAACCTCCAAGCGCACATTTTGGAAGTGGAGCCAGAAGGATCTCCCTCCCAAAGGCTTTCTGTGCACCTTTATTCCCCAGCAGAGCTGGGATGAGGCACTTCACGTGCACAAAAGCAAAAGGGCCCATCAGGGTATTTAATGTCCATCACTGGAGTTTATATTTTGCATTTCTGAACGTGCTGCCTGAGCATCAAACCTCGGGCCAGGAACGCACACACGGCTGGGCTTGGTGTGACACGAATTGCTGCTCACCTGTGCAAGGAGGAAAGAACCTGGAGCAGGTCAAAACGCTTCCAGGGCCAAAGGTTTCAAGTCCAGGCACTGAGGCAGCTCCAGATCAGGGTTACAAATTTCCCGTGAAGCTTAAAATGCTCCATGACGTCTCGAGTCAGACAGTTGGAATCACAGGTTGCCTTCAACTTTGGGGGCTTTTTGTACACCTGTACAATATTTAACCCCAAGCATTCCAAAGACAGGCATAAAATCGAAACAGGAGAGCCAAATGAAGCCTACTGGACTGCCAGTGGAGGTGGATGTACAGACAGAAAGTGCCTTAAAAAGGTGAAATGGCTCAGAAATGCATGTCAGAAACACTGTGCCTGCAGGACTGATGCTGAAAGTCTTGTAAGCCCAAAAATGGTGCTTAAAGCCATGGAAGGGCAGCTGGACAAAGAAGGCAGGATCAAACCAAACCTCTGCCTGTTGCAGAAAACCCAAATGAAGATATTTTAAGATGTGGTGGGTTTTGTCTCTCTTGGAGAGCTACAACATCATTAAAGCATTCAGCAGTGTTTGAAAAGTTACCTTCAGTTGTTTGTTGTTATCTTTTTAATTTCGCTAGTAAAACTGCAAACTGGATCTTAATTTATTATTAGAGACCTTGTGGTGATATTATACACTTGATTTTTTTCTTGAAATAACAAACCATATGAAAGTCTGCCTTCCAGCAGAGATATCAAGACACAATGCTCAGTTTTGAGGTTTCCAATATTATGCAATGTTTGCTGTAGACATTTCCATTTCATTAGCATATTCTCCTTTCCATGAGACCCAGCAATGAATGCTGTCCCTGATCTAAGGCTAATCCTCTTTAAAGAGCTACAGGCTATATTACATGTGGCCACAGCCACGGTTATGCCAGGGCTGAATCACTTTGAAGCCTATTGAACAGTGTTCCCTTGTGAGACCATACACAGAGCCATAAACCGATGCTCCCTGTGCTGGGAAATCCCGCTGTTTCCAGCACCAGGAGTTTCTGTGAGGGACAGACTTGAGTCCCAGGCAAGGGGCTGCAAAGAGGGAAGGGATATCCACTTGCCTTCACCTCCTCTCAATGCCAATTTATGTGCCTACAGTGATAAAAAGTCCTTTTTTCTAAACCTCATCAGAGGGCAAATGTGCTGAGAGAGGGTTTCCAGAACAATCAAAGGTAAAGATGAACCAGGCACCTGCTTCCCTGACTAGGAAGGAAGCCACTCGAGCTGTTTGGGACAGAATCATACATATCTTTAAAGAAAAAAGAGAAAAAGGGTCATGTAGGTACCTCCAAGGCTGACTCCATGCCCCTAAATGCTATAAACTGAGCTAATGGAATAAAGCTTTTAGTGCCACACGATGTGGAATCTTTAGCACCTTCACATCTACGCAAATTCAAAGGGAAAAAAAAAACCCAGGCAACAAAAAGCCCACCATATTCTCTGGTTCTGCTACATATCAGCAAAATACGGCTTATATACAGTTTAACTCTTAAAAATAACTTTGTTGAATCAAGGGAGCTGGAAATGTTGGTTCTGTTCAGCCAGAAATCATCTCTGCCTAACTGGTGTCAAACCAGACAGAGAGAGCAGACTCAGTCTCCATGGTAAAATCTGGGTCCTGCTCAAGGCAATGTTTAACCTCCTTGCTTTCAAAATAGTTGCACAAATTACTATTTTTCCTTTTCAGCACTTCATTTTCTTCATGAAGACAACCTTCTCTGGGAGACATGATGCTCCAACACATTTCAGACTCCAGGCTTTGTTCCAGCTTCCAAAAAGGACAATAGGGAAGAGCTGACAACTTTTATTCTGTGTCGGGCCTTAAAGATGATTTAATTTTATGCAGGAAACAAGCACCTGGCCTATGGCATTGAACCTCCCTTCCTTTTCCACATCTTTTGGAGCTGGAATTACTGGAGCCTGTCTCCCACCAAGCTGCATGAACATTCCTGCAAAGACACAGCTGTCAATATGAAGGGACTCCTCTCTGCTTCATGGAGTGGAGCTGTTCTTGGCACTGGGATCTAAAAGAGCAGTGAACACACCTCCTCCTCATGCATCTCTCTTCCCTCTCACACTGAGATCCAGTGGAATACACTGGGATATCTTTGGAACACACCTGTCTTTGAGAAGGGCCTATTTCCTTTCTGTTTGAACACGAGGCACTTGTTTGCTGTACAGTAACAATAACTCATTGCAGAACCTCATTACAAGTAATTATGTACTCCATTATGCCTTTCCCAAACTAACTCCTGGAAGTTACCACTATTACCATTAACTTACAAGCACCTCAACAGCTCTTGCAATACCAAAACGAAACTTCTGACTTCAAACGAAAAAAAGAAGAAATAAAAAGAAAGAAAGAAAGAAAGAAAACCCCTCAAACCAACAACAAACACTCAGAAAACCCCCAAACAAATGGTGGCTTCCCATGTGTGGTCACACACTGCCACCTGCTGCCACTGTTCCCGCAGTGCTGAGGGGGTTTGGAATAATAAAAGGGCTGTGAAGCAGAGAGGAAGAGCAGCAGGAAGGTACGGGTTGGTACTGGAACCCAACACACGTGCTACAGGCGAAGCAGCGAATATTACTGTACCCCAGCATCGCCCATGCACGAGCAAATAAACACCAGCCTGGATTTTTTGGCTCTAAATCAACCGGCTCTCCCCAACCTCCTCCTCCTCCTCTGGGTCTCTGTATGAGCCTGAAGGACGATTTCAGGTCACCCCGGTGCCACCCCAGGAGAGCAAGCCCTGGGACAGGGGACATGGGATGGCATCGTGCCAGCACTGAGACACGAGCGAGGCATTTAATGCTGGGCAAAATCAGCAAACAGGGTGCACATCCCTCGGGAGACACTCTTGGGAGTATGGAGAGGGCTGGTGGGGGACAACCACTCATCTGCTGCACCCTTCTCAAGCTCTCTGCTGAGCTCACCACGTCACATCTGCCACACGCATGACACGGGAATACCGAGCGCGTGGCTCGTGTCCCCTGGTGGCAAGAGGCAGCCCCGCAGAAAAGCACCATTTCTGCACATTTCTGCACCATTTCTGCCTTAAATATCATCACAGCATTCCCAACTCGTCACCAGCCCAGGCAGATTGTTAGGAGAATACATTTTCTAGAATTCTTCTGACCCACCACAAACTTCTCAGAAAGTGAAAGAAACATACTTCCCCTCACTGACTCCGATTTTCTAAGGCAATCATGACTGAAAGAAATGCAAGAATACTCAGTACTTTTTTTGTTTTCCAGATTCTGCCTATTCAGGCTCTGGAATTATAGCAATCAATTGCTAGAAAAATAAGCTACCAATTCCAAAACCACCTCAGTCATTCAGCCCATGTATCACAAATACTTAATTAGCTCAAATGACGTGTTTATTTGCAGTTTCGCTTTTGACCGAAGAAATTTCAACTAACAAAGGAAGTTACTGTAATACAGAAAATGAAATCTACTAAAGCACAGAAACGTTTTAGCAGGAAGGTCACCCAAAACCCCCAGAAGCACAGAGTGCCTGCATTTGTTTTTTTCCCATAAAGGGCAAACTTGGACTGGTTTTCCTGAAGCCGGCAGCATTTTAACTGGTTGGAAACTTATGGAAGAAAGGAGCAGTAAATCCAGTTCCTGCCCTCCCCTGTACAAAACCACACCATTATTTTTATACTTAAAATAATAAGGAATATGTAGTTAACATGATGTTAAATAACCCCAGGGAAAAAAAAAAAAAGGAAAGATACTTTTACATACCTCAATAGGTACAAGTATCAAAACAATCCTATTCAGAAAAACTCTCTCTGGGAATCAGGCTGTTCCCGGAACCAAAGGGCCGACAGGAATTATAACCACCAACAGATGCAATAAATAGCAGGGTTGCACAATTCTGGCTCTTCCAGAAAGGAAGCAAAGTGCCTGTTTGTTTTTCATGTGTGAGCACACAGGCCCAGCCCTGCCTGCTGCAGAAAAGGGATTCTGCTACGGGAGAAACTTGGAATAATCTGTTTCCCTTCTCTGGTTTTCAACGTGACTTTTTGCAAAACACAGTTTAATCCTTTTTTTTTTTTTTTCTGATGTCAGGGGAGAAGAGCACGTGGAACACATGTATTAGCCTGCACACAGATAAAAGCTGTATTCCACAAGAACTCCAAAGGAGCTTATCAACCCACAAGTCATCTACCTGTTTGCTGAACATATAAAAAGAACCCACAAGTGAAAAATAGTTTACACGAACCAACACAGTATCTCACCACCCCTGCCAAAGCAAGCAAACCTTCAGTATTCACCAAGACACAGCCTTACCAATCTCAACGCTGTACAGGCACGGGGAAAGGAGGACACTGAATATTTGGGATCTGGACTGAAAAGGAACAGGTTTTTCCTTCGCTTTGCCTCTTGTGCTGTGCTGGGCAGTAATCTCGGTTATTGAGAAAAACTAAGCAGCTGGATGAGGAAAAACTGCTCGTTTGTTCTGGTTTCTTTTCTACCAGACGGCACAGCTGCCTCAGGATTTGTAAAGAAGAAAAAAAAAAAAAAAAAAAAAAAAGAGAATTTTCAGCTCGGTTTAGATCAGCGGCCAGGGGAAGATTAGGTTATTTCCCAAAGGCAGCGCAAGAAAGCTTAACCGCGGTTGCTGAAAGCAAACAACCAAGTATTTTTAAATAATCACTTAGGGGCACCATCAGGTCAACAGTTACGCTTGTGTTGTGACTCTTACTAGAGTATTTTATTCTTCGAAGTGTTCCTTTTGGGGGTGAAAATTATTTTGCCCGACACCTGAGCCCGCGGACTCTGGATCCGCTCCCTGACGCGGCCGCGGGCACGACACTTTCAGATGCCCACGTAAAAACCCCGGGCGCAGCTGAAAATCTGAAATTCTTTTCGATTTGTTCACTGTAATAAATAATTTAACTTTTTACCGGTTTGGGGGTTGTTTTTCTGGGGTTTTTTTTTGGGGGGGGGCGGGTTTGTTTGTTTGTTTTCCTGAAAATTAAGCTCAGCTTCCGTGCCCTCAGCGCCGCCCGCCTCAGCTCTTCCCGCCTCCCGCCTCAGCTCCTCCCGCTTCCCGCCGGCTCCGGGGGGAGTTACCGGGCGTGAGGAGCCGCTGGAACCCCTCGGCAGGATCCTGTGAGGAGGCGGGTGGAGGTGAGGGGAAGGGAGGAAGGAAGAAAGGAAGGAGGCGGGATGGATCACCGGGCGGAACCAGGGTGTGTTCGGGCGGTTCCGATGGAGGCGGTGGGTTCGGTCGGGAGGATCGCGGGCTGGGCAAGGGGCACCGGAGCCCCCGCTCCGGGAATTCCGTGTGCGCAGCGCTCCGCGTCGTCCTCCTGCCTCTGGAAATGGGGATAGTGGCGCTTCGCCACGGGAGAGGATGAGATCATGGTTTTGTTTGTCTCGAATGAAGGTGCAGAGAACAGCAGGGGAAGGAGCTGCGGGAGAAGCCTGGATTCAATTGGAGAAAGTTTCCTTCCGTCCGAAACACTCTCTAGTAAGTAAAACCTCCTTCAGCAATGACGTGATAGTCTGTTAAGTGTGTTCAACCTCGATAAACCTTTAGGGCAGGACGGGGCAGCTGGGGTAGAGATACCTGAGGTGGTACACGAGGATAGATAGATAGATAGATAGATAGATAGATAGATAGATAGATAGATAGATAGATAGATAGATAGATAGATAGATAGCAGGGTCTGTGGGTGCTGCTGGAGCGACTGGTGGCTGCTCTGCCCTGATAAATGTAGCCGCTTGTAAAAATTCATCACCACGTGAATAAAGCCAGTGTTTTGCGTTGATCTGATAGGCCGTTGTGTACACTTCAGATCTCGCAAGATGTATATTTCTATTCCTGTGTTTTGCCTGCTCCCGATGCATTCCAGAAACCGATTAACAAAGATAATAACTGAAGGAGAACGTGCTTTTAAGTTGGTGTCAAATTCAGCCCAAGTCTCGAGGCAGAAAACTGTCTCTGGGGGCTGATCTAAGTAAGAGCTAAGTGAAAGGGCTTGGTGGTTTTCCCCTTTCAGCAAAAATGACCTCATGTAATATCCCCTTATTGGTGCAAAACAGGAAAGGGCAGAACTAGACACAGACAGAGTCCCTGCTGCTCACAGAGCTGCTTCCAGCATACCAGAGCTGAGGAATGTACCAGGAGGGAAGGATGGATGCTGGTGCCACCGCAGCTTGTCTCACAGATGGCAAAGGAATTACCTGCCATCGGGGTGTCTCTCTCTGTATTCCTGCCAAAAGCACAGATGACATTTCCTAGTTCGTTTTAACGTGAGCTCTGCTTGAAATTTTCTGTTTCTCTCATCATCTGCACTGCTGTAGTCTACTTCAGTAAGCAAGCTGAGCTACTCTGAGTGTCAGAACAGCTGCTGGTTTTGTGTTAAAGGTGTAAGAAGGAGGTGGTTTTGAGCTTTCACACAGAAAATGATGCACTGGCACACCACCATTCACTGTGCTTGGTGTTTATGTACAGTGGCATAAAAGAGCTTTAAAAAACACAGGTCAGCTCCATCATCACAAAACACAATCATCATTTAATTGCAGTGGTGAATCACCTACTCATAAAACCCCCCAGATTAAACTGTAAGCACTGAGAGAGCTCAAGGTCTTTGTAAGACACATTGGGAACTCATTGCAATCCAGAAGGAGAAACATGACAAACATCTGCACTGTATGAAACCAGTTAAATGGCTGCTGACATGTTTCGCTGGTGAGTAACTGGGAACTCATTCTCTGGTTCCTACTTAAAGTGCCAAGACTTTTCTTTCCTTAGGCTCGGTTTCAGTGCAGGAAGACACTTGCTGGCCTTGCATTTGTGGAGGAACAGATCACAGTGTTCCCTCAGGTGCCTCAGATTTTATTAGGATGCACTGCAGCCGCTGAGACTTTGAAACAGAATTTAATTCACGAACAAGCATCTCTGTGCTGCATGTGAGATGCTTAAAAAAACACACACACAGAACCAACCAAAGCCAAGAAAAGTTACTTCTTTTTAATTCTGCATCAGATAGCTGTGATTTTCCAACAGGCAATGGAGAAATACCTAGAGCTGGTCTTGAGAATACTCCAGCTGTTGCATTCACTTTACATACTGTCAGAGCAGGCACTTCTAAACACCATTTTGTGTCATGCAGGAGGTAAATTCTGACCCCAGAGACAAAGGAATTGCTTTATACATACTTGAATTATTACTGCCTACAGACAGACTGGTTGTAAGAGTCATTTGATATCTTCTAGTCAGAGGACTAGACTGAAAGCAGAGCAGACCTGCTCCATTTTACTGCTCCATTTCAAGTCCATAAAGTAAATCTTACTGCTAAATGACATACTTCTTGCAAAGATAAATTCACTTGTGAGGTCCTCAGGAAGAGCTTCTTGGCAGCAGTGGTCAGTCTCGGGTGTTTCTCAGAGCTCTGAACTCTCATTTCTTTGCTCCAGTGCTTTCATCACGTTTACTGTCAGCCAGTTTGCCATCAATTCCGCGCAGTTGCCGCACGTGGAGTGTTTTAATGCCACACCGAACCCGGATTGTTTGGCTCCACGGTGATCTCATGCTGTGATTTTACCTCTCTCTTCTTCTGAGGACTCTTTTCCACCATGACCTCTTTTGAAGAAGCCGAGACAGAAGAAACAGCGCCGTGCCTCCACCTGACCTTTTACCATCCCTGCCAGGAGGAGAAGATGATGTTCCGCTGCCTGAACTTCTGTAAGCGGGAGCAGGTCAGGGTGGATGAACCGGCCAAGTTCGGCCGCGATTCCACCGTGTGCCGTTACAGCCTGATGGACCCTCGTGTCTCTCGGATCCAGTTTGCCCTGCAGTTCTACAGAAAGCTCCACAGCTCAGAGTACTGCTTCGAGATAAAGAACCTGAGCAAGAGAACAAAACTGACCGTGAACCAAGCAGAACTGGGTTACCTGAACAAAATCGACCTGCCCTGGAGGTGCATCATCCGTTTCGGGGACTACCAGATCTTGGCCGAGATCCAGGAAGGGGATTCCGTGGATTATTTTGAGACTCACCTGCACTTGGCCGAAGCACCAATCTTACAGGAAAGATCCCTGCCATCCCTGCAGCCTGTACCCGAGAGTGGCATTTCCTCTTCCATTTCTCTTTGCCAAGCCAAAAGCCCCACAGAGATGGATGAAAACGAGCCATGCTAGCAGGGAGAGAAGGAGGCTGGATCAGGTTTTGCAGCCTGCACAACTTCTAACATGGAAGGCTGTCACCTCAGCCCATTATCCTTGGTGGTTCTCACCCCTGCACATCAGCCTTCCAACTTGGTGTTTTCAGCATGGGCATTCCAGAACATTGTTCCACACAGGAACAGATTCCTGGCAGTGCCTTCACGGGGGCACAAGTGCTCTCTGATCACCAGTTTGCCTGTGGGAGACAGGGGGCCACTCAAATCCATGGCAGCAGGTTGCATTCCAGAACTGTGACCACGTGCCTTGAAGGGATGTTTAACAGGCATTATTAACACAGAGCGTGCATGACAGGAGGGACGTAATTTCTCATTGCATTTCTTGTACTTTGTGCTTGGCCTTTGACATGGAATTCCAAAGAGTATTTGCAAGCCTAGGTTGTAACTTCCTGAATTTTGCAACCTTGAAACACTTTTCAGCAGAGTGTTTCTGAGTTTATTGTTTTTATTAACTTCACAGCAGGTTTTTTTTTCTCTCTTGTTTTTTAAAATTAAATCATATCTGTATTTTTTTGCAAATTAACTGCTCTTGCTTGTGATGTAAACAAACATGCAGCATCAGAGATCACAGTACATAAAAATCCGGATGAATTTCTTAATAAAAAGCATTTGGTTTTCCAGTAAGGATTTGCTGTCTCCTACAACCACAGTCTAAAAGGAATTTATGGGGAGTAAAATTATTTCCAGATAAGGAATTTTTACTGGCACTGTTCTGGGCTTTCCAAAAGTGCCACTGCACCGTGGTAAGAATTACTACTTTCCTACCTCTACCACCTCCCACCCCAAATATTCCAAGTATTTTTCACACTGTTTCAGTGAAGTTTTGCTTTGTCAGGGGCTCAGCTTTTCATTGGCACTTCCTCCCCCCCTCCCCCAAGTCTTTTAGTTTGCTTGAAAGACACACTGGAAAGAATCAGATCATACATAGGAGTCACCCATCTTATCATCCCTACATATTAGGATGCATTCCAGCATTAATCATTCCAAGAAAACCATAATTATAACTGAGAGGAGGAACAGCTGAGATCAAGGCAACCAACCACGAGCGAGAAAAAGTCATGGGAGAGGCAGTGAAACTCAAACACAGGCTTATGTAGGATTTGCCTGTTCATCTCATCCTTGCCAAAAAAATAACCTTGTTCCCATCTCTTCCACTCTTGGAACTAGGCTGTGGTCATACTTAACTTTTACAGCCCTTCTTTTGTACCTCTCTGGGCTGAAAAGACAGGTGGCTCATAGTATCACTAAGTGGTGTCACCCAGTTTCTATTCACTGGCTCTGTCACACAGGACATCAGCCTATGGCACTGATCATATAATTATCAATATCTTATCATTTTTGGGCTGTTACCTAAACAAGCAGTGACAACCCCAACCTGAAATTCTCAAGGCAATGTATAAACAGGAGCATCTACAAACAGCACTTTCCTGAGAAAAATCTTCTGCCTGGTCTGCAGAGTTCAGAGCGCTGAGTCCCAGCAGATTTAGAGCCAGAGCAGAGCATTCCTTAGGCACATCTCCAGGAACCAGGAGAACACCCTGGGGATGGAAACAAACCCCCCAGCAATTTACTGGTTTCCAAGCAACAATCATTTTTACAACTAAGAATTGGGCTAAGAATTAACCATCTAAAACGTGCACTGAAAAATGAATGCTATCACTTTGTCGATTCGACCAGCAGAAGTTAATTTACACAAGGAATGTTATTTTACCTTTGAAGCATGAGGGTGCAGCTGCTCATTTCCAACAGGCTCCACACTCAAAATTCCTTAGGCTCTCTCCATTATTGCCACTTGTTCAGAGCTCCCCTTCCAAAGCAGCAGGTCTGCAGAAGGGATGCTGTGGGATTCAGGAGTTAAGGACACAGCTAATCATTTCTTAAAACCCTCATGAGCGAGCTGATGCACAGGTAGTTTTGGGTAATGTTTTAATAATTCATCTTCACACAGTGCCTTTTTTTTTTCCTTTGGCAGCCCCAAAACCAGCAACAGACAGCACACTGCCAAACATTAAGACTGAGTGAAAATTTTAATGAGTTTGAAATTTGTACAGATATGCATTTTACAGTACGTTGAATCATTTTCCCGTGAGCTGTTCATAGAATGTCTCAGTTTCTTCAATATCCACAAGTACTGAGCATCATTTCCAAAGTCACTCAGCACCAAAGGTGCACTGAGCCCCGAAAATGTCAGTAACCCTGGCTGCAGGACATGCCCATCACAGGAAAAGCTGGAATCAGCTTCCTTTTTTCCTAAGTCACTGTTCATCCTAAGAGCAGGACCGTCAGCTAATGGACTTCCTCAAGGCATGGTCAGGACAAGGCTCTCTGTCACTGGGCCAGGGGAAGGAGTGACCAGTGCAGGGGAGGTGACAGCCTCAGCAGGTAAAAACAAATGTGTTATTTACACGTTGAGGAAGTTGCCTTCATTCCCAGCAGGAATATATTATACAAATAAACATCCAGGAGAAGTCACACGGCAGTAGCTTTAGGCCAAACCCAAAATACACAGCTGGTGTGTACAAACCTTTAAAGCTCGGTACAGGCATTGCAAACGTAAATAACGACATGGAAGGATTTTCAGAGACACGGCTACAACTGAAATCAGGAGGGTGGAATGTTACCAGCAGGATTTATCTGTTCTTTCATGTTATTTGTGTGTATTTAATCCAAGTGGGCAGTAGTTCTGTTCCCTGTCCACACTGTAATGTCCCAAATACTCTGTGTAGTCTCAGATGATTTAAACCAGCGACACAACTTTCACCAACAAATTCAGTTCTGATGATGATGATGATGTTTATTAATTCCCACAGTAATACTTCTTTCTTCTCCACAACGCTGGAGTTACACCCCCATTGCCCTTTTTTTCTCCACGGAAAAACAAAACAGCTACACAAAATAACAGTAGAGTAGAATGGCTTTACTTTGAAACTTGAAACTTTGGGGAAAGCTTGAGATCTACAAGTGTTTGGCAGGTCATTTATTTGTTTGTTTGGTTTTTAAAAAAGTATTAACTTACATGGAATATCAGGGGAGAGCACACAGCACTTGACACCAGATGTGCAGTCACTGAAAGCTCCTTGAATTTCAGCCCGTGTTTGCAGGACTGACCATCCAGTTTAGAGGCACAGGAAAGGCAGAGCACTTTAAACACACTGGTAAAACATCAACTTTTTTTCCCTTTCTTTTTAAAATGCAGAGATAGAAATTCAGTCTTTAGGTCCTCGTCCTTCTCATCCCTCCCCCAGTTGGCTCACAGAGTGTTGATGCCAATAATTGTTCCAGTCAGGCTGAATTACAAATTCTCCACAGCTAAAGGATTTTAAGGACCCCGCAGCAACAGATGTTGGGCCTGCAGGGGAGGGGCAGGGAAATCAAGACTTTGGTCCTCCCAGTTCTCTCCTAGACACTGGTTAAAATTGCCAGTTTATTGACACACGAAGAACTTACATTTTAATTTTATTTTCATTTTTCTATCTAGCACACGCTTACTAAGTCTGGTGTATTATACAAGACAATATATCTTCCCTACCCTGATGGTTTTTACTATGTTCATTGAGGTTAGCCGTGCTTAGCATTAAATAATTAAAAAAAAATAAAATAAAATAAATGGGAAAAGGACAACACAAGGCTAGGGAGACTTTTAAGCTTGACAGGGAAAAGTCTGCAAACTGCCACGTGTCAGACTTGTTTTGCAGCTCTTGCCGCGCCCTCTAAATAGCTGGAGAGCAAGTCAAAAAGCACAGAAATAAAAAGTATTTTAAAATTATTTCTCTATATTCAAGTATTACATAAATTATATAAGACTTTCTGACATAAATATTAGGCCAACGATGAAAATTTTAAAAACAAAATCAGTATAAACACCGAGAGGAAAAAAAACCCAAAAAGGCAAGTTAAAATATAGATATGTCAAGCCATGAAGCTTCAATTAGTGCAGATAATTTTATATTAAATCCATATACACAACAGAACCATCCCAGTTTTCACAAAAGTCGAGAAGGTAGATGATAAAATTGCACTTAATCCTGAACTAATTCAGACAGCGAGTCATTCCCGTTCCTCGCCGATCCACGTGTAAGAAAGAGGAAAGCGGGATACAAAAGAGCAGAGTGGCTTTGTACATTCTATTTCCCTTTCCAACATTTGGTCACAAACAGGTGGGGATGCCGTGGGGCGTCACTATCTGTCCTGGTGCTCGGAATCCGACGGCCTCACATCCGAAGCCGACAATTCCAGGACGGGATTGACGAAGCCGGCGTACTCGGAATTGCCGTTATCGTCCATCTCGGCGCTAACAAAGTCATTCTCCCACTCCAGGCCGTTGGAATCGTCGGAGGCCGAGGCTGGGTGGCTCCCAGTCCTCCTGCTGTTGAATTTCAGGGCTGCCCTGAGGATGTCTTCCTCTGTTTTGGAGCGTTCCCTCATTGGGATCATCCTGTTCATCCCTGGGATTTAAGAACGCGGGGGTGAGAAACGTCAAATTTCAAGGGAGTCACCTTTATACAGCTTGGAATTCCTTGGTCTAGGAAAGGTCTTCAGCTTGTGGAATTTATTTCAGATGTATGTGCATTTAATTGCACACAAAATAAGGCAAAACATTGCTCTGAGAGCTGCCCAAACACATCCAAGATGCTATTAATTTTGTCCCTAATTACAGACTTTCTCGTGGCCTATCAAAACCCTCCCAAACCTCTGCAAAGGGTAAAGAAAAGAAAAGCACCATAAACCCTCCCCTTATTCACTGCACTCCTTGTACATTTCTAAATAAACTCCCCTTTTAAATCTGGAGTAACTAATTATTATTAAAAAGTTACACATCCCAACTGAAACACACAACTTTTTTGAGGGGGGCACAGGAAAAAAACATCCAAGAGATAAATTTTTCCCCTCATCAGACTCAAATTACAGATTTTATGTTTGTGTTCCAGGGGTCTTTCCAAGCAGCTAAATAATAGTATAATATACAGTGCTGAACATTTAACCTACACACAGACTGTCAAAAACGGTGTATTAAAGGAAAAAAAATTAGCTCTGCATTGGCTCAAAGAAATCCTGATTTTTGGTGAGCTTTTCAGGAGTCAAGGACTCAAAATTTTGGATGAACTTTGAAATAAGAATATTCACTGGAACACAGATCTAAGTTCCCAGTAAAAGTTACAGTAATTGGGGTTTTTCCCAAAATAGTTCAGTCAAGACTCCTGACCAACTTCCACATTTTAAAAGGAAGAACAAGCTGTTCCTTCTGCTCCTGGCTCACGAGAGGGCAGCATTTCTCTGCCATTAGTTTTGTTGGGAGTTCACAAGTCCACAGAAATGCAGGGAAAGGCATTTACTGAAGGACCCAAACGAATCCATTCATTTATTGGGGCTACGCCCACGTTTATCAAAATAAGGAATTCTCTCGGTAAAAATAATTCACAGTTTAATCATTGCAGACTTGCCAGAAATGGCATTAAGTTTTAAATCACCCTCCCCTCTGGAAAATGACAGGTTTTCAATCAGCAAGGTTTAAACTGTCAGCATTTGTTAACTTACAACTCCAGAATGAGACTGGATTAATAAATACCTTCTTCATCCTCCCACTCTAAGTCTAACGAGGTGCTGTCGTCGTTCCCACTCACTGATTTGGTTTTGGTCATCAGGTCACAGCTGCTCTCCGTGTTGGGCGTCAGCACCGTGGCATCAGATGAAAGCCCTACAGAAAACAAGTCAAGTGGCTTCTTAATTCGTAATCAGACTTGAGTTCGAGGTTCAATATGCAAAACTAAACATTTAAATTGAGCTTTTACTGTGCTTTGTGGCCTTTTAAACCTCAGGAACATTGGAAAAGGTGCTTTACTTCAAAGCATAATCAGATTTTTCATGGTCATCTTCACTAAGAGTTTATCTAATTAGAACTAGAGAGGAATTTAATAAGCTGTAAGCTGGACTTGTATGAAGGCTTGTAAAAAAAAAAAACCAAAAATCAACCCTTTCCCCCCAGAAAAACGAACTACTGGCAATATTTCTCCAAGAATTGCCATCAGTGCTCTTAGTGATCATTGCACTGTCATCACAATTCGTGGATAAAAGTTTATAAAATCGCTTTCCTCTAAATTCTTAGTGGAATTTTTAAATATAGGCAACCAAATTCCCTCTTGCGCTGCATTAGGGAAAAAAAATTAACCATTGTTATGATTCTAATTGCTTTGCTAAGAGATGATTAAAAAAAAAAGCTATAGACAAACATCTGCATCTTTAATAACACACAGGCTTGACAAGAAAAGTTCACCCTTCTGTCCATCAGATAAAAAGATCTACCAGATTATTTTAACACAGCTCTATGCATACACAATTTAGATATAAAAATAAAAATAAATGGTGTTTATCTAGAGAAAGAAATAGCACTCTGTTTTAAGACAGGCATGAGAAAAGGAAGACTTACTGCTACTTCGAAAAGCTTCATACTGGAATTTGGCATTCCTTAAGAAAGGATCGAGATCCTCCTCTGCCACAGAGCTGTGGGAACAGTGCAGAGTTTTTTTAGCTTTCTACACCTCTAAGGATGCCCTCAAAAATGTTAATCCACGTGGCCCCCAGCTCTGTGCTCCAAAGCACATACACCTTGAACTAAATTCTTTATAAAATGATCTAGAAAAGTCCTTTCTGTTCCTGTTCATCACATCCTCTCCCAGTCTGGGCTTCTGCTCAATTTTCAGTAGTGTTTTCAGCTAAAAATGAATTAACTTCCCTCTCAAAAACTCTTCTCCTCTCTTCATCACTGCAGATAAAAATCTCCTTAATTTTCCATTAATTTTTTAACTAATGAATTCAAATCCTGCTACTGCAGTCCTTTGTTTTTAAAATCTGGCTAGTTCCTCCTCATACCATAAACCCTCAGTTTTCACAGCTCCTTTTCTTACTGCACTTCCCTAAGTGAAAACCCTTCCAATCCCCCTTCTCTTCCATGCAAAAATAGGTGTTGGATTTTAACATTTTTTCCTAAACTCGAGCACCATTCCACAGGAATTTTTTTTTTGAGGTTTTTTTTTTTGGTTGGTTGGTTTTCCCCCCCCAACACTGAACACAGAAGGTGGCAGGGAAGAGAGTGAAATTAATAATATTAATGAAGAAACAGGCAGACTGTATAAACCACTCAATTAGCATATTTCTACTGGGTATTTCAAGCAGGGTTCTGAATAATAAAAGAGATTTATATTAGCTGAAACTTTACATATAAACACCTTTTAATACAAAGCACTAGATTTTGTTGGGATACATGTATTAGTAGCTTGGAGCAGGTTCAGTTTTTAGTAACTCCAGTGAAAACCAGAATGGATGCAAACTACCCTCTTAACTTTGCAGGTGAAGGACAGGAGCAGAAACAGCCAAGGTTCTCAATTATCATGAATAAAATGTGATCTCTTACCTGGGAAACTCTCCATTATTTACACCATGTGCTCTCTGAGTTATCCTTTGCTGCCTACGTTGCTATCAAGAGAAGTACATGGTTGAAAAAGCTGAATGCAATCGCTCAGGAGTTACATACTCAAAACAGAGCTCTCAAGAAACCTATTTTAAATGCATCCCCCCCCAAAAAAACCACCCCAAACATCGGTTTTCAGAACCACCTCAGTCATGACTGCACCTGTCTTTTTTTTTTTCCTCTTGTCTTCTCTTCTTAAGCCACAGGTATTTTCAGCTCACACCTGGGTGATGTTTGATTTGCTTTGCCCCGTGCACAGCAACAGTCTCCCTACCCAAACTAACTAGAAATATTCCCTCCAAATCCTTTTATCCCATTTCCTCAGCACTAAGTGCTTCATCCATATTAATAACAGCTTTGCTGCCTTGCTGGGCCAAAAGGACTAATAACTCTCCACTCTTAAAGCTTTCATGGCATCCACTGGGCAAAACCAGAATGAAAAATGCAAGACAAGGCACCAGTGCCTTTATTTTTAGTTATTAGAGGAACAACAGACATGGAAGTAGGGTTCTGCTTAAGTTTTGGGGGTTTAAACAGCTGAGGTTGTCTCAAGTTTCTTTTTCCTGCCTCGAAAAAATGGGAGCATAAAAAGCAGGCCCAGGAACTCCCAGATTCAAGGTAAATCACTTCAGAAACAGTAATTGTTCAGTGGTTATGACAAAGACTAAGATAAAACCGAATGTGCTAGTTTTAGGGACAGGTCTGATGTATCTGGTGACTGAAAAATCTCTTCTCAGCCTTAATGGATCTTTCCCTGCCAAAGAAAAGCAGGGGTAAAGAAAGCAGAATTTTTACTGTCAGCTTCATCCAAGAATTGCTCTTTGCTGGGTAAATAGTGTGGTGAGATAACTGCACCAGATATGGTATTTTTTTCAATCCCAAGATGATGAGAGCTTTGGTTTTTTTGGGACACTTTCCATCTTGGATATTTAGATAATAATAAAAATTGCAGATTGAAACCGGTATGGAAATGATAATATCCAATTTAACATAACGTAACATCCAATTGAAATTGTCTCCCCGTTTTGCCAGGTCACATGCCAATATCCAGCACTGTCAGTTCCAGGACACACATATATTAACATTCCCTGCTGTTACACACCCTGACATTTAGCAGGGCACCATCAGCAAGCCAGATGAGTTTTAAAGGAGGCCATACTTGCAAGGAAAAGGCCACTTTCCCATTTGTGCCCACAAACAGCAAAGAGATGAGTGATGCATTCAAAAATAGCTGCTGGTTTTATCTAGAAGGGCTAAGTGCTTGATGCCTATCTCTACAAAAATGCTTCCTTAGAAATCCACACAGTCCTCGTGGCTTTGGAGGGGTTTGTTTGTTCAGGAGATAAGTGGCACTAATTTTACACGAAGAGGAAATTAAAATCTCTATAATCCGTTCTATCTGAAGTCCTGACTGAGAGAGGCACATATTAAAAATAGTGAAAGACAAGAAAAATAGCACTTCTTGCACAGAACTCCTACAAAAATCAGTTAATGCCATTAAAAAAAAAATCTACTTTTCCTGGCTTTATATAGACTAAAAGTGTTACTAAAAAAAAAAGAAAAAGGCAGACAAAAAGGTCGGAAAGAAAGAATTAACCCTCCCACACCAAATGGCAAGAGGAGAGACAGAGAAATGTGAAATGAGAGCTATACTTAGTGACATGAATATTAGATGGAAACTCTAAAGCAGGGTCGACACAAACCACAGAGCTGAGGAACAATTAAGGGCACAAATATATGAAGTACATTTTACAAGTCTAAATGATATAATGTGTGCTTAACTTCAAGTTTGTTTTTTTTTTAACCAGAAAACCATCCAAGATCGTTTTACATTTAAGATCAGTGACTTCCACATATTATGTAAGGAGTGTGTTAAGATAATTATAGATTAAAATTGTAACCCATTCAAAACCTACACTTGGCAACAGAAGCTGTTTCAAACAATTATGGTGATTTTTTGCTCCAACCAGCTGTACTTTCAAATGCTGTATTTCTTCCTCTACTTTACAAGCCAAAGCCATTTCCTCGTTAAGTTTTCCTGAGATGGGAAGGATATCAGGGAATACTGCATACATGGAAAGAGAACAGAGGCTCTGATATATATTGGAGTTTTTTTCCCCTCACCTCCAAGAGCTTTTTCTGCTTTGCTGCCCTGGCTGCTTCACGCTGTGCAGCATATAAAGCCTCCTCTTCTAGTCTTAACTTCTCCTCTTGTAAGGCTAACTGTATATGAACAAAACAGTAATGGTTAACAAAAGCAGAACCTATCTATCTTCCTAGCAATAAAGCCATAAATGCAATAAAACAAAAGAAAAGCAGCTAGAAAGTAAAAATAAAACAAAATCGACTACAGCTAAAACATTAAGTGAATTTAACAGCTTCCCCCCACCACCACCACCAAACATCCCAAGAAATTTAGGCAACTGTTGAATAAACATCATTACTAGTGAATTGCTCTAAGTGCTTGTGCTATTTTATTATGAACTGCACACTAAAAGATTTAAATCTTTTCACTTCCTTAATTCGTTGGCATTGGATTAAAAATCATTCAAGCTCTACGTTATATTCCACATCATGTTCCACTCATTGGTGCAACACTGAAATAAAACAACAAATGATGCAGTGGGTTTTTTTTTTTGCCCCTTAAGAAAAGTTGTGGAAAAAACTGAGCCCAAGAAAAGTTGAATCAAGAATATTCCCCATTAAAAAAATAATAATAATAAAAAAAGGTCAAATTTAACAGCTCCTGGTCAGAGACTCAGCCTATTCATTCTATTTTTCAGCTAAGAGGGTTTATTAAAGAGAAGCCATCTGTGTTTATGGACACTAAAAAATACCAACTGCTGAACAAAATCCAGTTGTTTCGTGGACTCCCCTGGTGCTGGTGGCTGATTTTAACTTCTTTAAAAGGAAACCCATCCCTTCCTGGACTAGTCATTGTAACCACTTACCTCTGACTGAAGCTTCAGATCAACAACTCTCTGCTTTTCAGCAATGGAGCTGTAGTGTCTCTCTTTCAAGTCAGCAATTTCTTCCTCAGTCAAAGGTCTAAAAGCAGGGGAGAAACACAGAAAGGCTCCATCTATAATTCATGCCTGACAAGCCTAATTTGCTCTTTAACATATCCATGTGGTCTTTCCTGACTGGCCCTTTTTAATGCAGATCCAACAGGCTGTTCCTCCTGAGGACAGAGTTCTGAAGTTCCAGTTTACTCAGGACAGTGCTGGCTCTCCTTATTGTTATATTATTTATATCTTTATGGAAAGCATGTTTTCAAAACCTTTGCTAACAGAACAATTACTACCATTGCAGTATAAATCTCATTTTTTTTCTTACTTGTTTTCATCCCTTGTTTGTCCCTTGCTTCATTTTATCACAGAGGGGGAAGCAGAGGGAGAGGGAGGTCCTGAACCTCCAAGTCTTACCTGTGACTGCTTCCTGGGCTTTCTCCCTGTTGAAATTAGAAAAAGAGAAAACAATGTGAGATCACAGTTTCTCCCATATATTGATTTTACTGTTAGGGGGGAAAAAAAAAAGCAGTTTTAATTTGGAATTAAAAATAATCTCATTATGCAATCAACTGAAGTGGCTGACTGAGTGAAACAAGTAAGTACATCCAACTGAAAAGAAATGCTCTGGTGGTGTATTTCAGGAACCAAACTAATAGTCCTCATGTTTTTAAATACACTGACAGCGTGCTGTGTGCCCTGCCCATTAACAAGCTGTCTTAAATTTTTAAGAGTGAAGTTTGAAGGCCAAGTTCAGCCAGTTTACCCATGATTGTAAAGACAGAGCATTCCCAAAACTTTCCTTAGTCAAGCAAGCCAGGTTCATCTGTGCTCTCAGGCAGAGAGCACTTGCTGAGTTTGACACAAGGGTTATACCAGGAGCAAATTCTGCTTTAAGTCTTCCCAAACACACTTCCCCCCAACCACCTTCTTTTTGCCTTCCCAAAGTCCATAGTGCTCTCTTCCTGGAAGAGTTACTTCCCATGCTCCCCCCCAAAAAAAATCTCTTCTCTTAGATCTTCATCCAAACTGTCACATACTCATTCCTAGAGCAAGGAGAACTTTAAGTATAAAACCCCCTGTGATATAAGTCAAGAACACAGTGGGAAGAAGAGTTACATCTTGGAACCACTTTTAAGGATTATATGAGGTTTAAGGATTATATGAGGTTTCCCATGATTCTCCAGGTACCCACCTCATCACTTTCCACCAGGTTCTCAAACTGCAGAGAAAAAGAAAGTAAATACTCTTTACAATTCAATATAACCAGTCACTAAAGACATACAGCAAATATGATCACACATTTCATTTGTCTTTTTAAAGGTCAGTACCTACAGCAAGACTCCTTATTGACCTAAAAATTTGGGAGGAGAACAAAACCTTCTTTTCCCCGTCCTACTCCTGCAGCAGGAACAGCCTCTCACAGCTGGAAGTTGTCCACCAAAACAGAAATCCTCCACCATGTACATCTGCCCCCTTTCTTGGAGGACAAAGCATTAATTACAGTGATTAATGTTATCCTCAGTAATGGGGGCAGTCTGAACGGCCCAGGACTTCCAGACCATACAGAACACTCAGAGAAAGCAAACCAGGTTATTCCAAGAATCTCAATTTATGCAAATTAGCCTCACACCACCCTGGGCAAAAAAGGGGGTGAAATTTGGAGGCCGAGAAAGGACCCCCGTGGAGAACAAACTATAAGGGAACCCCATCGGGTTCTTTCTGTACAATCTGATTCCTGATCCTGCAATCAAGAACTAAATTCCTGCACTTGGACAAGCAGGAAAATCACTCCCAACACAGCAGAGGTGACAGATGCAACAGGCAGACTGTGGAATGCTCTGGTGATGAGTATCAGATCATAGCAGATACTTCTCTTCTTTCCAAGTAATAGATGTAAGTGAGATGATGTATTAATGTTCTGAGGTGCTGTAAGAAACACTGTATTTCACCCAGTGCAGCATCAATTTGGTCTGGAATAACCCAGAATATTTTGGTGTTCATAAACTGCAGGAAGTGTTAAAAGGCATTGCTGGGATTCAGCTTTTCCCACTTTTTCTTGAATCACTATAAACTGTAAGCACTCACCTCTATAGTGAAGTGTTCTCCTGTTGAACATGTTCTAAAATACTTGGATCTGGAAAAATAAGTTGGCAGTTACACTGCAGAAGAGTCTTCAATACACAGCAGAAGGAAAATGAGCCCGAGAATTTAAAATAGCTTTTAAAATATGCTAAGTATAAAATAACCATGAAATCTTCATGTATTTAACAGATTGACTCGTTAACCTGAGCTCTGCGTGGCTACCGCAGTGGAAAGAGGCAAAAGCACATAAATATTTTCTGTAGAACTGGAGAGAAAACTAAAACCCTCACGAGATGAAATCATTCATCAGGATGCCGGACTTGACATTTACAGACTGTCAGCGTGTTCTTGCAATCCCTTGAATACATTTTTTTTCCTTGAAAAACATGATTCCAGGCAATTTCTGAAAATTATGGCACTTCACTTAACTCTTTCCAGGCACCCTGTCCAACATCAGTGCTCAACAACACATTTTGTTTTGACAACCTTGGCACAGCTACAAGGTTGAACCTCAGAAAAATGTCCACAAAGAGGTTAAGAGAAAACTTTGCAACTACAAAAAACCCCCCACTCACTGTCTAATTTTATACAGGGAATCGTCTCCTCCTCGATTCTTTAATCAGAATTCTCCCTATTTGAATTCTTTTTTAGAGGACAGTTAAGACTGTCCTCTACAAAACCCACCCCAGTATCAAGTCACCTGAATACATTTTCACCCAGCCAGAGA
This sequence comes from Platyrinchus mystaceus, assembly GCA_035041135.1. Lineage (NCBI taxonomy): Eukaryota > Metazoa > Chordata > Aves > Passeriformes > Tyrannidae > Platyrinchus > Platyrinchus mystaceus. The sequence goes on along the minus strand of JAWWLV010000144.1, from coordinate 1,862,157 downwards.
GGCCTGGCCCTCATCCAGAAGAACACTCAGAAGTAAACACACTTCAGTCCAACATCCATTTCATCGAACTGTTTGGAAAATCAGGGTTTCCAGTTGCAAGTGCTGAATGGTACCAGGAATAAACCCCAGGGCCTCAGGGATTTCTACACTTGCACAAACGACTGTTCAGGACTTGCAACCAACACCTACTTCCACAATAACAAAAGCAACACACCAGCCAAAGCCTGAATTATTTTAATCATATCCCATTTCATCTCCATCTCATTTTTCTTTGGAAGTCTGTTCAGGGAACGTCTCCCCTGGCAACTTGTTGCACAACCCACTTGTTCCTTGTTGCACAACCTTTCCTGCCACTAAGGAACCGTTTCCAGTGGATTCACTGCTCTGAAACCAGGGGGGAAAGGCCACTTGAATTCATGCACTACATGGCAGGTGTAATCGGGACATGTGGCACGAACACTTAAAGCAATTTCACTGCTGCCCTCGTGCGTATTTTGGTGTGCAGGAGCCAATGCCATGAAGAATCTCAATAACACTGTCCCAGGAAATTGTTCCAGGACTATCTGTGTTGTTAACACAAGTGTAATTCCAGTTTATAGCACCAGGTGTTAGGTAAATTGTTTCCAACTTCATAACCACACGAGCTTCCATCTTCAAAGATCTAAAGTTAATAGGCTAACTTTTCAGCACTCCATCCATATATATATATATATATATATATATATTTATATATTTTAAGCACAGTTCCAAGCAAGGCAACTTATAATCTTGCAGGTTATCAAAACACTTGATAAAAACTCTATACTTAATAATTTAATTGGGAGTTTATTTCTTGCAGTCAAATCTTGGAACATCTAAAAATAATGAAGTTGGGGGGGGAGGGCTCTGAGTGATTAAAATAACCCTGAAGTTGATAAGCTGCATCATTACATTATGCTGTTCCAGAAGTAGCCAAATAGGCACAATTTGGTAGCAATGTAATTTGGAAACTCGGGGTATTGGCCTGTGAGTGGAGACTGTGCAAAAAACACATGTGGAGGAAGAACCTTTCAAGCATTATCTGGTTGGGTTTTTTTTCAGAGCACAAGAAAGTGCTGCCTGCTGTCGAGGCATTTCAGATGTTCTCCTACCCTCTGCCAGGGTACTAAAAATACAAGCAGGTATCCTCTACACACACTGCCCTGGTTTTTCACCCAGTTCTCTGAGAGGCAGCTTGTCCTGAAGCCCTTTTAAAGGAGAAGGTGAGACTTGCCTGCCAGAGCTCATGTGAAATAAGAGGCCACGGGTTTGCAGCATGTAAAATGCTCAGCGTGTCTGTCTAGAACTACTTCTAACACATCAAAAATAAGCAATTATGCAGGTGTCAAATACTGGTCAGCATATGGGAAAAAAAAAAAACCCAAGTCTTTTTACAGGTTGGGTTTTCCCTCCCGTTTCCACACTTCTTTTCCACGAACTGGGTGTTGCAGAATGAAACCGGGGTTACAAATTTACAAGAGACGCGAATAGATATGAGTTCATTCGAACCATTCCGCAAGAGATATGAGTTCATCTGAACCCTTCTGCTCCCGATTTACCCCAACAGCGCCTCGGCCTCTGACTCACAGGGAAGACGAGCTCCCGTTGCAGAAAACCGGGTGTTTTTCCACCCAAAACACGGCCGCCTGCACAGGTTTTTGGCAGTTGACCTGAAAAACCTTCCTGAGCATCTCCTGCCGGAAAAACAACACTGCTGGAATGGGTAAGGAGCCGGTTACCCTGGAAGTGCATTATCCCCGACCGCACAAACCGCACGGAGCCCGGCGGGGCTCCCGGCGGCTCCATCCACCTCCATCCCCCCGGGATGCCGCGGCTGCCCGCGGGAAGGGGCGAGGGGGCTGCGGGGGGCGCACCCAGACCCCGCATCACACCACCCCCGCAGGCCTGTCACCCCCTTCCTACCCCTCGGGGGGACCCGGGAAGGCGGGGCCGGGCGGGGCCGGCACCTCCCCGCCCCGGGGAGGGGAAAAGGGGCAGCCGCGGTCCCCTGCTCACCCTCCGCCGCGCTGGAGCCGGCCCGCGTCCCTCCGGAAGAACAGCCCGCAGCACCACTGCGCCCAGCAGTTCCCCATCGCATCCTGCTGGGAACAGCGCCGCCTCCTCCTCCTCCTCCTCCCTTCCCGCCGGGCTCAGGCCGCCCCGGCCATCGGGATGGGCGGCCGCGGACCCCCGGGAACAAAGGGCCGGCACAGCCTCATGGCCGCGCAGGGGCGGGCGATGCTCGCCCCGACCGCCGGCACCGCCCCTCCCGGCTCCGGCATCGGCGTCGGCATCAGCCCGCCCCTCCCCGGGACCGCCCCAGAGCCGGCTTTCCCCGGGCTCCTCGGGGGTGGGAAGGGCTCGCCCGTAGCCTGTGTTTGAAAAGGAGGAAAAAAAAAATAAAAATGTCACACGGTTCCCACGGTCGGGGTGAGAAAGCGTCGCCACGCTTTGGAGAGGAGGAATCCAGTTCAAGGTCTCGCTGTTGCCATGAGAGAAAAAAGGGTTTCTCCCCCGTTAATCAAGCCTGGAGTCGGTCAGTGCCGCTGAGGTACCACCAGACTGCCGAACATACCTGGAACTCAGGCACTGTAAGGTTTAGCAAGGTATCTCACCCATTATTCGTGCTCTCTGGCTTTAAATCATAGCACCACACTGACACATAGAATCTTAGATTCCTGGAATGGTTTGGGTTGGAAGGGATCCTAAAGCTCATCCAGTTCCACCTCCCTGACACCTTCCACTATCCCAGGTTGCTCCAAGCCCCGTCCAACCTGGCCTTGGACACTTCCAGGGATGGGGAAGCCACGGCTTCTCTCTTCAACCTGTGCCAGGGCCTCCCCACCCTCACAGGGAAGAATTTTTTTCCTAATATCCAGTTTAAAACTGCTCTCTTTCAGTTTGAATCCAGTCTCCTTTGTCCATAAATTAATGGTGACATTGTATACGTGTGGCTTGTTCCTTTCATTTAATGGATCCAAAAGTATCTCAGGAGTGGAAGAGTTAATTGGATTCCAAGTCAGCTCTCCATTAGCAGCACAGGACAGATGCCAGGACCCAGAGAAGGCACTTGGTACTGATGAGCAGGAGAAGGTAGGAGGAATATAATAAATCAGTGCCAACGGAGCTCTGATATGTTTTTTCCCCCCCCGGAAATGTGAGGTCAGCCTGGAAAGGTGCATTACAGTAATTGCATGCAGGGGGTGAGGATGAGGGTGAAGGAGACATGAAAACTACCAGGAATTAGTTGCAGAAGGTGACTAATATCGACGTGACTCAAGAGAAATGGCAGTAATCGTTCCAGAAAGTATCATTGGGATATATAATGCCTCTGTTTTCCAGGGAATTGGCATTTTTGGCAAGGCATATACTGCTCCTCTCCCAAAGAGGGATGTTGCAGTAGTTCCAGCCTGACAGGTGCCCATAAATTTCTTCAGAGAAATTGGACACCTCATTTCTGCAGCAGCCTCAGCTGTGAAATGGAGATCACCAAACCGAGGGGAGAATATCGGGAATATCCACATGGAATGTCTTTGTTTCTGCAGCTTCTGGTTGTGTTTTCCTACACGTGTCCTGCTGTGCCACTCCTGGCCAGGGGCAAGACAAGTCACTGTGAGCAGAAGACCATCATGTGCTGCTACATCCATGGCTGGATGGAAAGAACAAGAGGAAGCTGGATTAAGAATATGTTGGATGAAGTCTCCATCAGTAAACACACACAGCTGCTTCAGCTTTCCTCCCACCTCAAGGGTTCGTGCCCGGTGCCAAGTTGCAGGTAGTTTGTGCAGAAACTCCCACCTTTTCAAGATAAAATGCACAGCAAGGACGCTGACACAGACATCTAAATCTAAAAGCAAATTATTCCGCCTTTTTCCATGGCCGCGTCCTTGGCAACATCAGCAGCCTCCCAGCAGCACGCAGGGAATAGCCAGTATTTTTCAGGCTGCCTTTTAACACAGCACTCTGCTCAAAAGTGCAAGGTTGCTCAGCCTTGCTCCTTTACGTGCCTTACTGGCTTTACGCAAACAAGCTTTCTAACGTTTTTATATTTATAATGTTTTATAAGGCCTTTTTAAAAAAAAAAAAAAAAAAAGCCAAGCAGGTTTCCGCGCAGGCTTTTGCGACAGGCGGGGCGCGGCTGCGCTTTACGGCGGGCCGTTGCCCTGGCGACGCCGCGCTGGACCGGGGGCCGAGGCCATCCGTGGTCCCTCCATCCCCGTCCTGTCCCTGCATCCCGGTCCGGTCCCTGCATCCCGGGGCGGCCTCTCCAGCCGGGCCCGGGCCCTCCGGCCGGGTCCGTCCGGCCATGGAGAAGTACCAGGTGCTGGGGCTGGTGGGGGAAGGCAGCTACGGGGTGGTGACCAAGTGCAGGAACAGGGAGAGCGGGCAGATCGTGGCCATCAAGAAGTTCCTGGAGAGCGAGGACGACGCGGGGGTGAGGAAGATCGCCGTGAGGGAGATCAAGCTGCTCAAGGTGGGGCGCCCAGGGCCCTTTTTTTTTTTTTAATGGCCTTGTGTTTAAATTTTAAGGGTTTTCTGCTTTAAACGCGTGGCTCCTCGTTCAGACTAGTTCGGCTTGTGTCGCAGCGCAGCGTCTTGTCAGGTTCTGGTCATCATTTACCGAGTGTTACTAACGAAATCCAAGCCAAAAGAGTCTCGATTTGGCCCTGTTTGTTGGATTAATCCAGCCTTTTGCATTGTAGCCTTGCAGAGCTGCTTTCCCCTCTGCCTGGGTGCTGTGCTGGATTCACCCGGCGAATCCTGGACTAGAAAAGTCTTGTTTATGTGCCCGGTGTTCAGCGGGGAAAAGCACGAGGTCTCTGTTGCCTCCTGGTGGTAACTGCGACCCACTGTTTTTTTTGTCCCGAATTCTTGTTCTTGCTGCTGTGAATTAGCCGAAAACGAAACAAAGCTGAGTTTTTAACAGCTGCAGGTGAATGGTGACCTGGGTGTGTGTGACACTAACCAGACTGGGGGGTGCCGGCGTCACCTGATACGGAAAAATGTTTCTAGGAAAGCTTTATTTTCTTTTATTCATGGCACTTTCCTGCCAGGTGAAAGGCTGGAGGAGGAGAGGTATCAGATTCCCCGAACCTTATCAATCCACGTGTAGTTCTTTGCTGTTGGAGTGTGGGATTTGCCTGGTATTGATATTGTAGTGACAGGATGGGGGGGATGGATTAAAACTGGAAGAGAGTAGGTTTAGACTGGATATTAGGAAGGAATTCTTCCCTGTGAGGGTGGTGAGGCCCTGGCACAGGCTGCCCAGAGAAGCTGTGGCTGCCCCATCCCTGGAAGTGTCCAAGGCCAGGTGGGATGGAGCTCGGAGCAACCTGGGATAGTGGCAGATGGGAATTTTAAACATTGAGACATCTGTGTGTCTGGTGAAGAAATGAAGGAAAGCCTTATTACAGTTGGAGTGCATCCAGGTTTTTCCTCTGATGTGGGGAGTTGCAGAGGTGGGAATACTGGCAAAGTGTTCCCTGCGTCCTGTCCTCTTAGCTGCCACAAGTGTCTCTTCCTAAATCTGCCAAATTATATAGTCCATGTGCTCTGAAGGGAAAAAAAAGTGGTGTTTGCCATCACTGCAAGAACTACAGAATCTTAGAATTAATAGAGATGTATGTGCTGGAGCTTGAGACACAGCTCCAGGCATTATCCCCTCAAGCACTTTTAAAGTGGATCTGTGTGAGCCTGGATTGTTCCTGATCCGAGTCACTGAGTCAGAGCACGTAGCACCTCCCAGGTGTGTTGGGAATTAACTTGTTTTCCTGGGTAAATGGAATCTTAGCAAGGGGACCATTTCCATGTATAGCTCGGTAAGGGTGGCCTCTCACAGTGAAAGCAAATACCTGGAGATTCAGTCTGTTTGTAGTTTGTTCCCCTGCTCCTTGTGAACCTAGTTTTAATTATTCATCTTTCTTTTCTTTTTTCCTGTTATGGAGTTTAGGCAGAAAACAGCAAAACCTCTTCAGGTCTCCTGTACTGGGAATAAACAATTCTTGAGAAAAGAGTTCATCCTTTTAAAATTCCTCTCTTTTCAGACCTTCTAAGTAGTCTGGGCAGACCCTGGTGCAGGTTGGCTGGCACTGCCTCTGGACTGGCAGAGCTTCCCCTACAATTCCCCGTGCTCTGAAGTCCTTTTTCATCTCCCTCACTCACATCCCTGGGCTCTGCTGCTGCTCTCCAGGCAGCCTCTGGTGATATTTCCCTGCCAGGCTCCAGCTAATAAATAACTGTGCACTGGAGCGTGGCCTGTTGTGTTGGTGTGGGATAAATGTGAAACAAATTGGGGGTGGATTCGAGGGGGTGGGTCTGGTCAGAACATTATAACAAAATAACTGGAAAATACAGTTCCCTTTTTACCCCCCAGTTTTTATTTCAGTTGCATTTTTTGGCAGCGTCCCAGCTGGGCTGGAGTTAAAAGTATCCATTCCTTCCTGCTGTAAACCATCCAGCTCTCACTAAATATTCCCTGTTTTATTACAGCAACTCAGGCATGAGAATCTGGTGAACCTGCTGGAGGTGTGTAAGAGGAAGAAACGGTGGTATCTGGTGTTTGAATTTGTGGATCACACGGTGCTCGATGACCTCCAGGCATCTCCCAACGGACTGGACTACGACAGGGTTCGGAAATATTTATTCCAGATTATGAGAGGAATTGCCTTTTGTCACAGTCATAATGTAAGTATGTGCAAGAAATCAGCTCTGCAGTAAAAATAAATAGATACAGAAGCATATATATATATAAAGTCAGAGAACTAGAGCTTTGGCTGAAAAGGGAGAGAGATACATAAAATAAATGTTTCTGGAATTAGGGGTTCTGTAATTTTCTACTCGAGTGCGAGAAACCTGCAGTTTTTGCTGAGTCAGTCAGTTTGCTGTGTACAAATGGGGAATTTGTCTTGATTTGCTTTCCCCTGTGCAGATAATCCATCGGGATATTAAGCCAGAGAACATACTGGTTTCCCAGTCGGGGGTTGTGAAACTTTGCGACTTCGGATTTGCCCGTCCCTTGGCAGCTTCCGGGGAAGTTTACACGGACTACGTGGCGACCCGGTGGTACAGAGCTCCGGAGCTGCTGGTGGGAGACAGCAAGTATGGCAAGTAAGTCTGGCCTGTGAGGCTGGGAAGGGTTGTGGGGAGCAGGGAAGGAGTGCTCCATCTTCTCCACTGGCTCAGCCTTTGGAACAGAGCAACAGATGAAGCCGTGCTGAGCTGGGATGGTGTTGTTTTTATTCCCAGGGCTGTGGACGTGTGGGCTATTGGCTCCCTGATAACAGAAATGCTTACAGGAGAGCCCCTTTTCCCTGGAGATTCAGACATTGACCAGCTCTACCATATCACCAAGTGCCTGGGTAAGAACAGCCTAGTGCCTGCTCAGGAATGAAGGGATCAAGTTTGTTCTGAAGGGTGGGAAAGGAACAGCCCAGACTGTAGCCTCACAGTAATGCTGACCCAGTATTTCAGCCTCTCAAATCTTTCACTGTGCTGTGTTTTTTTCCATGTGGTTGCTTGGTTTGTGTGATTCCAGGTAATTTAATTCCAAGACACCAAGAGTTATTCTATAAAAATCCCCTCTTTGCTGGCATGAGGCTGCCTGAGGTGAAGGAGGTCGACTCTCTGGACAAACGCTATCCCAAGCTCTCTGCTGCCGTGCTGGATTTAGCCAAGGTAATTAACTGATTGATTCCTATGAATGTTCCTCTGTTTACTTGTCCTTCACCTTGTGCAGGTGAGTACAGGACTGTTAAAGTGCCTTTCTCTCAGCTCCCCATGCAGTGAGCAACTGCTTGGATTGGCAGCTTAGTGAGGGCTGCGAGGACACCACAGTCCTGGGAGACGGCAGGGGGGGAGCTCAGCCATCACCTCCAGAGCCAAAGGGATCGCTGCACATCCTCCAGGGAGGAGCCTTGTTCTTGCCTTCCCTCTGGCAGGCTGAAGCCTTGGTTTCATTCCTAATTTCTCGTGTTCACATTGGTTTGACAGGATTGCTTGCAGATTGACCCAGACAAAAGACCGTCCTGCGCCGAACTCTTGCAGCACGATTACTTTAACCAGGACGGGTTCGCTGAGAGGTAAAACAGCTC
>JAWWLV010000144.1:1833842-1853224 GCA_035041135.1 Platyrinchus mystaceus | reverse complement strand
TAAAATATTTTAAAAATGAAATATTAAAAAAATTAAACATTAAATATTTTGCTTTCAGTTGAGTACTAAGGAGGCTTCAGAATGACTTTGAGATGCCATTGGGCTCAATTTGTATTTAATTTCTTCAGAAGTCACACAGGATGTGGCTGTTCTTCCTCCCATCGTTTCTGATTCTGTTCTGAAGTGACTTTATTTATAGAGGGTGCTGGAACCCTGACAGGTTTCCTCCTGTTTGATGGAAACCAGAGGTTTTCTAATAAAAACAACTCCATCTCCATCAGGTCCTTGCAGAATCGTGCGCTTTTAGGCTTTTGACTTTTTCTTTTTCTTCTGTATGCACTGCTGTGAGCTGCTTTTTTAACATGACAGGAAGAGAAAGATGATGCTTTGTCTTCCCACCCAGGATTTCGGCCCGAGGAGCAGAGAGGAGAAGTTGTTAAAGACGAAGCGCTCTAAAGCTGATGCAGAGAAAACAGACCGAGCCTCCAACCTGAGCTTCCTCTACGACAGCGCCATCAATCCCTTCAAAATCAGCCCCCAGACCAGCCTGAAAGATTCCAGCAGCAGCCTGGACTACACCAAGAACACGGGCATAGTGATCCCTCCCATCAACCAGAACTTTTCTCCTACCTTTGGGATGGGCCCCGTGCCTGGGAGCCTTAATTACAGGTATGGGAGCAGAGCTAGGAGAGCTCCATCATCCCTGTTGCCGGGGGACTGTGATGTCCTGAGAGAGGTGCAGGGTGATGATGTGGGAATGTGAGTTTGGGATATCTTGCATTTGTCGATTAATATGAAGTTTGGGGCATTTTTTGATTACAGACTCGATGAAAAGAGTAAAAAATACTTGAACCCGTTGCTGAAACAACGGAGGCCTTCTCCAGCACGCCATTACAGTGTCAGCCTGACACCGGTGAGTCACCTGTCCTTCCCCTTTGGCAAAGTAAAAATAAAATTCAGGCCCCAATTCTGTGTTTTATTGTCAAGAATTCCATCTGTTCCATCCTTCGCTCTTTTCTTTACCCCTTTTTTCCCTACAGGTTTGTTGATTGTTGTCCTTTGCTGAGAGTTGTCTGACATAAAGCATACTTTGTGTCAAAAAAAAACAACTTTAAATGCTGGAAGCAGTCCAGCACAGGATATCTGTGAGGTTTGGAATATATCCATGGCCTCCTGCTTGGCCAGGAAGAGCAGACCATGTGTGCTGTGCTACTGAAGTAGAACTGAGGGTTTGGATTTAATGCAGTCAGGGCCTCATTTAGCCATGTCATAAATGCATTAAAAATTGATAAGGAAAACAAGTGGAATGGAAAGTTTTCTCTCCCCACCTAGGCACGATTCTTTCTGTGCCAGCAAGGAACGTTTGCTTTTTTCCAGATAACTAATCCCAGCCATTCTCCAATGGCTGGTGCATTTTATCTCTCAGAAAGCAGCCTCACTTAGGTGATTGTTTTTATTTTGCTGTTGCTTTTCCATTGTTTATAGTGCATAAATGAGCCTTGAGCAGGTTGAATTCCTTCACACACATCAGAGCCTTCTCTTGTACAAATTCCAACTACAGCACAACACTGCTGTGTTGATGCTTTTTTTTTAACCTTGAAAATAGCTTCATTTTTTTTCTATATTTTCATAAGCTGGTCCTTATGCCCTTGATTACAGGTTACTCATGAAAAAAACATCCTTCAGGCAAATAGGAAAAAATGGGAATTCTCCAAGGCAGATGTGCGTTTGCCAGAACTAAATCACCTCCCCGAGCTGAGAGGAGTGGAAGGTAGGAGCTTTGATGTCCTCTAAATAAAACCTGGGTATTAAATAAGTGGCAGTCAGCTCTTGTTTCCTTCACACTGCATGCCTTGGTTTGTGTTTTGCAGCGTGGCATCCCAGATTTCTGAAGAAGGAAAACAGAACAGTTCCAGAGTCCCGAGTCCCCTCCCTCGCCGCTATCGACCTTCATAACTCGAGCCTGTCCTCGCAGCAGGTATCAAAGCAATAAAATGCTTTGTGCTGCTCTACATTTGTTTGGTTCATGACTTTCTCAGCAGCACAGCCCACGGATTTCCAGTGTGACTCTCACCAGGAGCTGAACTTGCCTTGGGATCTTAACTGCCTGATGCTGGGGGAGCATTTTTGGAAGTCTGATTTGACCGAAGAACGGATTTGTTTTAAGCTGACACTGCATGTCTCCCTAGAAGGTGGTTTGTGATGGTTCTCTGTATTGATCCTACACTTGGAAATTGATCCTGTCTCTTTCTTTTCCAATTCACAGCAGTCAGGGACCTTGATGCCAGATGCATCAGAAGCCAGCTTCCCCAGAGTTGAACACTAGCCTTAGGGAGAAGATCCTGCCTGTAAAAGGTGGGCTTTAATTTCTGCTGTGTGGCCTTCTGATGTCTTCCAAAGGGATAGTTCCTCGAACACTTACTTAGCTGGGAAGTACAATAGGAAAATTCTTTTATCTTGGTCAGGACATTTAGCTATGACAGACCTCTTACTGAGGGCAGTACCCAGCTTGTTGTGCCAGGTAAATCATTTTCCTGAGCTGAGGGGATGGGCATCGGTGTTGGAAATGAAGCAGCTCACGAAGTTGGGGTTGGGCAAGCTGATAGAACAACAGAAAAAGGGGAAACTGGCAGCCTGCATGTGAGGAGGGGTAAAAAAACCCCTCAAGTTATCTGATCTGTGAAGCACAGAGGTTGTAAGTGCACAGCTTCAGCAAGGTAAGGATGTGTAATAAAATAAAGGAAGCCTGTCATCAGTCTCTGTGGCTCTGCTAGCCTGTCTGGAATGTCATTCTGCTTCTCTCCTCTTGATACAGGTGACTGCAGAGTGGGAACAACCCATCTGAGTTTCCAGGGGCTAAAGGTGCCAGGTCTCTGCAGGGGAGAGGAGGATCCCTTACTCCTGTTGGCACAGTGGACTGCCGTGGAAGTGGCTCGGGTCTGGGCTGAGGACAGAGCTTGCACTGCCATTGCTGCTGGATTTCTTGCATGCAAAGAGCCCCTGAGGTGTTGGCTTTCTGGCCTAGGGCCAGGCCTTGTCTGAGGAAAGTAGTGGTTGTTGGTGTGTGACAAGGGCAGGAGCTGGCTTGGAGGATTTTGGAGGAAGCTGGGCTTTCTCTTGCCTAACTGCTGCCCGCATGAGGGGTTTCTTTTTAATGAATAGTGCAGAGAGCAGCTACTGACATTGTCCTGTTTCGGTGGGCTGCCTGATGTGGATTGGAAAGCACTTTTGCCTTGACATCGAAGAAAATGTTTGTGCAAGAAATACAACGTTTAAATGTGCAAATCTTTCCAGCTGTTCCTTTGAAACCCTTCCTAATGCACGTGTCACTTTTTGTTAGATTCCTTTTCCCTTTCCACCTCTGACCCCGTGTTCAGGAAGGATTCTTTGGGGTGTTTCACTGGGCCTGTTGTCTGGCTGTTGATAGTGGTGAAGAAAGGAATATTGCTGTGGAATACTAAGCTGTGGCATGTGAAATGGCTCAGTAACTGAAGTCATCATTCCTTCAGGTCCCTGGGCGAAAGGGACGTGTAAAACTTGACTGGTTTTATCTCATGACTGTTTGGAAACCCATGTTTGCTTATCTGCCCTCAGTTTGTCTCTGGTCAGTTCTGTGCTGTCCCTATGTTGCTCACAACTCTGTTTTCCATCAGCTGTCACAACTCACAGGGTGTCATTAACTTTGGAGCTTATTTTTCCACAAAAATACAGCCTTTCCTATTGATGGATCGTGGTAGAAATACCATCTGGACTAATGGTATTTAGGGATTTGTGGTTATGCTGTGTCTTGACATGTACATTTCATTTGTAAATAAAAGGATGTTCCAATTCCAGGCCTGGTTTCCCTATAGTGGATGCTCCCAGCTGGCCACAGCAGTCAGTCAGGTAGGCATGGGCAAATGCAGAGGGGGAAGAAGAAGGTTTGGGACAGGGGGAGTGGGGAGAGAGAAAAGATGGGTTTAAGGGGTTTGCATTGGGAAAAATGTGGCCAGCAGGCCCCTCCATTCTGCCCTAGTGAGGTCACATCTGGAGTGCTGTGTCCAACTGTGCTCTCCACAGTTCAGGAAATATAAGGAGCTACTGGAGAGGATCCAGCAGAAGCCACAAAGGTGATGAGGAGAGACTGCAGGAGCTGGGCCTGTTTAAGTCTGGGGATCTAATCAATCCATACAATTAGCCTCAAAGGCAGGTGTCAAGCGGACGGTGTCAGACTCTTCTCAGTGGTACCCAGCAACGGGGCGAGGAGCAATGGCCATAAACGAAACCACAAGAAGTTCCACCCCAACATCAGCAAAAGTCACAGAATATTCTGAGTTGGGGGGCACCCACAACCACCATCGAGTCCATCCCCTGGCCCTACAGGACACCACAACAATCCCACACGTGCCTGAGAGCGTTGTCCAAACGCTCCTGGAGCTCCGTCAGGCTTGGGGTCCTTTCCAACTCGGTTTCCCTCTCTGGAGGCATTCCAAACCCACCCACGTGGGCGCCTCCCTGCGCCACCTACTCCGGGTGACCCTGCCTTGGCGGCGGCGCCTGGGGCTGGGCAATCCCCAGCCCGAGCTGTGACTCGGCGGGCAGGAGAACGCAGAGGCCGAGCCGGCAGCCCCGAGGCCGGCGGAACCGGCGGTGAGGAAGCGGAAGGGGCGGGCGCGGGGCCGGGGGCGGCGGCGGCCATGGCCACGGCCGCGGCGGGGGGAGCGCAGGGCGGCGAGCCGGGATGCGCCGGGCCGGGATGCGAGCAGGGATGCGAGCAGGGATGCGAGCACTACCGCCGGGGCTGCCGGCTGCGGGTGGGTCGGCCGCGGGCGCTCCGTGCCGTGGAGGGGGGGTGGGCAGTGTGTGGATGGAGGGGGGGGGTGTGCCCCGATCCCTGCCCTGCTCCATGCCGTGCCCCTCCGTTCCCAGGCGCCGTGCTGCGGGAAGCTGTACCCGTGCCGGCTGTGCCACGACGGCGCCGAGGAGCACCAGCTGGACCGCTTCCGAGTGTCCGAGGTGCAGTGCATCCGCTGCCGCCTCCTGCAGAAGGTGCGTCCCTCTGGGCGGGAGGGGTGGGAAGGGGGTCGCGGCATCGCAGGGGCGGGGCACAGGACGGGGCGGGTTGGAAGGGGTCCACCTCCCTGCTCAAGCAGGGTTATTGGACTGAAGTTGTGTCAGGGGACGTTCAGGTGGGATCTCGGGAAAAGTTTCTTCCCCCAGAGGGTGGTCGGGCACTGAACAGCCTCCCCAGGGCAGTGGTCATGGCGCCGAGCCCGACAGAGTTCAAGGAGTGTCTGGAGAACGCTCTCAGGGACATGGTAGGATTGCTGGGGACTCCTGTGCAGGGCCAGGACTCCACGATCCTTGTGGGTCCCTTCCAGCTCAGGATATTCTGCGATCCTAGAGCACATGGCACAGGATTGCGTCCAGGCAGTTCGGGAATGTCTCCAGTGAGAGAGACTCCACACCCTCTCCAGGGAAACCTGTTCCAGTGCACGGGAAAGGAGTTCTTCATCACATTCGTGTGGCACTTCCTGTGCACCAGTTTCTGCCCATTGCAGATCCCGTCAGTCATCTCTTATCACGGCTGAACAGGCCCAGTTCCCTCAGCCTTTCCTCACAGGAGAGGTCCTCCAGTCCCTTAATCAACTACACAGCTCTCCGCTGGACCCGCTCCGGGAGCTCCGCGTCTCTCCTGTCCTGAGGCGCCCGGAACTGGTCAGGGCGCTCCAGCCGTTCCTCTCCCCTCAGGCCCAGCAGCGCTGCGAGGGCTGTGACAGCCTCTTTGGCGAGTACTACTGCGACATCTGCCACCTCTTCGACCGCGACAAGAAGCAGTACCACTGCGAGGAGTGCGGCATCTGCAGGTGCGGGCGGGCGGCCGGGCCCCGGCTCCTCAGGGGAGCTCCTCAGGAGCCCTGCCCTGACACCTCTCTCCTCAGGATCGGCCCCAAGGAGGATTTCTTCCACTGTTCCAAGTGCAATTTGTGCCTGAGCCTGAGCCTGAGAGGGAAGCACAAGGTGAGAACACACCGCTTAACTCCACGTCTCTTAAAAGATAACGCCTTGATGCTGGTTGTGCCTCAGCCCCGTCTGAGGCCACAGGAACGGGGGGAGCAGTGGGTTCTGCTCCCCTGAATTCACCTAACAGCGACACAGAGGCCACCACTTAAAAGTATAAGAAATTTACACATGAGAACTTTACAATTTAGAAAAATACAGCAGAATAACTTTTTCTTCTCTTTTCCATTTGCGAAGTGCATTGAAAATGTCTCCAGGCAGGATTGTCCTATATGTTTGGAGGTGAGCTGCTACTTTTCATCTCTTGGATTACTGTGTGCCTCTGTTTTTGACTGTGTTTGACTTAATTTTTTTCTCTTTTGTCTGATTCTTGCCTCGAAACAGGATATTCACACGTCTCGTGTTGGAGCCCATGTTCTGCCATGTGGTCACCTTCTTCACAGGTAAAGCAGACACCTGAGAAAGGGGAATAGCTGCTGCCTTGTGTGGGGTGTTTATTCAGCAGCACTTGGTCTGTATCAGCTGCTTACAGCTGGTTTCTAAGGGACCCACATGGTGGGGACAGTCTGTTTCACCAGCAGATATTTTCTTTAGAAGAGTTGGCTTCCTTCCGCAGTTAATTTTGACGATGGGAAACTTTCCTCTCACTTTGCCTTCAGGATACTTTCAACTTGTGGTTTGGGGATAGCTGTGTGCCTTTTTTTTTGTGTTCAGTCCAAGTCAGTGTTACCATTCAGTAATTACATTCTTCTTATTGAACTGCTCGCTGTGTTTCCTTTTCAGAACATGTTATGATGAGATGCTGAAGGAGTAAGTATTTCTAAACATCTTTTTAATATTATCACAGTCCAAACATATTACTCCAGGAGGCAAAGATCATAATGCCAGTTCTGTACCAAATAACTTAAAGTCGATTCCTAAAGGGATAAAGGGCATTTAAACTTCAATTCCATTTGCAAGAATTTCCTGTTTCATGGTGTTTTTTTGACGGTATGAAACTTGTCCTTTTGAGTGGATTTGTTTCATGGCCTCACTCCATCTTCTGATTTAGACATTTTTTTCCCCCCTTCCTTCCAGAGGTTACAGGTGTCCTTTGTGCATGCACTCGGCGTTAGATATGACCAGGTACTGGCGCCAGCTGGACAACGAAGTGGCACAGACTCCCATGCCCACAGAGTACCAGAACATGATGGTGGAGGTAGGACATCAGCCTTGCACCCCTGCCTGGTTTTGCTGGAGCTGTGCCTTGGAGTTACTGGCAGTAGAGGGCACTAGGAAGTTGTCCCGGATCAGAAATCAACCCGAGGGATAGGGAATGATAAGGAAACGCCATGTGTAGGCTTACAGTACTTCACAATTCCCGGTGCCAAAGCTTCTCCCTCTCTCTTCTCCGTGTAGATCCTTTGCAATGACTGCAATGCCCGCTCCACAGTGCAGTTCCATCTCCTGGGCATGAAGTGCAAGAACTGTGAGTCCTACAACACTGCCCAGGACGGACGGTGCCGGCTGCCCTTGGAGGAGCAGTGACCGGGACACGTGGCTGCGTCCGGCTGGACGAGGACGACTCTGCCGTGGAAGAGACTTCCCAGAAAAACCCAACTCTTGTCAGTAAAAACACGTTCCAAGTTCAAGGAGCCCTTGGCTGCGTCAGGGAAGAGAGAGCTGAGGAGAGCAGCGTGATGAGCAGCTGACGCAGCAGGAGATGTTTGGGGGCAGCTGAAGGTGAGGGGAGGTGGAGGTGCAGCTCTTGGGGCTGCAGCTGCCGGGGAAAATGGGTCGCTTTGAGAGCAGCTTTTGTGGATAAAGCTGACATGCACAGAGCTGTGTGCGAGGACGGAGTGTTCCTTCGGAACGCCGTGTTTGTTCCAGGGCCTCGGAGCCGTCGCTGCGAGCAGCTGGAGAGGGGGGAGCTTGCAGGAATTGCGTCCTTTGGCTTCGTGAGGTGACACCTGTGTGTACAGAATTCCCTCAAAACAAGGCTGCCCTGCCTGCTGTGATGAAGGGCCCAAAAATCAAGGTGCAAAGCCCCCATTTTCCCCTGGACACCCGTCCTGACCTGCTGCCGTCCCTTCACTCAGGCTCCTTTACCAGCTGCAGTCACTTTTACCCCCATTTCTTCCTCATTTTGTTTCGTTCACTGGGAAAGGCCAAGGTGGTGTAGGATTCCACACAGGTACACAGCTCGATACTTTAAGTACCTGAAGTGAAACACATCCTTGACATTGGGCTGAGCCTGAGATGTTCACTGGAGTAGGAGTTCAGAGGCACTTGAGTAGTGCAGGGAACAATTTTTTGGTTTGTTTTTTTTTTCTCAATGGTAAATTTCATTGTGGGGAGAGAATGGAGGGTGGCTGACTGCCTTTAAAAAAAAAACAAACAACAAATAAAGCCCCCCAAACCTGCCCTTCTGCATATGATATCCTGCCCGAGGTGTTTTGCAGTCTTATATGTCACAGAAAGTTCTTGGTTTCTGTGAATTTCACATGCAAAATAGTTTACAGTAATAAGTATTAAAAAAGCTCAGTTACTCTTCATGGTACAACTACTCATTTTTTATCTGTTCTGTTGTAAAATGAGCTTTTCTTAATCCAGCAGTGCCCCTTTCTGTATGGAATATTTAGGATTTGGATGATAGCTGTTGTAGCTTGCCTTGACTGGAGTATCTTTTCCTGGAGCACTTTTCTCACTGCTATAAATAAATGCAGAATAACATCTCTATTAAAATAAACAAATTACACTGCGTGTGGTGTGCTCTCCTTTCACACACACACTCCCTGGAAATTCCCAGCTGAGTTGAAACCGTGATTCAGTGCTGAAAAATGGTTGGATGTGGGGATGTGTGAGGCCTGGGATGCTGTTAGGAAAACAAGTGGGTTTAGCAGCTCCCGTGTTTTGATATTCTTGTGGTAAAAGCAAGGTCCCTGCTGCTTTGGAGCACCCTCTGGATGTCTGCTGGCACTTGGTGACTCCACCACCTTCTGGGATGGAGACCTGCTCCCAGGGAAGCCCAGCAGGGCTATTTTCAGCCTGCAGGAGTTGTCATCCCGGAAAACTCAGTAGCCAAGTAGCCTTTGTGTTGCTGGTGGTAAAACTATGCTGGTCAAGTCCACAACCAAGCAGGTTTGATGCTAAACTGGAAGCTAATTTTAATCCCAGCTGGAAATATTCCTGTTTGGGTTCCAACCACAAGAGGAGGCTGAAAGGAAACATATAGTGGAGTTGAGCTTTGGAAGAGCAGCTCCCTCCCCTGCTGGACTTTGGTATTGGGAAGGAAAACAATTCTTGGGGGTGGGATCCAGGTGATTTTGGCCTTTTGCTCTCACGGTTTTGGTGTTTGCCTCTGGAAGGTGCGAGAGGAAACCTGATGCCACCAACCGAACCGCTGTTCCGTGCATTTATCTTGGCACTGAGCCCTTGACTCCCTCTGCCAGGGAATAAATGGCACAGCAAAAAAAAGAATGGCATTTTGAGGGGGTAAAGATAAATGGAGCAGACAAAGACAAGCGAGGAACTGCTTCGTGGGATGGAAGGTGCCGCGCGGAGCTTTGCTGCCCTGTCCCGTGGAGATGCAGCCGATGGGAGAGGGAAGGATGCTCAGATTGGAGCGGTGAGATGATCCCGGGATGAAGGAAGCTTGGCCAGAGCTTGCCTGCTGCCTGTGGGAGCTGTGGGGAAGCTCCTACGCTGCCCACCACCCAGAATCCAGCCTGCCTCACCAGGCAGGGGCAGAATCGGGAGCGGATGGGACTATTGCTGCCTTGTGGGAAAAATGTGGTGTTCCAGCAGGCCCAAGGGCCACAGGCACACACAAGGTCACGGAGCTATTAATAAAGCCGGGGCCCGCTGGAGTATGTGAAACTCGGGAGAGGCACTCGTGGAGACAGTGAGCGGAGCAATGCAGTGCCAGGGGGCTCAGACAAGACCTCCATCCCATGGGAATGTGCTGGGCCACGGCTCAGGAGCCGTGAGGGAAAGCAGATGCCCGATTTCGGGCTGGTTTCATCACTCTGGTGTGGGTTTGTGTTGCTCCAGTAACATCATTTGGGGTGGAAGTGGGGGTGTTTCATACTAAACCTCCCGGACAGCCGTCCCCTCCCAGACAACCATCCCCTCCCATGGCTTTCCCGGTGCCGAGGCCGATGTCTTGCCCCTGCCTGGCTGAGGAGGAGCCATCTGTTTTTAAATTTCCAAGTGGAAGGAACGCAATTAGGGAAAGGCTGGTCATATGGTGCTATTTATATCTCAGAGGGGCAGAGGAGCATCTGTCTCTGCAGCTCCAAGCTCAGCCCAGGGCTGTGCCGGGACCTCCGTGCTGGAAATGGGGCGGTTTCCTTGTTTTTGCTCCTCCATGGTCCCAGTTGGAGTTGGATCTCTGAAACCTGAACCTATTCCTTTATGTAACGAGCCTTATTGCTCCTGGGAGCTGCAACCAGGAGTATCCCTGCTAACGAGTCATTCCTCCCGACTCCAGTAATTCCACCAAGAGTCTGAGGAGATGACGCTTGGAAGCATGTGGGTGATATATGGGAATACTCACAAATGAGCAAAACAAGGGCATAATTAGGGAGGCCAGAGGGAGTCTGGAAGCGGTGATAAAGCAGCCTGCAGCTCTCTGGCGAGGGCAAGGCAGGAGACCTGGGGAGGGATCACGTCATCCGCAGCGCCGCTGCCAGACTCCCGCGAGGACGGGGAATGGGATGTTCTGCACGGAGCTATGTGAACTATTTTTTTTTCCTATATAAATAAAATATCTCCGAGGGGAAACAGAGCCAAAGACGAGGGGAGGTGGTGGTGGGGGGGAAGGGGGAGCTGAGTGGAGGTGGAATCGAGCCAAAGTTGGGGCAGCCTTTGGGAAAAGTGGGGTTTCGCTATTTCCATAAATAAAACGGGCCAGTGGCAGAGTTAGCATCTTTGTTTTTGAAAAGACAGGGGGAAAAGGCCTTTTTTATGGCACGTCCTGGTTGTCTTTTCCCCTTCTTCCCTGCTGTAATAATGTGGGACAGGGCCCCCTCGGTAAGCCAGAGGCTCTGAGGTGGGAATGTGAAAGTGGTGTTTGCAGCCTTTGCCTGGAACACGGGCATCCTCCCTCTGAGGGCATCACCCCCCCCAAATAAAGTGCTTTTTCCACTTGGCAAATACATCTGTTACTCTTTAGGCTGTCCCGTGCCTTGGCCCGTGCTGGCAAACAGTCCTGTAGATGTAAACACGTCATCCATGTCCACATTGTCCCTGTCACAGGGCAGCTGCATTGTGAATAAGAGCACTGGGGATGGTTTTTGGTCACAGGCACTTGTGGGAAGCCAAGGAATCTATTTTCACCGTAGGATATCCCCAAAAATACGTACAGCCTCTTCCTTGCACTCTAGGCAAGAGAGAGTCATTCTTTTTGACCACCCAGACACAGGGTTGATCAGGAAAGCTGACCCCCCATTTCTGTTCTCTTTCATGAAAAGGGGATTTATTCCCTTGGGGGTTATATATTTTTGAGTGAAGGTGACAGCTTTTCTTCTCCCTTTGTTCATTCCCTCATGTATTTCAGCAGCAGCATTTGAGCAAAGTGAGTGATTTTTTTAATAGTTTGGGGAGGGCTTTTTTTTTTTTTCTATGCCAGCTCTTTGCTGTTGCTGGACAATAATGAGCTGTAGATCACAAGGAGTGAGGGAGAACCTGTTCTGTGGGGTTTTGGGGAGGGCAAGCGCAGCATCGTGACACCCAAATGGCTTCAAGAGAAGAAGGGGGGTGAATTTTTTACTCAGTTTGCGTTTTTTTCTTAACCAAGGTGACCTAATTCGCTGCTTCTTGGGTGCCCAAAAGGTGAAAGGGAGTTTTGCTCATCCTGAGCACCCTTGGAGCCTGCACTGCCCTGTGTATGCTTCCAGCCCCAAGAGTTTTACGGGCTGGCTGTGGTTCTACCGAGTTTGAACTAAGAGAGGCTGAGGAACACTCAGTATTCACAGCAGAGGTGAAAGGATGGGCCACTGAACAGGCTAAAAAAGGCTCAGGAGGAAAAGGAAAATGCATGATAATTGCACTTCCCTTTGGGAAGCGGAGCTGGAGGAGCTGCCCCCGTTTCTCCCGACCTTTCCAGGTGGCTGTTGTGGTGCCGGACGCATTTATTACACTCACTTGATGGAAATCAGGAGATGATGCATCTGCTGCAGGAAGCAATCATGGGAACGCCCCAAGCTTTGATGTTTCCTGGGATGCTCCATTTAGGAGTCAGGGCAAACAGCAGAGCCTGTTTCCCAGCCTGTGCTGGGACACCCCAAAAGTTTGCAGCGTCATTTAGTGCTGGTTTATTTATTAAGGTCAGGCAGACTGAGGGCTTTGCTTTCCACTGCCAGGGAATTTAGCCAGAGGGAGAAGTGGCTGAGCATCCTCTTCCCAAACCAGCCCTGCCATCAGCCACCCACAGTCTTCACACACTAAGAGCTGAACACAAATTGGGGATTAAAAAGAACACTCCACTGTATTTTAGCAGCCAAGTTTTTTAAGGATTAAAAACAAAGCTGTGGAGCAAGCAGCCACATGTGTGAAATGGGTGGTCAGTGCACCTTCCCATGGGCTCCCAGGCTGTGTTTAGGGCAGAACTGCCACAATTAAGTGGGAAAAAAAGGAAATTAGGAGCTTCTGCACAGGAAAAGAAAGAGAGCAGTGACTGAGCATCCCCGTAATGGTCCTGGTGAGACAAGGCAAAGGATTTCACAGCAGAGCAACACAGGGAAGTGATTTTAGGGAAAGGGTCAAGTGAAAGCACAGGAGACCCCTGCACACTGCTGGCTCTGTCTCAGCAGCTCCCCATTTTCCCCCCCGAATCACAGAGCAGCAGCGTTTCAAAGGATGCCACGGCACTGCTGGCTGAACTTCCATCCTCTCCTTTGACCTCCTCATGCCTTCCCCCTGGGGAATTCGGGTTCCCTTGCCTACAACAAGTGGCTGACGTGCCCCAGGACTAAAGGCCAAAATTCAGGTTTATTGTTGGCACTGCACACCCGCCCTCCGCTTCCTGCGATCCACCAGGCCCGCCGTGATCCTGCCCCTGGCAGGGGCTCCGTGCTCGGCATCTCCTCGACAGCGGATGCTCTGCTGCAGAAGCGCTTATAAATTAAGGATTTATGGGGTTGTTTATTCTTCATCCCTGCTAGGAATCATCGTAGAGAGGGTTGTTGTAGTTGCCCCAGGAGCCGTAGTCGTGGTCATCCAAAAGCCTTCCGTAGGAGGAGTGCCTGCCAGGGAAAGCAAACCTATTGATTTGGGGGTCTGTTAGCTGTTTTACCATGGGGTGAAGAAATATTCACACAAGGGCTCCCTAGGTTGGGCTTTGGGATATTTTAAGAGGAAGCACCAGGAGAGAAGATAAGTCCAGGCTGGATTTTGCCCCTGTTGAACCAGACTAGACAGGGCAGGGAATTAAAACAAGACCTTTGCTCATCTCAGCTGTCAGCAGAGCCTCATTAGGGATGCTCAGTGCTGGGCTGTGCTGCTGTTTATTGTCCCAGTCACAGCGAGACCCACGGCAGCAGCTTTCCCAAGGGATAATTACAGGTTATGGCTATGCTGAGCAGTGTCTCTGGCATTTGAGCAAGGCTCTTGTAAAATGAGGGATTAAAACTCTGCTTTCCAGTATAGAAGGGGTAGGAAATGCAGCCGTGCTGGGACCAGAGGCTACACATCCCCCCACCATGCTTGGGGACGGCATCTCCTCAGTCAGGGCTTTGCCTTTGAGCATCACCCTTGTGATGGTGAGAGGGGCTGAAGCCTCGGGGTGGGGGGCACCCCAAAAATAGCCTTACCTGATCTTGAGGTACGCTGCTGCCCCGAACACCAGCACCACCACCACGATGACGGTCACGGTTATGGCCACGATGCTCCCTGTGGATGATCCACCAGAAAGGGCAAGGTTCAGCCCCCCCCAGACACCCAAAGCTCTATGGCACTCACCCCACACCCCAGCTGCTCCCAATACACCCATGTCAGCCATCTCTGCCAGGGGCAATATTCCCTCACTGCTTCCCAAAGAGGATGCAGGGCACCCCTATATTTTTGCAATGGCTCCCTGCCCATAAGTTCAGGGGGACTGGGGATAAAACACAGCTGAGCTTTGCTTGGGGGCTATGGACTGACTCCTTGAAGCTCCTCCCAGCACCAGGCAGCCAAGGCTGGAAAATACTCCACATCCCTCTCTTTTCTGACCTTAGGGAGCACTTTTCAGCTACCTGAGCTCACAGAAAGGGACAGGGAAAAGCCAGGATCAACTTAGTGAGGTGAACAGGAGGGAAGAGAAAAACCTACATCACCCCAACTCAAGCTGCCCCCACCATCCAGCCACTCATTTCCTCTCATCCTTAAGTGTTTCCAGTCAAATTTACAAAACTAAGGATTTTATTCCTGTCTCCAGGCAACCGAGATTTGTCATCTCCAACTCCCGGCCTCTGCCAGTGGAGCAGGTGACACAGGCCCCTCCAGGAATGCTGCTGAGTGATGCTCCCAGGAAGCTGACCACCTCTTCCCTTCCAGTGTGGGGGGGTCTGTGGGGTGTGGGATGAGCACCCTGAGTCTGGCACTGCATCTCTGAGGAGGGTCGGTGCTCACCTGCGCTCAGGGCACGCGGCACCTCCTCCATGGTGACTCCGGTGGCTTTGTCGGAGGCCGTGGCATCGGCTGCACTGGGGCTCATCACAGTCACTGGGGGGAACGTCGGCTCCACGGCCAGGCTCGATGCCATGGCCAGCGTCCCCAGGGAAGGGACATCCTCGGTCAGCGTCGGTGGCTGGGTGGTGCCAGGGCTCGCGAGGACGGGCGTTGGGGACAGGGCCGAGTCCGGATGGCCGGTGGGAAGGGAAGCGGAGGACGAGGACGCAGCCGTACCCGAGGGGCTGGAAGCTGCCCCCGAATCCACGGTGCTCCTTGCCAAGCTGGCAGGGTTTGCTGTCCGAAGAGCTGGGGCTGTCTCCAAGGTGGGTGGCACCGAGCTGGGGTTGGAGGCTGCGGAGGGGCTGTCGATGGAGCTCACGGTGGCGGAGGTGGGAGCGGGGGACAGTGCTGCCACAGGGGTGGCATTGAGGCCACCCCCCTCCACTGGCCTGGAGGACATGCCATCTCTGGAAGGTCCCGTGGGCACGGGCAGGGAGTGCTGGCCAGGAGCTGGCGTGGGGACATCTGCATCCCTGGAGTCCGGTGGCACTGGGATGCCCTGCCAGAGGAAGGGGGGGCTGATGGGGTGCAGGGGTGATTCTGGGGAGTCATCGCCCAGTCCTAGGAGTGAGACAAAGAAATATTAAAACCAGGGAAGGCCTTGGGGTGACCTGAGGTGTGGGGAAGCACCAAAGGTTTGGGGAATTAAGCTGGAAATAAGTTTGTTTTTAAAACGCTGAGAACCACCTAAAAATAAAGAGGTGGGTAATGGAGTCATGTACCTAGAGGTGAGGTTTGAACCAGTCCAGTTGCCCTGACATAAATCAACCCCCATTTTTTCCCCAAGCTTGGAATCCCCCCATTCCCAAACACCCCCTCCATCTTTCCAGCATCTCCTCCCAGCAGCAGGGGATGAAGCTCCTCCTCGCAGCAACCACCGTGCAGCTGGGAATGATAACACAAGACGCCTCTTTCTCCTCTCCCCCCATTTCCTTGTGCATTCATTCATTTGTCTCCATTTCTTAGCATGAAGATGAGTCATTTTCTCCTCTGTCCCCACCAGCTGACTGCTGGGGCTTTTTTCTCCCCCTTTCTAGGCCTGAACTCAGCACTGGTCCAGCACTGGCAGCTGTATCCCTCAGTATGGTTGGGATGAGGGAAGAGTGTGCCAGCACTACGTGACATTGGGAGGCATTTTTATTCCATCTATTCATTTATTTACAACCCCAGAGCATCCCAAACCCAGCACTGGGAAGAGCAAGAACTCATTCCAGCTGCAATGAACTAATTATATGAGTGTGGAGGACAAAACCATTCAGTGTCTGTGTGTAGAAATGATGGGATGTGGCACTGGTGAGCAGGGACTCACTAATCCAACCAAAATTTCTTTCATTGGTACTGTGGATACCCAAGTCAAGGACCCCATTTCCCAAGGGAAAGGGTCTTGGAGGTGAGACTGAGGCCATGGCTGCTCTTCTCTCCCAGGGACAGGCACTTGGAGATGTTTCTGAGTTTTCACCCTCCTCAGGCTGAGGACACAAGACTAATAAACCCTAGGATAAGGGAGAGGAGATGATTGACAGGCTGGAATCTGGTTACTGAATAAGCCACCTGGCTCAGCACTGTGGTTTTCCAGACCACCACAGCAGCAGGGAAGCCTGGAGCAAGCATCCTTCAGATCAAGGTTCAGCATCCATCTGTGTTTCAATAATCCTTGCTCTGACACACCTGGACATTCCAGATTTCTCCAACAGGTACCAGGCAGCCCAGCATGCCCATCAAGATCCCCCCAGGGCTGGGAGCACCTTGAAAGTTTGTCACCTCTGTAAATGCAGATGCTCCCAGGCTCTCTGGACAGATTTCCACCTCTGGGCAAAGCCACCCTGACGGCCCAAATCACTTGGGGTCAGCAAAGCTCCCATGATCTGCTTGAACTTTGGAGGCAAACCAATAGGGAGCTGGGGAAGCTGGCAGTGCTGCAAGCCTGGATGAGTCAGGAAGTTTCCGATAATATCTAAGGGGTATAAATTCAGAGGGTGAGCCAGAACTGGATGCAGGAACAATCCTTGGCGGCTGGCTGAGTGCTCCTGGCCAAGAAGGTCACAAGTCACAACGACACTTCCCAGGAGAGAGAGCACAACTGAAGGCAGCACACTGCTCAGCTCAGGCCTGGTTTTCCCTGTCTCTCCCTACCAGCAATCCCTGACTGTGCCAGCACTGTGCCACCCTCTGCTTCCTCCAAGCCATCAGCTAGCAGGTGATCTGGGACCCAGTGGACCCCCTTGGGGTCCAGCTCTCACCTACAGCACATGATCCCAGGAAATCCCAGCCACGATCCTGCTTCTGAGTTGGACTCAGGATGAAAGGACAAAAAGAACCTGGCTGAGGACCTTGTTGGGATGCTCTAAATGTCCCCATGTCACTCCACCCTGCTCATGGACAACCTGTCCCACAGATGGGTTGATGACTGTCCCCAGGGCCAGAGAGCACCCAGTTTAACTGCCAGTCCTGTCCTCTACCATCACACCTGAGAGGGAAGATCAAAGGGAAAAAGAAAAGCCAAGGAGTGTGTTTCCTTGTTTCCCCAACACCAGCTCTGTAGCAGCTGCTGCTGGGAGCAGGGAGCAGAGCAGTGCACTGGAACAACGGACAAAATAAACAACTACAAAACTCCTTTTAAGACCACATCCAATGGCTAAAAAAACTCAACCAGGGGCTGTCAGAGGGACTGAGGGATGTTAGCTCCCAAAGGATGCCGAGCATAGCTCAGCCCTGAGGAATTTGCCCATCTAATTCACTTAAGGCAGTTGACCACCCCGCTGGAATCCAGCACAGAGCCGAGTCAGGGGACTGCCAGAGCAAGGTAACCACCTGGGAAAGCAGCAGGGCCACACTTCAGAGCCCCACAGGAGCTTTGGAAAGTCCTTTTCCCAGATTTTCTTCACTAGGAATACAGAAAACAGCCAAGGAAAGAACAACACAAAGCCAGATAATTCTAATATTCTGCTTTTGGGGTATATTCACCCTAATGACCTGCCAACCTAAGGAACGAGCCATCCATGTGATGGACTGTCTCCCTCTCCTATTGCCATGCTGCTCTCCTGGCTCCTGGAAGCCACACAGTGAGGCAGGCATTGCCCCTGTGGGAGCTGAGCACCTCTCATGCTCCGTTTGGGAAAGAGCTGCCTGACCTGGGCTGGCAACCTCTCCAGCAATGCATTTCCCAGGCACTCCAAAAGCCATTGCAGCAAATCCTAAATTGCTCTGCCGGCTGAAACGCAGCATAAAAGCCACTGGAGAACATCTCCAGGCTGAGTGAATGACATCAGATGGAGCAGCCTCACTGGAGCAAACAAACATCCACTGATAAGGCAGAGATAGGGCTTTTAACAAGCTTCACTTCAGAATTCATTGTACTTGACATAACCACCAGAAGATGCACACGATCTAACCCACACCCCTGCTCTCAGCCCAAATTAACCAAGGTACCCGAGCCCCAGCTGCAGTCAGGGGTGCTCTCCCAGCAGCCAAGGCCACAGGGATGATGAAAGTTTCCATAACATGAATATTATTCATTCCGCCTGCCAGCAGCGTGTCCTGACTGTACTTAAACAAGGAATCCAGCCACCTGTTCTAAACAAGAAATACAACAACAGGATGAAAACAAGATCCTGGAACACGGAGATCTGCTGAGCACCCATATCATACTGTGCCTCTGCAGCAAGACTGGGTACCACTTTCTATATCAGCTTATCAGCTCAGCAGCTGGTTTTCGGGCAAACACCAAAAAAACCCCATGTAACCAAGCCCATACCTAAGCACCAGACTACTCTTTAAAGCAAAAGTCTACAATAACCTCTCTCTTTACCTATCCAGAGTAAGCAAAAAAAGTACCTTTTGCAGGTCCTGTATTATGCTGGTCCTCACCAAATGCTGATGACAGAACAGCCCTGACTCCCCCGGTCCTGCAGTGTGTGTTGGTCTGTAACCAGGTTAAGTGACGCAGAGCAATAAAACAATCTATATTTAAATATAAGGATTTCCTGTTCATGACCTCGTTGGCTTGGCTTTGGTTTCTGTGGCCAGGGATCCCCATAACTTGTGCTGCTTTCTTTGCAGTTCCCTTCCTCCCTGTTTATGCTCAGTTGTAACCTTCACTGTGGTTTTCAGCTGTGAAACCGGTACCATCTGGCTGTGGGTGGCAAAAGCTCTCCTTATGGTGGCTGGGACTAAGCAAAACTCAGTTTTGCTTTGGGTTCAACTAGTTTTTCCAGCTGTTCAGCCCTGCCTCGCCTTCCCTGTCACCATGCAGTTTGGGATTTGGTGACATTCACTTCTCTCCCACCTGGCTGGAGGCCCCATGTGCAGCACACACAGGGATCTGACTGATCTCTGTACTGATAGGGGGGAAGGAACACAGAGGATGTGGTGGTTCTTTGGGCTCCTCATTTGTGTCTTTCTTTTTCTAGGGCACTGTTGTGGAGCTCTGCCTCATTATCCCCCGATAATACGGATGATGGGGAGGCCTGGGAGCAGCTTTGCAGGCTTGAAGCTCTGCCTCACACCCACCAATCTTTCCATGCCACTACAGAGGGAACACCCAGCTGGATTAGTAATGGGAAAAGGTAGCTCCTGGGGATATCTCTGGCTGCTGTTGGGCCTCAATTAGTAAACCAGAGCCAATGTGGAGACTCTTGAGGTCTGAAGCAAAGCTCCAGCACTGCATGTGTGTGCTGGTGACCCATAAC
>JAWWLV010000144.1:1813560-1833742 GCA_035041135.1 Platyrinchus mystaceus | reverse complement strand
AACCAGAGCCAATGTGGAGACTCTTGAGGTCTGAAGCAAAGCTCCAGCACTGCATGTGTGTGCTGGTGACCCATAACGTGGCCAGCAGCACCCCTGGGTGATGTGCTGCTCCCTTGCCTCCTGCTCCATCACCTCTGTTTTCAGTGCCAGCTCCTGTTGGTGACGGTATAAAACTGGCTCTGAGAGGAGGAAGAGACCAAAGGGAGAAAACCAGGGGCCAGAAACACCAACAGGTAAAAGGCAAAGCGATTCCCTGGCGGTGCAAAGAAGCCAAGGCCGTCAGATCAAATGAATCTGCAGTTGCTCTGATTTACTGGCGAGCCGAGCCGGCTCCCTGCGTGATTAGTTTTATTCTGCTGCATGGTCTTAAGTGCTTTAGGTCTAATTGCTCTGAAGCTTTCTGTAGCTAAGACAAACAGCTCCACAATAGAAATCCATGTGATGTATCCATGTGTCCCTCACCATCCCGAGGCTCTGTCCCAGGTGTGCAGCTGGCCAGGAAACCTCAGGGATGTTCATCCTACTGATGAGCCACCCCACCAGTATCCACTTCCCTGGATGTACCAGCATCTCTTGGAGGTGCACAGCCTCGCTTTTGCAAAATGCAAGAGCAAAACCCACATGGCTAAATAAAGGTGGGGATTTGGGGAATCTGGCAGTCTCTGCTCCTCCCAGCTGAGGATAACTTTTAAAATCCACATGGCTGCCTGCATGCTGAACTGTCCCTGTAGGCAGCTCCTTCCTCGCCTGGGGTGGGTGTCCAAGTTCTCCTCAGGCACCACCCGCCCCATGATCCCAACCCAGGGCTGAGGACTGTTGGTTGCCCAACAAACCCACCCTCCACACAAAGGAAATGTCGTGTTTCCCCCCAAAGCGAAGTGTTGCCTAATTATTCAACTCCTGAAGCCCTTGATCCTGAAGCTGCAATGGAATTACAGCAGAAAAGAAGGCGAAGAGGAGTCTTTAGGTGGTTGGGAGGACGGCAGATGGACCTGCCTGCTTGGGACACCTCAGAGTACTTTTTCCCAGGCGGATATCTTGGATATGACTCCGGAGCCAGCCAGGAATGTTGCAAACAGCAGCTCTGCCCAAGTGACAACACAACAGCTCCGTAATTTTCCTGGCTAGCTGCTAATTACTGCTTCTAGGAGCAGCTTTCAACGTGCATCAGCCCCATTCCAGCCCTTCCCATGAGGAGAAGCAACTGGGTTCGGCAGAGGAATTTTGGAGCATTCTCTGGTATTAGAGGCTGATTGCTCCTTTGGGTTGGGAGAGGGGATAATTAACTACCCATCTCTCCTGTCCTTAGAGGGGGGTCAGAACCAGGAATGCTCAAAGCTTTACCTCCTCCGTGGCAGCCTAAAACAGCCCTTGAGGCTCTCAGGTCCCCAAAAAGCGGCTTTTCCACCCCAATTCTCCAGGAAGAAGCACTCAAAACCTTTAAATCCAAGAGCTGCCTCTTGCAGGCACTTCAAAATGCCTCAGCCGGGGCACAGGGTGAATTGCTGAAGGGGAAAGCAGGCTCAGGGCTGGGAATCATCTCAGGGAAGCAAAGCAGGTTTGAATTTACATCCCGAGCAAGGAGTAATAACAAGATCAAAACTTCCTTGTGCAAGACTCTGTTATTTCATTACGTGAGCAGGCAAAGCCCAGACCTCTTTTACTCTTGCCCAGTGACGTCCTTGCTGTCACTAAGTCCTGAAGAATGAGCCTAAAGCGTATTTAAATCATGCTCTGTGTTTCCTCCCAAGTGATAGACATATATACAATTAAGAATTATTTCTGTGGGGACAAAAAAAGTCGTAGAAAGCATCTGAAAGATGCTCTGGGGGGTGTTTGGGAGCAGCCTGAGAGCCATGGGACCACAGTCCAGGGAAATCTTTCCCGGCTTTTCTGCCAAGCCACGCTGGCATTGGTGCTTTAGGGAGGGATGGTCGTGGGAACAGCTTCGGGTTTGGCCTGGGTGCTGGGAAAAACCTGCCTCCCAACCCCAAAGGTTGGCTCCCAGCAGAGGCTGGCTGCTTTTGGGGCACATTTGGGCCAGGCAGGAGCCCGTGAGAGCAGCATCCCCAGCATCCCCGTGGAACAAAATGTTCATCCCCATCCCTCCCAAAGGCATTTGCTTAGAAAGCACAGAAACAGGAGCTCATTGGCAAACTTGCCCTTTACAGGGACTAGGATTCATCCGGCTCTCCCTCCCCTCACACCACTGGGGTCACTTATCAGGGGGAGGTTTCCCACAAGCTGATGTGGTTCAGGGTCGTGGTTTTGGAGTCCTGCAGCCACGACCTGCCCAGCTGCTGTTTTGGGGCCGTGGCTGAGGGCTGTGGGCTGTCACAGGGAGCTCAGAGCTGGCCCTGCTGCCTCGTCCCCTCGCGCTGCTCTGCCGGCAGGGATTGATAACGACAGCTTTGCCCGATGGATTTCTCCTCGCTCGCGTCCCCGGTTATGCAAGTGTGTTTTCCATGTTTCTGAGCAAGCAGCTCCTCGTGTTGTTTATTAAAAACCCAGCCGGGGTGGGTGGGGGGGGGTGACCTGTGCTCGCTGTCGCATCGGCCGGGGACAGAACCGTCTCCTCTGACTGTCTCAGTGGGGGAAAAGATGTCAAATTGGGTGTTTCTGTGGAATGAGGAGGCTGATGCTGCCGGGAGGAGATGCCTGGAGCTGGTGGGGAAAACACCAGGAGCTGGGGGTGCGGGAGCCTCCGCTCAAGGCCAGGGAGAGTCAAAAAAGCTCCTTCAAAGCAGTGACCGTGCTGGGAAGGGGGATGCGGGGCTGGGGGTGAGCACCAGCCCGGGCAGGGGGGCGCCCGTGAGGAGGTGGTGGTGGTCCCATGAAGTTGTCCTTGTTCAGGGCAGCCAGGAATACGGCTGGGGACCCCCCTGCGGGACAGGGGATGAGGAAAGGAGGAATGAAACACCCCTTGCCCGATCCCACCGGTGCCATTGGGGGATCCTTGGGGGGCGTTAGTGGGACCAGTGGCAGTGGGTTGCTCTGCTGAGCCCTTCTCCGGGCATCCCGCCGGGAAGGAGCCGGGCCGTCCCCGGCAAAGCGGGGTCTGCCTTCCCCCCGTCCCCACCGCATCGCCCCCATCCCGGCACCGGGAGCTCGCCGGTGTGTGCCCCCCCCCAGTCCCCACGCCGGTGCGGCGGCGGGCGCTTACCTGCCGGGAGGAGGAGGAGGGCGAGGAAGAGGAGGCGGCAGCAGCAGCCCATGGTGCCGGCGGCGCTGGCAGCCGCGGCGGGAGGGACGCACCGCCCGTCCCCGCCACCGCCACCGCCCCGGCCCGGCCCCCGCCGCCGCCCCCTGCCCGCTCCCGGCCCACAGCGGCACCTGCCGGCTCCGGCCAACGCGGCGGGGATGCGGGACCCGCACCGGCGGGGCGTGCGGGACAGCGGGAGGGGCACGCCGGGCACCGGGAGGAGGATGCGGGGCTCCGGGAAGGAGGATACGGGGCGCTGGGCACTGCGCGTGGAAGCGCAGCATCAGTGGGTACCAGGAGCTGGCTGTAGGGTACCAGGCGCCAGAACACCATACTGGGGTGCTGACACCGGGAGGGGTTGCCCTGCCCCGGGATGAGGCACTGGGACTGGATGCCGAGCACCTCACACTGTCAGGGGGCATCGTGCATTGAGGACTGGGCATGGGGTGCTCTTGTCCCAGCCAGTGGCACCAGCTGGGGGATCAGGGTGCCCTGTGGCACTGCCACTTGTCCCTCTTCATCCTCAGGGCCATGCCAGCTCCTGCTTGAATATAATGCATTGGAATTGTGCATTGGCACAGGTTGCCCAGAGAAGCTGTGCCTGCCCCATCCCTGGAAGTGTCCAAGGCCGGACTGGATGGGGCTTGGAGCAACCTGGGATAGGGGAAGGTGCCCCTGCCCATGGCAGGGCTGTTGGAACGGGATGAGCTTTAAGGTCCTTTCCAACTCAAACTGTTCTGTGATTCCATGATTCTGGATATCCCTGAGGATCTTCTTGCCTGCTACACCCAGGGGGTCTGGTGCCCGTGGTGGGGGGACACCCCAGGTACATCATCAGGGGGAGCCAGATCAGAGCCAGGCAGCCAAGGTCCTGCCTTTCCACAGCATAAACAGCTCCCAAAATGCAGCTCCCAGTGCCCAAAGGACCCAGCCAGGAGACACCTGTGGCACAGCAGGAGGTACGAGGACCATATTTTTTTTTACCTCTTTCATTCTGGAAAGTGCTTTGCTGCGGGTGAAATGTTTTCAGGCTGAACTCATCATCTCCGGGCTTTCGCATGCTCCCTATGGAAAAGGATGTCACGG
Source organism: Platyrinchus mystaceus (assembly GCA_035041135.1). Taxonomy (NCBI): domain Eukaryota; kingdom Metazoa; phylum Chordata; class Aves; order Passeriformes; family Tyrannidae; genus Platyrinchus; species Platyrinchus mystaceus. The sequence goes on along the minus strand of JAWWLV010000144.1, from coordinate 1,829,454 downwards.
AGCCTAGGCAGTGGCCAAGCTATCTTTATCCAGGGTTATGCAGCCCTATTCTATTCTATTGCATTGTGTGGCATTTTCTCAGGATGGATCCTGGCTCTGGGCCTAAAACAGCAGGACACAAAATCCAAATCAGCTGGCGTTACTGAAGCGGACAGTGTTGGGCCATATCTCAGCTCTCCTTGAAACCTTTCCTCTGCTTGGGAAGAGGAAAAATAATGCTGTTATTGCTGCTGGAGCCTGGTGCTGTGGGAACAGTGTGATAATCTCCCTGCTGCCTCTCTCCCATCTCTTTTTGTTTTGTCCATGGTGCTGCATGCTTCCGTGGGCAGGAGGAGTTTTTTGAGGAGAGGGCACAGCCTCCACTTCCCACCGTGGCCTTGGATGGAAAACCCCAAGCCTGAGCTGGGTGTTGGGGTGCCGAGGGCTGGGCTGTGAGAGGCCTGGAACATCCCTGATGGTCACCAGGCTTGGGCTCCAGCTGCCATCTGCTGGCCACCTCTGCCTGATCCCCTCAGTAAAGCAGAGGACACATGGCCAGTGAGATGTCCCTTTTTGGGGATGCCTTCTGCCAGTCCTTTCCCATTGCCACTGGAGATTGGAAACCGTTGCCTCTGGTGACACCTGCCTTGGGGCTTCAGTTCTTTTCAAATCACTTTAAAATGCTTTTTCTCCCCAGTTTTATCCAGATATGAGGGATGCTGAAGGGAGGCTGTTTCCTTTTGGTGGGCACATGGATTTTTTCCTGCCTCCTCCCTGCCTTTGTCCGCCCCACCAGGATGAAGCCAGCTCCTCTTGGGTGGCCCCGTGCCACATCCAGGTGCCAGCTGCCAGTTTCACCAGTCTTGCCCAAGTCCCCACAGGAGCTTTGAAACGTTTCTCTGGTGGTTTATCACCCCCTGCCTGCTTTTGGGGAGCTGCTGGCAGGGAGCCAGGGTGGCCACGAGCAGAGGGCTGGGTGATACCAGCGTGCCAGAGCTTGCGGCAGGATTTTTTGGCTGACCAGGGCTGAGGGAGCTCGCTCACCCCCTGGCCAGCAGCCAAATGGCATGGCTGGGTGGCTGCCAGCACTTGCATTAATAGCTGCCAGCCTGCGGTTTGAGGTCACCCGTTCTTTCCAGTCTTTCATTTCCACCTTCTTTCGCGCCTGTAACGACCCGGAGCAGGGAGCAGCTCCATCTCCCCATCCTGCCCGCGCCCCTCTTTGCTGGACGAAGCTCTTTTGCTTTCCTTGGAGCCAGGACAGCATCAGCCTGTGGCACCACATCCCTCCTGAGCGTCCCCAGATGCCAGGAGGGGATCTGCCAGCATCCCAGGGGACACCTTCCCCCTTGTTCCTCGAGACTTCACTCGGGGGGCCAGAAACATCATCCCACACATACCCTGAGGCAAAAAACCACCCCAAGGCCAGCATGCAGAGGGCTCGTGCCAAGGCACAGCCCCTCGCAGGATGATTTGGAGCTGCCGTCATCCCTGCCAAGGCCTTTGGGAGGGTGTTTTATAGCTGCTTGCTATGAATAAACCTCCCTTTTCATAACAAGCTGGCCAGGGATAAATGGCTTTGGGGATGTGAGGCTGGGCCTGGGTGCACAGCCTCTGTCCCTCCAGGGAGGAGAGCCCCGGAGCCCCTCTTGGAACCCGGGATGGCAGGATAGGGATCCATCTCGCTGCCCAAATCCCCAGGGATGCTGGGGTGAGGCATCTGCTTGATGCCTCCCGGCAGGACGGGGCCAGGCGTGGCTGGTGTGAGGTGGGACGTGCGTCGGTGGGACAAGCGTGGGTGGGACACACGGGAGGGGACACGCCGGGGGGGCACCCGCAGACCGCCAAGGGATGGCTTCAGCGGGGTGGGAGCCGCGCAGCTGGGAGAGGAGGAGGCGGAGGAGGAGGAGGAGGAGGGCGGCGGTGCCGGAGCGGCCGCCCTCGTCCCGCCCCGCCGCAGCCTCCGGGCACCGGGCACCGGGCAGGCGGCGGCGGCGCGTATGGAGGCGGCGGCGGCGGCCCCGGCCCCGGGCGGCGGCCCCGGTACCCTGCTGCTCTGCCTGGCCCTCGCCTCCGGTAAGCACGTGGGTCCCCTGCCCCGCCACTGTCCCGGTCCCGGGATACCCGGATACCGACAGAGGGTGTTCCCTCCTGTCCCGGCCCGGTGCCCACCGCCCCGGCCCGGTGCTTCCCTCTCCTGCACGGTGCCACCCCCACTGTCCCAGCCCCGTTCTGTCTCCGATCCCGGTGTTGTCCCTGTCCCATCCCACTGCTTCCCTCCACCTGCCTCCTGGTCCCATCCCTGTGCTCCCCTGTGCCTGTCCTGGTGCTTCCCCATCCCATCCTGCTGCTCTCCCGGTCCCATTCAGCTGAACTCCTGTATCCCCCGCTGTCCCACCCCATCGCGATGCTGACGCTGTCCCATCCCAGTGTTCACCTTGTCACCCTGCTGTTTTCTCTAGTACCGTTCCAGTGACTCCCTGTGTCCTCCTGGACAATCCCATCCCAGTCCTTCCCTCACACCCAGCCTGGTGTTTACCCAGTCCCCTCCCTGGGCTCCCCCATGTGTCCCCAGATCTCATCCTGGAACTCCCCAGCATTCCATTCCGATGCTCCTCTTGGCTCTGAATCACTGAATCCTTTGGGACCAGGGTATCCTGGCTGGATCCTGGAGCAGGACTGGGATGCTCTTCCCACCTGTTGATGGGACAGTGCTCACAGGTGCCCAAATAGCATCTGCCATCCTTGGCAGCACTGGGGAGGGGGAGTACCGGGGGGGAGGGGGGGCAGTACCTATTCAGCAGGTGTGTGAGCATTCCCATGTAACTTCCTAAGTGTTTGGGAAGCAGGAAGCTGCAGGCAGCAGCCATCTCAGGGCTGGCAGGAGATAACCACAGGTAGGGCTAGGCAGCTGATATCGCCCTGGCAGAGACTGCCAGCACCGGAATTTCGAGGGAGCTTTCCTTTCCACTGTGAACAGTTTGGGTTTGGCCTTTTGGCAGGGCCGGTGACACCACTTGGCAGAACCTGCCAAACCTGTGCTGGCAGAAGGAAACCAAGGGTAGCCTACCTGTCTTGGGGCTGAGGTGCCCCATCAGACCAAGGCAATGCCCTGGGTGGTTGGTCTCCTGCAGTTTGGGCTTTCCCGGAGGAGCGTGGGGGTGTTACAGCAAAATAAGCCGGTGTTTGGGATACTTTCCTGAGTTATCTTTGGCTGCTCAGAAAGAAGTGCAGACTTAGATAGTGGAGCCCGGTTCTCTGTGCATCGAAGAGATGAGGGTGTTTGCACCCGCAGCTCCCGGGTGCTGCCATCCGGGTACCAGGGGGGCACAGCCCCCTTCCCTCCGGAGCTGGCGCTGCCCCAGGGCGGTCCTGCCAAGGGGCTGCCAGCCCGGAGGATGCCAGAGCTCCGCATCTGGTTGCAATAAGGGCGGGGATCTCCTCTTGGTGGGGATCTTTCCATGTCGAGCTGTGAACTCGGTCACCGGGAGTGAAGTCAGCCTCCCTCCCTGCACCGCCGCGTGCCCACGCCGCCCGCAGCTGCTTCCCGGGGGGAAGCCGCCCCGTGGCTCATCCCTGGCTCCCTCCAGGCAGCTCCCACCCTGCCGCTGGGCTGGAGGGGGGCCGTGGGCTCCGTCTCCTCCCCGCCGGGCTCCTTTGGAGCTCTGTTACGCAGAGCGTGTCGTTAGCGCGGCAGTGGCTATATATAGCCAGGAGGGATGTGTGTGCCGGGAATGTCCCTGCCGTGGAACGGGGGGTGCTCCGAAGGTTCGGCTGGGCAGCCCCCAACACTGTTTCCAGCGTGTCGAAGGGCCGGGTGAGAAAACAGGTAGAAGGAGACGAGGCTGCCAGGATTTTGGTGCGCAAGCTGTCCACTCTCTGAGAGGCCTCGACGTGCACCCACTCGGGATGGGAACACCCCCCGCCTCGGCGTGTCACCCTCGCGGGAGCCGCCCAGCACCCTGCCCCGTCAGGCAGGACCTGTCCCCGCTCCCCTGGGTGCCACCGCGGCGGGGTGAATCCCTGGGGAGGGCCGGGCTGGGAGCGGGGCCGTGCTGAGTCAGTGCTGGTATGCCAGCGATCCGGTTACCGCTGCCGTGACGCGCCGGGGCTCAGCCGCCTCTCAGTTTCGTCCCGTAGCCAAGGAGATCAAGGTGGCCTCTTTCCTGGCTCAGTTCGTGCTGCACTCCAGGGAGACCATAGAGCACCTTGCAGTGCCTAAAGGGGCTCCAAGAGAGCTGGAGAGGAACTTGTCACAAGGGCTTGGAGTCACAGGACAGGGGGAATGGCTTCACACTGACAGAGGGCAGGTTTAGATCAGGTATGAGGGAGAAAGCCTTCCTGGTGAGTATGATGAGGCCCAGGCACAGGTTGCCCAGAGAAACTGTGGCTGCCCCATCCCTGGAAGTGTCCAAGGCCAGGTTGGATGGGTCTTGAAGCAACCTGGGCTACTGGAAGGTGTCCCTGCCCATGGCAGCGGTGTTGAAACAAGATGAGCTTTACAGTCTGTTCAAACTCAAACCAATCCGTGATTCCATGATTCCAGACCTCCCTGGGGATCCATCCCTGCATCCTCCCAGCGCAGAGAAGCAGCTGGCTGCCTGCAGGCAGAGCTGTGTGCCCCAGAACCCCCGCTTCTGGCTCCCAGACCCCCGTGCTGGGGCGTTGGTGGGTGGAGGTGATAGGCGGGGACCGGCTTTCCCTTCTCCTCGCCCCGGGGAAAAGCTGATGCTGCCAGGGAAGGGGGGCTGTGGGCGCAGCTGCAGGGCCTGTTGCCAATCCCCACCCTGTGGCTGTGGTGGGGCTGTGGTGGGGATGCCGGGGTTCTGGCCAGGTTCCCCATCCAAGCCACCTCCGCTGCATTCCAGGCTTGGCATTCTTCAGCTGCGTGGGTGCCGACGCCAACGTCACCGCCGGGCACAGCACGGAGGGGCTTACCTGTGACATGGCCAAGGGGTGCACGGGTAAGGTGGAGGTGTGAGGATGCTCAGGGGGGCTGGAAGCATTGGATGTGAGCTGGGAAGTGAAGGGCAGCATGCTGGGATGGCACAGGAGCAGGTGTTTTGTCTGGCAGAGCCGTGTAGTGACCACGGAGCTGGAAAGCCAAGGCCACACGTGCTGTTTGCAGCTGGCCAGGCTAAGACCTGCTGCTCTGGGATGCTGCTTCTTATGGGCAGAGCCGTAACCCTTCTGGGGGAATTCTTTGTCCTTGCCACCCCCAGGGAACGGGACGCAGCTGCGGCGGCAGGGCCACTTCTCCCGGTGCCCGGAGGAGTACAAGCACTACTGTGTCAAGGGGAGGTGCCGCTTCCTCGTGGCCGAGCAGGCACCAGCCTGTGTGTAAGTCACTGCTGGTGACTGGCAAGGGGTGGGATGCTGTGCCCATGTTCCCTGGGATAGAGGGGTGAGGGGGGCACGGGCACCACGGCGGTTTTTGGGACCCCTCCCTTCTGCCTCCCCTGTGCTGTGGGACAGGTGCGAGCGAGGCTACACCGGGGCTCGCTGCGAGAGGGTGGATCTGTTCTACCTGCGAGGGGACCAGGGCCAGATCGTCATCATCTCCCTGATCATCGCCATCATCACCCTCATCATCCTCATCGTCGGCATCTGCCTCTGCAGTCAGTACGTCGAGGGACAGGGAGGGGAGGGAAAGAGGGAAGGGAAGGGAAAGAGGAAAGAGGAACCTCTAGACTGGGAGCTCTGCTGGCTCCAGGCAGGTCGAATTTGGGCTGCCCCAGCCAAGTGGTATATGGCTCTGCGGGTGCAGGGAGGTGCTTGGGACATTCCTTTGGGGCTGAAAACCGGGTGTGATCCCAGCTGAAGCCTTTGCAACGTGAAAGCAGATGGACAGTGAGCAGCACGGCTGCCATGCCTTATTCTGCCTCTTTTTTGTTATTTGTTTGTTTTGGTTTATTTTATTTTTATTTTATTTTGGTTTATTTTATTTTATTTATTTTATTTTCCCAACCCGTCAAGCCACTGTCGGCAGCAGCGTAGGAAGAGAAAGGCAGAAGAGATGGAGACGCTGAACAAGGACTCACCTTCCCGAAGCGAGGACGTGCGGGAGACGGGCATCGCATGAAGGTGCACAGGGCCGGGCGGTGACTGAGTCGCTGTGACCGGACCCCCCCGCACTGGGGCCGGTGCTGAGGCCCACGGGCTCCGCTCTCTCCGCAGGAGCTCCCGGTACCTGCGGGCGGGTCCCGGGCGGCAGCACCGGCTGGCTCGATGGGCGAGGGCTAAAACGAACAGGCGGCTTGAATAAAGGGGTATCGGAAAGGTGTCCTCTTGTCGCCAGTGTCCTTGACGGGCAGCGGGGCCGGGGCCGGCGGGGGGGGCTGCACTTCCTCATCGTGTCCGCCAGACGGCGACACTGAGCCGGGCAGGGCGGGCGCGGCGCTGCCGCTCCGGGTGCGGAACCCGCTCTGGGTACGGGGGGCGCCGGAACGGGATTTCCCATCCCGGTCCCAGTCCCAGACCCGGTCCTGCTCCCGGTCCCGGTTCCCAGGGGCTCTGTCGGGCTCGGAGTCCGGTTCTGGGTGGCCCGGGGGCCGTGCTGGATCTTCTCCCGGTGCCGCCGCTGCTCCCGGTGCCGCCGCAGATACATCTCCCCGCAAGGACCGAGCCTAGTTCAGCATCCCCGGAGCGCTCCGGGCCGGGGCTCCCGATTCTCCGGGGCTCCTGCAGAGCGGCTCCGGTCCCACTGCAGCCCGGGGTGGCCTCAGGCGAGGGAAACCGGGCAAAAGTGGGGGAAAAAGGTGAGAACTGGGATAACCAGAGCTGTTCACTCCCATCTCCCCACGTCGTGGGCTCCAGTGCCCGGCTACGGTCTGGACCCTGCCCAGGCAGCCACAGGTGACGGTTTGTTTCCCTTCTCTCGCTGTGGGACCCCCCGCCGTGGTCCCCGTGACTCTCCCAGTGGGTTTTGGCACCAACTCTCTGGGGTCCCCTCCTGGGGGGCAGCGGTGGCATCTCAGTCAGTGGGGCTGAGGGTCCCTGTTATCTCCCACCCTGTACTGGGGACCTGGCAGAGCTGGGGATCCTTGGCAGTTCCCAGGTCCCACCACGGGATCATCTCCCACGTGAACCATGACCTGGTGAGTGGCCATGAGGGCTCCACCTGCTGCGTCTCCCACCCAGTACTGGCAGACTGGGAGACTGGGAGCCAGCAGGTCTGGGGGTCTTCCAGGGGAGCTGGTGACCCCTCCTGCCACCAGGCTCCATTCTCCCAGCAGAGGCCTCTGCCCAGGTCTCTCCCAGAGCAGCTGCCAGCAGGACAGACCTCTCCAGCCTGGCGCTGGCTCTGACAGAGACGGGAAAAGTTTGAACTGGTGAGTGTGGGAACTACTACTGGAGGAAATGGTTTGCACCGGGGTTCAGTCCTTCATCCCTGCCCAGCATCATCCTTGTAGGCAGATGCCCAGGAGCCAGAGCTGGCAGCTTTTAGGTGCTGCCATGGGGGTGACTCTAGGGCAGTGCAAAACCCTGCTGTGACTGAAAACTTCCTTTTCAGCTCAAATCGCACCATGGGATTCCTGCAGCCCCAGCAGTGACTCCTGCCAGGCTGGACACAGGGAGCGATGACCACCCCGGTGGTGCCAGTCCCTCTGGAGGTGTTGGTGGCCCAAGCAATGCCAAGTGTCTGTGCCAAAGTGTGGGGAAGGCTCATCCCAACACCCAGTCATGGAGCAAGGCCCCGAGGGGCCAAGGGACATTGTTTTGGGCACCTAATTAACCAGCTTCCAGGATTATCCCCTAGAGAAATGGATTATGGATTCCACAAAGCTGCTGGAAGCCCTGGCTCTGAGCTGAGTGGCACCAGCATCACCTGTGAGCTGGTTCCCCCCCCTATAAATGGCTGTTTATCTCCAGGCTTTGCTGGGCCTGGCTATGGGGGGTTCCAGCTGTGAGGAATACGCTTGCTGTTCCTTTTGCTGTATGCACTCCAGAAGAGAAATAAAAGTAAAAGGAGGTAGAGTCTGTTTCCTATCTGGTTTTTGGGTGTTTGATGTTGGTGGCTGGGATGCTGCTGGCCCTAAGGAGCTGGGAAAAGCAGGCACTGGGAAAGCAAGCAGGCCTGCAAGTCTCAGAGGTGGATAAAACTAATACTTTCAATCTTTTTTGAAATGCTTTTATGGAGCACTGAGCAGCTAAATGTTAGAGACATTTTATTCGGCGCTGGGTTTTCAGTGCCTCGAGTAACTCCTGTCAGGCTTTTCCCATCACAGCCCTGCATTTCCCTGGTTGGAAGGTTGTAGTGATGCTGCTCCCACCCTGGAATTCCTGCATTGCTGCTAAATTCCTGCTGTACCCTGGTACTTTGGTGGGGGGCAGAAAGACTGGGATGGGAAGGGTTGCACTGAGCAACAAGGATGGGTGATTTAAAAAAACCAAACAAACAAAAAAAACCCCAAACAAACAAAATGAGGTCAGGGATTTTGTTGTTTCCTAGCTGGTGGGATAAAAATACAGGTGTTTAGGGTAGGAGGAAGGAGACCCGGTAAACCAAATTAATATAAAAACTAAATAAAAAGCCCCACTGCAACAGAGAGTGTAAAAGCCAAGTGATTTATGCCCAGGCTGGCAAGGGCTAGAGGGAATCCCTCGGGAATCAATGCTGGCTGGCATCATCCGGGAGCAGCCCAGGCTTTCCCAGGAGTCTGCTGGTTGTACTAAGAGAATTGTTGTGGTTTGTGTTGTTTTGTTTTGTTTTGAATGGCAGTAGAGTATTTTTGGGTGGTTTTTCCCCCCCATAAGCAGTGATGGTGTCACATGTGGCGATGTCCTTGGCTGGTTTAAGGGCATTTCTCCAGTTTTTCCTGGAATTCCAGGAGTTCACTGGAATTGACACAGTCCTTGCTGTGTGTATCCTGAATTTGAAGGACGCAAACTGAGGCTGGAAGGGAGTGGAAGCTCTAGATGGTCACTAACACCTTGTGACAGAGACTAAACCACTTTAAAGGGAGCAGAGGGATGTGAAGTGGAATCTCATCCACACTGAGGTACCAGGGGAAGCAGGAGGATTTGATAACTCTATGAATGACATGTGGGTCACTCACCCAAAAGAACAGGATAAACCCCAACTTATTACCTGGAAAGAAATAGAATATTATTATTAATAAAAATGTGAATGATTGGAAATTTATATTTTGGAATGAGTGTTTTTGCTGGTTTTTTTTTGCTTAATTTTTAGAGCATTAGCTCCCAGGACTAGAGCTGGGACCTCTTCCTGCCCACAGAGGCACAGCAGTGCCCATTCCCAGCCCTTCCCACCACCCTGGGTGTGCAAAAAGCCTTTCCAGCAGTGGCAAGGGGACTATTTTCATCTTTATTTTGGCTGCAGGAATACAAGGGTGGTGTTGCTGGTGGGTGGGCAGGGAGCTGGGCTTGGGGGCACCTTCTGCCTGCTGGGCATCCTCCAGCCCAGTCCCCTTCCGATGCGCAACATTCCTGCGTGTCCACAGGGCTCAGCCTTGCGATCCCACTCCATCCGTGCGTGCCTGGAGAAGTGATCCCTGCTGTCAGCACCGGACGCCCACCAGCTGCTCCCTCTGAGCCCCTATCCCAGGAGGCAGGAATCCTGCTTGCACACCTCTCCCAGCTCCGAGCTCACCTGGAAAAGAGGGGGAAGAGCAGAGGGGCAGCTCCCAGGTGTGGAGTCTGGCACCCCTCCCCCGGCTGCAGGGAGGGTCCGTGGCTGTACCTTGGAAGCACAAAGGAGCGGGGGTGCGTCCGGGGAGCAGCAGGTGGAGGCGAAGGACTCTCGCTGCTCCAACAGCTGCTCCAGCAGCTCCGCGCTGGCCTCGGGAAACGTCTGTGTCAGGCTCTCCCGCAGCCTGCGGCACAGGGAACAGGGTGGTAGAGGGAATCCGGCAGCATTCCATACCCATACAGCGTTTGGGGAGGGGGGGGGGCGCACCCGGGCATGGCGTGGGGGGTGTTATGTGCTTCCCACTATTTTGCTGCTATTTAGGCTCAAACCCACCGGCTCCATTTGTGCATCCTCGGCGTCTTGGACGGATTTTGATCCCATCCCCCGATGCAGGTGGGTTTTTTGGGAGGGGGGTGCAGAAAAGGCTTACCTCTTCCTGAATTCAAGGAAATTGAGCTTGCTGTACTGCCCGCAGAGCTGGCTGGCCGTTTCCAGGACGGGGGGCAGCTCTGCTCCCACCCGCTGGCGCTGCGGGCAGAAGGTGGGTGTCACCAGGCTGGGAAAAGCCTCTGCAGCGATCTGGGAGGGGGTGCAGGGACGAGGGGGAGCAGGGTGAACACCCAGAGACCACTCCACTACTCACTTTGCTGTCCAGGCAGGCAGAAGGGTCCTTGGCTGTGCAGCATTCCCCTCGGGTTTTCTCCGAGGCGTCATAGAGCTTGGCAAGGACGGCGTCAGGGAGGCTGGGGTGCCTCCGTGCCAGCTCGAACAGGGACCTGGAACGAGGGGCCACGTGGGCTTTTATTCTGGGTGCTGCTCAGAATGGCATGGGGGCTGCTTTTGGCACTTTTTGCAGCCCCTGGGGTTGGTGCCCCTGAGGGAATTGAGGACTAACCCCATAATTACCAAACCATATAACCAAGGGGAGAAGGAAGGGGTCAGGAAATGGTTGGACCTTAGGGTTCTTGTCCAACCTAAACGGTTTTATTCCATAATCATAACCTGGATAGCACTTGCCTGATGGCCTGGACATGCCCGTCCTTGCCACACAGCTCCTTGTTGCTCGGCTCCGGTGCCTCCAGCAGTTTGGGAGCAGGCGCTGGGGGCAAGGCCAGGGTGCAGAAATAGTTTTCCATCAGATTTTTCCCCTTGCAGCAGTTGGCAAAGCGTCCGTCCTGGGCCGACAGCGTGGCGCAGGCTTTGGCCGTGTGCTCCGATAGCTGCAGAGAGGGGAGCAGAGGGTGTGTGGAACCCCCGCCGTGATGGGGTGTGTTCTCTAGGCCCCTCCTCGGTCTCGGGAGGTGGTTTTGGGATGGGGCTCCGGGCTCCCCACTACCTTCCTCTGCATGCAGTCCTCAGCCACCGAGTCGCAGCACTGGGAAAGCACCTCGGCAGCACCTTCGGCCAGGGGGAAAAGGTCCTCGAAGGAAGCAGTGGGAACCTTCTGGGCCAGCGAGGCCAGGTGGCTGGGGAGAACAGGGTGTGGGGAGGCTCAGGGGGCTTGGATCTCCCTTCCAGGTAACAGCCCTGAGCAGGGGTGTGGGAGGGAGGTGATGGGGAGCACAGGGCTCGCTCCGTGCCTGGGCCGTGCATGGAGCATCATCAGGGATTTACATGAGAGTCAAAACTTGTCTTTGTGAATGCTGCCCGCAAATGGGATCTGCAGTGGGAAATGGGAACGTGCTCCTAGCCCAGCATTTGTTCCAGGAGGGAAAGGCCATTTCCCCCATACCTGAAGGTGACTTTGTCCTTCCCGTACGCTGAGAGGCGGGAGCAAGCCCGGTTTGAGATCAAGGTGAGGAGGGAGAGGGTTTTTCTTTGCAGTTTCTGCCACAAAAAGAAGAGGGATGTGTCCTCCTCTTCCCAGGTCATCAGCACAGGGCTCACCTGGCTTCCCAGGAAGCGAGGATGGGGACGAGCCCGGCGGTCTGAGGGGTCTCACCTCCTTCAGGAAGCAGGCAGTGGGTGCAGGGGAGATGCAGCAGGTGGAGACCATGGAGAGGAAGGTCCTGGTGGAGCCCAGGAGCACAGGCAGGGGCGCCTGGCTGTAGCTGCTGGCGTACTCGTACAGATACCTGCGGCAGGGGCGGGATGAGGACACCCGGCACAACGGGATCAGGAGATTGGGAGCAGGACTTGTAAGGTCTGGAGGTGTTACACTTCTCCAGGGATGGGAGCCCTCTCCAGGTACCACCCCGAGCTGCTGGATCATGGCACCAGCCAGTGCCAACAATCACCTGGGCTCAACCGGGCGCCGTCCCCACTGGGGCTTACCTGTCTGCAAATTCCCGGGGGTCCTCCCTGAAGGCCTGGCAGAGCTCCTGGTCGGAGGGCTGGAGGTAGCGGGGCAGCGGCTGGGGCGGGTGCCGCAGGTCTGCCAGGCACAGCTTGCGCTCCAGCCCCTCGTGGGTGCAGCACTCGGCCGTGCCGGGATGCTTCGGGAACGGCGAGTCCGCTCTGCAGGACTTGACCGACAGGGCCGAGGACTGCGGGAGGGACGAGGGGTTATGGCCACACACCACCTCCCATCTCATCCCTCCCCCGGTTTGGGGTCCATCACCCGCTTTCGGTCAGCCTCACCCCGGCATCGTAGCAGGAGGGGGGGGCACCGTCGGCACAGCAGGTCTCAGCCAGGGACACGATTTCCCGGACGAGGTGGCCGATCTCCTCGAAGGTGCTGTTGGAGTATTTCCGGCTGTTGGCGATGATGGTCCTGGGAGAAGGGAGCAAGGACAGGGTGAGCCGGTCGGCACGTTCCTCTCTCTTAAGGCAAAACCCATGTCATGGCATCATTCTGCCCAAACAGGGTTTAACACCGTCAGCTCTGGGGCTGCGAGAAATAGCAGCATATTCCATGGAAAACAGACAGGAAAGAGCTGGAATAGGTTCCAGGCTGGAGGCTGCCCCTTGCAGGGGATTATGTGTCAGCTCTGTTAGAATTCCTAATTATTTAGGCACCTAATTGGCTTTGAGGAGCTCAGCAATGAAGCAAACTCTTCTCCTGTTAAGAGCAGTGGCCTGTTTGCAGGGAGTGAATCCACCTTCCAAGATTATTTTTATTTAATGTTTTTTTTGTTCTTGGCTCAGGTGCTGAGTGTCCCCTGAGGGCACCGAGAGCAGGAGGTACCTACAGGGTTCGGAAGTTCTCCTTCCCCAGCGTCCTGTACTCCTGGCAGACTTTCTCCCGGACATAAGCTTTACCTGTAAGTGCAGGAAAAGGGGGAATTGTGAGCAGGGAGTGAGGGAGGGATGCTGCACTATCCACAGAACATGGTGCTTTATTCTCTGGAGGATTGTTTATTTTGTCCCTCTGTTGCTTCTTTTCCCAAGTAGGATTTGGTGGTCCCTGGGGAGATGTTGGCACAGCTGGTCAGGGAGAAGCATCCCTGGTATCCAGGCTGCTGCTTTGGCTCTGCAGCTGAGGGAAAGGGCAGGGAGAAAACCCTCCCTGGAACTGGGAGAGCTACAGGTAAGGCATACAGCAATTTTTTAGTTTGGAATATGTGGGGTTGGTTTTTGGGGCAGGGTTTGGAAACCATAAGGGCTGGGAGCTCTGGAGCCAGCAGTGAAGATATTCCAGCAATGCTCTTATTCCTGGAAAAACCCAATCGATTTCTGCTACAGACCTGGGGGTCAGACTTTGGCAGCAGCAGCAGGGTAAACACTGATACCAGTGTTTCCTGGGATTACAGTGCGGAGCAAGGTCACTGCCACAAAACCCAGGGGTCATGGGCCATGACACTGAGGGTCACATTGCTCCAGTGGGAAGGGAAGGGAAGGGAAGGGTGAGGGGGAGTTTGCCAGAAAGGGGAAGCTGTGAAAAAGGCATGTCCCTTTCCTCACAGAAACAGTGGCTGTTGATCCCAACTCATTGAATTTCTGTTCACTTCCATAAAGCCATGTGGGAGAAGTAAGTTTTAGGGGGTTTTTTTCGTAGGTGGGTAATTCCCTGTGGAGCTGAGAAGGGAGGAAAAGGCAGCACAGAACATTGTTTCCACTGAGGGGTGAGTTTTACAGGGAAATGCTGCTTGTGAATGGGGGTCAGGAAATCCCATTTTCCCTTGGGAAGGGAAGGAGCTGATCCCTGCAGCTCTGTCCTCTCCTCCTCCCACCCCAGTCCAGCCTCTCCCTCTCCCATCTCCTCCAGCATCACCCCAAAGAGGCATCCTAAGTACCAAACCATCACCCCAGTGCTTCCCTTTCCTCTCTGATTCTGCACAGCAGTTTGGGAATGGGCTGGGGAGAGGGGAGGCCACCAAAAACCACCAGAACCGAGGACCTCAGCCCCCTACCCCTCATCCCAGGGGACAGCAAACCCCAGTCCTTACCTCGGTGTGCTGCATGTGCGGTGGCCAGGAGCAGCAGCAGGGCCAGGGCTGCCCTCATTTTGGGGCTGGCTTCCCTCCTCCTCCTGCCGGGAAGAGGCACTGGGAATCCCATCCCAGTGTTTATATGGTGCAGTGTCAACAGCCAGGAGAATGATTAATCCCAGAGGGCGAGAATCCTTGGCCTGCCTGCCGGGGTCTGGGTGCAGTGCCTCTGAAATCCAACAGGTTTTAAACATTAACTTGGGAAAACAGGGATGTGTGGCTATGGGACATCGGTATCCGTGATGGATGGTGGGCACAACAGCAAGAGGAGATGTGCCAGGGAAAGCATTGCATGAATCCCACCACATGTGGTCAGGATCATTTATTGAGGAAGGAACTGCTCTTTTTTTGGATGCCAGCACACCAAACCTACCTAGGGTGGGGACAGCAGCTCTGTGAGGTGGTGGTGGCCCAATGGGTGCCCTGCTCTGCCATGACCGTGTGGCACTGGTGCTGGGCCAGGGTGACTCCCACCTGGAATGACAGATGGCCGGGTGTCACACCCATGTGTGCCTGAGGGTTTTTGGGAGAGCCTGGGGCTGGCAGCAGAAGGGGCATGAGGTGCTGTATGTGGCACTGGAGAACTGGGAGACCTGGTGGTGTGCTGGGATGAGACCAGCCAGCCCTCCACCCCAGAGCCAGGCCGTATCTCCAGGTCTCCTTCCATGTGGGGAGCATCGAGGAACCCCCCCCCCGGCCCCAATCAGCAGCATCTGATGCTGCTGGGACATGTCAGCTGTTATCCTGGGAAGCTCAGCCCTGGAGTGTGCCTTAGCCAGCTGTGCACATCAGGTTCCATTCCTGCCCCTGCTGCTGCTGGGTTGGGGTCTCCAGATTGGGGGATGAAGCCTCATCCCAAAGTTCTGCTGGGAGAGATGTAGAGCTCTGTGGGGTCTCCTTAGAGCAAAGCTTTCCCTTTGTCCCTTGAAAAACGAAAATACAACATGTCATCTTTTAAGGTCCAAAGCCAGGCCTGGGAAGAGGAGAAGATCCAGCTGAAATGATCCTCACAGGTCTTGCCTGGGGAATTGATGAGAGGGAAGCAAATACACAGGTACGGAGGGATGGAAACCCGACCGCTGCAGTGAGTCCCAGGCCCCGAATCTGCTCAGCCTCCCCATGCACCGTGCACTCCCCTTGAGATCAGCTGCGCCCCCTCAGACCAGATCCTTGGGCTGAAGGCAGAGGTGGTTTTTAGGGCAGAACCCCCCGTTTATCCCCTTCCCACCCCCCACAATATGGATGAATTGTAATTGATGGTGGTGAAAATCTGCTCAAGACGCTGCTGATGGTGAGCTGCAGCCTGGGACCAAATGTCCTGCAGTACCGGCCGTGTCCGCCAGACGGCGCCCTCGAGACCAGCTGCGCCCCCTCAGGCCTGATCCTTAGGCTGAAGGCAGAGGTGGTTTTTAAGGCAGAGATGCTTTTTAAGGCAGAGGTGGTTTTTAAGGCAGAATCCCCCGTTTATTCCCTTCCCCCCTCAATATGGAGTTTTAATTGATGGTGGTGAATATCTGTTCCAGATACTGCTCGTGGCCGCAGAGGGAAGGAGAGCTGGGATCAAAGACCAGGGAAATCCTGGTTTCTCCAGCAGAGAACTGTCATGGAGGTGTGTGCTTTTGTGCAGCTGGTTCCCAGTGCCCAGCACTAATGGTGAGCTGCAGTCTGGGACCAAACGCTGCCAAACATAAGAGGTGACACTGTTTTGTTCTCACTGCTTTATTCCTGAAAGGAGAAAATAAATAATTACGAACTCAGCGCGCCATGGGATGTGTCCTGCAGTACCGGCCGTGTCCGCCAGACGGCGCCCTGCGGGGGGGGCGCTGCGGGTCCGGGCGGTCCCGGTGCCGTTCGGGCAGCGCTGCGGGAGCGGCTCTGAATGTGCGACCGAAC
>JAWWLV010000144.1:1736961-1806204 GCA_035041135.1 Platyrinchus mystaceus | reverse complement strand
AGTTCTGCATCTGGTGTCCCCAGCACTGTCCCCCCCTCTGCCCCACAGCCGTGATGCAGCCGTGTCCCTGGATCTGTGCCCCATGTCCTCAGCCGTGTGTCCTGTGTCCCCAGGACTGTGTCCATCTCCCTAGCCTTGGCCTGTGTCCCCAGCCTGTGTCCGATGTCCCTGGGACTGCCCCATGTCCCCAAGCCTTGTGCCCTGTGCCCATCTCCGCATCCTTGTGCCTTGTGTCCCCACCCTTGTGTCCTGTAAGCCCAAACCCAAGCTGTCTCCAGTCTTGTCCTGTGTCCCCAACGCGGTGCCCTGTGTCCCCAGATTTCTGTCCTGTGTCCCCAGCCCTGTGTCTTATGTTCCTGGGACTGTGTCCCATCTCCCTAGCCCTGCGTCCCGCGTTCCAAAACCCCGCATCACGCGTCCCATGTCCCGCCTCCCAAGCTGCCAACCCCGCGCCTCTCCATCCCGCCTCGCCCCCGTCGCCTCCCGCCGCTCCGCCGGGCCCCCGCCCCGTCCCTCCCCGGCCCCGCCGCCCCGCCCCGGCCCCCCCGCCGCCGCCGGGACCAGCCTCCAGCGCCGCCCGCCCGGACGCGGCTGCCGCCGGCGGGACGAGGAGCCTGGCCGGTCGCACCATGAGCAACCTCCCCGCCGACAGGGAGGGCGGCCCTGCCGACACCGGCCTGCCCGAGGAGGAGGTACTGGGGGGACGCACATGGGGGCTTTGGGGCGAGGGGGGGATGGTCCGGCATCTCCCTCCCCACCCGCGATCCCCGGGGGCTGCGCTCCGCGGGTGCCCACCCAGGACGGGGGGGGGGGTGTCTTCGCCGCGGGGGTCTCATCGGCTTCTGCGGCTCCAGGTACGCGGGGCTGCTGCGGGGGGACGGGGATGAGCGGCGGGGAGCGCATCCCCCCTCCTGGGGACGCCCCCATCCACCGCCCGCATCCTCCCGGAACTCCCCGCAAACGCCGCTCCGCCTCCCCGGCAGGGACCTGCGGGCACGGGGAGCCCCACTCGAGACACGCAGCTCCGCGGGGGGGGTGGGGGGCCAAATCAGGCTCCCCGCGGTCCCGGGGCCGGTGCCTGGTGCTGCCGGTGCCGGTGGGTACCGCGCATCCAGCGGCCACGCGTCCCTTCCTGTGGGTCTCACCCCAAAGATGTCCGAAACATCTCCCCGCGGGAGACCAACCCCACGCCCCGCCACGGTGAGAGCTGGCTTTCTGCGTTCCAACCACAAAGTTCCTGGTTTTGCCCGTGACCTTGAGATGGGAATTCGGACTTTGGGAGGGTGAGAACGAGAAGATTCCCGTCTGGGATCTCCTCTTCCTTCTCGCCCTCCACCCTCCGGGCTGCTCCGGCAGGTCCCCGCCGGCTCCTACTGGGGTCCCTGGTTGATGGCCAGCGCTGGGATCACCGCAGCTCCATTGCCCGCTGTTGCCTACCTTAATTTGTTTGTTCCAGAGGTGGCTCTGGCCTCAAACTTCCAAAAGTTTCCTAAATAATGGGGAGTTTTTCCCCTCGTGGCCTCGCGGGGTGTGTGGGAGATGACGCTGCCGGGTCCCGCGGCTGTGGCTCGGCCGAACGTGGCAGTGGGAGACATCCGTGGAGGCCTGTTGCCTTTCCCAACGGCACGGCATGTGCCCTCCTGGCTGGATCCGGGGGGCCGGGGGCCGGCTGTCGCACTGCTCGCCCTTGGGGAACCCCTGATCTTTCGATGCTGGACATGGGGAGTCCCTGGAGGGGACGGCTGCGAGGTGCCAGCGTCACCCGCTGTGCCGGGAACGCATTAGGAGGGCGATGGCCAAGCCGGGCTCCGCCGGTGCCAGGCAGGTATTTTCCCTGCAGGAGTTTTTCCCAGCCCAGGCTGGAAGAGCCGGTGCTGTCGAGTATTTGCTTAAGCGCAGGGGAACGGGGTTGCCTGGCTACTGCGCCGCACCTCTCCCCTCCCAGGGCTTGCCTTCCAGGCTCCTGCCCCCCCCCCAAAAAAAAAAAGAGTGAGAAGCAGCCCCTATCTTGGGGAGGTCAGCCAGGGTGCTGCCAAGTGGGAAAAGCGCTCACTTCAGCCCCGCTCCTCCTGCCTGCTCTTTGCAACCCGGGTGGCCTCCCCATCCCTCTCGCCTCCCTCCCGGGGTCCCCACAGGGGAGCTGTGAGCCAGGGGGTTCCCCACGGAGGAACCAGAACAATTTGGGAAGGCGGTCACGTCACTTTGGCGGGCGAGAACGGCATGTAAAAGGCTCGGCGGAGGCCTTATTTGGTAGCGGAGCGGCTGCGGAGAGCCCAGCTCGTGGCCCTCGTTCCCATCCCATGCCAGATCCCGCACCCCGGGGGACCGTGGCGTGGGGAGGGAACCCCAGGGGTGGTATCTCGGGGGGAATGTGCCCAGTGCGTAGATAAACTTTTCCCCTGTGGCCCCTGTGTCGCATCCCCCCATGCTCCTGCTTCCTTTCCCCCTTGAACGTGGGGTCCGGAGGGTTTGGGAGCAAAATCGGGGCGGGACAGGGCCGTGCGTGACCCCCGCCTGATCCCGCCGCTCCTGCGCTCTGTTGCAATCCCCCATCTGCTCCTTTGGCTTCTCGCTGCCTTTTCCTCCGCCGCTTCCTCGTTCCAGCCCCGGCAGCTCGGGACTCGCTCTTCCCCAAGGGCTGTTCCTCTCCTCCTGTCCGTCTCCGGACGTTTGTCTGCCCCTCTGGACAAGCGTGTAAGGGGTGGCGAGGCCGGAGGCTGATCCCGGTCCTCCCCCCTACCCCGGGCGGAGGGAGCCAGCATCCCTCGGCCTCAGCCTTGTTTATGTCGGGGGGTTTTGCGGGCTGAAGGCATGCGTACACACAGCCCGGGAATCTAAACCCAGCCGAGGAAGACGCTCCATTAGCCAAGAGAGTATTTATGCCAGGACTAATCCCGGCGGGGCCGGAATGCACCCCGCAGCGCGGGGGGGGGCAGCACCCCGCTTTGCCGGGAACGGGGTGTAGGGGGAAGCTCCGCTCGCCCTGTTCCTTGGCTCCATGGCAGCGCCGTGCCATCGCCCTCCCGCTCCCGCCGGGATCCGTCTGCCCGGCGGTGCCTCTCCGGCGGCGGGCAGTCAAGCGGATAATCGGCTGGTGGAGAATTAAAGCGAGCCCCGCTGGAAGGGGTGGACGGACCGACGGACGGGAGCCGGGGCTGAAGGAGGCGATTAAATGCCTCGTGGATGAATCACCCGGCTGCCTCCTGCCTCCCCCCACTCCGGCCTGTTAACGTTTACCGGGGGTGGTTTGGGGAGGGGCAGGGGACCGTGACCATGCTGGTGGGACACCCGGCATCCCTCGGGGCATGGCCGTCTGATGGGGGTCCGAGGCAGGGTTATGCCTCCCTGCTGCTTCCTTACCTTCAGGAACCTTTCTTGTGGCTTAAAGTGAGGAGAGGAGGAGGAGGGCTGCCAGTGCGCCATCATGAATCTCTCCCTGCTGGGGCCGTCCTCGATTCATGCTCCTCTTCTCCTCAACCCCAGGCACCTCTTGGTCCAGGCCCTGCCTCTCCTTGCATGTCTCCAGCCCTGACCATCCCAGCCATCCCCCCTAGACCTTTTCCATCATCCCTTAAACACCCCAGACAGGACATGCAATTTCAAGGACAACAGAAGGGGATGGTGGGATGCAGAGGTGAGAGGGACGGGCCAGAAGTGGGATGGAGGGAGGGTTCTGAGGGAGGGTAGCAGAGATGAAGAGGAGACTTCCTGCAGGGACAGTAAAAGCTAAGAGGGGACAAACCAGGAGCAAGGTGACAGAGGTGGGATGTAGCAGCCCTGGCAAATCTGGGAGCTGTGGGGTGCAGCGGCAGGAGCAGAGGAGGACTGTAGAAGGGGACTTGGAGTGCTCCTCATGCTGTCCCATAGCTGCCATCCCCATGGAAGGAAATCAGGGTGGTCACTTTTGAGGTGCTGCACCCATGGCCAGCAGCTTCCCGGAGCAAACATCGGCACTTCTGACCTGGAAAAAAAACCCTTTGGTTTCACCCCAAATTGTAAGGAGAAGGAGAGATGGAGAAACGCTCCACCAAGAAGAAACTGAAAAAATGTTTGTACAGCAGATCTGAAACTCAACACCTCAAAAAAATGGGGGTGTTTGGGCTGCAGGAATCCCATGCTCCAGCGCCCTTCGCTAATCCTCACTTGGGAGCTGTAGGTCTGCCCCCATCCCATGAGACACTTGGGAGCAGGCACCTCACCTGATCCGCCTCCAAGAAGGGGTCATTTTTCCCCATGGAAGAGCATACGCTTGCCTGCTGGCTGATAAGGCTTTTTTTTTATTTTCCCACTCCAGAGCAGGATTTTGCCCTGAGAGTGTTTCTGGTAGAGGATGGTGACGGAATCCCTGGGATGTCTCGGCCCAGGAAAACCTGGAGCAGCTCCCTGCGAGCCGAAGCTCCCCTTCCATTTAAGGGCAGGAGTAATATTTCCGCTAAAATCCTTCCTTTGGAAGTAGAATATCGATCCAGTCTGCTGGGATTATCCCTGAGGAAACTCCCTTACTCTGCCAGTCTCACCTGTTACCCAGCCAAAGGATGCTGTTTGCATAGGACCTACTCAAACCTCCCTGTGGTTCGGTACACCCCACGCCCCTTTTGTGGGGTGCAGATGGGGAGCACCCACGAGCTCGTATCCTTCCCTCCTCTCCCAGGCCTTTTGGGGCTGGAAACCAGCTGGGGGATCCTTTGGAGCCCTTCTCCCTCTCACCGCCGTGTAATTTTACGGATTCAAACTTGGCCGACCCCTGTTTGAACTTCCAAAGAAAACAAGTCATTATGGAAGTGAAGCCCTTCTTCTGCAGGGCTGAATTTCAGAGAGTTCCTCGGGGTCTTTTCTCTCTCCCATATCTCTCCCATGTGGCTTTGGGGATAAATGATTTGGCAGGTTTGGGCTTGTAGTGTTTGGATTTCAGGGATGCTGCAAACTGGCAGTGGGTTCCCCCCACACCCCCGGAGCTGTTGCCAACACCTCTGGTGTTTCATGTAGCTCCCCAGGGAGAGAAGAAATGAGAAGCCAGCTTGCCAGGACTGCTCCAGGGATCATGGAGACAGGGGACACCACGCAGGGATGCTCACAAACCCAGCTGGGAAGGTGGATGCGTCCGGAGAGCCAATTCCCTGGATAGCAGCCACGCTTAGTCAGACCTGTCTGAAAGGAAATAGTTTTTCCCCAAGGAAAGGATAAATTTGCTTTCTTTACATTGAATTTCATGGGCACAAGGGGAGCTCCTTCTCCCTCCCCAGCCCCTGCTGGGAGAAATCTGGGCACTACCTCCATGGGGAGACAGAGCAGTATTGAATGCCTTGGGATGCTCCATCAGCCTCTGGTCTGGGGAGACAGCAGAAATCTGGCAGAGGTCCCCCAAGGTGCTTTGGGAGGGTTTCCAGCCCACCCTGGATGGCTCCACTGGAGGGGACAGGCTATCAGGCTGTGCCTGCCCTCAGCCCTGCCCTCAGCCCTGGCTCAGCCCTGTACCCATCCCATCCGGCCTGGATGCTGGTACCTGCAGGAATGATGATGATGGTGATGATAATGCTGGTACCCAGGATGGGTATCACCAGGGCTGTTGGCACAAGGGCTATATGCAAACAGCTCCAGTACCTTTTGTTATTTAACAGATACAGGTCAGCCAGAGGTTTTGTTCCACAAAGCAGGAATGTTTGCTGCTCCCAGGCTGGGAGATGGGGGAGATAGCTTATCTGCAAGAGAAAGAAGAAATGTCAGCAGAAGAATAGGCCTGGGCTGGCTGTTTCTGGCAGTTTCCCATGTCTCTTTCCCAGGGAACAGGGCAGGCAGGGTGCCTGGCCAAAAAAATAAAATAAAATAAATCAAAGTTTTCCCCTCCTCCAGCCCAAAGTGTTCAGATGAGATTTTGTGGATGAGGAGAGGGGGAACTGACAGGAGATCCAGTTCCCCGCATTGCTCCACCAGTCATGAGCTGGTTGTAAAGCAAAACCATCCCAGCACAGGGTTTGCCAATCCCTTGGGAGCCCCACATCCCACCTCGGGGTTGGTGAGAGCAGGATTTCTGCCAAACACACCAGCTCTGAGGATGCTGCACAACCACAAACATTAGATCCACCGAAAAAGGGTTAAAACCCCTTAAAAGATGACTTCTACGAAACAGGGACAAGCTGCTTAAACCCAGCCCCCTCCAAACCAGGGCCAGTCCTCCAGGAGGAAGAGTTGGGATTTGCTTCTTGAAGTCCTTAATGAGCTGCTGCAATTAAACTGAGACAATAGGCATTGTCTGCGGAGTCCGGGATCCGCTGGGGATGCTGGGAGAGATCCTGTTTGCCAGACCGGGGTCGGAAGGTGCTGGGATGCTGGAAGCCTTTTCAGCCCAGAGAGCACTCTGTGGGGTGAGGACAGGTCTCTGTTACCTTTTCGCGGTGCCTTGGCAGCTTCCTCTGTGGCCACCTGAAGGATGGGGACACCCCTCCCAAAAATTCTGCACCACTCAATTGTGACTTAAGGCTTTTGGCTGCCCAGGAGGTTCCCTTTGGGCTGGCATTGTCCCTCTGGCTGCAGGAAGCCAAGTCAGGGATGAAGAGAATCCCCAGGAACCTCCTTTCTTCTTTTCCAGGTGAGGACACTTTTTGTCAGCGGGTTGCCTCTGGACATTAAGCCCCGGGAACTTTACCTGCTCTTCAGGCCCTTTAAGGTACCAAACTGGGAAGGGAAAGGGGGGGCTGGAAGTGGGGGGCTGACCCCTGCCCCAGCCCCATGGCCCCAAACAACTTACTGGGATGTGGGAGCCCACTGGTTCCTCCCCCAAAATCTAATTCAGTTTATTCAGTTATTATTATTTAATCCTGAGGATCTCCACTGAACACCCTTTTTTATCCTTTCCTCGCAGGGGTACGAGGGGTCTCTCATCAAACTCACCTCCAAGCAGGTAGGAGCCGCTCCAAACGGGACAATCATCCCACCATTCCCTGGCACCACCAGTCCCTGGGATGAGGGGGGTCCCCTCTGCTCCCTACCTGACTGAGGGCTCCTATCCTTCCTCCACAGCCCGTGGGCTTCGTCAGCTTCGACAGCCGCTCCGAGGCAGAGGCGGCGAAGAACGCGCTAAACGTGAGTGTGCCCGGCCTGGCTGCTCCATTTTCCCATTTTTCCCCTTGTTTTCCTGTCTCCAGTTACTCCCTGAATTCCTCCATCCTGGAGATGTGCAGCTCCCATGCCGGTTGGCCCCATAGCATCCCCATCCCTCCAGACAATCCCATTGTTTTTTCTCACATCCGCATCCTCCCTCCCAGGGAGGCTGCATCCCTCTCACCTTTCTCAGGGCCATCCAGGAGGGCTTGAACCCTCAGGATTCGAGCCTTAGATACAAATACAAGTGAAAAGACACCATTCCCAGCCTCTCCTGTTTGTTCAGCAGGAAAAATCCCAGCAAAATCTGCAAAAGAAAAAGCAAATCTCACTTTCTTTTAGCAGCTCCCTTCTACCTCTATGGAGTTACCTGGAAATAGTCAGAGGCAGAACCATGTGGAGCTGGTTCTCCCGATTCCTCACCAGTTCTCCCTGGGTTTTGCTTCAGGGTTGTTTTTCTTCCCTGTCTTCATTTTCAATGTAAAACTTCTTTTCTTTGGCTCCGCTAATCCCTCTGGATAAGAGCGTGGCCTTGCGGGACGCCGACTGCCAAATATGGTGCCGATGCTAAAGATGCCGGAGGAATGCGAGCTGCCCCGGGGCCCGGCAAATTAGCTCATTTCAAGGCTGAAAGTTGAAAAAACCCATAAATAACGGGGGAGAGTTATTTTTGCTGCGGGGGCCGGCACGCGGCGGCGCTCGCCCACCCGCCGTGCCTCCCCCCCCCTCCTCCCCTCCCGCAGGGCATCCGCTTCGACCCCGAGATCCCCCAGACGCTGCGGCTGGAGTTCGCCAAGGCCAACACCAAGATGGCCAAGAGCAAGCTGGTGGGCACCCCAAATCCCAGCACCCCTCTCCCCACCGCCGTACCTCAGTTCATCGCCCGGGAGCCCTGTGAGTACCAGTGGGGCCTGCGGTGCCAGTAGGGTTCAGGGTGGCAGGCACTGGGGGCTGCCCCCATTCTTTGGGAAAACGCCTTATTCAGGGAATGTGATGTCATGTGGGGTGCTGGAAGGAGCAGGGATACCATGGGGAGGGTGGTGACAGGGAATGCCAGGTCCAATTGGAAGCAGCGGCACCTGCTTTCTGCCAGGAGTCCCCAAAGGAGAGGATCCCAGGACAGGTGATAACCAGCCTGGCACAGTGCCTGGGAGTGGGACAAGCCTAAGGTGCTGCTCCTTCATGCTGGGAAGTTTCTGTGTCATGTCTGGGGGTCTCAGCAGAGGCCTCAGCAATGTCCTGCTGTGAGTGCTCCATACCTATTTCTGCCTCTGGAAGAGCTTTTCTTGCGTGGACACCGGTTTCTCACCTCACTGTTGTGCACAGGCTTGAGCCACATTCTCTCCTCTGCTGGATCCCTGAGATCATTAAACCTTTTGGAGACAGTGAGCCCAGTTCCATTTTGGCTTTGCGGGTCGGCTCTCGGCGGTGACATCCCGCACTTCTCTGGGAGAAGCTCCGCTCCTGCTTCGGGGGGAGAAGGAAGGACATGGCAGCGGTGGCGGCCCTGTGCTCACCGTTTAACTCTCCCTCTTCTTCTCTTGCAGATGAGCTCACAGTGCCTGCACTTTACCCCAGTAGCCCTGAAGTGTGGGGGCCGTACCCTCTGTACCCAGCGGAATTAGCACCTGCTCTACCTCCTCCTGCTTTCACCTATCCCGCTTCGCTGCACGCCCAGGTAATTCCGACCCATCCACCATCACCGCTCACCCTCCCGCCCGCCCCGGACCCCCTTCCCCCTCGGTGCCCGCAGCACCACTAACCTCTGCCCGGCTAACAGGCACTCACTCCCTGCCCCCTGATATTTAGGGATGGCTCCCAGAAGGAGCTGAGCGCTGGCAGGGGTCCTGCCTTTCCCCAGACACCTCTCTCTGCCTTCCTACCTTTGCTGCTGCCCGTGGTGGGGCAGGCGGAGAGGGAGGGAGGGATGGATGGGGATGCTCTCTGGGTCTGGACCAGCCCCATCACTCGTTGCCATCCGGCTGCTGGTGCGATGTGAGACGGGGGCTCCAGAGCCCCTGGAGCATTGCTGGGATGTGGTGTGCCGGACATGGGGCGTGAAGCCAAGCAGCTCTGACGGGGAGGAGAGGGAAGCGAAGCGCAAATGGAGGATCCATCTTTTATTGACGAGGTGCTGCCTTGTCACAAACGCTTTCTGCTGGCTGCCAACGCCGGTGGCCCCCAATGGCAGCACGTGGCTGTTAAAAATTAACCATCCGCCTGGGAGAGGAGCTGGGGAAAGAAGAGAAGAAATGGAAATGGAGGAGGAAGAGGATTTCTTTGCAGTGCCAGCCTTGCAGCATTGTGGGGATGCCAGGAAAAGACCCCTGGCTGGAAGGGGGAATGGGCAGCTGCCTCCCCAGCATCCGCACTGGACATCATCCTGGCTTTTGCTCCTTGCTGCTGGCTCTGACTCGGTGATGAGCAGGAAGAAGTGAGCACACGGAAACAGATTAGCTGGATAAACTGCTTCCAAAAGGCTTTTGGCCCTGGCCCACCAGGATTGAGCCAGGTTATCCAGAGCCACCATAGCTGGGAGCTGGAGCAGCCAGGGGCTGGTTTGAGCAGGAGGGTGTGGAAAAGCGCTCGGCATACAAAGCTTGGATGAAACTCTAGCTTTTCGTGCCCTGCTGCTCATAGGAAGAGCAGCAGTAAATATTATTGCAGCTACGTACACGTCTTGTCAAATAACTGCTAACAGGCAGCACCTGCCCTGCTCGGGGAAGCGACAGCGAAGGGAATGGAGGCATACGGAAGCTCCGAGGGTCCCTTGGGAAAACCTAGGCTGAGGTTAGACAGAAGAAATATTGTTAGACAGAAGAAATATTACCCGATGTGCAATATCAGCACAAGGGGAAGCACGGTGGTGGCACCTTTCCCATCCCCCCCATGCAGCTGGCGGTGTTGCAGGTTTGGTGGAGGGCACTAGAGATGGGTGCCACTGTCCAAACTGGAGCTGCTCGGCTGGATCCTGCAGAGACCAGGACCTTGGGATGGATAGGGGCTGACTTGGTGTTGTCAGGCAGGGCACTGAGCACCATGTGCTAGGTTTTGCCGTCTGATGTTTTCCGCCCTGTTTCAAGCAGGCTTTTGAGAAGCTGCGAGGGATGAGATCACTCCTGCTCAGTGAGATTGTGGTGCTGCTATCCCAGCTCCATCCTGCTGGAAGCAGGGATGCCGGGGGCTGTGCTTGGCCCCAGTGTTACTGTCCCAGTCTGAGCTGGGACGGCTGTACTGCTTGTGCTCTGACCTCCCTCCACCCTGTGCCTGGGGAAGGCCGGGAAAGGGGATCCCAGAGGCAGCTGGATCCTGCCAGGGTGGGCAGCCACCCCCCTCTCACCCTGTGTCCCCCTTGCCTTTGCAGATGCGCTGGCTCCCTCCTTCCGAGGCTGGTTCTCAGGGCTGGAAGTCCCGTCAGTTCTGCTGAATGCCGGGTGAGTGCCACCAAGCCGGTCCCATCCCCTTGCGCTGGCTGGGATACACCTCCACCCTTACCCTGGCCTTTTCCCCCCATCCACGACTCCTGGGGTCTCCAGCAGCTCAGGGTGGGTGGCCAGACTATTGGTGAGGCCACTTTGCAGCAGGCACCCTTAAGTCCAGTTGCCTTCCTCGTCCCCAGGAAGGGGATGTCCCTGCCACCATTCACCCCTACACTTTCCCAAATGCCCAAGGGCATGATGGAAAAGGCATCCTGCTGGGGAGGGGGTGTAGTGATGGAAGAGAAGGCAGCCTCAACACAACCATCTCATAAACCTTAAAGAAAACTCTCCTGGCAGCCCAGGGTGGTGGGGCTGCCAAAACAAGAAGCGCAGCCTCACCAAGCTGCCTGGCTGGAGGGAGGGACCCATCTGATTCCATCTGGGACCTCTTTGGATGGAAAAAGCCTTGCAAGACATGCTCTGCAAATAACTCAGCCTTTTGTGGATAAATAAACAAAGGGGACCCAAGTGGAAGAGGGCAAAGAGGTTCAGTGGACCCTGAGCACTGCTTTACCCCATGATCCCAGCCCATCCCGACCATCCTGGTTGGGAATCATCCCTGCACACTGCTGATCCCTGCTGGAAAGCCTCCTGCTTCCACATCCAGTGGATCCAAAGCTCCGGTATTGGCTGCCCATGGTCACTCATCCGGGAGGGCAAGAGGCCCAGCCCTGGCTGCAGCTGGACCCAGACTTGGATCTACAGAGAACTTACCGGCTATTTTAGGCCCAGCAGATAAAAATAGGGAGCGGCGAGGCTTTGGGAACCAGTGGTTCTTCCAAAATATGCACCGTGCCAATGTTTCCAGATAAAATGTAAGCAGAGCCATATTTGGGAAGGGGAGGCGAGTGAATCCTTTGGAACAGGTCCACCAGCCTCCAGTAACACCGGTAGCCACAGTGGGCAGCGAGGATGGAGGGTTAGGGACCTCCCAGCTCCCTGACAGGCTCCTCCACCTGAGAAGGGCACAGCCCAGGGAAGGGTTTTGCTGCCAGCCTGGCCCTGTCCTGTACTTGCTGCCTGGAGCCCATCAGGGCAGGGCTGAGGTGAAAACTGTCCCCTTAGGAAGCGCTGGCTCTCTGACCACTGTGAAACCACCTCTCCCCACAGCAGAGCGACTTCAACCCCCAGTGCCAGCGTCCCTCACCCTCCGCTGTGTCCTCCCGCAGGTCTCAGGTGTGTGATGGTGGCCTACAGTCAGTCTTGTGGGTATTAGTGGAGTCTTCCAAGGCGGCTACTGGGGTGACGTGCTCTCCGCCGGACCACAGTGTGCTGGTAAGGCCGGCATGGTGACCGGCTGTCCCATGGGCTTGGCTGCTTTGGGGAGGGGGCAGAAGGGTGAGGAAGCCAACGTGATGTCCCCGAGGGAACAGGCAGCGAGGCGGGCGCGACCCTGGGGTTGATCCCTGCAGGGTGGCATTGCTGCTCCCGCTGCTGCCCCGCCGGAACCACGGCCCTGCCATTCCTGCCTTTACCGTTGTTATCTGGGGCGAGGGTTTCCACAGCCAAGGAATGCCTCTCAGCTCTGAATTACCCCCGGTAATCTCATCTCCGTCCTCGCTTCCTGCCTTGGATCAACAGAGACTGAATTCCTCTTAAGCGCAAAATTCAACTTAACTCTCAGCTTCCCAGTTCAAACCCCAGGGGCTTCAGCCACACTGGGAGGAGCAAACTGGGACCAGTGGGGTCCTTTACACCTGGGATGCTGACAGTCTCTCTGCACAGGCATTTCCCACCTTGCCTTTCCCTGTCCTTGGAGTGACGTCCGGGCACAGATTTCCAAAACAAGTCTCCCTCTCCCCTGCGCTGCTGCACAGGAGCTTCCCCATGAAGGAAGAGAGATGAATCACAGCCCCTTTTTCCTCCATCACAGCTGCCTTTTCTTTAACACCTCTCTCTGTTGTTACAGGCTTGAAAAAAAACCTCACATGAGTTTGGATTCCTCCAAGACTTTCCCACAGCCTCTATCACACATCTGCTCTCCTAGAAGAAAAAAAGAAAAACATTACCTAGTAATAATATTTTCCTCTTTTACACTGTATATTTGTAAGGAAGAGTGTGTTGCTCCCGAAAGCATGGTTTGACAGGCATTGTTGTAGTGTTTGAACTTTTCAAACAGAACCATAAGAAAGCAGACTACAAAAAAGAAAAAAAAAGAAAAAACAACAATTAAAAAAGAGCAAAACAAGAGCAAAGTATTTTTGTACCAAAGCTCCCCAACAGGACAATCTTGCACCGGGGTCGGACCACAGGTTTTGTGCTTGACTTTGGAAGGTGTGTAATTAAGAGTCCTATTATCCCCCTGGCCCCATCAGCTGCATGTCGAAGGCATGATGTTCACGTGCGTGCGGATGTCGAGACACACCATGCGGGTTCGTAGGAATTGCGCTCCCTCCAGCACAGGAATTGTGCTCCGGCCGTGCCGGCGGGACGTCTGCGGACACTACAGTATTACTGTCTTCTTCCCAGTTGTACCAAATGACAACCAGGCAGGACAATCAGGAACTTTCTTCCGGGTGTTTTTTTGTACCTTAGGGCTGTGTTCGTAGCTGCTGTGCAAAGCTTCCGCGGGGTGCAATGGCTCGGATCAGGGATGGGCACACGGCCCGCACATGTAGCAAGGTGACAATTTGCCTCCTCCTCCTCCTCCTCCTCTTCCTGCCATGGCTGCTTCAAGCTGTTACAGGCAATGTAAACTGCTGTATGAGGAAAAACTCCTGCTACGCCGAAGCGCTGGACTGGGTTTTAGCACCGAGGTTATGCTGGTCCGGCCGCCCGCTGCGTGGCATTCCCATGTTTCCATGTGCAAAGACAAGAAGGGAAGCTGCCAACACCCTTTATGGAGGTAGTGTACCAGCAAAGAGACTGCTTGACGTACTAGCTGCTCCTTCTCCTTGCTCCAGGAGGAATTTGGAAAAAGAAAAGAACAGAGCAAACCAACCCAAAACCTCAGATCAGGTCTCGGTTTCCTGTAAAGGGAGGTGCAAAACTCCTCCTTCCATTGCCTTCCCCTATCCTCATTCCAGCTGCAAGGAACACTGAGCTCAGCCGCTGCCCAGGCCTCACTGCAGCCGGTTTCCCAGCTGTCCATGGCCTCATTCAGCATCATCACCTTTTCCTTCCTCCTTCCTCTTGTCCTGTGGGTGGGCCAAAATAAGACAGCTGAGATTTCGGCTGTCAGGGTGGGGCAGGGGGATGAGAAAATGGGATTTGTCACGCTGGGAAACCGTCCCGTTGGAGTCTTCTGTAAAAAATGGGACTGATAAAAGTGATGTGAGAAGAAATCAAATCCAAGACAAACCTCAGAGCGGCTCTAAAAGGAACGATACCGGCGTTCCCAAGTGACGGACTAACTCTTTTAGCAAACTATTTCCTGTACTTTGTCTCGTGGAGAGGAGAGAAGCTTCCACATTGTCTACTCCGCTTTTGGAAATATGTTTAAAGGTACTTTTCTATTGTAATTTTTTAAAAATAAAACCGGTGATTATTATAAGTTACGTGCAGAGCAATGTTGTGTGCCGTGTGTCTGGTTAGGAGCAGGGAGAGGGATCCCAACACACCCTTCAGGGCCTCAGGGAACAGCAGCCTCCTTCCTCCCTCGGGGTATTTGAAGACACTGTGACGCTCCAGGGTGATTTTTCGGGGCAGATACCATCATCCCGCTTGGCTCTCTTGGATCTCCAGAAAAGCTCCAAAATCCAGGCTGGAAGGATCAGCAGGCTTTAGAGAAATGACTCCAAGTTTACAAAGATGTTATCAGTTAGTTTTTAAACCTACTAATCTTGGCAGGGAGCACAGGAGCTAAGCTGCAATTTTCCATGAGCTCAGCCCCGGCCGAGGCAAACGTAACCTAGAGACGAAGGGCCAGATTAGCTTTGTATTTTTTTAACACGCTGGGAATTTTGAAAAACTCGGGTTCATAAGCCCAACCTAGAAATTCCTCCTCCCTTCTCCGCTCCGCCCCCGCCCCAATAAATGAGACCAGCGTCCCCAGGAGGCTCAGCCAACAGGCCAGGCTCTCAAAACAAAGTGCCAGGAGCAAGCTCTGGCTTAGCCAAGGCAGCTACAAACTCCAGAGTGGAAGGAGCAGGCACAAGGCACGACAGTTATTTGGAACCCCTGGCTGGCAGGGATGAGTTAAGCCCTTAATATTGGATGCTAATCCCACTGTGGCCACAGCCACCACGAGTCACAGCTTTCCTTCCGAGTTGCATCCAGGGGAGAGGTTTGTTGGCAGGCACAGGGTAGGAAGGGAAGGGAGCCACAACATGCTGCTCAGCCCAAGGGCTGCTCCGAGCAGCAGTAACTGGCCAAAACCTCTGTCCCAGGCAGTACTTGAGCGGACACACAGCTGTTTGTGGGAGCAGATTCAGCAGCAAACATCCTCCAGCTAACAGAGCAATCACACACACACACACACACACACACACACACACACACACACACACACATCCTTCTGGACTTGGCCTGGGCACTGCATCTGCTCCAAGATGTGCCCTGTGAAAGGAAGCGGGGCCTTGCCCAAAATATTTAACCTCTAGAAATGCTTTTTTTTTTTTTTTCCCATTTCCCTTGTAAGCCAGAATGTTTTTGACTTCGTGCTGATCAGCGCTGCCCTCCTCGGCCCAGTCCCAGCATCCCCTTTGCCCGTGGTGACCTTTCCCCATGCGGCCAGGGGAACATTCCTTCCCCGTGACCATCGGGGCACTTACAGGAAGGCCCGAGCTGCTGGCTGAGACTGGGGGATTGCAAAACAGGATCAGGGACTCCCAGGCCAGTGCTGCCATCCGATACCAGGGATGCGTCCCGGGGGATATGAACACGCAGAGCTGGAAAAACCAAACCGAGAAGATTTCGCACTCTCATTGTTTCCACTTTCCCAAGTCCTTCCCTTCCCATTCCCCTAATGCCAAGGCTAAGCTCGGGGAGGAGGGGATGCAGGCAGCTCCTTCCTGCGCATCCCTGCATCCCTGAACAGAGGTTTGCTGGCCAGCAGCAGGCTGGAAGCAGCAGGGAAGGCAGGGAACAGCCTGGCACGGTCTACAAAGAAAAACACAGGGATAATTGCCCACATCAGAGCAGCGGAGAAACGGGAACAAGACAGGAGAAGGAGAGCTGTAGCTCCCAGAGGACTGGGGGGGCAGGCAGCAGTGGAGGCAGCCAGGCAGCAGCGACAGGGACTAGGGGATCCTGCCATGGGAATGGAGACGGGCCAGGCAGAGCAAAGGGCAGACAGAGCTGGCGCCGAAGCCGGCAGCGTCCACAGCCCAGATGGGGCAGGGAGGAGGAGCAAGCCCAGCGTCCACTCCTTGGGCCTCCTTGGGAGAGGGGGAGAAGGAATAACAAGGCTGGGAGAGAAAAGATGAGATCGCACTGGGGTTTGGCCAGGCAGCTTTAGAGGCTGAGACACAGGCTGAGAGGGAAGCTGGTGGCTAGGAGCAAAGGGGTGGGTGGCTTTGTGAGGATCGCTGGGGCTCGGCACGGATTTGCTCCACGATTCCTAAAGCTTGGGGAAAGTGAGAGGTGCCACCAGCAAGGGCCACTTCAATGCCTGAATGCTGCCAGGCAAGGCTGTTCCATGCTCCCTGCCAGCATGAAAAGGAGGACATTTCAATCCAGGGAGATGAGCAGTGTGGTGCTGCAGACGGGATCTGCCCAGAGAGCCAGCCAACACTTAAACACCGTTACCTGCCTCGCTCAGAGTAGAAACCAAAATGATGATGGAGCTCAAAAAAGAAAAGCTAAGAAATACCATTAGCAGGTCACTGAAATGCTGCTTCTAAAACACGGGGAAGTCAACCATTAGCAGAGTCTGGACTTCATCTCTGCAGTCTCCATAATTAATAACCAGCTCAGGAGGGAATAAAGAACACATCCAAAGTGATGGAGGCAGGAAGAAACCGCTCAAGTACTTCAGGCCTTGGATGAAGGCCAGAAGTGCAGGTACAGTCAAAAAATTAACTTAATGGCAGGACAACCTCCTGCCTTAAACATCCTTTTCCCCTGCTGTGCTTGCACTCTGCACAGGGTCCAACCCATGAGGCCAGTGCAGCCTGACACGTGGTTCCAGCCACAGCAGCACTGACGGGTTTTCAGAGTCATGGCTCAGTTTTTTCTGAGCTGTTGAGTAACACTGCAAGCCAAAGCAGCAGAAAGCAAGCCAGAGAGACACAAGAACTGCTCTTTACAGCACGCTGGGAAGTACCAAAGGAACCAGGACTCAGACCCACAGGAGCGTGTGGGTAAAAGGAGCTGCAGGGGGTCTCTGATTCAACCTCCCTCTTGCTACAGGACTGCTGACAGTAAGAGACCTGGGCAGCCTGGTCTTGTCTGAGTGATGCTTGAAGCCTCCCTCTGTGGATGGAGACATCTCCCCACCAGCTGTTTTTTTCCTAATATCCAAGCCAAGCTTCCCACATTCTCCTATTATGTCATCTGCCATGGCTGCCAAAAGAGTTTGACCGCATCATCCTCCTCACTGCCCTTCACACATCACTGTACCTGTAACTGGATACACCCCCAGCCAACTCCCCATCACACCAAGCTCTCCCAGCTCCCCACTCCTCCTCCCAAGGCCCTCTGCCCCCAGCCCTGACCAGCCCAGGAGCTCCAATCAGACCCTCCCCAGCATCCCTGAGGATGGAGGAAGGACTGAACAGAGGGAGAGGTTTAAACTGGACACAGTGTCCAGGTGTGACCTCCCTAGTGCTGAGCAGAGAGCCAACAGCTTCCCTTGCTGGGGGAGGGGAAGAGAACAGCTACGCAATACCAGCATGACGGAGAGGCCAGGCCGCCTTCCTGTCGGGAGCCCTGCTGTGTCCAGGCAAGCCCTCTCTTCTGGGGAGCTGCCAGTCTTCCTTGGAGATGGGTCCAGAGAGCCTGTGCAGGGCTGACAACACCGACACAGTCAGGAACGCATCTACGAGCTGGAATTACAGACCTGAACAGCAGTGCCAGAGCAGCCCCTCTCTCCCTGCCAAGGAGATCAAGTCCCAAACCACCTGCTTTGCCATATCCCTGACTTTGCCAGCAGTAGGAAGAGCCAGCACCAGCAGACTGGGATCCGAGCCCTCCTCTCCCTGATGGCTGTTCCTCGTTAGCCTTTGCCAGTCTAAACCAGCGCTCGGCACTACTGGAAATGCTCCCCCAGAAGCAGGAGCTGCCAGAGGGCCCCGAGGCAGCAACACACAAAGGGATTTGGGCCCGGTACATTAGCAGCGACCGGAAAGCCGGCAACAAAGCTGGAAATAATGAGATGTCAGTACCACAGTTGCTTCTAGTCATCTGCAAAGGCAGCCCCTCCTCAGCAGCAGGTACCAGGGGCCCGGCTCTCCCTGGCGGCCTGGCACCGCCCGCCCGTGCTCATCGGAAGTGACAGCCCTCGCTGGCTGCAGCCACGTGCAGGGCCTTCCTACCCTTTCTCAGGGCTCCCTCGCCTCGCTCTCCTCCGCTTTCTGAAAGCCCTGAATGATCGTGATGAATTATAGATCAGCTCTGGTACACATCGCCTCATGTCAGTTTTCTCATTCAACCATACAGGATCCTGCTGTTTTCCATCCCCTTCCAGAGAGATCCTCATAATGGAGGAGGAGGTGGAATAACTCTGTCGGTAGAGCAACTTTTAGGAGAGAAGCCAGCAGAGCTCCATGTTTAGAGGTGTGACACACCTGGGCTACTCGACCCTTGACCAAGGAGAGCTCCGTCAGGATGAACACACCGAATCCCAGAGATCCTTGCTGGACAGGAGCCTCAGGAGAGAGGAAGAGACAAGTCCTAACCTGGCAGGGACAGGTAAAAGGTGGCACTGAGATGGGTTTACCAAAGAAGCTTTCTGAAATGCAGGAGACCAAGGTGCCTGCTGTGGACTAGATGGTCACTCTAGGTCACTTCCATCTGAAATATTCTACTCTGTGTTCTCCACCTAAGTCCCCTCATCTTCCTGGATAGCAGCAGATGCTTCCAGGGAAGGAGGGGAAAAATGGGGGCTCCCAGGAGAGAACATGACGCCTCTCAGCAGCCCTTTGCAATGCCAGACTGAGGGAAGAAGGGTTTTGCCAAAGAGAGCGAGCTGAGGGCATGATGGTTTCGGCCATGGGGAGAAACATCTTGCCAGACAGAGAATACAAGAAAACACCCTGGAGGAAGATGAAGCAGGTTTAAGTTTTTAACAGATGAACTTCAGTGAAAAGCCTGATCTGGACATGAACAATGTGAAGAGACTGAAGTGGACGGAGTGGTACTAAAACGCTTTTAGCAAACAGACTCACAATGATGTAGTCTGAAATGAAGCTGGAGAGGGACTCTTCATCAGGAACAGTAGTGATAGGACAAGGATTATCTAAGCTTTTTATCTTAACATGTTTACTTCACCACTGCTTTTCTGTAGTCCATGCCACTTCTAACAAGACAATGTGAGCTTCCCTTATTTACCCTAACAAGATGCAAAGCTTATTTATGCCCTCTCTGCTGCTATGGCAGAGGGGAAGACATCCTCCAGTGAGACAAAGCATCTCATCCAGGCTTTCCAACTGGACACCACCTGGACTGTTTTGTTCCTTTGAACACTGGAGCCTGACAAAGCCAGCACAGAGCTCACAGTCAGCCTTGCTTTTCTGCTCTCCCTTTTCTGACCTAACATATTTTTAATCTTTTAAAGTAGCTGGAGGCATTTTCTTTAGACTCCTCTATTATCTTATTCACTTGAGCAGAGAAACAAAGCAGGCAGCCTACCTCACTCTCTAAACCTGCTTTGGTTCAGAGAGAAAGGGCAATGCTATGCAAGATGACTGGGAAATTACTCCATAAACCCCCCCAAAGGTAGGAAAGGCAACTCAGACCTCTGCTGTTGTCCAAGCACCACTATAAAAAAAATCACTGCTCAAAAATTGCAGGAGATGGAAGGGAACTCTTTTTTTCTTGAGTGAAGATGACAGAAGAGGGGTGAACAGTTTTGCAAGTGTGGTACTTAAAGCAGAGCTGTAATGGAAAACTAAAAAGCTCCAAGAGGAATTGTTTGTGCTGACCTGGAAGATACAGGAAAGAAAAACAGTTTCAAAACCAGCTGGAGCAG
Source organism: Platyrinchus mystaceus (assembly GCA_035041135.1). Classification (NCBI taxonomy): domain Eukaryota; kingdom Metazoa; phylum Chordata; class Aves; order Passeriformes; family Tyrannidae; genus Platyrinchus; species Platyrinchus mystaceus. The sequence continues at coordinate 1,786,557 of JAWWLV010000144.1, read as the reverse complement.
CATGCTTTTATAAATATATATATTTAAAAGGCATGAAATATATATAGATTAAAAAAATAAGAGAAGAAACCTCCTAACGGCATTTAGCAACTCTTTAAACAGGGCTTACATGTGCAACACTGGGAGCACTGTCTGTCCCTCAAAAGAGCAGCCTTGAAAATCAGGAGGATAAATGCTGCACTTCCAGAAGCACATTTCCCCAAGCTGACAGAACTTGCTCAGTGCAACAGCAACAAAGCCTCATTCTTCATCTGCTCACGTGTCCAGGCCCGGCGGCCTCTGCTTCAACCCCGGGTGCATCAAGCAAAACAGGAGCTTGTGCATGGGCAGCAGGGATCTGCCATCCATGGGGTGCTGCAGTCACCTCTCTTATCTCCCATCCTAACCCTGGAAGAGCAGAGGAACTGCTCCTCTCCCGCAGCGCCACGAAAACAATATCAGCACTGATCGACTCTGGTTTTCAGAACATAAAAATAAGTTATCCAAAGGACATAATTTGGCCACGATCCACGTTCGGCTGTGCTGCACAGAGCATCAGGCAGCTACAGGGAGCTTTCATTTAAGGTGGTTCCTCCCCTCTCCCCAACCAAGACCGATAAAAAGATGACAGCATTAGCCCAGAACAATAAGTCACCGAGAAGATAAAAACACAGCAAAGATTCCTTTACCTCCTTGAAAAGGAAAACAAGCACAAAAGATGCTGATTCTCTCATTCTTTTAAGAAGCAACACTGGAAGCCAGCGTTGTAAGTTTATTACTTAAAAAAAAAAAAAAAGCTTCAGTATTACACCGTTTTATTTCCCTCCTGTCCACAGAGCAGAACGTGTAACACGCTTTGCACCCACAACAGTGTGGTGAAATCACCAAGGGCAATTCCTGATTAGCATTAGGAAACTGTGGCTGCATCCCATCCTGCAGCCTGTTGGGATTTTGGGCAAGGGAGTTTTCTGAGTTTGAGCCTCAGGTATCACAGACTTTCAGTAAAGCTCAGTCCTGTGGCAAGGAAGAAGCATACAAACCGTGGGTGTATTTGACTGTGAAAGAAACTTTGCCTGCAGTGATTTTACGAAAAGGTTTTCCCGAAACAGGTAAAACAAATGCTGTATTCAATCCCACTAGAAAGCCCTTTGTAAGTAATCCCAGGTAAATACCCATTAAGCAATGTAAAAGCAGAGTTAAGCACTGAGCAGGAATTCCTGCATTACATGCTGAGCACCATTTACCACCCTATGCCAAGAGGCAACTAGTGAGAACCTTTTACTTTAAAGAAACGTTTCCCAACTGCTAATTAAATTAACCTCTAAATTTAATAGCTCATACTTGCTCTCAAACTGACCTGTTTCACCTCGGCAGTTGCTGGGGTGGGGGAAACACATCACATTATTATATACAGTCAGTCCTTCTGTGAGCAGACACCGAGCCCCAGCTGCAAAAAGCCCCGTCTAAAAACGCGCGTTTGCTCCAGAATTCAACCGCTCACTGCTTGCCAGGAACCACATCAGAGTAATCTTTTAATACTCCAACCAAGTGGTCATTGTGAGTCTTAAACCGACGTTTCTTTTGAGAAGCAGGTTTCTTCCTCCTCTGAATGGGAGCCTGCAAGAAGAAACAAACAGGAGTCAGGAAATATGTGACATCTGACCTGGTGTGTGACGCTGTGCTGGTCGTCGCTGCTGTGAAACATGAGCCCTGTCTGAACCAGGGGTGGGCAGGGAAGGGAGGTGCTGGCTTGTTTTGGCAAGAAGCAACAGCATCCAATTCCAATCCAGGCAGGGAGACGACCCTGGGGACAGAGCAGAGCCTCAGTATCCCAGGCACAGTAATAGAACTGGCATTTGTAAGTGAAGTTTCCAAACACTCCTCCTCAGGTACAGAAGCAGGTACATGCCCAACAGTTCTATCCACAATCCCATCAGGATATCAAAGATATTTAGCAGAAAAGTAAAAAAAACAAACAAACCACACACCTTTCTCCCAAAATACTTCTACTCATAATGCACGGTAAAGCTTCAAGCAGAAGCTTCTACTTTGGAGCTGACAGGGATTTCTGGCGTTTGCCCTCTTTCTGATGCTGCCTGGATTAATTACACTGTCTCAAACAAGTTATAGAAATCACTGACTGGTGGCTGCAGCACTGGTTTCTGCAACTTTTTAGAAGTGGGCACACTTTCCAGAGCTACACAAAGCTGTGCACAGGCTCACCAACACATTCTGGAACTAAGAGTGCAGGGTGAGGAAGGGCGAATCTCCCAGGAAGATGTGCAATTTGTATCTCTTACTATTTTCTTTGGTCCGGTTTCTTGCATGGAAGAAATACCCTGCCGTTTCAGATACTCTTCTATCTTCTCCTCATCCATAGAATCCACAGGAATGCTCCTCCACAGCTTCTGAAATTCTGAAAGACCAAACAAACCCCAGTGAACAAACCCTTGATTTCAAACACTGAAACACTGTCAGTCTGTCACCGCCAGCAGGCACCCACTTATAGCACAGCCTTTACCCACTCCAAATGCTGAAAGCAATGCCAAAGAACACCCAAAACCCAAAAAAGATCAAGCCCCAAGCAACAAAACAACAACAACAGAACACCCTCAAGCTAAACTGCACTCCGACATGAGGAGCACCCGCAGGCAACTTGTGTTTTTCATATTTATTTGCTACGGATTCTCTTTTTGCCTGGCATCTCTAGAGCTGTGTAGGCTGTGAATGAGTTTCACAGATCTTGGTGATGGGGAACAACTAAATGGCAACTTCATTTACACATCTTCAGCTGCCATTGTCTTGGGGAGACTTGTCAACCCATTGCCCAATTTACGGAGGATTCAAGTAATTTACTTCAGTGGGTCTAAGCTTGTTTATCATTGTAATATAATCCATGCCGTGCTGTACAGATAATAAATTACTAAAATTCCTCCGGTGCTAAAAAGAAGAGAGACACCTTAAAAACCACAGCAGCAGGAAAATAGACAGAGACAGTAAGTCTTAATTAGAGCAGCTGCCATCTGCCTGCACACTTTCTGCCTCACTTAAAGTTTCACAGAGCCTCTGGAATGCCTTCTCCAGGCAGCGGCTGGTACGATCCTACCTCCCTTCATTCCCCAGGCAGGGAGTTAAGATACATCCTGTCAGCAGGTTTGGCTAGCAAACTATAAATAAAACATGAGGCACACATAGCAACGCAAGATTGAATTTTTCCCCTTTATTTCCAGATAAATTTAGTATACAGTTGTCAAAACAACCACAACTCCTGCATGCTTAAGGATCTGTCCTGTGCAGCAGGGGATGAGATGCTCCAGTGACGGTTTGCCAGGGATAGACCAGCTCTGGGCAGTGTACAAAAAGGGTATGTCACCAACTTGGTTCCTGCACTTGGACCAATTCCCTTCCTAATGCACCTTGTTTTTCTACGGACCTACATGCTTCAAGTCTCAGGTGTTTCTTTTCTTTTCTTCCCCTTGCCAACAATAAGGAGCTGTTCCAGCTTTCCAGGAAACAAAAGAGAGGAATTTCACCGGTGAAGAACAACAACGTTCATTTTCGGTAATGCAGCATTTATGAAGAGAACCAAAGCTTGTCAAAACACCACTGTTGGTTACAAGGAGCCAGAGCTCAGCCTGTTTCTCACAGAGGCTCTACAGCATCCCTGGATCAATGTGCAGACCCCTTAACTCAAGGACTGACATTGTACTCAAGACATTCTCTCTCTGCTCATCCATTCTGAGGGGGATTCCAGGCTTTTGGCATAGCTGGCAGTGCCTGATATCACAGATCATCCCTCACCTCATCCTACTGCGGAGGTGGAGAAGGTTTGTACTCTTATTTATAACATCCTGAAACAAACCCAGATGATGTGTGTCCTCACTAGAGTTCAGGATATATGGACAAATATGCCCTGGTTCTTAAAAAAGAAAAAAAAGCTGAGGATAGGTGCTTAAGGTTAAACTGGTCTACATTCTTCTGGGGAACAGAAGTGAAAAATTAAACACTAGAAAATAAATGGTCAGCTCTTCAAGGATCAGCATGCACACAAGTGCAGATCACAGTTAATATCTAACTACAGCGTTCTGCATTTCTTGTAATGCAGAGGTTATGCCATAATTCCAGCTTCACATCCACCCTTTCAAACTGGCCAAAAAATATGAATGGAATAGTCACCAAGAACCAAAATAGCAAAGCTAAAAAGGACTTTACATACAGATAATTTAATCCACTAACTGGCCCCACTAGAATCACTGTATCCTATGTTGCAACTCCATTTAAAAATTCCTTCATAAATCAGGCTTCTTTCAGCACTACTGCTTTGATTGCAGTAATTGCAAAAGCATCTTATTCCCATGCTGGAGCTCCATGTAGGGTTTTAAAACACTTCACTGCCCAGGAAAGGGGGAGTCACAACAACACGGAAATACTCGGCGTTGAAGGATTGGTTTGGAACTAAAGGCACAGGATAAAGGTGGAGAGGCACATGGAGCTGCCACCCTTCAGTGCATATGAGCTGTTTGCATTTAGGGTGCCATCTAAAAGGGAAGGGAGAGCCATCCATCATCTCATCACAAAACCAGCTCCATGTAACACCAGACACCGGGCTAAATGCAAGGCCTGAAGAAAAGAGAGCAGCTGGATGGCTGGCACTGAACCATTCCCACATTACCTGTCAGATTTAAGTCTCCAAGGACTATGCCCCTATCAGCCAGGGAAAGTTTAGACCTTGGGAATACACTCTCTGAATTATTGTGACAACCTCTCTGAAATATGAGAGCCTGTGGGAAAAGCTGGCAATAACTGCAGCTCTCAAGAAACAACCCTCTGCATTTGTAGCTGAGGTACTTGTGCACCTCAAAAATTATACCCTTGACCTGAGATAGGAAGAGATTTCTCCCAATTTCCTTGAGAAGGATCTGAAATGCTGTCACCCTGGCCTTTGCTGTTTGCCTGAAGAGCAAACAGCAACAGAAGGCAGCTCCTAGGGAAGGTTTCAATATACCAGATCCACTTTTTACCCTGTCTCTCTTTTCTCTGGGGACAGGGAACAGGCAGATCAGTGCTGGAGTGAGGAGCAGGAAGGGGACTGTTGGAAGAGAAAGCTCACCACATGCTGGCCTGCTCCAGCCAGGCACAGAGAGCAGGTTGGGATGCACACACTCCTGTGGTATGTGTAGCCACTATGGTTACAGAGCACATTCACTTTTCCTTCTCCGTGTCCTGTGAACTGATTTTTACACCATCACAGCACGGTGAAGGTGAGAGACTCTTCTATCAGAGCCACTAAATTATTTTATAGATGAGACAGAGCAAGTGTAAAAGGCCTATGGAAGGAAAAAAGCAAGGCTTCACCTGCCCGCAGCAGGCTGCATTCAGGCAAGCTGACAACCTCTCCTACGGCTTAGGCTGCTTTGACAAGACAGAGCCCAGAAAAAATCCCCTGGGGAGAAATTTCCAAGAGTTTCTGGCCAAAGCCAGGCAGGTGCTGTGAACCCTCAAGGAGATTTGCATTTTCCACAGAGCTTTTAAGTCCTGACTCCAATGCAGATCTTCCCCAGAAGAGGCAGAAAGCTGTGATGCCAGTACTGAGGTAAGTGTTAGGAACAAATCCTATCTGCGGTATCTTCCAATTTGATCACTAAAATATTTTAACTCAGAAGCTTGACAGAATCAACACTGCTCACAGCCTGCTCCCTTGCTGCTCCAGAGAGTGAAATTTTGGTCTTTCATGTAATGAGAGGAGGGAATGAGACCAGGAGCTGACTGAAAAGCCAGTTTAGATGTTTGCTGACATCTCCAGCAACATGATGTCTGCATGCACAGACTTAAAGAGCTCTGACCAGCAGAAACCAACACACAGCTAAGCATAAGGCAGCATAACAAAGGTTTTGCAACCACCTTCTCTCTCTGAAATTTCCAAGGGACAAATAGTTACCTCCATTTTACTGCAGCACAAAGGTGCCTCATAAATGAAAACAATTTGCACTGACATTCCCTGAGCGATTATACTCTAAGACACTTCCTTCCTATAAATGCTTACATTTGGGGAATGGAGTCATGGGTAAATGACTGCGTGGTGACTTTGGAGCAGCTTATCCTGCACTTCTCACTGTCTCACCTGCTCTTGCAGAAAGGTTGAGATGGCTTTGGAGATAAACTGACATATCACGCTGGTAGTAAAATCTGCCAGAGATTAAAACCATCTTAAAAATCTCCACTGAGCTGAGCCAAAAGCTGAGCACAGGACAAGAACAGACAATAATGGGTTAGAAGGGAAGAAAGAACTGAGTAGAGGGGAAGATGGAGTCCTGCTTCCTAACAGTCCCACAGAATGCAGCACTGGATTTAGACCAGAAGGAAAGGGTGCTTGATGTTAAATCTGTGCTGTCCCTGGACCACCAGAGCTGTAAGTCAGCACTGATCCCAAGCAATTTTTATGCTGTTAAATTTAAGAGGCTTTGGCCATTCTCTAAATCTCTTCAAAGGTGCTTAGGAAGAATTTAAAAAACCGGTATAATTAAGTATCCGAATTTTTCAGTATTCAAATACTTCCTACAGTGCATTCAGCTGGGAAAGATACCATCTCTAGCAGTTAGGCAATCAGACTGGCCTTTCAGCATTCAGCACAGGGGTGAAAGCCTGGTTCACATGCAAAGTGCTTCGCCCCAGCACAAAAAGGCAGCGCTTGACTTGGCTGAAGCACCTGAAATCTGGCCCGGCTTTTATAAACGCTTTCAGCTCCACACCACTGACAGAAGATTAATTAGCCAGGAAGTCCAGAAGGAACACATGCAATCTGAACCCTCCATGGCTAATCACATAAAAGGAAGAACAAAAGCTGTTCCTTACTGCTAAAACCTTCTCCAGTACCCTTGAGATCACGATATATAGGCACTGCTCTGCCGCTGCGGTACATTGGGATTTATTTTCACAGGGGGAGAAAGAAAAGCTTGTTCAGCCATCAAGGGGCAGAGGCAGGCACTGCCAGAAAGCAGGTCCTCCCACTACACCAGGCAAGGAGATCCAAATTGCCCCAGCAGCTCCTCTTTCCCTGCTGATGGAGCTCAGACAGCAGTGGGAGAGGATGCCCAGCTTTCCGAGGACATTAATCCCAGCCAACACACGTTCTGAACTGGAGCGTCATACGGCAGCACCATGCACCGAGGAGCACAGATCCCTTATTTCTAAGGATAAACATTAAACTAGAAACATATTTTCAACTGTCATCAGCTGCTAGATCAAAGACTCTGCCAACACTTCAAGGCTTATTTTGCAGCCTTCTGAAAACCTCATTTTAACGTTGCCGGAGATAATGAGCTGCAACAGCATTGCTAAGGCAGAGACGTGTCATAACTCATTCTGCACACAGACAGTCCTGCCAGTGACTCCCTTAGAGACACCCTTCTGCTGCTCTGAAAAGAATCCTAAGGAAAAACTGCTCGGGAAGGATGGGTTTTCTTCATCACAGGACAACACAGTTTGGGAAAAGGACCCGCTCCAGCTGCGGTGGGTGAACCGACTCAGAGCCGTTATAAGCACTGTGGCATATGCTCACAACAGTCAGGACAGAGAAAGTATTCCTGCTCCCTCTCAGAACAAAGCATCAAAAGGAAAACCAAAACCAGCAGGAACAGAACAACAACAACAGAACATCACTTCAGGATCAGATGGGAAGCTGCTGCCACCTGCGGATAAAAGGAAGCAGGGACACCTTGAACTACAAACGCTGGATCCCTTCGCGACACACACTGCAGGCTTAAATGCCTTCCTTCAGCGGGAGGTTGAGTCAAACGGCTTAAACACTTTGTTTCAAGGAGCTTTAAAGGTTTTTTTAACCTTTTCCTTCCTCTCTCTTAGCAATAGCCTGCACTGTTTGTTCCTAAACAGGGATGGTTGTGTTCCGGTTATCTGGAAAAAATTGCACAAGAGGAAACATTCAGCAACCACAACTCTGAGACAAACAGTGGCTGCTGAAAACTTGAAAGCTTTGTCTTAACAGTTACTGCAAGAGCACTGATTTCTAAATGTTTTGGCCATCTTCAGACCCCAAGAAGCTGAGGACTGATGGACTGAAGAGGCACTACCTGAACAGGATGGCAGTGTTCATGGTAAACTCCTAAGCACTTGGGAGTCAGAAATTCCCCAGTGAATGCATTCTGCATTTCACATATAGTTCTGCTGCCATTATCAAGAAATGACAGAAATTACCATTTAAAGAGATTCATTTCAACATTTTGAAGCATTTTTTTAATATTTTTATATGCTGGAGATGTCACATCTACTTTATCTTTGTGGAAGAAAGCTGTTACTATTGAAAGTACAAGTGTGCTATGTAACAAATAAGTTAATTATACACATCTCCAGTTGCTGAAATCTACTGAAAAGGATTCTCTCTAAACTAGCCAAAGAAATAAAGAGCTTTATGCTGGTCCTGTAAGTAGAGCGGTTCAAGTTTGTAACACAACTCTTTTTTTTTTACCATAATGTGATGTTATATGATGCAATGGCTTTACCTGGCATGTTACCAGAACAATACATTAACAAAGTGTCCAGTGTTGTTGAGTCATTTAAAGTAAAATCTTCTGACAAAGACTGCCCTCTCCTTTCTGCACTTACAGGCACCTGATTTGGGCATAAATGTCATTACTGGAATACACCCTGATTTCTGTGCATAAAATTGCACCAGAGGATTTTACCACTATTTGTGACTCAGAAAACACACGCTGAACTTGTGAAGTACAAAATCCACTCCAGCTCTGGGCAGCAGCACTACCCCACATCTGTGCTCTCATTCCAGTTGTAAACTACCCCTTCTCAGGAATTTTGCTCACATCTCCTCCCTCTTTGCTTCCTCCTTCTGTTCCATTAGTGGCTTCTTGCTGCACTCACCAATAAAAGGCACATGGTTAATTAACTGGGAAAAAAACCCAACAAAAAACTTGCACCCACAAGCCATTCTCTGGTTTTTTTTTTTTGGCTGCCCTTCACACAGCAAAATGTTAAGATGCCATTTTAGTCACAGCCATCACAGGTTTTTAGTCTCACGTACTGCTGTCCCTGAAGACAACTGCTGGATTCCTGATGCCACATTCCAATGTATCCATATATATAATATATAAAGCAGAGGATATTACCCCTGGACTCGCTGCTTTCATTAGCCCTTGTGATAATATAAACATTCTCCTGACATCTGGATACACCCAATATTTCATGACACCTTAAAAGACTGCCACACCTGAAGACAGCTTACACACAAGAGCTGCTTCAGATGAGTTCAAACCAAGCGCCATGGAAACCTACCTAAACCAACACCCACCTTCATCCACAGCGAAGTGACAGCTCTTGTCGTTGTAGAAAAGAATTTTCTTCTTATCAGGGCGATTAACGAAGATGATCTGGTCCCCTAAAGCCTCGAAAACAAATGCGAAAGAGCAACTCAAAATCATTTCCAAGCATAAGGTCTCCAACTCGAACAACAGATGCAAATCTTGTGCTACAAAAGGCACAGCAAACTAGGTAAGATGCAGAACAACCGGCTGGGAAGGGCACTGGAATGGGTTGGCTGAACTGCACGTGCTCCTCACCTTTATAGCTTTCTGTGCATTGGGCAGCCCTTCCTCGATGTCTTCCAAAAGGATTCCTCCCAGCCCTCGCTGGTCATGCTTGTCCAAGAGCCTGAGCAGAGCCTTTTTGTCTTTCAGGTTGTACTTGGGTTTGAAAGCATACTTCCCGTCCACAACTTCTATTTTAGGATTGTTGACTAGAGCCTGTAACAGAGACAGACATTTTAAACTTTGAAACGGTGCACACGCTCGTTAGTTTTATTCTGGTGTGTTTTTGAGCACATCAGCTACCTTTTGAAAGACTTCAGCAAAGTCAAGCTTCCCTCACAAACACCACTGCCAGAGTGGAGGTTTCTGTTCCCCAGAACAAAGGAATGCTACAGTCTGTATTAGTTAGAACCATCCTAGTTTTGCTATGCAGAGAGGTACAAGTTTCACACGGATGTGAATCTAAGCAGTTTCTTAAGGAGGGAACACCTATCTATAGAGCTTGAAATCAAATAAACGTGTATCATTCCGGTTTGTCATAATCCTTTATCTTTAATTAAAATCTAAACATATGTATTCTTTACCTCGCTCATTAACCATTGTTTCTGTTTGAGTCCAATATCTAAATGCTGTGTTTCATCCAAAATCTCTTCAAGGGTTAATGGATGTGTATCCCCCCGCTGGTGCCGAGTCTGGAAGAGCAAACAGGATCTATTAGAGCTCTGTAATCACTTTATTCAGCAACTCAATTACCATAAAGTAACTAACACTGGCACCAAATTACACGTTCATCTTGATCAATAGGTCATGAATTCTAAAAGCTGACAGCAGCTTGCAATTCCTGCAAACAAAACCCATTACCCTGGTTGTAAAGTGACATGGGACAATTAGGATTTCAATAACGGAACAATGTGCTGACAATTTTGTTTACTGACAGCAGTTCAAATTTAACGAGCAGTTTCTTGAAATTCTCACTCTTGCAGTAAAAGAATTTTGGAGTTTGAAATATTCAGCATCTTTCAGCTACCACGGGAGTATAAATAATCAAAGTATTGAAAAACATGGTGGTTTTACACCAAAACACCATACCTTCATATAGTTCACTATTTTAGCAAGGACTCCAAACTTGTAGCCAGAGCCTCCTGAAAGGGCTTTCAAGTTAAATGATCCATTGCTGTGATCTACAAAGGGAGAAAACAAACAATTTAATGATGCTTCAACACCACCCTGCTGGCTCTGAGCTCTATCTCCTTCTCACTCTACTTTCAGAAGGTTTCAGAATGACACCTACGGACGGAAAGGTGCGTGGCAGGAGACACCCTCAGGATTTTGTCCTAGCACACGTGTTGATCCAGCCCTGCAGAGTTGGCTCTGGAACGTTTCTGAGCAGAGCTCCACAAATAAAAAAGTTCCTGGGACTTGACCTTTAAGAAAGCAGCAAGTGACTGCAGTGTTATGACCATAAGAGAACATGTTTAATTCGGTGGCTTAACATCCCATAATCATTTACACTACATTAATCCAGGCTGAAATAATGCACTGCACTGGCTCTACTGAGATAGCTGACATGGGGGCAGAAAGTTTCCCTTCTTCCCACAAGGCATTCAATGGTTACACAGCAGGTAAAGGCAGGCTGTGATTTTTTTATTTGTTTATTGTTTAAAGCAGCTCTAGTGGAGAAATTTATTAAACAGACCCCTGTAAATTCAAAACGATTCAACTTGGTGTGCTGCACCACTGGAACAACAATTCAGAATCCCCTCTGTTGTCAAATCTTTATCATGTTGTTTCAAAAATTCTTGCAAGGTTGTTAATGACCATTTCATTAATTTCAGCACTGAACACAAATATCCACAAACCACTATCACAAGCCACAGACCCATTACCAGCACAGGGTTGCTCAAACCTAATGGCAACAGCTTTTTGGAATTTCAGCTACTCCAGGCAAAGAACATCTTCTCCTCATCACCATGGGGATTTTTTAATCCACTGGTAGTTTCTAAGCATGTTTGACAGGACAACAGGTATCTCAAAGACACTGAGCTCCTACTATTTCCGTGGAAAAATCAGTGGAGGGTGAGAAAAAACCAGAATCCTGCAGCTGATGTTGTCTTAGAGGCTTCACAAAGCACGACAATTCTAAAATTAATGTAGAAGAATCAGTGTAACTCTAACTGCTGAAGAACATTTTATTCTGGTTACTAAATGAAGACTTAAAAAAGGGAGAAAACCAAAAAACAGCTCTCTCTGCAAACACATCCTGTAGGGATTTTCCCCTGCAGGGTTCCCTTTTAACATTAAAAATTAATGTCTATGCAGGATATTTTATAAATAAATAAAAAAAATCATACTAACTTCAGACAATGAAGTGATTAAAATAAATTCAGAGGTACAGTGAACAGTTAAGACAACTCATCATGTCTTTATTCTGTCAATTAAATCGGGAAGATGATCTTGTTTAATCTGCCTGGCTACAGCCTGCTACAGTTCATGACAGGGGAATCTAAGCACATGGGGAGGCTGGAAATCTGCAGATATTAACACTTCAAACGTCACGGTCTGACGGCTGATTCCAGCACAAAGCAAAGCAGGGTCGTGGCCACCGCTGCACTCCCAGCGCGCTCCGCTGCTAACGAGCTCATCACATCCCAAAAATCGAGGGCTGGGAGGGTTCTGTTTCTTATTCCAGGCTGTGAGAGTCACATTTATGAATGATTTACTCCTGGGGTTGAGGGCTTGATGCAAATGAGCACAAAGGAAGTTGTCAGCAGCACCGGGCTCTGGCCAATGGTAGGAAAGCTCCATCTTAGCTGTGCCATAGGCTGCACTAAAAAAAGGGACCAGAACGGCGCTCTCTCAGCATCCTTTCACACAAGAGGTAGGTGTGTATCATTTTATAACATTCTCTTAGGTTTATCTTGATTACTGAAAAGAAAATATGCCTGTAAGCTACCAACCTGCAAAAGCTGCTTGGAATAGGGATGATTTTTCTCTAGGCTGAGCGGGGTTTATCCCGCTGAACGTGGAAGGAGCTTGTCTTGCACGATCAGACAAGCACTTTCACCATCTGTGCACTAATGGAAAATTGATGACCACTCCATCTTACAGCAAAGCTAACACCAGCAGCCAAGATTCAGTAAACAAAATGGATTTCATCCTTGCAGGGGAGGTGGCTTGTTTCCTGCAGCCTCTCTGTTGCCTGTGATTGATTCTATATGTTTTCAGAGAAAGGCTTTTCCTTAAAACAAAGACAGCTCAACCTGAAATGTGAGAACTGTTACCTCCCAGGGGGTAGTCTGTAAATTAGGCTGCCTAAAAGAGGTCTGTGTGCGTGGATGTGTGAGAAACCTGTTCTAGAAATGTGTTATACTGGGGTGGGGAGAAAATCCCGTTGCATATTATTACCTCTGGAATATCAGAGCAGCCACAAGGCAAATGGACAGCTTAGAATCCATCTGAGATTTGTAAATGCTTTTACCTCAAGATATCTATTCAGTGGTTGCTTAAACAGGACTTCCCCAGTACTGCATTAAAAGGATTTTTTGCCAGTCATTTCCCTCTGCTCCACGAATACCGTTTCAAATAAAGCTGCTCCTCTGCAGTGCCTAAAGATGGTAAGGCTTTTAAATTAAAACCTAGTACAGATATTAGAGGAGCCAGTTCATTAAATATTTAACTCCCTGCATTTTGGATACATATAATAGCTGACTTGATTTCAAATCAGGCTGGCTGATGATGTGAATTTGAATTGTGTCGTTACAAAATAAGTAAAACTGCAGGAAAACAGCCCATTTTTGACAGTTTTCAAGGACATTAATCTTAGTGCTGTGGTAATTCTGAACACCCAGCAACAGCTACTTCAGTCTTGTATTTTAATAATTACAGCTGTGAGTAGCTAATCTTTATCTGCCTTACTTTATTCAAATCTAAGGAAATCATCATCATCCTCTAGGAGCACAAACCACCTGCAGCAAGGCATTAAATTCCACCCCCTGGAATAAAGATGAGAGTGCCCTAATGGTGGCTGTGGAGTGGGAAGGGGGTGGATGCTGCACTGTGCCTGGCCAGCCATGCCGTGCCCAAGATGGAAAAAAAAAATACTAAAAATACTCAATTTTGCATCACAGGAACAGTCCATTTTTGTGTCCAATTGTGTGTTTACAGAGAGAGCAAACTTTACGTGTAACAGACTCCGGCAAAACCCTCAGTCTTAGAAATCTGTTTACAAAGTTCCAAACAAAACTGCTCTCTTTCCCAAAGATATCCTCTTGCCATTTAAAATACACAATTAAATCCTGCTTATTTTAATTACTCCTCAAAGGGGACTCCAAATCCTTTTATTCAGCCCGCCCTCTCTCTCACAGATTTTCAAATAACTCTTCAGGCCACCCCTTTAAAAACCCTCCCGACTTTTAGCCCCAAACAAGTCGGCTGAGTTTCCTTCCCAGACTGTGACCAAACCAAGCCAGGACCTGACTCAATCTAGGAGTATTTTTAGCTTGGATTTGCTCTGTAAACTTTTGCTTAAGAAAAAAACCCCAACAAACAGTTTCATTAATCCCGCCCGTCTCAGTCATACTTTGTATACTCAATTACTAATTTGTGTATTCAGTTACAGATTTAACAGAGGAAACAGTAAGTTACTGCAACTGCTCCAGTAAGTGGAGTGCTAATGCCAGGTACCTTCCCAACCACAAAGGTGTTCTGTTTCAATTTAAATCCATTAAAGACAGAAGGATAAGGAACAAAATGTCTAATATTTGAACGATAAAAGTAAGGCACAGATAGCAAGCTGGTTTGGCTGCATCATCCTGCTTTTCACTATATCCCTTTTTTTTTAGTAATGTCACAGAAATGGGGACAGGTGCTTAGGCTGCTTTAAGTCAGCTGCTTTAGTAGACACAGGCATCACCGTGCTCCACCTAAAAACTCCTTGCTGTTTCCTCAAGGAAATACGGAGATCTGACTCAAACTCCTTCTCCCACACCCAGTTTTAAATTGCCTGAGGGATTCAAAGGTTATTATGACATCCTACTGCACGCCATGACAGGGAACCAGGAGTTACTGTGGCTCCTTGGACAACTTTTACTACATAAGATTATAAACCAAAGGCAGATTTATAAACCAAAGCCAACTTTTGCTACATCTCTCCCCATACCCCAAAGCGGCCTCTTCTGCTGGGTGCAAACACACAGCACTGGAGCCAGGGAGACATTCCTTCCCCAGTAGCTGGGCAGAGCTGAAAATAAGAAATCAGAACTCCTCAGAAAGGGTTGGGTTTTCCTTGGCATAAATCCCAATGACCCCGGCACCACAGACGGGAATTCCAGCGGTTGAAACCACTGTACACCTTGAAAATTATCTTTGTAACCTTTCTGCCTGTGCCCAGAACTGAAACAAAGGAGCCAAGCTCCCTCCTTCCTGGATAACTTACACCATGTGATGCCTGCAGGGACCAGACACTGCCGAAACAAACGTTCCAGACCAACCACAAAGTTGTGCATTTGGAGTGTGATACTTGTGTGAGCAAATATGGGTATTCAACCACCCCTGGCTGTAGGAGGTGTGAGCACTTAGTCTGAGCTGAAGTATCTTACAGTTTGTGATAAAAACCACAGCATGTCCTTGATTGATAGTCCTCAACAGCTTTGGTTTTGTGTTTCAGCCCCCAAATCTGTGACAGTGAGCACGCTAAGACAACTCCTCAAGCATGGCAACCCTCAATAGCACCCACTGGAACGAGACTGCATCCATTTCCCAGTATCTGGGCTTCCAAGTGCAAAAAATCTACCCTTTCCATGACAACTGGAACACTGCCTGCTTTGTTATCCTGATCATATTCATCTTCACTGTGGTTTCTCTGGTGGTGCTGGCTTTCCTCTATGAACTGCTGGACTGTTGCTGCTGTGTGAAAAACAAGACTGTGAAAGACTTGGAGAATGAACCCAATCCTGTCAGAGCCATGATGAACAGCTTCAGGAAGCGTGAAACAGAGGTGGTGTAGGGAGGACTGAGCACCAGCACTTGGAGAGCGTTTGACACCTTGAATGAAGCCTCTTGTACCTTACAAATGAGCAAGTCACGTGCTTTTTTGTTTTGGTCTTAAATATAACAGGTTGTAATTTTATCTCTGGATGTGAACTTGAACAATTGGCAAAGGCTTTCCAAGTGTTTAGCAGAAGGACAATCTGTTGCAGTGTTATGGGGGAAGAAAAGATTTTAGGTTTTAAATTAACTTTTGCTGTTTATATTGAGTGACTAGCATAGAATTTTGTCTACCTGATTGAACAAATGTTGCCTAATGTGCATAAAACTGTGTTGCTTAACTAGAGAAAATGTTTATAAAAATGCTCAACAGTCTGATCACACACAGTGCAAAGACACAGCAGTGCCATCCCACTGAGTCAACTGCACACAGACAGGACAGACAGACAAGATGTGAGAAAAGACATGGGAGAGAAGGGTGTGGATGGCAAGAGACCCCTCAGACAGGACAGGATCAGGTGAATTCTTGCCTTTGGCAGCGCTTTTTATTATGGCTTTCTCGCTTTTAGAAGAGACAGTGGTGGGAGGAAAATTAAGCCAACATGAAATGCATCCCTAAAATGGTCTTTTCTATCCTCCTGTGGTAGTTTGACCCTTTCTCTCTCCTCCAGTTCCAGAGAACTGCTCTCCCTTTATTTCATATTCAACGTGGTCAACAATTTCTGGGTGTCGAGGCCTGAGTGATCCACTTCCTTCAGAATATCTGCCCCTTTCCACAAAATCCTCCTGTAATGGAGACACAGGGACACTCCTCTGCCCCAAGGCTGCTGCCTCTGTGGCAACCACAGCACTACAGGGGGTCTGGCAGCAAATAATACTCCTGTCACAAGGGAAACAAACCCACCTAAATGGCAAAAAAAAAAAAAAAAAAGTGACCTCACAGTCCATCCACATCCGAAATACCTTTGTGCTATGGCCAGTACGTATAATTACCTCTTTTTCTTGTTAATGTATCAGCTCCCTCTCTCAGGGTGAGCATGCCTAAGCCCCAGAAGATCTGGACACAATGGAAGACTTGCTAATTGACTCGTGCTGCTCCTGGCTGGTGAGATGGAGTCACCAGACACCTGGAGCACTGCGAACCAGCACAGCGAGTCTCCAGTGATTCACCCGGAGAAGCAAACTCCCTTCTGCAGCCACAAAACAACACCACAACCCCTGCAACCATTCATCTCAGCCCTGCTTCTCACCGTGAAGCTCTGCCAGAACCAGCCCCACCTGCAGAGAACACTCTGAGCTAAAAATCAAACTATAAGCACAATTAATGGAACCTGACGCCCCCAAGTACAAGATAATTTAGGATCCACACCCAGACTTGTGATGGAAGAAGTCAGTGGAGGTAATGATGACCTTCTGCTGCGTGTGGCAGCATCGGGCTGGAATAACCAGTGTCCAGCTCAAGAGAGGCCAGAGTAGCCACTGGGATACACTGAATTAATTAATACTCCTCTTTCCTGAAAGAAAACACTGTGGACACTTGCAGCATTCCCACAAGATGCCCACCACGGCTGCACACAAGAAGGCAGCGTGCAGGAAGCACCACAGTTGGCCTCTGCTGCGCTGGCACCGCGTTCTTTCGCCTTCCTGAGAAGCACATGGAATGACAGATCTTGGGACCCAATCAGCTATTTATCCCCCAAGTCTACAAAGGTGAATGGGTGTCTGCACAAGGAACAGAAGACAAAGGTCTCCCCTTGCACAGCCCTAGAGACTCAGGATGATTCTTTCCCACGAAACAGCCCCTGGAGATTTTGGCTCTGGACTAGTGTTGGCAAAGACCACCAAGACAAAGGTCTTAAGATAAAGACCACAGCCATGACTTACTGTTCATTAATAAAAAGAAACAAACAGCTTTGATCTATTTTGTTTATTTTGCAGTTACTTTTCTGAACTGAATAAACAAGGCAGTTTTGAATTTTTTTCAAGTAACTTGCTGGAAGAGTAGTTTTAAATAATGACAGTAATCACTCTATGGTAATCACTGTAGTAACAGTGGGAAGCTTAGGGCCGGTCTTCACACATGGGTCAGAATTAGCTATGCAGTCATTTAAAGGTCAGCATGATCTCCACACCCCTCTTCCCCCAAAAAGTGAGGAGGGCAGGTTCTCTGAGTCACAGAACGACAGAGAGAGGATTCTGTGGGCGTTACGTATCAGTGCCAACCCGCAATCACACCCTTATCATCTTTGTGGTCACTACACAACAAAAGTAGGACTGATCATCTTAATTTTTGTTTCTTTGGGGAGGAGGGACAGGGATTCTTCGACATCAGGTTTTTACTCCGCCTCCCCAGACCTACCCCTGACACCCCCATATCTCGAGAGGCACCTGCCAGTCTGACAGTTCAAATATAAAGCGGGTCTTGAAGCAAAGGGCTTTGATTCTGCAGCATAAAAATCTAATAGAAACCTTGAAACCTTCCTGATACTATCTGGAAGGAAGCCAGCAGCATAAAAGATCAAGTGTGTTTCCTCCCAGCCACACTGTGTCCCTATTTGTGTAAGCTCATTGTCTGACAATCACAAAAGCACTCAAAGTAACTCTCAGCCCACAAAACCACAGAAACGAAATTAAAGATTCTTCATCTGCTCAAATCCTCCAGATCAGACTCGCATTTGAACCCTCCATCCCCTTCATGCCTCCCCACCCCTTTTTCCCTCCTAACTGCTCTCACACAGGAGACACAGCTTAGGGTAGTCCACTTGGAATTTTATTTGGAGAGCATGGCAAAGGGATGGATGGAAAACTGGCCTCCCCTGATTTATTTTAGATTGTCTGGCTGAACTTTATTCAGTGCCTGAGAAGTTGCAGATACAGACTACCTACTCCTCCCCTCAGACAGAAGACTCTTCGCTCCTCCCACCGCCCTTGACTTTTTTCTCTGTTGTTTTAAGCTCTATCATTTCTTTTGGGCTTTAGGAGAGAGCCACGTGTGGTGTTATTCAAAACATGAGAATGGACTGAGTTTGCACAACAGGCTATTTTCTACTTTTAGTGACTCCACACATTTGATCTGACCTTTAGGGCGCACTCAAGAACTGCCACCGCTTTCAAAGCAAATCCTCTCTTCTCCAGTGCACTTTCCACACGCTCCCACTGCTTTGCTGCTGCTTTATTAACTGCTTATTTGATACTGAGATGTGCACTACCAGTGCCACCATCCCAGGGAAACCACACAACTCCTGAGCAAAGCAAGGTAGAAACCTCTGTAGGTCCTGGTGCTCGTGACCAAAGCACAGGTCCCAGGTAAAACAAGGACAGCTGCTAACTAAAACAGGCAAGCCAGACACGATGTACCTTGCAAAATACATCCCACGAATGGATAGCCCTCAACTTACAGTTCACTAGATGTTTTAGCTGCTCTCTTGCCAGAAATAATCACAGAATCACGGGAATGGTTTGGGCAGGAAGGGATCTTAAAGCTCACCCAGTTCCAAAGCCCTACCATGGGCAGGGACACCTTCCACTAGACCAGGTTGCCCCAGGCCCTGTCCAACACGGCAAAGACAGAGAAAATGAATTAAATCACTGTTACTGCTTGCCCAGCAAGCACCAAAATCCACAAACCAAAGCCCAGCTTCACATGAGTTATTTTGGCAGCAGCGATTCATCCAACGGAGTAACAGAGAACAAATCACAGGATGAGGCTTAACACATATGCACAGTAGGGAATGTCTTTTTTCACATTGTGCAAAGGAAATTCTTAAGAAAAAGCACTTATTTAAGACAAAGAATAGCAACAGTCACCAGCCAAACTCACAGATACAGTGTTATTCACATTACTAAACCATAGCTTAGAGGCAGGCAGCGGGAAACACCAGGCAGCTGCCGCCAAGGAGACTCTCACCCACCTGAGTTTTGTTTTGAGCTGGAGGAGCCCCCTTGTTCTACCTTGGCTTTCTTCTTCTTGGAGGCAGAGGAGTCCGAGGTCAGCGCTGGGCGTTTCTCTACGGCTGGCGTGGAGAGGGCTCGCTTTTTGAACAGCTCCCGCTCCCTCAGCAAGCTGGGATCCATGGCTCTGCCACGGGAAAAAGGCAGAGGCACTGGGTCAACAAGGTATTTAAGAGCGGAGGTATCTGTTTGTCGCGGAACATGCCGACCAGAAAAAGACGTGTAAGGGTCGAGTACAACTCAGCCCTGCACAGGGCACTGCAGGAACCCCACCATGTGCTTGGGAGCGCTGTCCAAACGCTCCCTGAGCTCTGCCAGGCTCGGTGCCCTGACCGCTTCCCCGGGGAACCTCACGGAACCTGGTTATTTCCCGTCCGCATCCTCCTCCCCCCCCCCCGTGCGCGGACTAAAAGCACAGGGGCTGAGGTGGCAGAGCACCACCCGGACCCCGGGGGCAGGGAACGGGACTCCCGAGTTGGCCCACAGGGGTGGGACAGGCGGGCACCGGCGCCCCCCGCCCGCCTTAGCGCGGGGAGCGGCGCGAGGGGACAATGTGGCAGCGCGGCCGGAAACCAGCGGCCCGAGGGGCGCAGGGGCTGCCCCGATACCCGCGGGCAAGAGGAGGGGGAAGCCGTCCCCATGTGCAGCCCCCCGATCCCTCTCCCGGTCGCGGTTCCCCGTCCCCGTCCCTGATCCCGTCCCTGATCCCGTCCCGGTCCCCTCCGCGCGCCCCCCTCACCCAAGCGCCGCCGCCGCCGCCGCCTAGCGGGCCATGCTGCTCCCGGCAGCCCCCGCGCGAGCACCGCCCCGGAAAGGGGCGGGGCGTCGCCATGGCAACGCGGCCCCGCCCGTCATTAACCCTCCTCACCCCCCCTCACTAACAAACTCGTTTATTTTTTTAAATATATATTTATATATATTTTAAAGTTAATATCGGATTTCACACAGTGAAAAACGCATAAGAAAGGGGAAGAGAAAAAGTAGAACAGGAGCACTTAAGCCCTCCCTAAAAGGAAGCAGCAGGCTGTGCTGATAATGCTCATGATACAAAAAAAAATCATCTTCATTTCCCCATTCAGCTGAAAATCCCTTTTCTGCTTTCCGCTTTGCATTTCTTGGTCTGGGTTACAGGTAGAACTGTTGCCGCTGCTGCTGAGGTCCCAAACCATTCCGGTACCTTCCTCTTGGAAGGAAGATGAGAGTTCTGGAAGAAAATGAATAAACATAAAGAAAACACACATTAACATGCTGTCTCACTTATACAGCTCTACTCCTCAGCTCCATGCTCAACTGGAGACAGGAGCTGTTTAAATTGTTCCTGGAAGACTTATGTCTCACTTAAGTCCAACACCTCATTCAAGTAATGAGGGATTAAGAATCAAACTCTAACAGTGGGGAGAACCAAGGCTGGAAAATATTTGTATGCACAGCACTATCCAGCTTCAAGTTGAAGCAAGTAGTAGAGCAAGTGGTGCTGGTCAGAGACACAAGCTCCTTTTTTAATGAAACCACTAATGTCTGCTCATACAACTTGTGTTTCTATAGACACCAGTGCAAAAATCCTAAGTGTGATCACCATAGTCTCAAAACCCTGTACCTGAAAGAGAAAAAAGGAGCCAAATGTCCTCTTAAAATGTTGGAAGCATATGCCATGAGATAGGTGATGAGATATAGATGTACTGAGGGGGAAAAAAAAAGGGTTCCTGTAGCAGGGTGTTGATGTCTAAGTGGGATATTCAGGCACAGCCAGGGCAATAAAAGCAAAATGGCATCACTGCATCAAGGATATCAGTAAGAGAAGTGGGCTGGCCAGGTTTTAGGAACAGTCAAGAACCCAGATAGAAGCTGGGAATTGGGCCTGTTGAAGATCCACACACAAAGCAGCAGGTCTGGTCTGTGCTCCGGGCAGTCAGTCTCACCTTGGACTGAGAGTCAGCAAACAGTTCATCCTCCTCAGGGTTGAGGGCAGGTGGGCTAGAGGAGGTCACAGTGATGGGCTTCGAGGGACCTGCTGCCCTTCTGCTTCCTGCCAGGCTGCCATCCACACTCCCCCCAGCCTTCCCATGGGACAGAAAGGAAGTAGTTGTGTTACTTGTGGTTCAAATGTGTTTTTACAGCAAAAGTGTCAGTTAACAACAGCACGGTGGGCATGGAGATGTCAACATTTTTTTTTACATGATCCTGCTTGGTCAGAGGTTGGAACAGCCAGCCCAAGATTTTTGGATCAGGTACACATCCCTGTGTTACCAAAACCCACACTTATGCCAAGTCTACCACACACTTTAATAGAATAAGAACATCTGTTTACTGAAGCCAAAGGCACCATGTGCAGATGGATTTTCTCTGCTCCTTCCTTGGATGCTGGATTGATCCAATTACCCTGTAAAAGCAGCAGCAGTGTCAGGCCGTTCAAATCCAAGAGCATCCATTAACAGATTTAAAAGCTGCTTGCTACAGGGAATTATTAGAACCAAGAAATTTTCTGAAGAAGTAAATAAAGACTGTTTGGATTAGCGTTTAGATTTGCAGTCTACTCAGTTGTAGAATATTAATTTGATTACTAATGGCATGTTATTCCTGTTATTAGCTCCAGGAGCTAACAGGAGCAGGAAAAAGTGTGATTACAGCACAGGCAATTGGAGTGCCAGGAGGTCAGCTGCAGGAAAGAGAAGGCTCAGACACAGATAGTATAGAAAGAAAATAGCACTAAGGCATGCAAGAAAAATCAATTTGGCAAAATAGTAAGGCTTGAAAAATGGTTTGGGCCAGTCAGCCCAAAAATGTGTAAGGAACAGACATGAACTCCCAGCACAGGCAGCAAGATTCACAGTTTGTCTTTTTTTTTTTCTTTTCTTTTACCATTACAACCAGTAGCCACTCAGTGCAGGGTGCTATTTGTACAAGTTGCTCAAGTGGGACTTGGGGGACACAAAGGTCAGTGGAGAGCTCAGACTGTCCTGGACTTGCTCATACAGCAACAAAGAGCTCCTTATTTCCCAAGATTTGTCCCCAAGGAGTCAGGCTAATGGCATGACACTTGTTATCAGGGCTATGCTCAGCAGTTTTAAGCAACAGAGGAATCCAAAGACTCAGACCACTGGGTGGCCTTGCCTTTTGCTTTTTCATCCTCAACTGCCCTGCTGTCTGCATAAAAGAATCCTCTTTTTCCACATCAGGTTGGTGATTAGGTACTAATATACAGAAGCAAGGCAAGTGCATGGCCTGGATTTGGTTCTATGAGTGATCCAGCTTATCCAAGTTTTCAGACGGGGAAGAACTTGGAATGTGCATGACAAATGCACAGCTAAGCTGCACAGGTCTGACCTCATCCTAGGTCAGTACTTTTCCAAAAATAATCCTGTTTCTGCTCTGAGCATTCTTCTGAGGAGATGGAGGCAGTTCTACTCAAAACTGAGTGAGAAATGGATTGGGAAGATGAGACACTAAGCACTGCTGGAAACAGCAGAGGGCTGTTGGTCTGCTCCTACAAAGGAAATATTCTTTACACAAGAACAGTTTTATACTTGCTTTTACTAACCTGTGTTTTATTCCACAAGGCACCTTCCCTGCTTGCTTGATCCGCTCCTGTTTTTTCCTGCTGCCCTTCTGGCCACACCAACCTCCTTTTGATGCCTAAGCCACCTTGAGACTTATTTCTATCCTCTTTCTCCAATAGTGCAATCATCATCTTGATGAGATACAGCTCAATATTAGCAGGAACAAGTTTTCTAATTACTTGAATTTTGGTCGTGTCTTGGAAAAAAAATAAATACAATGTTGATTAGCTTTTGAGCTTCTTGCTCCTTATTCAGTTATGCTGTAAAACACATTAGTTATCCCTCATTAAGGCATAGGATGGATTAAGGCATGGAAAAGACAAGAAAATAAAAGCATGTATGAATTTGACTCATAAGATCTGGGATAAATTCTTGGTGTTTTTTCCCCAAAAACATTTGAGTAAATAGAGATTTAAGAGGGATGCTCAGTCTTTTCCATATGACTCACCTGAGTTAATGGGAGGATTACGGATAACATCAGTAATGACCTGCTGAACATCAGGAGTCAATCCTGCTCGCTCCAGGCTGACAGGGAAGCCAGCTTTCATGGCCTGCAACAGGTGAGTGCCAACCACAGCAAGAGGCAGAGATCTGCTCTCACTTATAGCCCTCTGGGGAAACAAAGGCAGAAAGGATTGACATGGCAGAATGGTCTGAAGTACAACCAAAAGCCAGGCAACTTCCCGTTCCTAAAGAGCAATCAGGAGATACCAGCACACAGCAGTGCAACAAAGCTCCCCGAAACACTGCATTACTCCTCATAGTTGCCTAATCTCTTTTCCAGCTTGTAAAGGATGTTTCTCTCTTGAAGCTACTATTTCACAGCTTAAGTGCAACATCTCACCTTAGACTTGAGACTAAGTAGCTGTGGTGCACCTGACCTTCCAGAGGCTCACACACTATCCAACATCCATGCAGGGCAAGGATTAACAGCACCAAAACAAATCCCCCCTCACTTTCACATGTTGAATTCTTCTCTTGAAAGCATTTGCCTTGAAGAAAAACATCTCAAACTCCATTGACCCAAACTTGTAGTTCTTGAGGAGACATTTCCAACTGGTGTTTTGTACTCCTCAAAAAAAAACAGGTTTAAAGCTTCCACTCATTTCTCCCCAGGGAACACACACACTGTGCATATAATCATCAGGATTAGTGGATACAGAGCATCAAGTTGCCCATTAATAATTATACAAGTATTTGTTGTTAATTTGTCCTTAGGTGCACTTAACTGAGGGACCATCTGACAAGGTTTACCCTTGGGAGGGGCAAAGCAAAGCTGTTAGTTTTCAAAGTACAGGGAAGAGCTTACCACAGACAGGTTTTTCTCTTGGAACAGGATGTATGTGACATGCTCTGAGGGAGAAAGGGCTCTAGCACACTTCCAGGGAGATGCTTCTTTCTGATCTTTAGGTGCAGATGTGGGGAAAACGTCAGCCTAAGTGAGATAAAGCAAAATTAAAAGAATTATATCCCAGCGACAATCAGTGAGTCACCCTTCCATTATCTGAAGTTTCCTGAATAAGTAACATTAACAGAATCATTCACCTCTCTGGAGGTTGGTTTTGACTCAAACTCAGTGTTCCACAAACAAAGGAAAGAGGGAATCCAGGTGGACACCCACATGTTCCCATCTTCTTAAAACAAACATGAGGCTATCCATGGGACTTGGGAAAGAAAACCAGGCAGAAAAAAAAAAAAAACAAAACCAAAAAACTATGTCCAGGTCAACACATCTTCTTAGACATTGCTCATTCCATGTGAAACTACTCCATCAGAACAAACTGGGGCATTCAGTCTGTTGCTAAGCATGGGAAACTCCTCTGTTTGAGCTAAACTTTCTCTCAACACATTTATTGAAAGCAGCTCAAAACCCAGGAGTGCTTTTGGTTCCCATTCCTAGATTATAATGCTTTTTTTTGTGAAGCAGAAAGATGACTCGATGGAGCCCAATAGCTGCAGACCAAAATACAATAAGGCTCTTGCAGAAGTAGCAGACACTTCAAGTATGTCCTACCTGTAAATTATTTACTTGGCAGAAGCCCTTAATTTCAGCCAGGAGAGGGATTAGCATGGTGGACTTGGCTTCAGATACACCATCAATTTTCTTCACATTCTCAACACTTGTAGGCCTGGTTTGGGATAAAGAATAAAAAGCCATGGAAATGTCCTATGCCAACACTTGGAAACATCGAGTGTCTGTGAAGGACCCACAAGTCCCTTAATAAAAAACTTGAAAGTATTATTACTGTACCCTTATGACTGCAACTAATGAAGTACACTGTTTGCACTTCTAAATCATCAAGCTTGACCACAGTTAAACCTTCAAGTTTGCTGCTTAATACTTTGTAGAACCAAATTTACCACAGAACATGTTTATTTGCCTCTACCTCCCACATAAGCCCCCAGCTCTCCCATGCAGTAACAACATACACATTCCCAAAATACTGTTGTGTCCAATGCCTTTTAGGAGCTGGGGGAGAAATTTGGATGCTTTATCCCCTCTCCCAAGAGAAGCAGAAAGGGGATTTGTGACTTGGCTTGCAACCTCCCCAGTTTGTACAACATGTCTCCACGCTGGCTTTACCTTATCTGGGCCATCTCCACCAGGACTTTATTGGTTGCCAGGACAGCTGGAGGAATTTCCTTCTCATTAGCTACCTTCTGTCTAGCAGTCAGCAGCTTGCCATACAGAGCAGTCTGGGAAGAAGGGAGCCAAATTCTCATGAAGCAGCTCTACATCACTCAGAGGTGTAATTAATACAAGAGGAAAAATTATCACTTCCCTGATCTTTCCATTAATACACAAAATAACCTGCAGTCCTTTAATCCGCCCTTACATATTTTAATTCCTCTTCTAGGACTTTTATTCAAAACAACTCATTTTTAGGAGCTGTCCAATCTAGCTGCTCCAGCACAGGGCAACTGTGGTTTGCAGGTTGACTGCAATTCAGAGATATCTTCCATATCCCCCCCAAAAAAAACCCTTACCTCTAGTTCTTTTTCTCGGGATGAAACAGTTGGTTCTTGGGGCTTCAAGGGAGATTTCAGCGGTGAATGCCCTGAAACACTAAAAAAAAAAAAAAAAAATGTAAAGCAAGCCTTGCATTAGATCAGAGTATAACAAATACAAGCTCCAAAAAGCACTTGTCCACTCATTACATGATTCTGATGCTATCCCACCTCACATTTTTTCCCCATGGACAATGTTAGTCCTGGCAAAAAGCACTAATAACCTGAAAACCATCAGTGACAGGGACACAGCTGCTGTGCTCCAAGTGGAATTAGCACAGCTCCCAGACTCAGGAACATTTGCCCTTAATTAGACTGCCATGATTATACTGCTGTATCTGTTAGCAGACACACTGGACTAAGAGCATCCTTCCCTAAGCACAGTGCAAAGTAACCTTTGATTTGGATTTTAGCTGTCCCTAAAATAATTTATCTTCCCAAGGCTGCAGTGGCAATTATTCATTTAAGCGACCACAGCCTCTTTTCCTGCCATCTGCCAGCACCAGAATAGTGGCCTGAAGGAGGAATCCACTCAGAAGTACAAGGTGCATTTAATCTGAAGCAGCACATGAGCCAGGAAAACAAATTACTTGGTCTGCTTTTTGCAAAAGGTTATTTCATTTCTTGTGACCTGAGGGAGCCTCAACTTAGTCTCAGTCTTCTCCAGACCAGTGTAGAAAGGCAAAGCCCTTAACTGATGTTAACTGTTAAATGTTATAATAGCTCAAGGTGTTGAAATATAATGCAAGTTTTAGGCATTTGCCTTCTTTTTAATGCATTCAACATTTTCACAGCCACTTCATAGGAGAAAGCTCATTTTAAGGATCACTCTACAACCAGTATCCCTATTAACACAGTCAGAATTGGGAATTCTGTTTTAATTTCAAATACTGTACCTGTTAAGCACGTTATTGCTTCTTGGAGGAGTTTTACTTTTTTTCTCATATGAAAACATCTCATATAAGGACATCTATAAAAAAAACCCAAACAGAATAACAAGACAAGTGCTGATTTATCATCTTTTCACTGAGGTTGCTGTTAGCAGCAAAGTATTACTTTTAATGATACATCTGCAAGGGTTTTTTTAGATGAGCAAGGATGGATCACAGTGCAGGAGGGTTGTACTGGTACAAACCTGTTTGACTGGTGACTGTGCTGTTCCTTTGGTGCCTGGGGAGCGCTGCGCGGAGAGCACAGGTAAAGGTCTACTGCTGTAATAAAATTAATGATATCTTCATCAAATCAGACCATGTCATTTGTACAGTCACACTGCCCTTATAAAAAAATTAACATTTTGCTAAGCAAACCAATTTCAAGTTTTTTGTGACAAACAGAATTTTCATGACAACGCTTGGAAGAGTTTTGGTTTTAAAGATCCCATTAGTGGAGAAACCAAATAAGTACCAAGTTTTTTGTTTGCACTAAACACACAGCTTTCAGCATCGCTTACTGGTGAAATAATAGACTACTTTTTTAATTCTAGAAGACAGAAGCTGAAAGAGTCACAAGTGTATTAGAAGGCAAAAGAAAATTGGTATTTTACCATCACCTTTATTAGCAACTCTGTGTAGACACCAGAACAGGCTCCTATAGCCAAAACTGAAAAGTTTTGTTCTGATATTATTTCCTGTTGCAGCAAAGCCTCTGCAACCTCCAGTTCATTATTCTTTCACTTCCAGTTTTTGTAAGAGACAAACCCAGCACTCTTTAATCAATTTAACCAGAAGCAAAAGCAAAACTAAAATTTCACGTGCTCCCCTGTCCAACCCTGCCACCTCCAAAAGCAGGTTTCAGAGACAGAGCTGTTGTCAGTGAAGAAGTGCTCAGGTGCCATAATTACCTTCTAGAAGGCCTCTGCAGATTAAGGTCTTCACTGGACTGTAGCAGAAGACTTGGATTTGAGGTAGATCCAGCTTTTGACAGCCAATTTCTACCCTGTAAGAAAAACCTGTGTGGCTTAGCTCTGGATTTGAGAGCTCGGGGGAGCTCTCAAAGGGTCATTTCACACCCAAAAGTACCTTCTGGGTGAGCACACAAATGGTTGCAAACTTGTTATGCCCTGAGACTTCTTTGAGGAATCCTTCCATGATCAGCTGCTGGCAGAGCAGTTTCCACCAGTTCTCTGGCCATTCTTTCCCACTGCCAAAGAGGGGGTGCCTTCGGAACCGGTCTGGCAAGTGTTGGGAGTTCTGAAATTTTTGAAAGAATAACATTTTGTCCAGTCCTCAGGGAATCAAGATTCAAATATAATCCCCAAACTAAAAACCTGAAAAGTGAGGAGCCTCCTCTAATCTAATCCAATCCACTCCTGCACTTTCTGCCAAGGCTGTGACAAGATAGATCATGACTTTCTTTTGCAGTAAAACCCCACACCAACCTACACTTACATCACAGAACTATTAAAACATCTCCCTTCATATATGAGGAATGACCCAGCCATCCACAGCAAAGGAATCAAGTCATCCAGTGCAGTTCGTATTCAACCACTTGAGGTCAATCTAACATTGCATGAGTTCAAACAGAAGCTGTTACCCACTCAGTTTTTGATTTAGAAGAACCTACAGCAGTAAAAATAAGTTCACAAGTCCTGTTTAAATCCCAGGACACAGATACTAAGCCAGAAAAAAGTTCATTACACATGTTTGCTCTACTCCTCCTTCTCCAGCCTTGATTGCAGTGGTTTTTGTTTGATTTAAAACCCTGCTGATCCACTCCTATCTTACCAATGGTTCAGGCTCTAAAAAAGCTGATTGGCTTCTATCTGATGGGTTTTTATGTCCATGAACTCAGAGCCCAACTATTATTTCAGCCTAGAAAAGGCTATTTTTGTAGGCAGTAAAAGGCTATTCTGAATTTGCAGTGCAAATATGGCATAAGCTTCACTTACTCCAGTGATCTCATAAACGAATAGTCATTCATTGAAATCTGTTACAGAATGTTTCTCTCCTAGACATGCTTGTGTGACAAGAAGCAACTTTGATGTCTTATTAAAAGGTTACAAGTGGACATAATTCACCCAGTTATCAAATACTAGAGGTCATTCTTTTTCTCCTTGGTTTGTAAACACAGGATAAGACCAGAATCAATCACTTTTTAACTTTATTCCCAGTGAGTTTCTTACTTAGTATTTCAAACAAGTTATAAGTAAATACATGCAGAAATCCTTTATGTTCATTCTAGTATCCTACTTCTCATCTCACTGCTCCAAGTCAGCCAGCAGCACAAAGCCACAGTGGAAGCAATCATTTGCTTTATTCAAACATAAACCAGCTGGTTTTAAGCTGTTAAGATGTTTATTCTTCATCCTGAAAAGGTTGTCCCTTTCAAGATCATCAAAGCAGTGCATTTTCATAACAAACTTTAAGGACAATCATTTTGTTTGTAGCATGGGAAGTGATGCTGAGCAGCCTCCCTGCTGGTAGTTAAAACTCTCTCTCTATACAAACATCCACCTCTCCAAGAAAAAGGCTATACACACATGCACATGGATGTAAACCCATGTATTGTGTGGTATATCAGTCGAGAGGGACACTGAAACAGCCCCTCAGAACACATCCAAGGAGTTTGACTCTCACTTACAGACCCTCGGAGAAGCAGAATGGGCCTTCTAGTCCCAAACTTCTCTTCCAGGGCACTCACTGCTGACAGCAGCTGATGAGCTTGCTTCCCAAAATCCTGCAAGCCACCCTCCGAGTCACTGGGGGCTGCAACACAGGAACCTCTGGAGGCAACAAAGAAAACCAAGTTTAATACATACAAATCAAGTCCCCTTTCCCTTATTCCAAATATTATTGGTACATAAAGGAAATAACCACAAGTGATTGACTACTCCAAGTGATTTCAGTTCTGCAACACAAATTTACCATCTGGCTCTTCACTGGCACAGCAACATGACTGCAAAGATTGAGATGATGATCTCTTAAATTCTCCTTTAGGTATTGTAGAGGCCAAGCAAAGATTTCCTAATTCTTGACATACTCAAGTGTAGCTGAATTTTTCCAGAAAGCAACACAGCATAACATCTTGTCTTGGATCAGAAAGCACCAGGCTACCAGCAAGAACAAGGAATCCTTTACTATAACTTCGGGGAAAGCTTTATTATAACTACAGGAAAAACTGAGAAAGGTGTTTCTGCTCCTGCCTCTGACTACTGACCACAATTCCCTTCAGCACATGCATGAGGTTATTATCAAGGCTAGAAGAACACATGTCAGCACATGCTGTAACATCAAAACAGCTCCCTGGACACTGGGGCAATTTAGCCCACACCATTTGCATGTGCTTTCTTTTGGGATTAATTACCCAACAGGGCTGAAACTGATTAATAAAAGTGTATTTACAGTTTCAGAGTGTTGCTTAAACCCTTATAGGAACTGTGACCATGCTCTGTTCCAGGCTTTCCCACAGCTTAACTTAGGGTTTATGGCTTGCTCAACTCATTAGAAAAAGGTTAGAGAGTTGTTCCAAAATATACCTCGGGCTGAACATCTGCAAGATCAGATGCATAAAAGCCAATTATTTTAGATAATTTGCCTTCTAAGTCAGTCTGAGAGAACATAACCTCCAATGTCAGTCTTCAGGGAAGAAAGCTTACCTGGACCTGCAGTTATCACAGCATTCTTCTGTGCCCATGATGCCAGAGGAAACCTTTCGGAGCTCTTTGTCTTCAAAATGAGACAGGATGATTCTACCCAAGGGAATGGAAGGAATTGAATAAAGAGACCGAAGAATTTACACATGAAATTTATTGCAGAAAACTGAGTTGAAATCAGCATCATTAATTAATTCACAAGGGAACCAATTATTTAGCTTTGATTCTTCTGAAGAAAAGGTTTGGGTTTTTCAAAGTAAATAAGGAAACACTTGATGTATGTGCACAAATGTGCTGAAGGTTGTATTTTTGATACTGCTTATTAATATAAAATACAATGTTCTGTGCTTGTAGAACAGCATAAAGATGCCTTCTGGTTACAACCTCCAGCTGTGACCAAGTCACAGTAGCTCTTATCAGAGCTGCCTGAAATGACAAAGCATTAAGCAGGTTCCAGCACTCACTTCCTCCTGCAGCTGTTGGACACAAGGTACTTCTCCATTTTTGCCAACATCTTCAGTTTGTACAACCGGAACTTCTCGTTGTGGATCTCGTTTATGAGGCGTCTGTCAGCCAGGGAGAAAAGCAAAGAGCCTTAAATACTCACCACTATTCCCTTGCCTCACACCAAAAATGGAAATGCCAGGAATTCACCAGGAACACCTAGAACATATATCCTATAAAACCCAGCCCCAAGCTGCCTGCCTGCTTCTCCCCAGCCTTGATCCTCAGAGCACAGGGCATACTCAGAAAAAAGCACTTTTTTCACATGCTTCTAAATATTATTCCATCAGAATATTAGAACTTCTTCCAACCTCACAGGCTACTGAACTTCAGAGATCCACCCACACCAAAAGGCACCGAGGGAGAAAAGGGCAGAGGGCACTGAGAGCTGTTTCTCTCATCCCCTAGTTGTCCAATCTCTGGCAATTTGTCATCAGTTCCACTGCCAGATTGCAAAATCTGCTGGGATATCATCACTCTTGTTTTAATAAATCTCACAGGTGGCATGTGAGGATGCATCTACCTGTTGCCTCATTTAATATCCTTCACAGTAATCACTGGAAGCATCCAACTGAGAAAAGAACATGGGACTACTTGATGGGAAGACAGAGCACTCGTTCTGCCCTGAGCTGCTGCACGAGCCAAACCTGAGCTACCACCTGCACTCACATGGCATCCAAAACTATTCTGGTTGTGTCAAACCAGTTGCCCCCAGTCCTTTTACCTGTTACAAGCCAAGTCTGTCGCAGCCCACAAGACGTGGCAGGAAGCGGGAAGCCCATCGCGGCCGGCTCTCCCGATTTCCTGGTAATAGGATTCCATTTCCTTCGGGGCACCGTAATGAATAACCATCCGGATATCTGCTTTATTGATGCCCATTCCAAATGCCACTGTAGCCACAACACACTACAAAACAAGAGGGTAAATGCTGAATGTTTTCAAGAGAGCACAAAGAATACGCCTGGATTAAGTGTTCACACTCTCAGTGACAACTTGTGGCTATGGACTCAAAATTCAGCTTAAATTGCAGCAGCTTCAGACTCACACGTGGCTACCTTCAGTCTGATTTTGTTCAGAGCACAGCCATAGGATTATAAACATGAGAGGAATGATGTGCTGTGGGAAATGCAGGAGTGTTTTCAAGTAGCTGCTCTCGAAAAGGTACGAAATGTATTGTGAGAAGGAACACAGGTCCCAGGGATAACACTGCTGCCTAGGAAAAAGAGCAGCTCACAAATTGTGATCCTGTTGTTCCAGCTACCAATATTTTCCTTAGGTGTCATGCACTTTTTAAGGGAATTACTACAGAAATTGGAAAGATAAGCCAAGAATTTTATCACTATCAGCATAGACCAGCAATTTCTTTACCCAGAAACTTTCCAGACAGATGAAACATGTAACACATGCTTAGTTCAAAATTCTTTCTACCACCAGAAACTCTGCAGTTATAAATAGAACCAAGTGGATTTAGTTTCCTCCATACCTGAATTTCATCCCTCATGAACTGGTGGTGGGTGTCTCTCCTTTGTTTGTTTCCCATTCCAGCGTGGTAGGTCCCACAGGCCACGTTGAGTTTGTTCAGTTCAGACACCACCTGCTCAGTGGCCTTTCTTGTAGGGCAGTAGATGATAGTGGGGCCTTCAAACTCATACACAGAACTGCTTAAAATAATAACAGCATGTAAAGAGACAGAACAAAGGAAGTCATCCACCTGCAAGAAGTCTGAGGGATCAACAAAATGAGGCTTACCTTCCTTTCCTAGTTAGGAACTGCTTCAAATCCCTACAGATATCTCCACTTTGTTGTCCAACTTCCAAGTACAGGTTAGGTCTGTCAAAACTAGTACAGGTAACCTGGGGATTCCTCAGGTTCAGGCATTTCACTATGTCCTCTTTAATCGAGGGACTTGCAGTTGCAGTCAAAGCAACAATGGGAACCTGCAATGAGAAGTAGGAAGACATCCAAGACCTTTCATTGATTTGGTTTTTTAATTGAAAAACTCAATAGGAAACTGATACAGAATGTAAACATGGATCAGTTCAGTTATTTGAAAAATGTAGTTAATATTCAGCTTCCTGAACATTATAGACCAAAGTTCTAAAAGAGCAGATAGGGACAGAACCCCTAAAATAGGAAGTTTTATTCAGAAGTTTCTTGCAGCCCAATTTCAGAATATCCTTCATTTAAGCATTTGGAAAAGAAACCACAAAGCCCAGTCATTGACAGGGACTGCTCTAACTCCAAGCCAGCATGGTCAGTACACCCAAAGCACAACATTAAAAAACCTGCTATTTCCAAACTATCACACAAAATCCTTCTCTCTTTTATTAGAAATCCAACATATCCAAACCTCACCAGTGGCAGAGCCTTCTTTAGCAAGCCTAAAGTTCTGAAGGAGTTTCTGAAGTCGTGGCCCCACTCAGAGATGCAGTGAGCTTCATCCACAGCTATGAGGGTGATACCTGGTGGGCACAAAACCACAGCACAGACATGTGAACTGCCTACAGCACTAGAAACTCAGTTCCTTGCTAAAAAAAAAAACAAACTTGGAGTTTTCATGCCTTGATTTTACTCAATGACCTGTCCACCAGCTGCATCACATTTGGTAAGAAGAGCATTTGTAAGATGCATTACTGCGTTTGGAAACACCACTTCATTGTTACATTCAGCTAAAGATCAGAGAAATACAAATACTAAAAGGCTAAAATATTTAGTGTTATGCATTTCAATTCCTGTGATTCAACAATCAGTGTTTTAGCACCTCTGTTCCCAATTAATTGCCCAAGATTCACAGGCCAAGATCATGCTAAAGACACTACTCACTTTTTTTTAAAAAATCAATGACAGGATCTCATGACACCACTTATTTACAGTCACTACACTACCCTGACCAAGAAACTGGTGAAAAATCTTCAAACATTCAAAATTTTTAAACAAAACTATTAGTTTCATCTGCCTGGCAACCCACCCACAATGTTATCCTCAACTTACCAACAGTTTGGTCAAGATCCTGAAGTAACTCTAAGTTCCCTGAACAGAACTCTGGAGTCATGTATATGACACTGTACCGACCCCTGAAAGACCAAAAATACACTGTCACAGAAGAGAAAACCCCAGACAAGTAGATTCAACAAAGTCATGATTGTCTTGGAAAGGGAAAAGAGAATAAGACCAGATTTCTTATAGGGAACAAGAGGAACTCAGTGAAGACCATAGAAAGCATTCCAGAAAAGTCACACCCACTGTTCCAGAAAGCCTGGCTAAGACTCACCCTCTGATGGCTTCCTTGACCTGTTTTGACTGAGCTGAACCAAGGAAACAAGCTGGAATCCCTGACGTTCTGCAGAAATAAAAAAAGCACAGTCATGAACAGATTTACTCTCCAAGCTTTGGCTTCCAGCCTGTACCAGCATTTCTCAGGGAAGGTCAAGCTGTGAGGTCAGAGACTACTTTCTTCAAGGATTTTTGTGGGGAAAATCCTTTTGAAGAAGCAGAGTGGTCCATGGCTCCTCCTGCCACCCAAATCCTCTTCCACTTCCCCTCCAGGTCCCTCCACAAGAGACACACCAGGATGAGTACAGTTAGGAATTGGAGAAAGGAACACCATTTTCCTTGCAGAGGAGACAAGTTCACTAATCAAACATGTAAAAGAATATGCTAAATGTATTTTCTTTAACTATTCTCTTATACAGTCCATCGTACTTGGATTGTTAGCATTATTAGCTCACTATTTTATTTGCCTTGACATTCAATCTTTTGTGAGCTACTCGTGCTGCATCTGCTAATTTTCCATCAGGTGGCTGCTTTTTAATGACAAATTCCATAATTACCAGTTCAACCAATTCATATTTTAGCTCTTAATGCAATAAATCACCAAGTTTTCTTACACCTCTTGGTTTTCACAGCTGCTGAGCAGCCAGACTGACAGACAAATTACTGAGTGGCAGCAGATTGCAGAAATTCAGTCTCCTGAGCCTTCAAAATGAATGACCCACTGGGAATGCAGTGAATAAACCCTCTCCACTGAGGAAAACAGTGGAAAAGTCAAAGCAGCAGCTGAATACACAGACACCCTGCTGAGTAATACCCAGTCAAGGAGCTGAGGCTCTCCAGCCATTCACCTGCACACAGTCATGAAAATACCACACATAATTGATGTTTCTCGCTTCAAAACATCTTCATATCCCCCCTTTCACAAAAGACCCCTTTTTCCCAAGTTGGACAAGGCAGGAATGAACTAGACAACTCAGCATGGATTCCCACAGCTTCAATGAACAAGTGTCAGAAGTGAATAGCTCTTACAATAGGAAGCAAGTACATGTGGAGAAAGCATTATAAGGTATTAAAAAGAAAAAAATAAAATCAAAGACAATTATCTGGACAACACCTGTGACTGCTCATGTAAGAGCAATTCAGTGTCACCCACAAGTTCCCCCCTCAGATCTTTTCAGAAGTGAAGAGGCCAGCTCTTAGGAGACCTACTACTACTCTGTCCCTCTTGAAAGCTTGTGCTATAACTTTGATCTGACTTGTCTGCAGCTTCCAGCTACTCAGATGTTACTTCTCAGACCCAAAGGAAGCCCTGCCCAACTTTGACAGAACTCCCACAGGCTGAAACAGCCCGTGAAGCTCCTCCATCACTTCAGTCTGGCCAAAAAGAGGCCTGTGAACCCAGAAATACTTTGTGTGTTCCTTCAGAAACCCCTCAAAGATCTTTTGCAAATTCAGCCTACGGTTCACCTGTCTGGCAAATCCAGGGATTTGAGACTGTTTACACAGCTAGTGTGTGTTCCTGGAGAAACACATGCTCTACAGCTGACACCCAAACAGCTTCCACTTGAAACCCCAAGAAATGCCACTGGCAGAATCTGTGTTTCCACAGGCAATCCAGCAGAGCAGCTTGTTACCACCACATTACTTACGTCAACTGCAGCACCTGGTCCTCCATCAAGGAGATGAGGGGACAGATGACAACTCCTGTACGTCCAGTATAAACAGGAGGGAACTGGTAGCACAAGCTTTTTCCATAGCCTTAAAGAAAAAGGGGCAGAAGTGAGACATGATGTGTCCTATATGCACTAAAACAGACAATCCTAAAACCCTGGTGAGCCCTAAAAAAACCCCATGTTTGTTCTGCTAGTCTCCCCAAAAAGGGAATGATTTTTTTGCTGTTTCTTAGGATGTAAAGGTAGCTTACCAGTTGCCATGACAACAAGATTATCTCTTCTGTCTTCTAAAAGAGAATTGATCACTTTCCACTGGACCCTTTAAATTAAACAAAAGGGGAATACTTGGATTTTTGCCACCACACAGAACAAGTGAATTTTTATGAAATTGCATATTCTGTTCAATTGTGGGTTAAAGAAACCCTTGAGGCTGCCTCAGAGTATTGTCTTTGCATAGTGCAGCCTCTCAGACTACTGCAGGTAGGCCCAGGAGTGTCACAGAGGGCATCTCCAACAGGACTAAGGCAAACAGCATTTGATGCAGACAGTCACAGGAGGTCACAATAACAGTGTTTGTGGATCAGTTACCTTCAACGGGGAGATTGTAAACAGGACCCTTGATTTCTTAGTGGGTTTGTCAAGTACTAATAAAAACATCTTCCAGGTTGAAAAAAGGGAAAGAAAATCAGAGTCCCTTTTAACAGAAAATACACTCACGGTTTAAATGAAGAATGCCCAAAATAGGTCTTCAGACACGTGATGTGGCTTTCACCAGGTTCTGGCAGCAGTGGATCTTTAGTGGGAGAGAAGAAAACACTCACCTGGGATTGAATTTTAAAAAGATGAAGCACTGTCTTGACAAACAACAGTCTGCTCGTGGTTAGCGATGCCCAGGGCTTAGAATTTGGGCAATTCCAGTGAAGAGAGAGACAAACTCAAGATATTTACAAGCTAGAATGAAGGATTAAAAAAAAAGCAAGCAGGCTCCTCAGAGACCCTGCATGAGGAAGAGAACATATGGCTTGATTAATGAGATGTAGCAATAGGACTGTAATGCATAACTGCATCATTTGGAACAGGTTAATTCAAACAAATTGAGGTGTATTTCTCCTCACATTTCAGCCTCTTTTTCCCATTAGATTTTTGTCTCCACAGGGACAGCCCCAAAGCATTAGTTCCAGATCACCTCCAAGGCAGAATTTCCTATGGATTCTGCTATGAAGCAGCAATAGGAGAATAAAGGCAGATATGGGAGGTGCCATCTTTACATTTTCATCTTTACACAACCCAAGGTCTCCCTTGGAAACCCAGGTGAGCTTTGTCTTTCTGCTTTAAGAAATCAAATGTTGCTGTGTTTCCACAGATGCTTCTATAGACAGTCAGGTTTTTTATTCATTTAATCATGCACTAAAATTTAAAAAAAACCCCAAACCTACCAAAATATTCCTCCTCTTCTTCCTCAATGCCTTCATCTTCATCACCATCTGGTGCTACATTCACTTCTGTGTCAGGAGTTTTCCTGGCTTTAGTGGACTCTCTTTCAGGTACAACTCCTTCAGAATAATCTACATCATCTAAAGACTGAGAAATTTGGACAAAAAGGTCATTTTGGACCATGAATGGGTAGGTAAAATGAGGTATCCGAAGTAATATGATATTGGGACATAAAACTTCTAATCTAGTTATAACTTAAATCTAGTGTGGGGATCAAGTCCAATTTAGTGTAGTAAAGATGCAACAGGATGCAAATGATACTGAAGTCTAATCACCAGAAAAC
Organism: Platyrinchus mystaceus; assembly: GCA_035041135.1. Classification (NCBI taxonomy): domain Eukaryota; kingdom Metazoa; phylum Chordata; class Aves; order Passeriformes; family Tyrannidae; genus Platyrinchus; species Platyrinchus mystaceus. The sequence goes on along the minus strand of JAWWLV010000144.1, from coordinate 1,748,704 downwards.
TCAATTCTTTAGGTATCCACACCTTTATCTTCTGTCCAACTTCTGTAAGCAACACTGTTTTACTTCATATTCCCTCCCCTCAACTATGCTCCACTCCGTGATCCCAGAGCATCATCCTTAGAAAAAAACCCTGAAGCACTCACTTTTAACATCTCCATTTCCAATTCTTCATCACTTTCAATAACACAGGAAACATTTTGTTCATTGTCTGTGGAATATTCCTCCTAAAAAAAAAAAAAACACACCAAAACAAACCACATGATTTTCTTATTAGCAAAGTTATTTGTTTTACCCACAACCTTCTAAACCTCTGTACATACTGTAAACCACTTCTCTGTATGCTTTTGCTTCTTACCAGAAATAGTTAAGCTCAACATTCAGCCCTGTCCACTAAAACCAAAATATTTGAAGGAAATTTTAGAACTTGATAAAGTTAAAGACCAAAAAACAGCAGTGCCACCACATGTGTGACACACTTGGAACACATAAAGAAATATTAATCTGATTGAGGAGGCATCAATCCACACTCAGTCACTAGAAGGACTGTTAAGTTTACAGATCCCTTAGAAACAAAGCTGCCTTTTACTCATGACCCAGTTGAAGATGCTCTAGTGCAGAATTTGTCCCCATACAGCAAGGAATTCTTTGGTAACATTCTAAGAAGTGAAAGAGGAAAACTAATGAGACCACCTAGAGCTCCTGTATTTGGCACCAATCCTTCCAAACACGTGACTGAAGAGCAGCACTATGCTTGACTACCTTCACAGGTACTTCCCAGACTGAGCCCTTCTTCCAAAACACTTGAATATTCTTTCAGGGATAAAAGCTTAAAAACTTTTTAAATCTTGTGGGAAATAATTACCTCAGGTGCAGCTCTGCTGACCAACTCTTTTGCAGCCTGATCTTCCAAGACCCGAAGTTCTTGCTCAGAAATGTCCAGTGACATGAAGTCATCTCTCTCTTTGTCAATAGATCTGGCTGCTGCAGCCCTGTTTTCGACAGTGTTACCTCTCTCTGCCTCCTCTCCATTACTTTCTCCCTCCCAGAAGAGAGCCAGTGTAGCATCAGAGCAGATGTTAAAGTCACCTTCAAGTTGTTTAGCACATTCAGCTTTTTGTGCTTCAACATTTGCTGACTTGGCTTCAAAATTTGTTGGAGCTGCAGCACCACAGCTCCTCTCCAGTCCAGAAGGGGAACCTGAACCCAACAATGTGCTTCTTAAGGCATTTATTTTCTCTGATATCTCATTCAGTATTTCTGCAGCCCTGGGAGGTAAAACAAGGCAGTTACTAACACTCATCTGAGCTACAAGCAGAGCAGAGGATTCTGAAGCCATTCTTCTCTCCAGACTGAATTTGTCCAAAACTTCACACACAGCCACTCATATGCAACTGGCATTCCACTTCTGTGAGAAGAAAAACAAATTTCTGCACACTGGAAAAACCCTATAAAGGCCCTCCAAAAGCACTGTGATATGGCTCCCCTGCTTAGACAAACTCTCTGGATTTCTAGAGGGCAGTCACACAAGAGTCCTGAGTAGTTATGAAAGAAGGTCTTGGAGTGCATTTCAGCAAGAAGAAAAACTCAGCCAAGTTCAGCATCAAATCCATTGTAATTAGACAAGTGAAAACATATTCCTACATGTAAAGATAATGTTTCCTTTTAAAAGGACACACAGATAACAGATGGGCATTCATTCATGTGTATTTTGTTGTGTGGGACCTCAGATCAAGAGAAAACCCTGATTTTAGAGGCAAAGTAGAGACAAGTAGGCAGAAAACTGACCTCTGAAAGTTTTCCAGTTGTCCAGAAGAGGCAGGGATGTGGGAAGCCAGGTCTGTTATCTCTTCAGCCAGTGAAGTCAAGCGCTCCTTCACACCCTCAGACACAGCATCTGTAAGAAATGTCAGTCATTTCACAATAATTGAGCTCTAACATCTACATGTAAATAAGTCCCATTCCAGTAACTGCATTTCTACAAGATCTGCAGCTGATAAGACAGCTTTTTCCAGGGCTTAAAACCCAGGGAATCAGGCCAAGCTTCCACGTGCTTCAGCATTGCATCTCTTCCATTACACATGCTCAGGGAAAACAGATACACCACAGGATCACTTTGTAGTGATCCTTCCCTGCTTCCCTCCAGCTTCCAGAAAAGAGCTGCTAACACAGATATGCTGTTTAAAACCAAGGCCAAAAAACTGCAGCTCCTATTCAGGGGATAGTAAGGCCACTTCTGTCTTTGACAGGAAGACAAAAAGCCCCCTTTTCAGCCCTAAGCTCCCTGTCATACTTTCTTTATGAAATATGGAACTGAACAAAAACTAAGCCATTAAAATCACTTCTCTAATGAAGTAAATAATGCTAAGCTGTTCTAAAACATTTGGGTCCTATTTATGTGCCTCAAGGAAAGCATTACTCCATAACATGGTTTGTTTTGTGGCCTTATTTGTTCTTAAAATTAGGTACTTGTCCCTGCATCAGCAGAACTGAGACCAACTCACAGAAGTGTTCCCATAAACAAATGGGAATGACAGCAGGAATTTTTCCCATCTCCCTGTACAGCAGAGACAAACACAAACAAACAGCATCCTAAGACTGCATTCCTACATCATTATGGAAAAGAGTCACAGGGTAACCCTGGGCTTACAGGAGTTTTTACTGTCTGCTCCCTCTGGAAGTGATCTCTAACCATCAAGAAGCCAAACAATCCCGACATTATAAAAGAAACTCACTGGGAAATGGAACATGGAATTGTACATTGAATAAATTCCTTACGCCTGAATGCACAACTTACCTGTCCTTACACAAAATAGTTTTTGGTCACGGCTATTCATGTTTTTCAGTTTTTCATAAACTATGTAGCCAGCCTACAAGGGAAAGGAAACAATTAGTTCTCAGCAGAGAAACAGCATCTTTGAGACTAAACTAAAACAAAGAGGAATTAGTCATGCAAACCATGGCACAAACACATTGTGAACAGCAAATTCCAAACTGTTGGCCCACTGTCCCACCCCAACTCCATCATCCATCAGGACCAGGTCACATGTTACAGAAGGCTGCACAAGAGGCTAAATCCTGACTTGGAATCCCCTTTGGGGCAGGATACTCTTACATAGATCCCAGAATGGGCATCTTGGCAAGTTTGCAGCACACACAAAGCTCCCAGCCCCACCATCTGCTCACCTCATTCAGATTTCATGCCGTGCTCCAGGAAAAGAGCTACAAACCTACCAAGGTGGATTCAGTGTGTTTAATATTTCCCTTGATATGAATAATAAGTTGTAATAGAAAAATACAGTCTGAAGCCAGGAATGTGCTAATTAGGCTACACATGTTAACCAAAGCATCTCAGAGAAGAAAAAGAAACAAGTTACTCCCTTGTATTTTCCTGGGAGGGTCCAAAAGGCAGGGCAGGTGAACAGAGAGTAGTGGGAAAGATGCATTGCCTGGAAAAAGCTACAACAGAGCTACAAAAATTCATATGCAACTAAGTAATTCTTCCTGAGAGTCCATACTGTGGATCTCCTGCATTATCCAGGGGAGAAAGTTGTGTTTCTTCCAAGTTGCTTTCAAATTTCATCTCACCTACTCTATTTAGCAGGATTTTGATTCATAAATAGCTAAGAAAGATGAAAATTATTGTCCTTAAATACACACCAACCAAGATACATCTACATGGGATAGCCACAGTGCAAGAATTTAGCCTTCCTCCAAACATAAAATCCCCCTGATTGCTCCATGAAAACTCACTTCCCTGAGGTGACAACCTGAAATAATTCCAAATGGACACACCACTCCTCAGGCACACTCGGTGCCCACGTTACTTGGCACATTCCAAGCCCAAAGAACATCCTATGAAGCTCTGGGTGACCATTTAGCTTAAAAAACTTCAGACAGAAAAGGAACTGGGACAGCCACCTAGTTGGTGGCATTCCCACCTTGAAGCACCCCGTGTGCACAGTGGATCTCAGAGCATTCCCAGCTATCAGCAAAGCATTAAAAGCAGCAGCTAAGAGCACATTAGAGAAGGAATTCATTCCCAGAGGTGGAATGGTGATCCCACATGGTACCTACATAGGCATCTGTGGCTGCATACAGCTTCTGCTCCTCACTCAGGGGAAACTTCTCCCAGTTGCTGCAGCGGACAGACTTATCCTTCAACAGCTGCTTCCCAAAAAGGTGTTTCACCAGACCATTCAGACTCCACGTCTCCTTACACTTCAGCTGGGAGAAAAGAGAACAAAAACCAAAAACAGAGGATTTGTTTAAAAGAGAAAGCAACTGAAACTGGCACAATGTATCCCCAAGAAAGAGTGAATTGTACTTACTCCCTCATTGGAAGCAAAGAGCTCTGGGTTAGTCAAAACATACTTAGTTTTTCAAAGCAGTAACTGTTCTCAGTACTGTCACACTATCAGAAACAGGAAATATCTATACAAAGCAGACTCTAGGTCGATAAAATAAAAGGACTGGACTTAAATAGCACCACCTCTTTCCTCCAGGACTTTTCTATTATTTGCCTTTCTAATTGGAAAAACTCAATATCAAACACCAGGGATTTATTTAATAAATAAATCCCTGACATCTTTTATAAGTCTGAAATCAAGCACAAAGCAGAAGAGCACAGCTATAGCCCACAGTAACCACTATTCCATGCCCTGGGAAGCAGCTCATCCCAAGTCTCCAGGAGTCACCCCAACACACTGCTGTTCCCAATTGCTCTTGCAATCACTTGTCAATCAGTGCTGCTACACACTATTGTCTTCATAACCAGTGTGGGAAGCTTTCCTTTAGAGCCCAAGGGTCCAGGCCTCATGGGCACAGCCTGCTGCTATTCCAACTTGGAAAACATGCACAGCTATGGAGCCTTAGAGCAGCAGTGCAGCATTATCAGCTCATCCACTTAGATCTGGCATAAGAAAACCCTCCCAACTGCTCTTTTTAGGCTCCCCCAGCCCTCCCCCTGGCATCGTGCCATTATATATAACCCTGCTCTTTGTTCTCTCGAGCTTCACTTTCAAGTTTATTTTTGGCTTGTTTTCTCTTTAGCAGAAGACTTTTAAGCTGCTGAGATCACATTGCTCATCTTCATAACAAATTATCCCAAGTCAATTGATGGGATTAAAAAAAAAAAGACAAAAAAGGGTGACCAAGGGAACTCTAAATTTGAGAAGCAGCAGCTCCTTTTATTGCTTGAGCAAAACAGTCAAATTTGTACTATTTCCAATCCACTAGGAATGGAATTTTAAGGTGGCTCATGTGGAAAGCACTGCCCCAAATGCTGATGGCACATCAGAACAGGAATGGGAAGTGCACGGAGAGACAGAGCACAGGTCAGGAAAAGCCTTGCACATACAAAGAAAAGAGCTTTAAGGGACATGCTAGAAATAAGAAAGGCAGAATGACCTGGAAGGAAGTGAACCTCTTGCTCTCTTGCCTAAGAAGGCAGCACAGGTCTCCCTCCATTAAATGATCTCTGGAACTGAACTGAAATTCAGGGCGTGCCAAACGCAGCACAACCTGTAAACAACAGGTCATCAGGTGTTCAAAAACTGCACCCACACAAGAGCAGAGGTGACACCAACTTCAGAATCATGGAAATCAAGATACTTCTACGGCTCCAGATTGTGTGGCACACACCTCCAAGGAAGACCTTGATGCTTCCCTCCAGCACCCAGCAGGCCATGGCAGGAAGGCTTCCTTCTTGTGCCCTATTTACAAGGTTCAGCCACTGCTGGGACAGTGACACCACTGCCAGGAGAACCCTGACTGGACACAACCTGGTGATTTCCATCATTAGGAATTAAAGGAAAAGCATCTGTAGTTGAATTCCAATGTCATACCCTGTGAATACTAAAGGTGAACAGACCAGAAAGGGGACAAATGTTCATTAAAAACTGTCTCAGTGACAGACAGTACTCAGTTCTGCAGGCTGTGAGAGGTGTTTTTAAACTGTTTCTGAACAATAGACAATACATCTCTGCTTCATTCCAATGAACACGTTTGCTATGGGAATTGAACTCCTATCAAGACAAGGAAGCCTCCTTTTGTACAGCACAATAACAAGATTCCCTCCCACAACAAAAAGGTTTTAAGTTTTACTTTCTCATTAGCAACGTCAGTCAGCTCCACAAAGCTCTTCAGTTTGATTTCAAAGTCACACATCAGCTTCCATTGATCTCCCTCAATTCCTACGCCAACCTTTTTAATTGTTTCATCTTCGAGCAGCCTTTTGAGTCCCTTGGGGAAACCTAAAATAGATTAAGCCCAAACATGAGAAACTAAATATTGGAAGATGCCAGAAAGTCTAATGGAAATGACAAAACCTGAGCCCAAAGACCACCTGCAAAACCCTGGGCTTTCAAAGGAAAAGTCCCCAAAGTTCCTCTGTTTATGTGACTCAACTCTGCAATGACTGAAAACATCAACTGGTCTTGATGGATCATCTGAACACAAGCAAGGAAATATTTGAAATACACAAACTCATCCTGCACCTGAAAACAAAGCAAGTAAAGAACACTCTAAACAACCTTATTTAATCTGTCCTTCTGATTGCCTTTTTTGTTATGTAATTTAACAATCTCAAACTGGAAGATATTTTCATTCTCAAAACTGAACGTTCATGAAACCAAATGAAGTATCATTTTACCATTTCCCACATCATTCCTTCCCAATTTCTGCTATTTCTGGGCAACATTTTAAGCTGAAAGCACGGGAAATCACCAGGAGTACAGGTTCTGTGGGGACACACTCAGAGCTAACGCTGGGCCTGCTCCAACATTCTGGAAAAACAGAATTCACCAGCCAGATGCTCCACCAAGCCCAAAGAAGTCAGTCTTGTCAGCAAGAAGAAAAAAAACACCACACAATATTCAAGCATGTACTCAGATGCTAAGTATTGTATTTTGATTTATCCTGAACTGATGGCACAGAAATCCTGGATCAAAGGGTATTTTCAAGTTTACAGGACTGAATTAAAGCAGGCAGCTTTCTCATCTCATTTTCTACAAGAGGGAACAGCCACAGACACTTCATCCTTGAGCAATAACAGCCTTTTCCTCCCCTCTGTGTTTATTCCCATTTAAAATTCAGAGCATCTTATTTAAATCCATACATTAAGGACCCCACAGCTGGATACTCTGAGTTAGTCTCAAGTGCAATTCTAGTACCTACAAACACAGTATTGCACCAACACATCATACTTAACACCCACCTTGGTTCTGCTTTCAAATTTCACCTTTTTCAGCCCTGCAATATGTATTTATGTACTTCAACAAACACTTGGCCTGGCTGATTTTATTTTTGCATTATTTTCACAGCTCTCTCTGCCCTCTCATGGCTGCCACTGACACTGTAGAGGCACATTTGCAGCTAAAGCCACAGTCAGTTGTGCTGTGGACTGGAAAATTGCAGGTCCAATCCAAAGAATTAGGAAATAACAGTAAAAAACCCCTACAAAACACTTGTTGCCTGGTTCTGTAAGATGTAGACAGAATATATTTCCAAAGCAATTCAGCCATAAAAAAAAAAAAAGGTGGCAAATCTTCCACAAAGGAGATAAAATCCAGCCAAATAAAAGCCTGCAATATGCAGCTGACTTACTGTACAAGGGACTTTCACCTGAGAAAATCGTCATTAAAACCTTCAAGGATGGGCACTTCCCAGCAGAGGACCTGTGCCCCATTTCCACCACCTCATTCCTAGGAGAACGACTAACAGACAAAAAAAAAGGTCTAAGTTCAAGACTAAGCAAAGGCTACAATCACATTTCGAGAAGTCTGTAAGGAAATAAAAAAAAAAAAAGACTAAAAAAGGGAAAAATATGAACAATCTTCCCATTAAGTAAATGTGTTTTTGTCCTTTCTACACAGTCCAAGAACTCCCTATTGCTCCTGCAGAAGCAAGTTCTTTTTTTTGTTTTGGCCAAGACTTACTGCTTTTTATTGTAGCAGCTAATTTGGCCAATATCTACATTTTTGTACATCAAATGTATTGGCATCATGGACAGAAATTGGCTGTGGTTCCTGCAAAATGATTGACATTTCAGTCAGTTCAAAGTCCATCTCCCACTGGCAAGGACAGGAATTTTGGAAAACTATGCAGGAAGAAACACCATTGTCTGCTGTAACAGCATCGACACACAAACATCTCCCCTTCCAGAATCAAAACCATTTCAGCTCTTTATGACTCTTCTTCCCTCAGCTTCCTCTCCTCACATCCTTTTTTTTCCCCCTGTGCTCCTGATGGAATAGCCTCCAGCAATTAAATTTTCCACCCCATTTGCTCTAAATGACAAAGGATTGAACACCAACATTAAAATTACCGCTATTATACCTCAGCGTGAGTCCCCCAGGGAAATCAGAAACCTCTCACAGGCATAGTTTCAATCTAACATTTTAAACCAAAAGGTTATAAAATTGCAGTCTCCTTCCCTCATTGCTATTTCCCCTATTTGGAAGCTTTTATTCACAGCCATAATGAATTCAGACTCTGCTGAGCACACCCCCTTCTCTCCTCACAGCTGCATCACACCAGGTAGCCACTGCTCTTTCGCAAAACTGATGTCATAAAATGCAGGTATTGGGAACAAACAGCACAAGAGCCATCATTTTTGAGGGGTTTTGTTGAAGCCAAATTAAAAAAAAAAAAAAATAAAAAAAAAGCCAACAAAAACACAGCCTGCTCTACTTAGGTCCATTGTTTGTCTTGGCACTAAACAGAAAGCTCATTATAGGAGCAGGGAGTTAAATTTTTAAAACTGGAATAAAATATTCTCTCCCAGGCAGAAAAATAAACCTCAAGTAAGACTCTCTTGCCCTGCTCAGAACCCAAACACACCATTTTCAAGCACACAGGGGGGCTAAGATTGTCTTGATAAGTAAGCATCACTCTTAGAATAAATCCCTTTATTACTAGTGGGAAAGGGGAGAAAAAAAACCAATGGATATTTGCTATCCAGTGCGGTGGGATTTATCAGCCATTGCTCAAGACAAAGTTTAAACTTAATCACAAGAAACAAGGGGCAGTTCATGCCTTAAATAAGAGAGGAAGTACAGTACCTGCCATGGAGGAGATGTGAAACAAGTAACACTTGTCCTCAGTGATGCAGATCTGGATTACAGCGATTTTGGCCATTTTCCCTTTCGTGTAGGATGGTGGCCATTCAATATCAAACCCAACAGCAGCCCCATCTGATAAACTCTGCCTGGAAAGAAACAGATGCCTCTCATTTATCAGTTCTTCTACCAGGATTTAAAATACCAACCTTAACTCACCTATAAAATTGAGGAGAATCACAGCCCATTCCTTTCACACCAGCAGGACACAAACCAATTTAAAACCAAGACCATAAGGAGGAGAAATTCCTGCTGGTCCACGAGGCTACAGGAAATACTTCAGAACTGAAGTTATCTGGTGGCAAATAGTGTATTATTTACAAATAACTTCAGATTGTAGGTTGACTGAAGGACAGGGAGAGCCCAATTACCGTCACAGGCAAAACAGACACATCAAAATGAACCAATTTATTGTCAGTCAAATAAGAGGTGGATATTGAGAAATACAACTCAATCTCAAAAACACCTTTCCCCCATCCCTCCCTCCTTTCCTGGCTCAACTCCCAACTTCTCTACTTCTTCCCTCTCAGCAGCACAGGGGGACAGGTCCTTTAGCCCCCAAAAAGTTACCAAAACCTTGACACACAAGCCTCAAGGACAGCCAGTTACAAAAGATGATTGAATAGTTTATATTCCCTTGAAATACTGTTCTTCATTTATCTCATGTTCCCTTGAAAGCTCGTTCTTCACTCATCTCACAGAACTGGAAGTCCTGTATAGCAATTTCCCCCCAGTAATACAAGCTGTGCTACACAAAAAGGGGGAAAAATAATGTATTTGGACCAAAAATTCACCATCTTTTCTTCAAACAAAGTCCCCAGTTAGGAAATAACATGTGCTTGATTTCTTACAGGTCATACTTTTCCATGAAGTCACTGAAGCTCATGGAATTATCCACACTGTGGAAGGCAACGGACCTGCATTAGAGCCTTCACTGCTCCTGCTTTAGAGGGACTGGGAGGTTAAGCCATGGCATCTCCCATGAAAAAGACCAAATGGGAGCCAAATCCAAAAAGGAAACCAAAAAAGGACTCCAAAACCCCCCCAAAAACCACTGAGGAAAAGCTGTTACCTGATATCTTCTGAGAGAAGGGAACAGTCACTGGCATCGTAGCTGTAAACAACGGAGCCACAGAACTCCAGGAATGGCAGCCCATCCTCCAAAACACTCCTCTGCACACCAGGCTTCTGTCAAACAAGATTTGGGAACTATAGGCCACACCTGTCCCCACCAGAGACATCCATCCCACCCCAAAAACATTTGGGTTCCTGCCCCAATTTCTCTGCTGAACTCGGAGCGCTCAGACAACAAGTGAAAGTCACGGTGGTTTCACCTGATGTATTTTAATATCCAAGCTGCTAATTAGTTACTCCCACTTCATAGAAGAACTGCTGAACTGAGTCCTTGGCTTTTCCTGTCATTAATTAGTTTTCTAATTGTTTAAGCTGCTTCAGGTGTTACAGGGAGGGTCCCTGCTGTTGAACTTCTCCTACATGCAGAAAAGAATCCAAGGACACATTAACATTCTTGGGACATCAACAAATTGCTGAACAGTTATTTTTTTTTCCTGAAACATCTGAGCTGCAAAAACCTCCTGGAATATTGAACACATGCAAATGCACAAAGGGCCTTCCCAGAACCAATTCCACTGCCAGGCTACAATTTGAGGTCATTCTCTTTAGAATGAGAAACCCCCAGCCCACAGTCCCTGCTGATGTGCAGCTCACATTCCCGGGTGAGCAAGGCATCCAAACTCCCACATTTTTGGATGGTTTGAAATTTAAGACTGACAGGAAGCAATTTCTACAGAAATAATGGCAACAGGTGATATTTTAGCAAAACAAACTATTTTAATCTGGAAAAAAAAGAGATTAACAAGCTGATCTGACTAGAAATAAGACAAGAGGACCTAAATTTAATTGCAAATTACAGCTGAATACACCAACAAAAACCAGAGGAACAGGCCTAACTAAAAGCACATGCTGCAAAGTTGGTTTATCATACAGCCTGCAAAGTTTCCCCAAGCCATGACCTACCTTTTCATCCCACAAAGCTTCCTCCTGGCTCTGTGTAAGCATCCACTCAGGATATTTATCCTGCAGACCAGCAGTTACCACATCCATGTTTTCCACATTTCTGTTCCTTTGGCATTAAGAAAAAAAAACCAACAAAACAAGAAATCGGAAGTCAGTTTGTATAGAGACGACCTGCCACTATAACCAGCCCTGAAGTTATGGAAAACCTTAAGTTTAAATGTTAATTAAGGATGTGCCAGTCTAGGATTTAAACAGAAGCAGCTCACCAAGCACCCACAGCATAGTGCCAGGCATCAGGAAACAGGGAATGTTCCCTGGAATGGGAAGACACTCCAGAGAGAGGGTAGAAGAGACTTAAGTCAGGATATGCTGTCCCAAACAGCCCTGATGGCTACGGTTTGCTCCCAGGGAAATGCAGCAGGATTTAACTGGATTGGAGCTGTTCCAGCCTCTCCCTGCTCCTGGTGGGATTTACTCCACTCCTTCCCAGAGCCCCCCATCCCTACACCTCCTGCCCCAGCGCTCCCAGAGCTTCACCCACTGCTCCCCAGCGCCCCAAAACCGCCCCCCAACGCTCCCACCGCCCCCCA
>JAWWLV010000144.1:1712447-1736934 GCA_035041135.1 Platyrinchus mystaceus | reverse complement strand
GATGCAGTGGTGGGGGGCGCTGGGGGGGGGGGGCGACACTGGGGCACTGGGGGCAGTACTGGGAGCACTGGGGGGGCGACACTGGGGCACTGGGGGGCAGTACGGGCAGGAGTGGGGGTGGTAATGGGGCATTGGGGGGCGATCCTGGGGCACTGGGGGCAGTACTGGGAGCTCTGCGGAGCAGTTTTTGGGCACCGGGGGGGGGGGGGAGAGAAGTGAAGCTCTGGGGCAGGAGGTGTAGTGACGGGGTGCACTGGGGAAGCAATGCTGGGGGCACTGGGGGGCTGTGAAGGAGCTGGGGGGCAGTACTGGTGGCACTGGGAGCACTGGGGTGCAGTATTGGGGGCGCTGGGGGGCAGGAGGGCAATGCTGGGGGGCACTGGGAGGGCTCTGAGGGGACCGGAGGGGCAGGAGGGCAATGCTAGGGGGGGATCCCGGTGCCCTGGGGAGGAAAAGCAGAGGGGGGTGATGGAGGGGAAAGGCAGTGACACGGGGACGGATCCTGCAGCGGGGAGCAGGAGCCGGAGGGGGATGAGTGCCCCGCAAAACAGCAGCACCATAACCCACCCCCCGCGTTAGCTGGAGGGTCTGCGGTGTCACAGGGGCACGACAGGGGAGCTGGGGGGGCTGCAGGGCAGGGAGGGCTGCCGGCGGCCGGAGTGCCGCGGGAATTAGGGCTCCCTGCTCCGGCGGAGGATGTCGGAGCCGGAGCACGGGAGGGGAAGAGTGTCTGGGATCGCTGGGCTGCGATGCTGCGTGCTGTGGCAGCAGAGAGGGATGCAGGAGCCTTTGTAGGGAGAGCAGTGCCGAACAGAGCCGCTGCTGAGGAGCCAAGCAGGCCCCTGGTGCTGATGTTGTCATCTGTGTCTCTGTTGTGTATTATTTCCAGCTGATTGGTAAAGATGGAAAGAGGGAGAGGAGGAGGAGGAGGAAGGAACCTGGGAGGCTCTGGCCTGCACAGGAGCATTTATTCCCAGTCCCAACAGCAGTACCACTACCCGGCCTCCTCCCAGGGGAGCTGCATGGAGATCCAGGAGCTGGCCTCCAAGAGAGTGGACATCCAGAAGAAGCGTTTTTACCTGGATGTGAAACAGAGCTCCCGCGGCCGCTTCCTGAAGATCGCCGAGGTTTGGATAGGAAGAGGCCGGCAGGACAACATCAGGAAAAGCAAGCTGACCCTCTCCCTGTCCGTGGCTGCCGAGCTGAAAGACTGCCTGGGGGACTTCATCGAGCACTACGCCCACCTGGGCCTGAAGGGCGGCCACCGGGGGCACGAGCACAGCAATGACAAGGAGCAGCATCCCCGGAGGCGGCAGCAGCACCCGCCGCCCTCGCCCCCCATGTCCGTGGGCTCCGAAGAGCCCCCTCACAGCGTCCTCAAAACGGAGTACATCGAGAGGGACAACAGGAAGTACTACCTGGACCTGAAGGAGAACCAGCGCGGGCGCTTCTTGCGGATTAGGCAAACCATGAGCAGGGGACCCGGCATGATGGGCTACTTTGGCCACAGCTTGGGACAGGAGCAGACGATCGTCCTCCCGGCGCAGGGGATGATCGAGTTCAGGGATGCTTTGGTCCAGCTGATCGAAGAGTACGGCGAGGGGGACATAGAGGACCGCCGGGGGGGAGGCGACGAGCCCCCGGAGCTCCCCGAGGGCACCTCCTTCCGAGTGGACAACAAGCGCTTCTACTTCGACGTGGGATCCAACAGGTACGGCATTTTCCTGAAGGTAAGTGAGGTGAGGCCGCCCTACCGTAACACCATCACAGTTCCCTACAAAGCGTGGACACGGTTCGGGGAAAATTTTATCAAGTACGAAGAAGAGATGAGGAGGATTTACAACAGCCATAAAGAAAAAAGAATGGATGCCAGAGGGGACAGTGGTGAAGAGCAAGAGGGGCTGGAATAGAGTGCATTGGACAATTAACAACACAAAACAAGCAGAAATTGGTGAGAGGGACTGACCTATAGTAATTCCAAGTTGCCCCAAGTTTTTTGTAAAGTCCTTTTCTGGGAGTTCTTGCTAACTCCGGTACGTAATGTTATAGTAGTCTGGTTATCACGTTAAATTACGCCCAAAACATCTCCGTGTGTCTTAGGAAAGGACCAACCTCCCGAGTCCGTATGAGTCAGCTGCTTCGAGTGTTGGAGACTATGAAAGTTTGTGTATCAGCACAAACAAAATCCAGCACTCTGACCTTTAAATAGTCTAGATAAGGCTTGTGTTGCACTTAAACATGATACAAAAGTACCCCCGCCCCAAACCTTATGATGAAATGTATCACTTTCTGCTTATCACGGGTTTTCCTGGACTGGCTTCTGCCTGTACTGGGTGCAAAGGCTGAGCAGTGTCACCGCAGGGCATTCACAGCCAAAATCAAATCCGCGTGAATTGCTGGTCTGTGTGAGGAGGGAGGGAGGTTTTAAAATTGGCATCTGCTGGTTATTGGGTGGGAAACAACAGTCTGTGTGGGTAAAACCTCGATAACCAGACAGACCTTGGTCACGTGCTGGTGAAGGGCAGAAGATTTGTTACTCATTCCGTAGTTTTGTGCTGACTGGATAACCTGAGTCTCCCAGGATAGCAGAGCTCTGCTCAAGTGCTAAGCCTTCTGAATTAGTGGCAATGAATAATAACCCACTCCTCATCTCCCTGTTCTGCCCGTGCAAGGCTGGTGGTTTTTTTTTTTTATTATTATTAATACTTTTAATGCATTTTGTCCAGAATTTCAGAAGGTATTTTTCTACGAGGTGTGTTACGGGTTCCAGCAGGCGACTGTGGAGTGGGTGTAAGGAGGAGGAGGGAACACTTCTCTCCCAGGCATGAGATTAATGTGGTTGTGATGTTACCTGTGCCAGGAAAACACCCTGGGTGTAAGAAAGACCTTTGGGGGGTTTGGTGCACCATTGGATTCACAGGCAAAGGTATCTCTCTCATGCTTGCCCATGGCGTGTTTCAGAAGTCATGGTGGACGCCGTGTTGGGTTTTCTGTCGTGTTGATTTTCCAGGTGTTGTCGTTAGGAGATGATATCCATGCCCTGCCATCACCCCCCTTCCCACCCGCTCGGAGCTGGAGCTGTCACTGAGCAGATCCAGTCCAGTGTCACTGAGCAGTTCCAGTACAGTTCCAGTCCCTGCTGGAGCCTTTGTGACGTCAGTTTTACATCTCACGCTATCAGCTCTCTGCCTGGAGGGAAAATGGGTGCAATTACCTGGTTGGGAGGTTGATGAAAGATTTTGTTTCTTAAAACGTGACTATTTGTAACGTAAGGGGCTTGTCCACCATTTGGGTGACCAGCTCCTTCCCCCGGAACCAGTGGGAGTTTGATTGAGCTCCAGGTACTTCCAGGAGCGTGCTGCTCACCTTTAAGCTTGTTTGAAACAGGCATTACCATGTCTAATGAGGTATTTATAACCATTCAGACCGTTTAATTACAGAGTGGCCGAATGTGCATGTGGGACCAGCTATTTTTCCATGCAACCATTACATGTTTTATTTTTTAATATTTTGAGAAACATATTTATCTCCAACTAGACTGTTCACCGCTCCGAGTCTGGACCCACCTGCACAGCCACACTCAATCCGAATGCTGTTGCCTGTTAATGTCATAATGAGAAAGGTTGGGGAGGCAGGGTTGGGAACCAAGAGGATAATCTGGACTTTAGTTTGGGTACTAAAACTGGTTGATCTGTTTTAACTTAAAAAAAAAATTAAAAAAGAAAAAAAAAAAAAAAAAAGCTTGCACCAAAGTCACCAAAGAACCTTTAGGAAAATGTTACGGTTGTGACAAGAACTAAGAAAGTTAATTTCACTGTTTTAGGTGATTCCCCCTTTAAAACCACATATAGCAGTTACAGCAACCAAGCCTTTGGCTTAGTGTCAAAAACTCCCATCCCTTTCTCCATAGATTGCTCTTTCAGGTCCTTTTTCAAACCTGGAGGAGATGTTCTCGCTCCATCACTTGAACCACCTGCGGACTGTGATGAATCAGCAGGAGTTGTACGGGCTGCTGGTTCATCACCGCTCTCATGGCTTTGGTCCTAATGGTTTTAACAGGTCAATTAAAAAAAAAAACAAACCACAAAACCCAACATGAAAATAACTCTACATTCTGTCATTGGTGTGAAACCAGAGTTTAGTGAATGAGTCGTTAGCGTATCGCTGACTGCTGCTGCCCGTCACAGTGCCTGAAGTAAAAAATTCACTTCTAGTCCAACAAGCCGGAGCTATGAATGTACAAACTTTTTACGCTCTCCTTCCCGTTTCTACGTGGCTTGACATCTCCCCATCCCTGCCTACCTTTGCCTCAAGAGATCATAAAAGCTCCTGCGTTGGAATTAGCCCGAGTGACCACGTGTGTTGTAAGTGATCATGCCTTCCCTGTGTTCCTGTAGTGTTGGTGAGGAAATTACTCGTCATTGGAAAGGGATGTTTTCTTCACCGTTTTGAAAGGAAAAAAGGATGCAAAATGGCTTTCCTTATAGCTGCCCATTTTTTAAAAAAACCCCTTTCTCTTTTGTTGATTAATTGGCCTTATGATGCCATTAGTTCATTGTGAATATCACCCAGGAATCCAGCATCTGCTGGCTACCGGGCAGGGCTCGGTTCTGGCACGCAGGTATCCTGTAGGATCCACTAATGCATTTACTCCCCTGGCACGGGGTGCACCTTAGTATCCAAACCTGGATCGGGATCTTCACGTTCACTGCCGATCACCCGTGGGCAGACCCAGCAGCTACGGGTTTCCACCGCGATGGAAAGCGCTGGTGTTTTTTTGCAGATGTTGGGTTGGAGGGTAATATGGATGCACTCCCAAGTGCAGCAATGCAAGTCTGGAATGGTGAGATTCAGAAATGGGTCCCTTTGTATTTTTGGCAGCGCCTCTCCAGCTTCCACGTGCGGTGACAGCGCGGGCTGCTGGTGTGCGGGAGGGCCCAGCGAGATGCTCGGGAGCACCGGATCCCTGATGCGTTTTAAATGTTCGTTCCCAATGCCCTGAAACTGCCATGTCCCTTAAACTTGAGAAAACACAAGCTTATTTGCACTAGAAAGAACGGCCAAAAACAATCCTTAGGAGGACAGGGTGAAGAGCACCGGTCTGAACCTCTTTTTCTCATGAGAGAATTTCCTATTCAAGCCCTCACCTCTGTTTCAAAATTGTAAGGTCCCGGCAGAAAGTCTGTCAGTTGAATGATTAAATCCTAATGCACTTTATATTGTGTAAATAATATTAGGAGCACAGTTCTGCTCCCGCTCTGGTAAGGGGATGCTTTGGTCACGTAGCCCAATGCTGAGAGAAGCCATCTCCTGCATGCATGTGTCTGTTAGAGACCTGTTGCACCTGCTTGGTCCAGCTCCGCTCCTGTGTTAGAGGAGGACAGGTGCTGTGTTGAGGATCCTCTCAAGCCACCCCGGGTGGGATGATTTGGTTTTCTAAGCTGCAGTGTGCAGAGCTGCCGAGCATCCTCAGCTCTGCCGTCGGGGCAGCTCCTCGCCCCCTCTGAAGGTCGGGCCCCCCGTGTTGCTGTCGAGGCTTAAAACCGGGTTTTTCACGTGTAGTCTTGGCAAAGCCAAGTCCAGCAGCTCCCTCGTTCTTGGCTTTCCCCGCTGCTGGCGCAGAAGGTGGGGTGGTCCCTAAAAAGCTGCCCCCGGGTGGAAGGGGCCGCGGGGGCTTCCCTTGCCTTGCAGCTGGGGGGGCTGTTGTGTTGAGTCCGGCCCATCGAGCCGGGTTCCTTGGGAAAGTACAGAGCTATGGAAGGGTTGGGAAGCGTTTTGCACTGGTGTGAGGGCGGCCCGCCGGGCGCTCCGAGGGGATGGCAGACCCTGCCCTCGTGGGCTCCTGGCCTGGAGCCTGGACGATGGACTTTACCCAGCGAGAAGCTGCAGCGGTTATTGGTATCTACTCGTCGTCGTAAGTGTTTCTTATCTGTATCCAATATATACCAATCCATAATCACATATAGGCATTACTATATTTATGTGACTATATTGTAGCCTGTAGTAGCTCATAGCGAAATAATCTTATTTATCTGAAGTGCGCAGTCTGAGGAGGGGACGTCTGCTCCTGCCACCGGTCTGGATAAATGTGTTAGTTCACCCAGAGCTGGTTGGGAGCTCTTGGTCACAGCCCTCGTGAGCATCCCTGAGGTTTTCAGCCAGGCTGAAAGGGAAAACATAGATAAAAGGAGGTTAAACTCTTCCTTGGAGGTGTCATTGAGGCAAGGTGAGAGCTGTAAGGAAGAGGCAGCTGCAGGTACTCCTGGCCACGTCATGTTTCCATGCCATTTTACAAGCCCTGGCTCTGCAAAGCTGTACTACCATGTTCATAAAATCCCAAGCAGAAGTATTAAAATCCCGTCCTTTATGCAAAAAAACCCCCCAAGCAATTACCAAAATCAATGTCAGCACATTTGTTTTTTCAGCTGCAGATGTCATAGTCTGGTAATTGCATCATTTTTTTTTTTTTTTCTCTCTATGGCCCATTGCAGTGACCTAAACTCCCAGGGAAGGGAGCTGGTCGTTGTTAGGAAGCCTAGTACTTGCGTGACTTGCAGTCCTGTTATCCAATCCTAGTAATTTTTATAGCAGAAAAAGGTTTATTATTGTCTATTTTTATTGGGCAGATTTTGCACCAGGTCAAAAATTGCTTAATAAGTGATTTCAGTTCCATGGCATTCCCCCTTTTGCTGCACATACAGTAGATATATACAGTTTATGAAAGAGTTCCTAAAGAGAATTAGACCTTCTGTTTAATTTTCTACGCTGCTTCCTCCAAAATTAAATTGCCCTTTATTTTTAATTACCTAATGTGTTGTGATGTTTAAAATTCACCTTTCCCCTCCTACCCCTCTGTTCCTTTCAAGTAAAGGTTGTGTTTGAAATGAAGAGTTTATTCAAGTGAGAGTGGAATTAAAGGCTACACCATAAGCTCTGCCTGAGCGAGGCTGTCACCTCAGAGCCTTTGCCAAAATGCTTTTTTTGGGGTGATCCAGTCTTGCTTAAAAATGGCTGAATTCTGTTATGACCACAGGAAAAAAGCCCCGGTCAGGGGACAAGGTGCTTCTGGACTCGGGTGATTTGGAAAAAGCTAAAGCCAGATCTGTTGCTCCAAAATCTGCAGAAGCTTTCATGGGCTGACTCCAATTTTTCTTCCTAGTATTTTGTCAGCCTGTGTTCAGTTCCCCACCTGCACCTCCATAAAGGCAACAGTATTCTAAAGCATGGAGGTGAAATAAAATACCAAGAACTCCTGATAGATGACATGGATTAAAAATTGGTTTTCCAGAAATGTCAGGGCATAAATTGAGGCTTTATAAGCCGGATGTCGTTTTGGCATTTCTGTGATGGATGTAATTAGATCGCTCCTTGCACATGCCGAGGGAGGCATCACGCGGAACCTGAACCTGCAGCCCCGGGGCTCTCTCACGTACATGATCTTCTAGAAAGGTGTAGGTACCTGCTGGTGTTCTCGTGTTTGAAGGTGGTTCTGCTCATACTGGCCTAGCCTCGAGGGGCCTGGCTGCTGGGCTACCTCAAAACGCTTGGAGTGGCACGTGGAAAATTGCTAACTATGTGCAGAGTAGCCACCGTAAATTAGAAGATGTATTTCATCTTTTAGGTGTTCCAGGCCCATCCTACGTACTAGTATGCAACAGGGCGGGATAACGGCTCCTGCCTCAGCTATGCAGGCAGTCAGATGGATTTCTGAGGCACTGTGGGGGAAATCCATCCTGAAGGCAGAAGTTTGCATCTGTTCCTTCATCGCTGATCGTTTGCCGCGCGGAGATTAATTGGAGGCAGAGATCGCCCTGGGTGCTGGGTGCTGGCAGCCGGCTCAGCCTGGCCCCACTCAGCACCACACTGACAGGGCACCTGTGAGTTCACATGTGGGCACAGACTAACGTGGAGGCAAGGGAGACAGGAATATTACATACATGTATATGCATAGATGTTTTTTCCCTGTTTCCAGTAGGTCCTTCCCTTTGAGACGTTAAAATGTTTTATCTCGCCTTTGCCATTTCCCGTGTTGGGGACGTTCAATGTGCAATAGGAGCAGGGAGGTGGATTTCCCAAGCAATATCAGCATACTCCACTACTAACCTTAAATCTTTACACTCCAAATCGTGTGCAATAGAATCTGCATTTCAAAACAGCGGAGAGTATGTGGGATAAAAGACACGGGTTAACCCCAGGCTCTTACAAGTATTCCCATCTGGTCCTTGTTCGGAGCACATGTTGTTGGCACAATGCTGAGGGAGAGGGGGAGTAAGAGCTTCCCACCGAGGCAGAGGAACGAAAAGGCAGAAGGGGGTGGAAGGAAGTGAGGACAAGATCCGTGCTCCAGGGAATCACAGAGCGTGACGATGGTTTTATCTGTAGTAGGAGGAACAGGCGGCACCATCAGCGCTGGAGTCCCGTGGAGCTGGGGAAGGAGGCAGAGAGCCTGGATGCTCCACTCAGGGACCAAGGTGGTTCTCTTGGGCTGGTTCTCCTTCCTCTTTGGGAACAGTAACATGCTCTGCAAGTGTCTAACCTTGCCAGCACACCCATCGGGGCCAAGTGTGTCCGATGGATGGAGTGTCTGCTTTTCCAGCTTGCTTTTTAAGACTTGAGTGGCTTGGCTCTTACTGAGCTGGGGGGCTTGCCCAGGAATACCTGCAGAGGCTTAGGGGAGCATACAGGTGTTGGTGACCTGCGAGGTTTGATCGTGCCATCCCAATTTATGGATGCTCTTGTGTGCTTTTCACCGGAGCCTTGCTGGGTGAGCCGGCTGAGTGATGGAGTGTTGTGTTATTGATGGGGCAGCTGCTCTTTTCCATTGCAAAGGAAAGGTGTTGGTGAAGGCTGGAAGGGATCAGAGGGAAAGAAAGCGGCTTTCAAGAAGCAATTTCCGTGTGCCTGTCTTTGCAAAAGGGGTTGTGTTGTTTCTAACAAGACTCTGCAGATGATCACCACTTGTATTGCCTTTGTTTTCCTGAGCCCTGCTCGGTGGTAACAGCTGTTGAAAGCTGTGCTTTGAACCAGTGAAGTGCTGGAATAATTGTGAGGACTCTGGAAAAGCTGTCAGTATCTCAAGCTGGGCCTCCTGATAATGGAGAAGGGATCACTTTGGCTTTATCCTGCCTGTGCCTATGCTCCCCATCACTAAACTGGGGTGAAGGATACCTTCCTACCTCAAAGGGGTGTGACAAAGGGGTGTTTTTGTTTGGCATCAGAGTTTCTGTGGTGATCAGATACTGATCAATACTGATGATAACCAAGGGCAGAAAAGGGAGAAATTTGGTGTGAAATGGAGTGTTTGGAAGGTTTGGAACATAACTGACTCCAAACTTAAATTTGCAAGGGTGCCTCTAATGGTGTGTTTCAGGGCCCACACAGCAGAAAGCATCCTTATTGTTCCCAAGTTGAACAACCTGGCAAAAATCTGCTCTTTCAGATCTCCCATGGTGGATATTCCCAGCCTCCTTATCCAAGCTGTTTCCCCCCTGCTTCCTCTCAGATACTTTTCCTGCTGTCCAGTCCATGTGTCCCTTCCTTCCATCTAATTCTGTCACTTTTTGCCTTACAGGCCGTGCTCTCCAGGGGAGATATGGAAACAGTTTATTTTCTTCCCTGCTGCAGCTTTTACACATAATTAAAGGCTGTTGTCAGGTCTCTTCTGCACCCTTTCCTAAGGAAACACAAAGCCTTCCACCAAGGGTAATTTTTAGCCCTCATCATGTTCTTGTTCCGTTTAAATACAAATAGAAGGAAAGCATCAAGTGACAGTATAAGCTCCCTGTGCCAACATGTTTGGAAATACAGGTTTTCCCTTTCGTTCCTAACTCTCCAAGGATTGTGTGTTCTTATTATATGAATAGTGACAGAAATATTTGCATGAACTTCTCCTTACTAGCATTTTTACTGCAAGGAGATCTGAGAGTTTTGTGCAGGTCTAACTAGAGAGAATTTCCTCCAGGTTCTCACTCCACTCTGTCTCCGCTCAACACGTATATCCCAGCGCCTTCCAGAAGGGCATTTAAGCATATGACCAACATCTGTCAAGTAGCTACTCCTTCCCTCCTCTTCCAAGGGAAAAGACTGAATGTGCCAATTCAGCCCTGGTATTTTTAACATAAATTAATTATCCCTGCTGTTCCGTGTTAGCGCTGTAAAGGGTGAGCTGGAGCACGCTGTGTGCTGGCAGCAGCACACCCCAACAGCTTCACAGCATGAGAGCAAACCAGAGGGCTCACAGGGAGCAAAGCCTGGCCTTGGCATGGCTCCCACCGCTTGCCTCGGCAACTGGTGTTCAACAGGAGCTGTTTTGTCTCTGCAGGTTCCCCTTGGACCTGTTGCTGCTTTGCAAATTGTCATTTTTGCTTGGAGCATGGAGGGGTTTCCTGTGCTGCTGCTTGGTTGGGAAGTACCCGATATTAAAAAGAGAGTCTCTCCTCCGGGAAGCTGGCAGGGGGAATCTAAGGCCAGAGACCTTATGTGCAGGCAGAGAGGTGATGGAGCAGTGCTGTGGGGTAAATGAAACTCAGCGTGCAGCCAACAGATGTATTTCTGTTTGGGTTGCCTCCACAATAGCTGCTTTTTCTTTCCTTGCAGATGTTTGAACACTCCCAAGATCTCCATAGCGCTGCTCAGAACAGATATTTGCGAGGGAACTGAGCTGCCTCCAAGGACAGGCTCTTTGCTGAGACTCCAGTGAACACTGCAAAGAGTTTGGAAAGTGGAGCATTGTGCTGCTGGCACTTTTTTAAAAGTGTTTTTCCCAGGTAGATGTCACAGCAGGGATGAGCAGAGGCTACTCACAGCCAAGAGCGGAGGGCAAGGATTTGATTCTCACTTCTTGGCAGTGGGACTTATCCTAGGTCCAACAACTCAGTTACTGTGCACACCGCTGTAGTAAGTGATGAAGCTTTTTAATTTAAGCATTTTTAATAATACCCCCATCCTGGTAAAATTAGGGAAAGAGTTTTTTGGCTCTAATGTTTTACTCATAAGCTGAGAATAGGCGCGGTGTTCCACAAGGCGAACCAAACCTCCGTGCCTCTTACCTCAGAGTGTATCCTTTAAAGTGGCATTTTATTTCTTGCTCCATCTGGTTGCAAAACATCAAGGTCACTAAAGCAGAAACCCCTGTAGGTGTTTATATGGCTCAGTGCACAGGGACATTTTCCTCTCACTTTGCTGGCAGGGCCCAGTCCTGGCTGTGCTTTTCTTTTTCCCGTTTGGACCACTAAGAGTATTTATCAGTCCTATTCTTGTCTTGTGGGTGACCTGGCTTAAGAGCCCTAAATTTGTTTTTCCTTCTTAGAAGTTCAGCACCTTTCTTTAAGCCTTGCTTGTGAATCCCTCTGGAAATGTGCAAAACCCAAACGTGCCTCGGTTCCCTCCCTCCCCCCTCGGTTGCCAACTGTTGCAGCCGATGTAGGACCAAAAAGATGTGGAGCTGGCTACATTTTTCCCAGGCAGTGGTTTTCCTCTGTGTCTGTTTTGGTATGATTTGGCCTTAACCATTCCAGGGATGCTGTTCTGCAGCTCTCACCTGCTTCTGCAGCCCTTGCAAGGACGCCGGGGCTCTGGCTGATGTTACCTCTTGGCTGGGGCAGGTTCTTGGGGTGATGCTGCAGCAAAAGGGGAGTTATTTTACCACTCCCTCTGTGATGGTTCCCATGTGGAGTAGGGAACCGGTTTCCTGGGGCAGATCTGATCATGTGCTGCTTCCTCTGAGCAGCCGGCAGGCACCATGTCACTTGTAGACAGTGTCTGACAGCTTCCCCAGGGATGAGCTTTACTGCATCTGCTGCAAGTGTTGCTCTGAGCTGAGGCTGTTCCTTCTCACCACAGGTCCGTGCAGTGCCTGGATCCTTTGTTACGTGTAACCTTAATTTTGTTTCTCTGAAGGTTGCCAGGTTTTCGTCCTCCCCGGGACATTTAAATAGGGTGCGGAGCAATTAAAGTCACTTTTCTCTGCGTGTGTAACAGCAGGGTGCTTCCATATCAGTTTGGGAATCGACCCAGGGGTTTGATGTGGGTTACTAAATTCGGGCCTGTGGGATGAGCATGCCCACAGCAAAGTGGGTATGAAGATGTGGAGATAAGAGCTGTGCCTCTGCCAAGCTCCTGTCTACTCTCTCACAGTCCTGTACTGACTTAGTGCTGCAGTGGGAGCCACCAAGTCCAGGGACCACCAGAGCCTGCCCGTGGCACCTGGGTCAAAGTGACAGCACAGGCCTGAGCCAGGTAAGGGACCACCACCCACAGGTGTTGTCACCAGTATAACTCATAGGGAAGGCATCCACAGCTTTATCCTGGATGCTGCAGCAGCCCAGCTATTTCATCCTTCCTTTTCTGTCTCATGGGACTTTTAGCTCTTGCCCGGTGCATCCGCTCTGGAGAGCATATGGACACGTCTGTCCGGGGATCGGCGTGTGCCAGCACACAGTCTGCACGTAATCCTGCTGCATCCATAACAGCATTTATTGCTTATGTCAGCACAGCCATCCCTCAGCGCTGCCAGGGGTAACCCTTTGAGGTAACAAGTGATAAGTTCCTTCTAGCTGTCCTATTAAAAAAAGAATTAAAAAAAAAAAAGAAAAGAAGAGGGAGGTGCTGGAACATTTTCAAGGATGCTGCCAGCTTTTAACTGTGGGTTACCTTGGTGAAGGCATATTACAGAGACTTTTTAAGAACAGCTTAAAAGTGTCTGTTTGGCAGTGCGTGCTTTGTGCTGGTATGTGTGAAACTGCAACAGAACCCCCAATCCAGAGCGTGAGGCAGAGGTGGTGCCCACTTGCTCCTCTCTGCAGCACCAAACTGCAGTTTAACCTGTTGCTTTTCTCACCTCTTTCCTGCTCTTAGGAGACACCCTCTAAAGTTGGGATAACCTCCCCAAAGCTCCCTTCTCAGGCTTCCCACAGAGGGAGGTTCATTCTCCTCCACACTGCAGCCCTTGAGCTGTTGCAATAAGCCCTTGAGGTGCTCTCTCAAAACCCATACTGATCTCTTCCCCTCGGTGAGGCTGGAGATTCTGTGCAAAACAGAACCAGCAAGAGGCCAAGTCATGGGGAGTTTTCACTTGTCTCAGCCTAAACACCAGCCTCCTCCAGGCTTTCAGTCTTCCAAGAGCTTCCCACCTTTCTAGCCAAGTGGTTTGTTTGCTAGAAGAAGAAAAATTGGTAGTTTTGTGCTAGCAGTAGCTGGAGTCCTCTTTCACTAGTGAAGGCATTTTCTCCTTTGAATTTTGTTTGAATGCAGAAACTATTGTGAAATGAGAGCTGTAATACTGGGAAAGGGGAGATCAGAGCATTTCTCTGGATAGGGTTTGATGCAATTTGAAGCTGCTTGTGGAAGATTGGCTGGAAGGTAAACTGATTTGGGCTAAAAAAGCTGAAAAAGCTGGTGCTGTTAAACTGTATAAGTGACTCTTTAGTGGATGGTCCAAAATAGCTTTTTTATGGCCTCTGACCTCTAGGAAAGATAACTGGATTTTTGATCTTAGATTGAAGGGGCAATTTCTGCTGGAAGAAACTTGTGTTCTTTAGAAACCATCTCAGGCTGCCATTTACTGTCAAAAACATTGCATGGAAACAGACAGAAAACAAACCAAAAATCACACATATGAGTCAAGCTCAGGCAAGCCTTGCACTGTCCCTGAATCCGAGATAGATCCCAGTTGTCATCCACCTTCCTGCCTTCATGGCCACCAAAATTTCCCACAGACAACCATGTGGGTGTGATTACATAGGAGCTCCTGTTTTTGCAGCCTCCTGCTTTGCACCCTGGGCTCGATCCACTGGCTGTAGAGGTGTTGTGCCCCCCAGGGAAAAGCGGTCCCCTCCGGTGTTCCTGTGTCGTGTCGCGCCCGCACCAGGTGGGAGGCGCTGAGGTGGGTGTTGAGCTGGTTTTCGGAGCAGTGCCTGGTGACCAGCTGTTGTCTGGGATGCTGTGGCTTTTGGTACAGCTGAAAAAAAAAAAAAAAAAAAAAAAAAAGCAAAAAAAAAAAGCTTTCTCGTTGAATTTCAAGTCAGGGGCCTGTTTTCTGCCAAGCTACCCCCCGCCGTTTCAAATGTATTTTATTCTCCTTTTCTTTGCACTGGTCCCGTTACGCTCCGCTCAACAGCTGCTGCATTTAATCCCAGAAGCTGCAGCTGGTAGGGAGCAAAGTGATCTCCATATAACCTCTCTCTTACTCATAAGTGTGCATTATGAAGCTTAACCGATGGTAATAAAATGTTTTGCTTTCAACATGCCGTCCCTGTGGTCCAATGTTCCCGTCTTCAGGCTCCATCATTACAGCAGGGCGACGTATCGGAGCTGTTCTGCTGCTCCCCACGAACGTGCCTGGTAATGCTGGACACGGGCATCTTGGATGCGTGTGGATACCTGGCGAGGAGAGATGGAGAACACTGGGCAGAGCCCTTTCTGTGGGTAGCAAGCTGGCAGTGTTGGCATTCCCAGGTGGAAGCAGCTCTTTGAGGAAGGCTGTATCTTGGCAGTCAAGGAAAAAGGCACTCGGGGTCTTGCTTGGCTGTGGCCCAAAGTGCAGGTTCCCATCTCTGTGAGATAGTCTGGCAGTGCAATCTGCCGTTAGAGCCTCTTCAGGGACTAGGGCAGGACGTGGGGGAGCAGGAACTGATTGCAGTCCTGCTACTTGGTGGGGGTTTTTTGACCCCTTTCACAACTACTCTGCAGGTTCATGTTTGGGTTTTTTGATTTTTTTTTTATTTCCTGCATACAAAAAAGGGGCATTTTTCATGTCACCGTGCACAATGGTGGGGAAAAAAGGTGCTCCTCAGCCACATTTAAGTAACCATACAAAATGCAGAAATTCTGCTTAAGGAATTTCATTTCTGTTT
The DNA here is from genome assembly GCA_035041135.1 of Platyrinchus mystaceus. Taxonomy (NCBI): domain Eukaryota; kingdom Metazoa; phylum Chordata; class Aves; order Passeriformes; family Tyrannidae; genus Platyrinchus; species Platyrinchus mystaceus. The sequence goes on along the minus strand of JAWWLV010000144.1, from coordinate 1,722,082 downwards.
ACACACCTCTGATGCTTTCCTTAACAGCATCTTTTCACATATAAATACCTGAGAGGTCGTACGATTTTCCTGCTCTAAACTGAAAGCAGGGTTTTCCAAGCAGGGATCTCCAAGCATCATTTCTGTGGTACGGAGGGGTTGCACCAGCCCCACAGCTGGTTTCTGTTGGACAGGACGTGGCTTTTCCGTGTTTGAGGTTTATAGCATTTGGATTCAAAGCGGAATTTCCCAGGCAGAGCTCCCCCCCAGAAGGTATCAGAATATATGGCTTTGTCAGGCAGCGCTAACAGCCTTTTTCTGGAGATTGCCATTTTGTAAATAAGCTTCTTCTCGAGCAGCACGGCTCCAGCTACAAAAGATGGATGATTATTTCTTCCTGGAATTGGCCTTCCGCTGCAGGATCTGGTTTTTATTGTGATAATTAGCATAGAATTAAAAATGGCCCCGCATCTCCAGTTCGCCCTGTAGTTCCTCTGGTACGGAGCGATCCGGGATGGCTTTTTCCTCAGGAATAGGCTGTGCCTGGGAATCACCTCAGTCACCACTGAAAATCAGCGCGGGGGTATCCGCAGGCTTCGACGCAGCAAAAGCCTCCGCCTCCAGAAATAAATCATTGCTCCTAATAAACTTTCAAATGGGTTGTTTGTTGGAGGCTGGAAAAGTTGCCAGGGATATTTAGATGAAATTCCGAAGCAGGGTTTTACGAATGCCTTTAAATTCCAGAGCTCGGGTTGGAGGTGAGGTCACGGGCAAAGCAGGCGGCCTTTTCTCCTCAAAAACCTGTAATAGCTTTTCTCCTTAAAAATTTAACAGGGTTGCCAGTCCAGATGGAGGCAGAATTGTAAGGAGTGTGAGACATGGCCACTGGTGTGTCCGTAGGAGAAACTAAAGCAGCAAAACCGTGTAAACTTCCTTGTGAGAGCAGCGCAGGAAATTACTGTGCAATTGGACGTGGTGTCCTAGCGTTAGATTTATTAGCCACTTCCAAATCATCTGCCAAAAATCCTTTCAACCAGAAGACAGGAAAGAGCATGTTATAAAAAGACCTGGAAAAGGAGTGATTTTGGCACGGGAGTTTCCAGGCTGGTAATTGTCCGTGCTTACAGTGTTTGGGTTTGGTCTCAGTGCTGAGGTCATAAACCAAATGTTATCCCAGTGCCTACACATGGCAAATGGTGAAATGTCTGGCAGGATCATGGCCACATCCACGCTCTTGTGTACATTCCCCAGACCTTGCTGCTTTGGCAACAAGACTGGATATATCATTCCAGCAGTTTCTTATCTGGGTGGTGGACTGAGATGGCCGTGTTTCCCCACTGCATACCTCACCGCCCTCCTCACTGCGGGGCACTGCCAATCTCACACTGCACTTCTCCAGCTCCCATGTCTTTTCCAGGCTCCTTTCTTTCCAGTTGTATGCCTGCAAAGTTGGATCTATATCCATATCCCCTGTATGCAAGATCCTGCTTTTTGCTTGTTTAAAACCAGCTCTTTTTGGCAGTAGTGGAAATAAGTGACCTGGCTTTGTAGCTCTCTTTTAATGTTCCCTGCTTCTGGAAAACCATCTCCCTAGTGCTTGGTCTCTGATGAGGAACACATCTGCATCTGTACCTGCAGCATCCCCAACATATCCTGCCAGCTCCAGCAAGTCGATATATTTGACTTAAAAAGAGCTTTCTCCATAAAAATGATCCATACCCGCCTCAGATGCACCAGATGTTGCACAGCCAGCTGTTGCCTTGTACAACCCCTTGGAGATTTGGCAGTGACGTGTGTGGGGCCTGGGGAGCCACTTTGCTATGCTGTGACCTTTTTTGGGGGTCCCTGCTGGAATGTAGTAAGAACTGAAGATCTGGTTTCCCCCTTCCCATGTGGCACACTTTTGGGAGAAAAGTGTTTTCACAAGCGCTGAGCTCCCGAGGTAAGGGGATGGGAGGGCACTGCTGGAGCATGTCCCAGCTTGCAAGGAGCCACTTCCAGCCCAGAGTGAGGACTGGGACCAGCACAGTCCTTAGCAGGATATTTCCTGCCCCCTGTTTCCAACAAGCAGAGCTCTTGCTTTTCCAGCAAGAGTGTAAAGGTAGGGTTGGGTTTGCAGCTTGTAAAAAAGCAGATGCCAGCAGCTGGAACAGGCTAAGTGTGTGTTTAAAGAGAGGTAGGAGAAGTGTCTGTTGTCCATTGGGAGGAATGCTCCTTTTGCAGCCTCTTTCCAGGAGCGTGCTGATCCAAAGTCCTTCCCTGGAGCATTTTCCTTCGTGAAAATGAAGCCGGGCCGTTGGCAATGTCAGTGTTTCCCAGACCGCCTTCGTCGTCTTGTTCTTGCATTCATTGTCCTTCGACTGGTAGGGTGGTTATGAGAAAAAAAAAGCCAGCTTAAAGCATAGTCAGAAAGCTACAATTAACAAAGCAAACCACAAATAAGTAGGTACATAGGCTAACCTGTAAGATAGGTGTGAAAGGAGGCAGTCTGCTGCACGGCTCCTCTGTAAAAGTGCATGATAAGCGTCGGCGAAGCTTGTTGCAAGCACTGGGCAGGGCTGCTTTTGCTAGACTTTTGAGTATCCTAGTTGCAAAGGCTCGTTAAGTGTTCCAAAAGGCTCGTGGTTTTTGGGGTGGGGTCTGTTTTTCTGTTTTCCGTACGCTGTGGCCACTTGCTTTCCGAGTGGGTCTGTGGTGGTGGAGTTAATGGAGCTGTTCTTTATAGTAGCCTAAAAGGTGTCAGTCGTTTGCTCGTGTGTGTTCACAAGCTGAGCCCGTGGCGTTACGCATCCCTCCGCGATGGTGTGATTTGAAGCACTTTTGGTGTGGCATGTGCAGTTGCAGTGCTGTCTGTTTTTTAATTTCCCTCCCTGGATATCCCCCCCCTTCTCCGTGTTCTCCCCGCGTTCCGGACACTGAACCAAACCGACGTCGGAACTAGCACTTTAAGTACTAGTAGTCACTTTGCTTTGGACTATATTGAGCACTGCACTTTTGTACATACTGTCAGCACTGAGTTCTGAACTCTTTTCTTTTCCCCACCTCTTTTCCCTCTTAGGCGCAGTGTTAATTACATAGGGGCCATCAGAAGATAATTTTGAGGTGTGTTGGACCGCTGTCCGGTGCCTGACTTCCATTACATATCCGTTAGCAACTTTACAGTAGGGAATTTAACCCATCCAAGCTTATTTTACTTAACAGAACAGACACCTATGTCACTGACGTCCAGGCAGACGTGGTTGCTGTAAACTTCGAGGTCCTCCGGAGACCCGAGCGCGTGGCTTTTAAAAACACCAAAGATACAGGAGAAGTCTCAGAAGGGATCGGGATGGGACTGGAATTGAGCAGAGCGAGAAGCATAGGGCAGACGCTCTTGTGTTTGGCACGAGACCCCGGTGAGCCCATGGGACAGCCCAGTTCAAACCAGTCTGAGACTCTGGTACCAATAAAGCCTGCGCTCGAGCCATTGCAATAAAAGCCATCATTGTGCCTGCACTCAAAGTGCCGTTGGAATTGGTCGTTGTCTTCAACTGCAAAAAGGTGTTTTTAAGTAAAAAAGACTTAGAGATGATTTAGAAGATGGAGCATAATAACCCTGGGGTTTGCTGTTGAATTCGGAAAGTGTTGTTAGGAGTTAATCGGCTCTCGTGTTCAGAGGCAGTTCGGATGTGCATTGCTATTCCTGGTAAATTCCTGTGATATTTCCGTAAGGAAGGTTGGGGATCAGAGCTCCCTTGCCAGCAAGAAATCAGTAGGGTAGAGTTTATAGCAAACGTAGTCAGAAATCTCCAGGATTTGAAATGGGATGGTGATCCCTGGGATGCTGAATAATCCGAATTTTGATGCCCCAAACTATCCACTCTCAACCAGCTGGGGGTGTTTTGCTTCTTTAAAAGCCCTCGTGGGTTTTCACAGCAGCAAATAAATCACGGTGGGTGTGGGAGTGCTGCATCTCCTCCACACCGGGGTATCCACACTTGGGACTGCTGCTCATCCTCCTTGACGAGCCCAGAGTGAATCCAAATCCTTCCCTGGCAATCCTCCTTGATGGGAGTTTCTCCCTAGTGAAACTTAATGGATAAACCCCGCCGTTACAGCACGATCAGTTTGAATGGAGAGAAGGGAATTATGTCTTCTCCTTCACTCCTAGCAAGTGATGGAAATAACCTTCAGCAACAAAAATACAGAGGTGTGTTGGGTTTCCTTGTTGCAGCAGATGAAGGATTTTTCCTAAACAACTCCTGTTTTAGTGGCTGGTTTTCTTGGGTTCCTTCTTCAATACACCTTCAGGGGTTTGGATATTCAGTGGGAACTGAAGATAATTTAAAACCACAAATCTTGAGCAACCCCAAGTATTATGCTCTTGCATCCTCTATCATTGGACTTGAAAATGGAATCCAGATTTTGGGTATTTTTTTTCTCTTTCTCACCCTAGCCAAATTATCCCTGCAAATGTAGCCTTAAAGAAATAGCAGCAGGCAATGCTGCTGCTCTATCTGAGCCCCCAGAATTACAGAGCTGAGGGGACAACCTCTTCAGAAAGTACCTCAGTGACTCAGAGCCCACATCCTGCTCCCTGTCACGAGGATATAGGCAAACCCTTTGGAAAATTCACCCCCCAGTGAGCCCACCAGTCTCTTTGAGTCCTTGGAAATTAAGTTCAGGAGACAGGGGAATGTGGAACAGGTCTTTTTGTCTTTATTTTCCCCCTCAGCTGTAGTTTTTTGCCCCTTGGAGTTGGCATCTTGTCCTTTAGGAAGGTAGAATTAAGCATGGCACACCTGAGGCCCGAATGCAAATCCTAACACGGAACCTCTCCCTTTGGGAGGGCCTTTTAGGTGGAAAAAAAAAAGCTCTTGTAGGGATTTTTAGCTGTTTGGGTTTTCTGGTAGCTCGTGGGAAGCGCATTGGGACAGCACACAGGCGATGTTTTACTGACTTTTTCTGTTCCTCCAAGACAGACTTTTTAATTTGCTTCGGTAGTTTAGAGTTTGTCTCCTTGAAAGTCTTTTTAGACCCATGAAAATGCCCTTGAAATGAGTCAAGTTTATCAAAATATATCGTGCACACACCCATGCACCAGCCCACATGTATGTTGCATGTCTCCATGGGTGTGTATACAGGTAGAGAAATATATTATTTCCCAAAACATTCCTTTTTTTTTTTTTTTTTTTGGGTTGGATTGGTTATTTTATTTGGGTTTGTTTCCCCCCACCCCCCAGGATATTAACCAAAAGGTGTTTTAAAAGTCATGGCATGAAAACTCCTAAATGTAGATCTGAGTACCTTGTGATGCTAATTAACAGGTTTTTCCTGAATCTTTATGTGATGCTTAATATTTTCCTTAGGAAGTTTTGTTTAATGTTAGATCATTGTTCTGGAGGATGTTGGTCCTACTGGCATTAAACTAATGGAAATAAAATGCATGTGTTACAAGTGTAGAAACGGTGAAGACTTAAGTGTGAACTTACTGTACGATACTGATTCTGTTTTCAAACAATCTGTTTTGCTGTTCAATAGTTGACATATGGAAATGCCAATGTACTGTAATTTAGCACTTTTCCAATGGACCCTGTTCTCACTACGCCCGAGGGAAGAAGCAGGTTTGGCTCGGGGCTGTCTGAGCTCCGCCCCTGAACCCTTTTCTGTGTGTTTTGGCATCAAAACCCGGCTGGGTGGAACTTCACTTGGAGGTTTTCTCATCGGTTCAGCGGCTGGCACGAGGCAGAGGGGGGTGGTTCTCCATTTCCATGGCCGAACCAGGACTGTTTTGCAACTTGGTCTGGTGAAAGGCGTCCCTGCCCGTGGCAGGGGGGCTTGGAACTAGACAGTCTTTAAGGTCCCTTCCAATGCAAAACATCCTGGGATTCTAGGATTCTCTGATTTGGGTGCAGACCTGGCTGCGGGTGGATGGACTGGTGGCATCACATTCCAGCAGTGCATCCCCCCCGGGAGCCAGGCTGGGGCTGGGCTGTCTGAGCTGGAGTGGGATGAATACAGTCCCTGAAATTCAAAGGCAGAAGCGATAACCCACCAGCCACCCCGCTCCAGCCCAAACCCCTCCTTTCCTAGTGTTAACAGGGTGCAAAGTGTTACTTGTCATGTACTGTACTGAAAGGGTTAATTGATCAGTGACTGTATTGTACTGTATGAAAACTCATGAATTGCCTTGTATTGTTTCTAATGGACTGTTCCATGTCTCCCCACCGCCCGTTCCCAACCTGCCCCCCACATTTTCCAAAGGATGCATGTTCTCAGTTAGGTCCTCCAAACTCTCTGGTGCTAAACTCTTCCGTATCCGATGGTGCTTCTGTGGACACTAACTGACCACATGCTGATCCGGAGCTTGAAGTCTTTCTTGTCTGTTTGTATGAAGTCTCACACACACACACACACACACACACACGAGAAAAATTAAGGTAAAACTTGAATTTGTTTCAAAGCCTCATTGACAATCTAATGTTTTCTATGTCTGCTTTTATTTGGGATGGCTTTTCTAGAAAGCAGCGCGCCAGCACCTTCGCTCCCGGAGGGGATTGCATCCTGTTCGCTCCTCTGGCATCCGAGGTGAGCTGCTCCCTCGCTGGCTTTGCAGGCTCAAAGGAGGTTGATCCATCAGGAGCCAGCGAGGAAGAGGAGGTGCAGGTGCCTTCAAAGGGGCCCAACCCTAAAAAGCAGCCGGGATCCCCGGGACTGCCCCATCCGTATGTAGGTAGGTGGGCACTGAGGGTCTCGGAGGGGATGAACCCATCCCTTGCTTTGTGGCAAAAATTGACTTTTAAGGAGAATGTAGGCAGAAAATTGGGGTCCCAAAGGCACCTCCATCTCCTCCTGGCATCACTCATCTCTGCTGGCCTACCTGAGCCTGAGGTTTTGCAGGTGACACTCACCTCAGATGGCATAAACAGGGCCATCCCCTCCCAACTCCCCCACCCTGATGCGAGCTGCTTTTTGGACAAAAGAAAATCTGACTATATTTTATATCGATTTGAAAACAAAGTCTGATATTTACCCCTGTTCTCAACTGAATTTGCATATTGTTGTTTGCCACGATATTTGTTCTGTCTTCAAATAAATTTGCTTACTTGTGTAGTCTTAACTGTCTGCTCGGATTCTTACACTCGGATTTATCCCTGCTCCGAGGTGCCTGCACTGTGGCTCCCCCTTTGAATGCCTCCCATGGAGGAGAGAAGGAAATCTGCCTGGGAGGAGGAAGCATTTCAGGCTGTAAATGTTTCTCTCTCCGTTATCTCCCATTCATCTCCCTGGGGCTTTACAATTTGATGCCCTTTTTTTCCCCCCCAGTCTTCCATCATCAGATCCTTCTATCCGGGTGAGTGCGTGGCTTCGGCCTGCTTAATTTAAGAGATTGAATTTTTCTGTGGGTGAGGCATTTCCGACGGCAGCGTTTTGCATCTGGGAATGAAGGGATTTATGGCTGCGAGCGGCCGAAAGCTCTGGGCATCGGCGTCGGCATCCAGCGCCGGCTCTTCCTGCACATTGCATTAGCAAGGAGTTGGCATCAGTCACCGGAGACGTCTCGGCGGAAGGCAGTGCCCTCAAACGGCTGGAAAACTGATTTGCACACGCGTTTCCAGGGAAGTAATCAAATCAGCCAGCAGGTTCAATAAAAGGAATAAGCAAATATTCCAGATTCGCCCGCGTTTGCGAACAAAACCTGTTGCAAGACTCGCAGGTTTTGAGGTTCCTTCCCCTCCCCCCCCCAAAAAAGCTATTTTGGGATTAAAATTGTTGCAGGCTGCTGCAGGAGAACATTTTATATTCCCTAAAAGACATAGCTGTATCTGAGAGGAACGTTTCAGGGGGATCCATGCTAGGGTTTGTGCTGTCACCCTCCTTCCTTTCAGAAACCACCCCTGTGCATATGTTAGGGCCACAGAGTCCATTTATCCCCCTTCTCCTGGCACTGTCCCCCCTCTGTGCCTCTTTCATCCACTCTGACCTCTCTCCAGCTTTTTTTCCTAGTTTATCAAGGTTTTGTAGATGTTTCCTGCTGCTCCTCACAGAACAAGCAGCCCTGCCCATGGTGATGGACACCAGTACAGGAAGGAGGGACAGAGATGAATCTTGTGGGAAGATGCTGGGAACAAGAAGCCAGGCTTCATGGAGGGACCTGCCAGGTATGTCTGCCTCCCATCCTCAGCCAAAATGTGGTGTCTGCATCCCAAAATGTGTTTTAGGGATCCCCATCCTTGTGTCCCTTGGTACCTCTGCACACTCTCAGGGGGTCAGGTGACCCAGAGCAGCTTCCTCTGGATTTGTGCACCCTCAACTGCTGGCAGAAAGAAAGACTTTACTGATTTACTTTACTTATTCACTGTAGGGTGGGGGTTTTTTCCTCTCTAAAATACAAGAGTACCTTTAGGAATCCAGCATTCTCTGGGGAGCAGGGGGTAAGCCCGGGCAATGGTGGTGGCTGTGGGTAATTATTTTCTGATTTTGTTTCGCTTGCATTTTGTATGTCACCCTAAAACACCAAGTTGCAGTGGAAAAATCACAAAAATAAGAAAGCAACGTACCCCATGAGGGGTTTAATGTTAACACAACCAGCATTTATTTATTTTTTCGTGTCCTTTTATGCGACTTTCACCAGCATTGCCATTTTAGAATGTTCTAGCACAGAAATGGTGAGATTTTAGAGAGGATGGTGGAAAATCCACACACTAAAAGCTGGAAAGCACCAGGGCCTGGGGGCTGTTGCAGGAGAGATCTCTGAGAAAATTATCCCAAAAGAAGAGAGAAAACCAACCCAGCACCACAAGCAAATCTCATTTCTGGACATGGAGGTAGGAATTTGGTGTAGCCCAAAATTCAGAGGCCAGAGCTAGTGGCTCAGGAAGCTGTAGGGGCGGGAAGATTTATTGACCACTGCCATGCTGGAGGATTCTCCTTAACCCAGGGCCACTCTCTGATGCAGTGTCACAAGCATGGGCAATATGGTTAAGAATAATCTTCTGAAAACAAATCAGCAAATAAAACATCCAGAGGTGTGTGGATGTGTCCTGGCAGGTGTCTTTCCTGGGAACTGGAATGGCAAGTGATGGACATGTAGAAGAGTAGCTACAAAATTGTATTTTATATATATGCATATATATATATATAGATGCTCTTTTTTACTTTGCTAAGTGCTCCAGACTGTAGCAGTGAATGATTACATCATTATCACAACATTACTATTCCATTTTGGTACAGAGGAGACAGTAAAGCAAGTAAAAAATTGCAGATGATAAATGAAGAGCAGCGGGTAGAAATTTGTGCAGGTCAGTCACAATGTAGGGCTGAGGGCGAGATGGATCGAGTACCAGACTGTAAGCAAACATATTAATCTTTATTGCTTATATTGCTTATATTTTATTGCGTATATTAATCACGTGCTGCGTTCGGTACATCATGGTATGTGTGCCTAATAGTATATCACAGGAATATAGTGAAGGGAATTAGTAACACGCTTAATGAAAGGGATTTTCATACATTCTCAAAGTGAACAACTGCCCTGCTGGCAGCGCTTGGCACTCGACACCCACAGCGGGCGCAGCAGCTTGTGATTTTATTCATCCCTTTTCCTTAGGGAGGGCGGAACGCTTTATCCATTTTTCCTTGGAACGGCACAGGTCGCGCCAAGGGGTTTGGGAGGG
>JAWWLV010000144.1:1683196-1703656 GCA_035041135.1 Platyrinchus mystaceus | reverse complement strand
CCGGGGGGCTGGCGGGGGCCCGGCGGGCGGCCGAGCTGGGGGCCCGCGTCGCGCTGGTGGAGCCGCGGCGCCTCGGCGGGACCTGCGTGAGTCACTTGCGGGGGGACACCCGCGGATGGGGGGGGGCGGGTGACACGGGACAGGGTCCCCCAGGCTGACCCCGGTGCCCCCGGGGGTGGTCGCGGTGCCCACGGGTGTGGTGGTCGCGGAGGGGCGTGGGGGGAGCCGGAGGGAAGGAGTCACCATCCCGGACTGGGGGCGTTGCGCAAGGACCCGCCTTGTCACGCCGAAGCAGGACCGATCCCAATCCCCCCCCTCTCCGCCTGCTTCTTCCCCGCCGTTTCCGAGCCGTTCTCAAGTCGGTAACGGGGTGCCGATGGATCCTGCGTCTGTGCAGCAGAACTGCAAGGCGGCTAAGCAGAGCCCACGGGCACGGCAAGCCGGTAACAAGCCAAAAAAACAAGCTTGTTCCTCAAACAAGCCGGGGACAGGCTCCAGTTTTATTCCCTAAGTGCGTTCTGCTGGAAAAAATTGTCATTCTAGGATCAGAAGTGCAGGAAGGGGATGGCAGACGCCTTTATCCCAGAAAATCGCTTTTAAATGATCACTGGAAAAAAAACCCCTGTGTTTGAAGGCTCCACCTTCCATATTCTCTTTCAAGGAAGTGAAGGAAAACAGTCAAACCGCAAGACCTTGAGGCGCCCAAGGGAGTTACACCCCTTTTTTGCCGGGAACCCATAATCCCGCCTTTGTTTTCCTGAGCAGAGAGCTGAGACGCAGCACCAGCCTGCTGTGGGATGTTCTCCAGAGCGTTGCCTTTGGAACACTGAGCCTTAAAATTGAGTTTTGTTCTTATTCCCCCCCCAGGTCAATGTTGGGTGCGTGCCAAAGAAGGTAAGGCCTTAGTGTTTGGCCACTGGCTCTGGTGGCACCTCCGGTGGCTTGGGTTGGGTCTGGTGTGAGTGCCTGCCAGACTGCAGGGAGGTGCTGGCACAGGGTGTGGGGAGGAAGGAGTGGGGAGGAAGCAGGGCCTCGGAGTGTATTGTGTCCCATGGGCTGCTCCGGGCAGGTGTGAGGTATGGGGAAGTGTGTGTGTGCAGAGGGGGGTTTCCCAAAATCAAACTGGTCTTCCCGAGCCAACGTGTGGTTTGTGCGGGCAGGTGATGTGGAACACGGCTGTCCATGCAGAGTTTATCCATGATCATGCTGACTACGGCTTCGAAACACCCAGTGTCAAGTTCAACTGGAGGTAAGGATGGAAAGAGCCAGTTGGAAGTGAGCATCTGCCAGTGAGTATGCCATGGGGAGCAGGCACAGGTCAGCACCGTGGCCCTGTGGCTCATTGCCCACCTCAGAGGGGTCCCTGCCTGCTTTGAGGCTTTCCGTGGTGGTTGCAGAGCTGGTTATATGGCTGTATTGTGGAAAAGAGGGGTGGCACACTGGCTGTGGGAAGAGGAGGCAGGCACAAAAACCTCAGGTTGGTGGGGAAGGGATCACAGGGGGCTCTTTTATTTCGTGGCATGGATATAATGTGCCAAAGGGGTGGAGTTCACAGGATCATTTAGGTTGAAAAAGACCTCCAGGATCACCAAGTCCAACCTTTGAGTGATCATCACTTCGTGAACTAGACCATGGCACTAATTGCCACATTGTTCTCCCTGAGCTCTGGAGGTTTGTTTGCTGATGCCGACAGTACTCCCTGCTCTGTTCCAGGACCATCAAGGAGAAGCGTGATGCGTATGTGCGGCGCCTCAACGACATCTACGAGAGCAATGTAAAGAAGGTGAGCGTGGGATGGGTTCATGCTGTGGGCCGAGTGGGAAAGTGGGCTCTCATGGATTTTTGGCCACTTTTCCAGCCCTAATGGATGTCCTCTTTTCCCATTGTGGGAGCCCTGGCTCTGTTAGCTGTCTCCTGCACCCCATCCTTCTGTTAATCCCGTAACCATTACCCTCCCAAAAGGCTCACATCGACATCATTCGGGGCTATGGCAAGTTCACCGCTGATCCTGAGCCAACCATTGAAGTGGATGGGAAAAAGTACACAGCCCCTCACATCCTTATAGCCACGGGGGGGCGCCCGGCTCTCCCTTCTGACAGTGAAATTCCCGGTGAGCCTGCTGAAATTCCCAGGGAGGGAGGTCTGCCAGGGCAAAGCGTGTTTGGGGAGGGGGAAGTGGGACAGGTAAGGGGTTGTGAAAGGGGCTTTGCTTTGCAGGTGCCAGCCTGGGGATGACCAGTGACGGCTTCTTCGACCTGGAGGAGCTGCCCAGGTAAAGTGGGGTTCACCCCCTGTATCCACCAGCTCTATCTCCATGTGCCTGGACATGGCATCGTCACTTCTCCGCAGGCGCAGCGTCATCGTGGGGGCCGGATACATCGCGGTGGAGATCGCGGGGATCCTTTCCACGCTGGGCTCCAAGTCATCCCTGCTGATCCGCCAGGACAAGGTAATGCCACCCACCATCTGTCCCCAGCCGCGCTCCCTGCCTGGCAGTCACATCCCATCCCATCCCATCCCACCGGGGTTTTCTGCTTGTCAGCTGCTTGTAAAGAAGGGTCTGAGTTGGCACGGGAATGATGATGCAGAGGATGGTGGCATTGGGCTGATGGGTGTAAGGGGGGGGCTAGGGGGGAGCATGTTTTGGCAGCACCAGCATGTGTGTCTGGAATTTCTGCAGCCGTGTGTGCCACCGCACCCGTTCTCTTGAGCTTTATTTCAAGTCACAACTTGAGAAGAGGATTAAAGGAAAAGAAAATAATGGAAAAACAAACAGAGAAGTTAAACCAGGCGCGCCCCAAACCTCTTGGGTCCCAGGAGCAGGGAAATGCTGGCGGAGGGGCTGCCAGGCAGTGCTTTTGCCTGTGGACCCTCATCTGACAGGGCTGGGGGGGGTCCCTGCCCAGGTCCTGCGGACTTTTGACTCCATGATCAGCACAAACTGCACCCAGGAGCTGGAGAACACCGGGGTGGAGGTCTGGAAGCACACACAGGTATGAATGTGCAGAGCAACCCTGTGTTTTATCCCATTCCTCCTGGAGAGGCATGGCTGGGGGAAAGATGCCATTTTTGGTGCTGCTTGATGAGCCACGGTTTTGGTGACATTCCTGGTTTTGCAGCACAGCTGCAAGTCCAAAGCCGGCAGCACCATCTTCTCCTGAAGCAGCTCCTGTTACTCCCCACAGGTCAAGGCTGTCACTAAGTCCCCTTGTGGGCTGCTGGATGTGAAGGTGACCTGCTCGGTGCCCGGCCGCAAGCCGACGGAGGGAATGATCCGGGACGTGGACTGCCTGCTGTGGGCCGTGGGGCGGGAGCCCAACACCGAGAAGCTGTGCCTGGACCAAGTGGTGAGGTGGCAGCACTCCCCTTCTGTGCTGGTGTGAGAGTGCCCACAGGTCTCCGGGTGTCCCACGGGTATTCAGGGTTCCCAGGGCCTGTCACAGGATGGTGCTCCCACCACTTGCCCCCTCGCCACCAGCACGGTTCCCCCCATGGGCATGGCTTGTCCCATCCCTCCTGGAGTATGCTCCGACATAGCTGCTGTTTCCCATGGCAGGGCGTGCAGGTGGACGCCCGGGGCCACGTGGTGGTGGACGAGTACCAGAACACCACCAGGAGAGGGGTCTACGCCATCGGGGATGTCTGTGGGAGAGCCCTCCTCACCCCAGGTACTGCGGCCATGCTGCCCTCCCCTCCACGGCCCCTCAGAGCCACGCCGTGGCTCAGGCTCCCTGACCCTCCCTGCAGTGGCCATTGCAGCTGGCAGGAAGCTGGCCCACAGGCTCTTCGAGGGCCAGCAGGATTCCCGGCTGGACTACAGTAACATCCCCACCGTCGTCTTCAGCCACCCGCCCATCGGCACCGTGGGACTCACCGAAGGTGGGGGCAGACAGGGCGTGGGGGGGTGAAGGGGCTTGGGACACCGTGGCTCAGAGCTGCTGCTCTGATGCTCAAGGAGGGGTTTTGATCTCTGGCAAGTGGGTCTGAGCTTTGAAAAATGGGCTTGAGTCCCTCTTTGTAAATGCATACACTGTGTCTTCTGCTGCAGAGGAAGCCGTGGCTGCGCACGGGAAGGAGAACGTGAAGATCTACAGCACGTCCTTCACCCCCTTGTACCACGCTGTCACCCAGAGGAAGGTGAAGTGCCTCATGAAACTGGTGTGTGTTGGCAAGGAGGAGAAGGTGAGTGGAGGGAACCAGGCAGGGACAGCGGGGCGGGGGGTTGTGGGCACCAGAGCTGGCTGTCCTCTTGTCCCCGTGTGGTCAGCTCTGATCTGCTCTACCCCAGGCCTGGGGTCAGAGTTCAAGCCTGGATTTTGGCGGTGCTGGGTCCCACCCGGTCTCTCCCTTTCTCCCCGAAGGTGGTGGGATTGCACATGCAAGGGATGGGGTGCGATGAAATCCTGCAGGGCTTTGCCGTGGCCATCAAAATGGGGGCCACCAAGGCCGACCTGGACAACACCGTCGCCATCCACCCCACTTCTGCCGAAGAGCTGGTGACGCTGCGCTGAGCCGGCGGGCACAGGCACCCCCAGGGGTGGCAGCTGCAGCTGGAAAAACATGTTTAATATGCTTTTAAAAGTGCCTTAGTGCCGGGTGGGTGCCTGGAGAGCACGTCTGCAGAGTTGGTGTGGTGTGCTCTGGGGTGAGAAATAAATAAGGTGATGCTGGCGAGTCTCTGCCTTTTGCTCTGCTCGTGCCTTGCCTCCAGAGGTGGCACAGTCCCTGGATGTGGTTTGGGGGAAGGCTGGCAGTGGCCAGGCTCCTCCTCTACCATCCCTGAACTCAGGGCTGTGCAGGGAGCAGCAGAGAAGGACTGGACAGATCAGTCCATGGGGACTCCGTCCTCCTCTTTATTTCATGGAGGGGTGCACCACGGATGCATCAGCATCACAGTTGGATCTGGGCCAAAAACTCCCTGAAACATAAGAATAAACAGCCAACAGAAGGGAATGCTGGTGCTCAGCCCGAGTTTGAAGCTCCAGGCTTTGCTGAGGTGTCTCAATCCTGGTCAGCATAACCATATCAGGCAGGAAAATCCTTCTGAACCAGCCCTCTGAACCCCATCAGTGTGCATTTAAAGAGCATATTGGACTGTAAGGGGCTCAAGTACAGGCAAAAGGCCAAATATGACTGGCATTCTCAGTTATCTGTGTCAATCTTTGGAAGAATAACCATTTGCAAAGCTTACTGCTGGCTGAAGCACAGGAAATTCCCTCTGGGCTTGCTACAGCCCATCCTCAGGCACGTGAGAGGAGTCACTTGAGTTAGTTCATAATTACCCCCGTTGAACAATGGGGACTTTACCCTCTCAGTCAATAGGCTGCAATGGCATTTTGTCAGTATTTTTTTTTCCTTTTAACTGTCAAGTTTGGTCGATTTTAAGGCTTGATTTTAGAGCATTTGAGAGGTTTGTCCCTCGCCTCACAGCCAGAGTGATGATCAAAATGCCTAAAAAAACAAAAGGCAGGAATGCACAGGCAGGGGCTGAGTGTCCACAGAAGCCTCCTTTTCAAAGGAAATTGGGCAAAAAAGGCTGAGGGGAAGCTGAGCCCCGGGTGTCACTGAAAGACCACATCCCCTTGGATCCCTGGCGGGGAAAACTGAATGGAACGGGGATGGGACCAGGACGGGACAGAGGAAAGGAGGAGGAACACTTCAGGGAAACTGGGAGGGGCTCTGGCCCGCTCCAAGCTCCGGGAATGCCGGTTTGAGAGCTGGAAGGGGCCAAAAGCATGAGAAAGGGAGTTTAGTAACTGCAGGCTGCTATTTAAAGTGTTAGAAACTATACAGCTATATCGAAACCGTATATATATATAATATATGCATTAAAAATCTATATATAATCTATAAATCCTTTTATAGCCATGGCCCCACCCAGACCCCATTCCACCCACTCCTTTTATACCTACTGCCCCACCTAGACCCCTGCCCTCTGTTGTCACTCATCAGTCCCCACCCCTCACCCCACCCACTCCTTTTATATTATAAACCCAAGATTTAAATAAGAGCACCACAACAATCCTCCTCCGAGTGCGGAGGATTTCTGTATTCTTGTTATTTTCTCTGCGTTTCATCCCAGATATTCTGGGATTAAGGAGGGCACTTGGCTGTCTCTGCTGGCCCTGGCACAGCATAGCTCCTGGGAAAACCCAAGTGAAGGAGGGACAGAAGAGAGGGAAGAGGGTAAGTCATGGTCCTGGCTGGACAGTGCTTGCACCTCCTTCCACTGATCACCTCTGGAGCACAGGGAACACCGAGGTTTGGCCTGGTTTGGCATTACCTGTCCGTGCATGCAGGGAGATGAGAACTGCAGAATGCCTGGAATTAGTGTCCTGGGAAGCCCGGTTCTACTGACTAGGTGCCACCCAGATGGTCTTCACAAATATAAAATATAAATTACATCGTGGACAATTGCATTTACAGCACAACTAGACGCATCTGGCCAAGGTGACCAGTCCATGGAAGCCAAACCGGTGACAATCCAACTTAAAATCAGATAGGTGCAGATTTCATTGTCCAGAAACTCCCAACTCTTTTGGTCACCTCTTGCTTAAATGCTTACCTGTTGGAAGAGGTCAATTAGCTTTTTTAATGACCAGATTACCAAACTTGGGGAAAATGAACCAGCATTCCCTAAACACCTCCATCACTTCCATATCCATCTGCTGTCAGGGGCCTGTGGGCAGCAGCCTGCTCTGAACGGGCTCAGAGATGGGCTCAAAGGATGGTGTAAAGTGCATTACTCCCTAAGTTTGAAGGACTCTGGCATTATCCCGTGTCCATGAGTGTGACACAGACCCCGGAGCCCACAGGAACTCCAGCCAGCTGCAGGCAGATGTTGTTCCTACCGAGCTTTTTGGGGGTGCGGGTGAAGGTCCCCTTCACGGTCCGGCAGTGGGAGTCATCCCCGCCACAGACCCCACACTGATCCTCGGCCTTGTTGGAGCCAATTTCCTTGTCACAGCCCACTTTCTGCAGAAAAATGGGAAAGACTGGATATTAGGAAAGACTGGAATTCTTCCCTGTGAGGGTGGGGAGGCCCTGGCACAGGTTGCCCAGAGAAGCTGTGGCTGCCCCTGGATCCCTGGAAGTGTCCAAGGCCAGGGCTTGGAGCAACCTGGGATAGTGGAAGGTGTCCCTGCCCACAGCAGGGGGTGGGATGAGATGATCCTTAAGGTCCCTTCCAACACATACTGTTCTGGCATTCCATGATAATTCCATGATCTCTCCCTGCACCTATTTTGCATTGTTTCCTTCTCTGCTCCCAGCAGATGGAGCTGCTGGCTTGTAGAAGAGATGAAAGTGTTCTGGGAGAGGGATCAGCCCTGCTGCTCACTTGTGTGTGTGCAGGGAGACCTGGGATAAGATCCTTAGACCAGATTCCCCTCATCTGGATGCAGGGCCTTCAGGATCTTCTCTTGGTCAGAGGTCTCTCTAACTGTGGTTCTTCCCTGCACCCATCTCTGGGCCCCCAGAATTCTGGGATTCTGGAATTCCATTTGCAATTACATATGGCAAAACTGCGCATAATACAATGTCTGTGCATGGCTGGACTTTCTTGTCTTCCATTTATTCCACAGGATAATTCCACACAGAGTTATGATGTAAAAGATATCCACTCGTTTAAATTTATACATTGATAATTTTTTTCCTCTCAAATTTAAATGATTTGTTGAAGGAATAATTTTTAAACTATTCCTGGAATTAAAAGGGGAGCTAAAAAACAAAAACAAAACAAACAATACCAAACAAACAAACAACAACAAAAAAACACCCAAACCAAGAATCAGTCCTACATCCATCAAGTCATTAATTGGAAGCCTGTTCTCTCACAGTCTGTCCTTAGGACACTGTTTTTCTTTCCTGGAAAACAGTGTGCAGAAGCAGGTAAGGCAAAACCTGTCATTTCAGCTGCAAGAGCCACCTGGTTTCACCTGGGCCACACAAACTGTTCTTTTCCCAGGTTCCTGATTTCCAAGCTGTGCTTGCCTGCTCTCCAGGGAAGCTGGATCTAAATGCTGGAGCTCAGCAGGCAGGAGCAGAGCCCGAGAGGTGCTGTCACTCATCAGTGCTGGGAGCACTCAGAGCACCGGGAGGGCTCTGGGCTGTAATGGATGGGGGGGTGGTCAGGGGTGGCACCTGTGGAGGTAACTGTGAATCCCTGACCCTGGGAACGAGCTTCCCAAGGCAAAGGGATGCCTGACACATAGCAGAGGGGGAGGCTCTGCGATGGAACGTATCCAAGACACCCTGTTCCAACCAGGCTCCCCCAGGTCAGCAGTGACAGCCTCCAGCCCCGGGGCTTGGCAGCCTGGCTTTGGGCTGGGCTCTGCGCTCCCTCCTTCCTCCCTGCCTCGAGCAGGAGCTGCAGGAGCTCTGGGATCCCTCTCCTGCCTGCACAGAACCAGAGGCTGCTGTGGAGCTCCGGCACCTGTAAGTGGGGTACCCTGGGGGAGTGTGCTGGGGGCTCTTTGGACTGGACTTGGGCTGTTCTTGCCTCTCTGCTGGAGCTGGGAGCTGAGGGAAAACTGCAAGTGCTTTGTTCGCAACAGGTCTGTGTGTGTGTGGGAGGGGGGCTGCTGATTCCCCTGCTTGGGGCTGCCCTGGTTTCCTGGGGGGCAAACACTGACTGTGTGGGGATCCTGGCGATGCTAAGGATCTGCCTCCTGGCAACAACCCCCTCCGGGCTGCTGGAATTGGTCCCAGGGAGATCAAGGATGGAATATGGAGCAGTTCCTGCTCTGGAAGGGGATGGGGTTGGCTGCAGATGCCTCTGACCTCAGTGGCTTTGGGGTGCCAGAGCTGAGGGGCACACATGGCCCCCATTAGCAGAGACAGGGCAGTCGTGTGGCCAGACAGGACCACGGAGGGCGTGTGGTGGGGGAAGCACCTGGACACACCATTGCTGCTGGCAGGGTCAATCCAGCTGGGCTGGGAGCTGGAACCCTGTGCAGAGCTCCAGGATTTGGGAAAAGAGCCTGTGGCCACTCAGTGTTTCCAAGGTGACTAAGAAAAGTTTACCTCATCTTATTTTGCTTTTCTATCAGTATCAGACACCTCCAGTAGGAGAAAAATATCTGGAGCTTTTAAACTACCTCATGTTATCCCTTAAACCTGAACTACCTCGGGGGCCTGCAGTGGGATCACTTTGGGGTGTTTTGCTGGAGAAAGGGGGATGGAACGTAACTGAGCAAAGGAGAAGCATTTCCCGAGGCTGGCAGATGTGCCAGCCAAAGGAATAGACCTGTGCTGCTGGTTTTCTCCAAAGGAAAACCCTAGGAAAAATCCAAGGAAAACTTAACTTTCACAGTCCTTCCTGTTTGGGCAACTATGGCACGCTTGAGTTGCAGCTATCCCTTACTGAACAGAATTGGCTTCAATTGGAGTCAAATCAAGAGGTTTCTGAGGTAACCTCTCTGCACGTCAAATTCCTGACATCAATTAGATGTCCCTATGCATGTTATCTGTGTGACACTTAAAATTCGGTGTTAATTACCCCATGTAATGATAATCAAGTGACTGAGGCAGCAGTAAATGTGAATTCAGGAGCACTTAAAGGATTCAAATCCTTAGAGCAGCTCACAGAAAGAATCAGGGGTTAATCTCTAAGTGAGCACTTAAAGTCCCTGTGTGGAACAGTCAGCAGGTAGGAAGGTACAGGGAGAGCTCACTGCACATCCCTGCTCTACAGCCCTTCCACAACCCATTATCCCTTTCTGGAGGTGACATAGTGCAGTTAAACCCCTGCTAGAACCTCCACAGACAGTTCTTTCTCCTGTGTAGCCTGGACAGTTATTTAACATCAAAGGTGTTGCCTCTGGACAAACCTGGGTTGTGGCCAAGTGTTAAGGAATCCAACCCTGCCGTGCTGGGCAGCAAGCTCACCTGTTCTGTCTCGGGCAAGGCAGGCTGCTCTGCCTAATTCCCAGTGAGGTCCCATATTCCACAGCCTGGGAACTTGGGCGAGGAGTAAAACGCAGTTTAATTGTGATAAGGTCTAAGGAGGAGGTCATGGGCTGTGTTTGCTCCCATGCCTGTCTCACAGTGGGGCAGTGACACTTCTGGGCTAAAAGAGGTTTAAGTCAAACAATTTTATGGCTCTTGCTTACTTTTCACACTAAGCACAGACATCACCTGCTGCAAAGAACCCTTGGGATATGCTGTGACGGGATTGGTTTGGGGTTTTTTCTAGTCATTCTCTCTGCAGTGATTACAGGGTTCTCTGTGCCCCCCCATTTTGGGGGGGACATAAACTACATGCTGACAGTGCTGTGTCCCTGTATCTGGTGAATTAGCTCACAATGACTGATGGGCTCCTAAAGCACTTCTTTTATTTGCCAATTTTATGCTCCACTGGGACTATCTCATGACTGTCCCACTTTTCAGTTTCTACCTAAGCCATGATTCCAGTCACTTCCTCCTTCTACCTACTCCCCAGTTACCCTGTTCCCTGTCAGTGCCCCAAATTACAGGACTGTCACTTCCCCCTGAGCGCCCTGACAGGGAGTGACTCACATGAGAGGGGCAATTTAGGAGGCTTATCTCCCATTAGTGGGGACTTGAGTGCTGCAAAGGGCCCGGCAGGGATCACCGATTTCACTAATCCCCGAATCTCACTGCTAAGTGCTAGTGTACCATCTCTCCAGGGAAAAAGCTGTGACCAGTCCAGAGACTATTTAGTGGAGTCCCTGCCCAGATTTCCATGATGGATGGGAAGCTGCTTACAGGCTGGATCTCAGGAGAAGTTCATTAATTCTCTACTGAAAGCTTCTAAAACAGGGACTTGTTTCCAAGATGAGGCAGATAAAACCCTATGGCTCGCCAGGCCTCTCAATAAAGTGGCTGCAAAAATATGCCTGGATGTGGAAGTCTTACTTCAACCTGATTCCAGGGAACAGGTGACTGAGATTTTAGTTAAAATTTAAAACAGGCTATGACACATCAAACAGAAATAAATCTATTCAGAAGCCTAAAGTTTGACTAAGCAGGAAGCAAGAATAATAAGAGTATAATGACAAGGAATAGGTAAGCAGCCTCAGCTCTAATGAAGCAGGGTGGAAATGACATATATATATATATATATATATATATATATATAAAGAGCTATAACAAACTTGCTGTGAAAGCCTCACCTGCCATTTTCATCTCCAGATTTATGTTTGAGTTTGGCTTTTCAGTGAAATAATTTATATTCCCAGCTCATGTGGATAAGTAATCTGCAACTCAGTCTTGTCTTGTTTATTACAGCCATCCTGCTGATAGCCTTCTTCTTTATAACTATACAGGAGAGGAAAAGTTTGAGATATTAAAAAAAAAAATACCTTGACAAACTATTTTCTTTGGTCCCAGCTCAGACTAAGCAGATAAATGACTCTGAAGGGAGGATAAGCAGTTTAAGCCCATTGAGAAGAGCTCTGTGTACAACTTGAAAATTGGCACATCTCCCTAGGATTGCCCATTTCAGTCTGAGAAATTGGCTTCTCAGCGTGCACTTGACTTTCTTCATGGAAGTAAATGTCAGTAAGAAAAAACTATTTCATTGCAATTGGTTATTTTTAGGATTGTTTTCCTCTGCAGCTCACAGTATGTGAAACCTACTGGGATATTCAGGCTTAGCTGGAGATAAACCACTCAGAGGTATTTCATATAAAATATCATGGAAATTCTGATGGATGAAAAGGTAAATAAAACACTTGAAGAGTAAGTTCTATTACCTCAATTCACAAATACCCTCAGAGTTTGTACTTGGCAGCTCAAGTCCTGCATGACCCAGACCCAACATTTCTGCTCATGGGGGAAACAGACAGTAAGTGAATAATGAAGTTCAATCCTACCTTAAAGCAATTCCCAAGCAGTTGATGACATTCCAATGAAATCCTGGCTTGGGACAAGGCTGTCCTCTGTCTGTGGAATGATCTTGGTGAGTGCATGTGCTCCAGGCTGGGAGTGACAGCTCCTGCCCTGCTCCCTGTCCCATGCCAGAGCCCCAGAAACTGGGAACAGGGGGCTTGGGATGGCTGCAGCCCCCTCTTGCTCTGGAAGAGAAGCAAAGATGATCCCGATTCCCACGGCCTGTGCAGGGCATCCCTGTGGAAGTGACCTGAAGCAGTGTTGGCAGCTCCAGGGGATTTCCTCCATGTGCCCAACATAAAGATAATTGTATTACTTCAAAATCACCTTGAACTGTTACTGTAACATTGGAAAACTGACTTTCCATATCCAGAGGTATGAGATTGTCCTGGTCAGCACATGAGACCTTAAACTGCCTATTTGTCTATGGGGGCTGTGACTGGGATTCCAGCAGGGAATGAGGATTCACTGCTTGGAAACCCAATGTGAGATTGGACAGATTTTCACTTGGGGAGACTCTGACTTTACTCCACTGCAGATTTTCTCTGGTATATTAAATGAGGAAAAGAGGCCTTGCCCTTATCAAATTACCCCGTGGAAGCAGATTACTGTTATTTATCTTCTTGTAATATTTAGGGATTGCATTATTTTTTTCCTTTTTCTTAGATCATTTATGTTTCTGTCTTCTGTGCCTCCCTCAGTTATTTATCACTGCCTGTTTTAGCTGGCAAGGACCTTCTGAAAACACAAGGCACTGGCTTAATTTCTCCTTGCAGCGAATCCTCATCTCCCCCAGCTTCCGTATAATAAAAATATGTGTAGCTTTTCCATTTTCTGAGAGCTGTGGTGTTTGTACAGCAACTTCTGTGTCTCCTACAGCCAAAATTTCATTAGTGTAACTGGAATCAGGCTACGTAAGACATGCAGACACAGCTCCAGTTTTGCCTCGAGGCTGTTTACAACTTCTTGTTTATCAGTTATGAACAAAAGCCATTACAGGGATCATTACTGAAAAGATTGGAAGCTGCTGCTTCACAACACAATGTCAAAAAAAAAAAAAAAGAAAGAGAAAGAAAACACAAAACATGTATCAAAAATAATTATTAGATTAATTGTCCTGCTTTTAGTGTGATAATGGATAATTCTGTTCTGGAATGACAAAGAACTTCTCCCTCAGGCAACCGGAGATCACTCAGAAATCCAGACTTGAGCAGGTAAGGACAGAAAGCCATCTCACTGTCACCTGTTGGGGACAGCACAGATCCTGCTGGGCATGGGGAATGTGTTGGGATCCAAAAGCACCTTCCCCAAGCTGGAGCATTTTCCTAAAGCAGCTCCTCTGAGAAGCAGAGGCTTGCAGAAGAAAATGAGTGGTCATTTACAATAATAATTATAATAATACTGGGGAAGAGCAGCAAATAAAGTCTAGATCTCTGGAAACAAGAGATGCTGAGATTTAAACAGGGTTTGGGTGAGGCAGCATCTCCTGAAATTTATAAAGCACAGCTCCAGGTGTGGGATTACAGGAACAGTGCAAACTCCTATTGTCAAATATCTGTATTTGCATTTTGCCAGTGTTGCCCATCCTGAGCATGGTAGGGTGCAAGGGCACCCGTGCTGCTGCCTTGGGGAGGTGAGGAAAGTTGGCATTAAAACCACTTCCCACAGCAGCTGACTCTGAGCTCTGGCTGGGGAAAGCAGTTGGCACATCAAACATTTCAACAAAAATGGGTTTGGTAATTTTGAAAACGTGTTGAATAAAAAACAATCAAGATAAGCCTTTCTTCATAAGGACAGCCCAAGGGAATATATAATTATTGCTACACTTGTTCAAACATACGAGCAGCCAGTTTTTGGTGAGAGATTCCAGATTCTTGTCTCCCTATCTGTCTGTGCAGGCATTTAATGAATATGTAAAAGAGGTCCTTTAAAACCCTGCACTGCTGCTGACTTCTAAACAGACACAGGAGACCAAAACATGGTGGTTTTTCACTGCTCTGCTGGTTCCAAACCTGAGGCACAGCAGAATAAATTAATTTCTACTGTGCCGGCTACCTGAAAGTAAAACACTTGCAGAAGCTTTGATGTTCATACAAGCCCATCAGGACTTGGATACTTGTGCCTTAATTTAATTTCCATTTATAATAAGAAATCTGAAGTATCCTAAAGGCACCTGCACTCAAATTTTAACGTCATGCCTTCTGCCACTGATTAATTTTGCTGTTTTTTTGCTTTCAAGTCAAGGTACCTGCTAGGAAATGACTCCAGCTCTCCTGTACCTGAGAGTGTTTCAAACACTGCGGGGTCCTTCATGATTGCAGACTCTGAGCCACACGGTTTGTGAGCAGTAATGGTCTAATACCAACTGTACACAAAAACAACTCATGCTCCATGAAACGGGATTGCATTTGGACACGTGCAGGCAGAAGACTTCTGCCACTTCAGAAAGCTTTAATCCCTGGTTTTCAGTGGTTAAATTAGGGATTATTTCAGTGACTGTTGCTCAGCAACCTTGCCGCTGCCAGATCACTCCAGCTGTTGAGTAAATGAATTTCTCAGGGATTCTGATTACTTTTTACCTCAAAATCAGCTGTGCAGGTTGTTGGTTTGTTCAAGAGGCTGGTTTACATCCTGTCTGGCTTTCTCCTCCTTTGGGAAAGGAAGGACTTAATTTATAGGGCCTGCAGAAGGAGGGAGCAGCCTCACTGGTCACCTTTTGTAGGCCTGTGTGGTCAAACCCTACCAGCAGTATTTGTTATTTTTCCTACTTGGGGAGGCCCAGAACACGGACTGTTAAAATAAGCCACAGAGGGATGAGCATATGTGAGGTTTGCATGTATTTCAGAACACAGTGTACTCAAAGCAGATAATAACAGTAATAACAATAATAGATTCATAAGAATCAATTGCAAGCAGACTAAAATGACCTTTTTACAAATATCTTTTAAGGCACATTAGAACACGAGTAAGAAAATGGACTCCAACTCTTCCTTTGACTGGCCTCACGCGCTGAATTACAACGGGCCATACAAGTACCTCTACTTGGAAGGCAACGTCTCCTACGTGGACTTCTACCTTCACCAGCCTTCAGTGGCTGCTGTCTTCATCATCTCCTACCTGCTCATCTTCCTCCTCTGCATGGTGGGCAACGGGCTGGTTTGCTTTGTCGTCCTGCGGAGCAAACACATGCGGACGGTCACCAACCTGTTCATCCTGAACCTGGCTGTCAGTGACCTGCTGGTGGGGATCTTCTGCATGCCCACCACCCTCCTGGACAACATCATTGCAGGTGGGCTGGGCCGCACGAGGGGCAGGGAGAGCCAGGGGTGCGTTTCAGAGGGGGCTCTGTGGGCATTTCGAGTCACTGGGAGCAGAGGTGGGGAAGACAAGCGTCTAACCCACCTTCTGACTGCTGATTTCCATGTCCCTCACCTTTAGGAAGGGATTCTCCCATTGCCAGGTGATATGTTTAGGAAGTCTTGCTGAATGCCATGAGCTAGATGCAGAGATCAATCCACTGTAGCAGTCAATTCCCTTCCCTGTCTTGATGTCTCATTTTATCAGGATGTTATACACAAATGTTTGCTTTGCTGGTTTTTGGAACATCAGAAGCTCACCCAATGCAGTTGACAAAGCATCTGTTTCCACACCCTTTGCCTCCCTAACCCCTGCTGTCTTAGTTCCAGGGTAGAAAATTCCTCTAATGCATATAAGCCCAGAGAAATTGTGGCTACCCCATCCCTCAAGGCCAGGCTGGATGGAGCTTGGAGCAACCTGGGATAGTGGAAGGTGTCCCTGTCCATGGCAGGGGGGTTGGAATGAGATGATCTTTAAGGTCCCTTCTAACCCAAACCATTCCAGGAGTCTACTCAGGGAATGGAAGACAACAGTAAACAATTTTAAGTAGAGTCCTGCAGTGAGACAGCAGCAGTTTCAACTGCCTGTTTCCTTCCAGGATGGCCCTTTGGGAGCCTGGTGTGCAAGATGAGCGGGATGGTCCAAGGAATCTCTGTTTCTGCCTCTGTCTTCACTCTGGTTGCTATTGCTGTGGACAGGTAAGATGCTGCAGAGTCTGTAACCATCACTCTCACCTCCCTGTTCCCCCTGAGCACAGTGAGCCTGTTCATTAATTCAGCCAACACTGCAATAAATTAGATGTATTTTTCTGCTAAGGCTGTTAAGCCAAACCAAATTTGGACAGGTCTGAGGAGCAGCCATAGCAATTTGCTCCTCCACTGGTCTCTCTTCAGGATGGTGAAGCCGGGCTGTCCCATCTGGCCTGGAATTGGTTTGTCCCTCAGCTGTTAAACTAGATAGCAGGGGTGTTAATACCTGCCTTAGTTAAGTGGAGCAGCACAAGCAGCTGCTGATAAAAGAGCACGAGATGATTCCATCTTTGTTTTAAAAAAAAACAAAACAATTTAAAATGTGGGTGATGAAGCATTCCTCAAATGGCTTCCCCACACGTGCCACACAGCCCCCCCTCCCGTGTCCTTGCCACCTTGCCAGGTTCCGGTGCATCGTGCACCCCTTCAAGCAGAAGCTGACCCTCCCCACCGCCGTGGCCATCGTCGCGGTCATCTGGATCCTGGCCGTGGCCATCATGTGTCCCTTGGCAGTCCTGCTGCGGGTGCAGGAGGAGAAGCACTTCAGGGTGATCCTGGGCCCTGGCAATGACACCCGCCCCGTGTACTGGTGCCGGGAGGACTGGCCCGACCCGGCAATGAGGAAGATCTACACGACGGTTCTCTTTGCCAACATCTACCTGGCTCCCCTGTCGCTCATCGTCGTCATGTACGCCCGGATCAGCATCGCCCTCTCCCACACAGCCGGGGCTGGGAAGCGCAGCCTGGAGCAGCGGCACAGCACCTGGAAGAGGAAACAGAAAGTCATCCAAATGCTCATTGTCGTGACTCTGCTTTTCACCCTGTCCTGGCTCCCCCTGTGGACTCTGATGCTGCTCTCGGACTACACCAGCCTCTCCGATCTCCAGTTGCAGCTCATCAACATCTACATCTATCCCTTTGCTCACTGGCTGGCCTTCTTCAACAGCAGTGTCAACCCCATCATCTATGGGTTCTGTAATGAAAACTTCCGCCGGGGCTTCCAGGATGTCTTCAAACTCCAGCTCTGCTCCAGGGAGGTCTACTCGCAGCCAGGCCAAAGCAATGACCTCTTGCCAGCTGCCCAGTGCCAGACACCCCAGGATCAATCTTCTCAAACAGCTAAGGAGGAGAGGAAGCCAGTTAAGAAAGGAAACTGGGTGAATAACCAGCAGGATTTGATTCTGGAGGATCTGGAAGAGCCTTGCAATGATGGGATCAGGTGAAATACGCTATGAACCATACAAAAGATTTAGGCCTGGCAGAGTTTAATCACTGCATGTGAAACTTGTGCTTTGTGAAGCCCTTCCTGACAGAAATGCCAAAGTGTTTCTGGTTTGAAGGAGATACCAAACTCACATCATATCTGAACATTTGATATCAGCAGGAAACCAAATTCAGCCCTCTGTGTCACCAGCTTAAACCAGTGGACACTCCCCTCAGCCAGCCACGAGCTGCTGCTCTTGAACTGGGCTGGAACAAGGACAGGATTAAAATCTTCCATTTATCAGGATGTAAGAGAAAAAGAAAACTGAGATTACCGACTCAGATACAATTATCATGGATGCCCAAAGAAGAAAACTTTCCTTGATTTCTCTGTGAATCTCTCAGAGCAGTTGAAGCAGAGTTGCTTGAACAATATTTATGGAAATGCCTCAGCCTGTGAGTAATCCCTTATCCTGTAACTCTCATGGATTGAAATACTGGAGATATAGCATGAAATGTGAACTGGACTCATCAGTACCTGGGTCTTCTTGTGGCTGTGTCCACATTGCTTCTGCCTGGACGTTCTGAACACTGACTGGTTCCTGCCCAAATGACAAAAATGAGCATTTTCAGTCACATGCCCTTTACTCACATTTCCTGTTGTTGTTTCCGTGATGTTTATTATTGTTGCAGTGAGAGAAATAAACAGGAATGGAAATTTGAAAAAATAAAGGATAAAGAACAGCTTTCGTGGTACATTTCTTTGGAGAACTCAATTTGATTTTGGGGAAGATGTAAGTCATCTAAAAAGACTAAAATTTCAATATGAGAAGGAGAGAAAACACCTGGAGGGCCCATTGGATCTGACAGACCTCAGCAGGTACAGAGAGTGACCTTGGGAGCTCCTGGAGTGGGTGAGGAGTGAGATTGGTGCATGGACCAGCACAGGATCACAGCCCACCATGGCTTATCCCATGAGGCTCCACAGGAGCCACATGCCAGGGTAAGGTCATTCCCCAGGGCATCCTCCTTCAGGTAAATGAGAGTGACTTGAAGAACATGACATGTTTCCACACTTAGAGGAAAACAGACAGCTTTTCAAACTACATGTGAGTTATTCAATTCTTTGCCATTGCACTTTGCACAAAGTAAGGGATACCAGGGGTGCTGGACCACAGGAAATCATCCAGAGAAACACCTCAAAAGCCTGACAGAGAAAGCTTTCAAGGCACTCCAGAACACAGAAATACGTTCATGCCTTGCCAGGCCACCCCAATTCTGTCACATCCACCTGAGCTGTGGAGGTGAGGCCAAGGCTCCTCTTCCTCCTGGGAAAACACTGTCTGAACACATCCCGGGCTGCACCTGTAAAGGACATGGAAAAGGAAAATTACAATGGTGTTTTCTGTTAGAAAAATGCGTGCCTGTGATGAAGAACTTTGGAAAAATTTAGTAGCATCACTTTCCTAGTGATGGCCATGCACATCTCTCCAGGCCAGGTGAGAACTGGAAGGAGAAGTGCAGGAAACACAGGGAGACACAATCTGGTATTTGCAATTACTCCATGAAGACTTCCCAGCACTTTCCTTTATAATAATAGATTGTTGCTAAAAATACCTCAGGCCTGTATTTTAGTAGCTGCAGCCAGGACAAGGTGGGATACACACAGAGAGCTGGACAGGTAACAGCCAGGATGGTACAAGGATTTGGCACATGCAGCATAATATGAGGTGAGGTGTGAGGGGAGAGACACTCAGGGACCCTTTTTCTTATAGAATCTGTAGGGGAAGAATGAACATTTTGGGGACAAGACAGAGGTAATCTGTGTGGTTTCTTGGTTTTAACATCTAGGTAATATGTGGAGGAAAAAGTGGAGATTTTGGGCATAAACCCTGAATTAATCTGTAGGTGAAAGAATGAATATTGTGAGGTAAAAATGAGGTAATCAGTAGTGGACTGGAAGGGAAAATTTTGGGAGTGAACTTGAGGTAGTGTATAGTGCAGAGAAGGAATATTTTGAGATAAATCGAGGCAATCACTAGAGATAAGGTAGGGAAACTTCTGGGGCTAAAATCTGAGGCAATCTCTAGGGAGAGGGTGAACATCTTGAGCTAAATATTGAACAGGTCAGGAAATTTTCAGGGTTCAAATTTGAGGTAATCTCCAGGGTAGAGAAAGAATATTTTGAAGTAAAAATGAGGTAATCAGTAGATGATAGGTTGGGAAATTTTGCAGATAAAATCTTAGGTAATCTCTAGGGGAGAGAATGAACATAGGGAGGTCAACTGAGGCAGTCCTAGTGGACACTTAGAGAAAATTTTGGGTGTAAAACCCAAAGGAATTCCTAGAGGAGAGCATGGACATTCTGAGGAAAACTGAGGCAATCAGTAGTGCACAGGTGGGGAAACTTTTGGGGCTAAAATCTGAGGCAATCTCTAGGAGAGGATGAACATCTTGAGGTAGACTCAGGCAATGTGTTGTGAACAAGTAGGGAAATTTTGAGGGGGGTAAAATTTGAGATAATCTACATGGTAGAAAATAAATACCATAAGCTAAAAGTGAGGTAATCAGTAGGGAACAGTTAGGGAAGTTTTGTTGGGTAAAACTTGAGATAATCTGAGTGTAGAGAATGAATACTTTGAGCTAAAAATGAGGTAATGAAAGGCGGACAGGAAGGGAAAAATTTGGCAGGAAAGTCTGAGGTGATCTCTGGGGGAGAGAAGGGACATTTTGAGGTAAACTGAGGCAGTCAGTCCTGGACAGGTAGGGAATTCTGGGGAGGGGAAACACTTGATGTGATCTCCAGTGCAGAGAATGAATATTTTGAAGAAAAAATGAGGTAATCAGTAGTGGACATCTAGGGAGAATTTGGGGGACAAAGCTGAGCTAATGTGTAAGGACAATAGCTATGCTGGGGAAAAAGTGTAACATAATCTGTAGGGGAGAGATTTTACATTTTGGAGTAAAATAATCTGTGTGGGGGTTTTGTTTTAGAATCTAGGTAATTTAAAGAGGAAAAAATGGACATTTGGGGCATAAACCCTGAGTTAATCTGGAGGTGAAAGAAGGATCATTTTGAGGTAAACTGAGGCAACCAGTAGTGCACAGGTGGGGAAATTTATGGGGCTAAAATCTGAGGCAATCTCCAGGGAAGGGATGAACATCTGGAGGCAAACTCAGGCAATCAGCTGTGAGCAGGTAGGGAAATGTTTGGAGGTAAAACTTGAGGTAATCTCCAGGGTAGAAAATAAACATTTTGAGGTAAAAATAAGGTAATCAGCAGTGGGCAGGTAGGGAA
>JAWWLV010000144.1:1598437-1663287 GCA_035041135.1 Platyrinchus mystaceus | reverse complement strand
ACCAGTGAATGGAACCCAGGGCTGTTTTGCAGAACCCCCGAGGGAATTCTCCTGGAGCTCACAGAACAGGCAGTCCCTTCCCCTTAGGGCACAACCCAGCAATAAAAGAAAGGCCATATTTAACAGGGTGCCAGAAAGCAACAAAACCACTTCCAGCCTCCTTGGGCCAGCTACAGGCGCTGGGCATGAGAACGACTCCTTACATAAGATTTCCTCAATGACAAAGAGAGGGGCTTGGCTTCCCCTCCCTGGAGAACAATGTTCCCACTCGTTAGCATTGCAGAATAACCCCACTGCCATAAATCATCCTCCTTGTTTGCCTTCAGTCTGTGGCAGAGGACCCGAACCACCCTGGGAGCGAGCCTGAGCTGGGGAGGAAGCCTGTGGAATCCTGGAATGGTTTGGGTAGGAAGGGATTTTAAGGACCATCTTGTTCCAATACTCCTGCCATGGACAGGGACACCTTCCACTCGACCAGGCTGCTCCTGGATGGACCTGGGTCTTCACAAAACACCCCCTGGAACAGACAGTGCCCGGACTTGCCCGCTCTCCCTCGGTCTCCACCTCAGGACACCCAGGTTGTGCAATGGCTGTGACAGCTGCCACCCTCCCTGGGTTTCTTGGGAAGGAAGATGAGGCAGCGAAGGAGAAGGGAAAAGCTGGAGGGCTGTGGGAGAGCCCCTGTGCTACTTAATGACTGCCACCTTCTCCGGGATGCTGGAGGGACTCACCTGCACGCCGTTGAGGGACGCGACACCCATGTAGAGGAAGACACCATAGAGCACAGGCATGGGAATGAACTGTGGGAGGAAGAGCAGGAGAAACCAGGTGAACGACCCTCCCTGTACACAGTGCACTGTCAACACATGGTAGGATGTCAGTCGCAGCCTGTGATCAACTCAAACTGCATCTATGAGTGGACAACGCGGAGGAATAAAGCCATATAAATAATAAAGCAAAACAAAGCCAAATAAATACTAATAGATCCTTCTGCTGTGTTCTGAGAGACACAAGGACATTTGTGCAATCACACCCCCCCACTCAAGCAGGAATTGGACGTCTCGCCAAGAACCACAGGGAATGATGGCAGTCAGTCAGCGAGTTAAGGAGGAGGTGGGGAAGCATGTTCCAGTGAGCTGCAAACTGCCTTTCACCTCTGGCTTTGTGGTAAGACTGGAAGCAGAAGGCAGAGAAGGAGAAAAGGCAGAGTGATCCTGTGGTTTGTGGTATATCCTGTTTCCCAGGTAACAAGTGACAGGACAAGAGGAAACGTTGCGCCAGGGGAGGTTTAGATTGGATATTAGGAAAACCTCTTCACGGAAAGGGTTGTGAAGCTCTGGCACAGAGTGTCCAGGGTAGTGCTGGAGTCCGCATTCCTGGAGGAATTTGAAAGCTGTGTAGATGTGGCACCTGGGAACATGGTTTAATGGTGGGTTTGGCAGTGCTGGTTGGACTGGGTGATCTTAGAGGGCTTCCAACTGAAACAATCCTGTGATTCCACATCCGGCTCAGTAAGCCATGCAAATCCATGCAGAAAGGCTCTTCTCTGGAGTCCCACCTCAGCGACGACAGTCATGCCAACCCAAACTCTGCCCGCTACCTCTCTCACACACATTAATCCCTAACTAATCCCAAACACAGGACTGCGAGTTCCCTTCTTCACTGCCAGGATCTGTCCTTTCAAACATCACTTTCTGCTCCCTCGAGTGCTCAGTGCCGCCCACTCCTCCACCGGGCACACCTTTCTGTGGGAGTGAGGAGCACCACACACACTCCCCAGAACAAGGCTCTGTCTCCCACAGCAGAACTGTGCAGCCAGCCTGGCGTGACGGGAACGGGGATGCTTGGAACAAACCACAGGCAGGGGCTGAATAACGGCCTTTGTGGGATTTAGTAGATTCCCAAGGGGGATGGAGTGAGCTCCAAGGGACAGCCCCCATGCAGTGCCGGGTGGCTACCACTGAACGGCAGCCGCAGCACAGCCACGGCGCCCGCTGTTCCCAGAACTCCTGTGCTGGGAACACTCCCCTTCCAACCTCTGCACGGAGCTCATTAAAGAGGCAAATAACAGGGCAGCTATCCAGTGTTTTAGCGTATTCCCCACCACCTTATTCATCGTTTCCTGCAAGCATTTCCCTGGGGGCACATGAGCATCAAAGTCACCAGGCCACGTGCCATCCAAAGTTTTCCTGCCTACATTTTTCCTTCCTTCCCGAGTCTCATTCCCTATCACCTCCTGCACGCTTCTTGATTGCTAACTCATCCTTCCCTTGGATTTATTTCCTTCCTCTGATGAGCCATGTTGGTAATTCCCATTAAAAGGCAAACGTTTTCTCCACCGTGGGGGTTTGCCATCACCACTGTGGGTGGGGTGGGGACCCAGCGTGTGGCTCACAAAGCTGTGAGTGACCAGAGGATTCAAAGCCCTCACTGGATCTAAAGGATGAGACAAGACAAGACAACATCTCCAGCAATCAGAGTTCAGCTTTCTAGCTCATTTTCACTGCTCTCCTCCCCTTTTATTTATTTCTGTGTTTTTTTTTTTAACTAAGAAAAATGCCCAAATATTATTTCTCCATTCCATGATGATTAATCCTGTAGATCATCCCGAGATGAAACCTCAGTACACTATCCTGCAGAGCAGCAAGCAGTGCTGTCATTTTGGAAGACTTTCTCTTGGCAAAGTATTTTCTAGCGATGGGGCTGCTGGCTTCAGCGCTCCGACCAAACCTGCTGTGGGCCAAGGAGATTAAAACTGTATTTATAGGAAAGTGCCTGTCACTCTCTCAGCAGGGCCGAGGATGTTTCTGTGGAGATCTGCCACAGCTGAGCAGAAACACCAACGACATCCAAAACCAGCACAATCACCACAAAACCCCCCGAAAACAAAGCTGGGATTATTCCATGCATTGCCTGGTTTATTGAATTCGGGATTGTCAGCGTTCAACTCGCCGCTGGCAGGAGAAGACTGAAATGTTCTGCAATGCATTTAGCAGAGCAGCTCCCTCCAGCAGGACCCTGCCACTGGAATTTGCTAAAGGTCCTGAAATGCTGCCAGGTCCTTCCCGCTGGCACGTGGGCCAGGAGCATGCTGATTTATCCTCAGGCGTCCTCCTGCGAGGATCTTCCCCACACGCTGTCTTAGGGGAAGCACAGGCAAAGAACTAATGACTGAAGCAATAACAGGGGAAATAATAGACCCCAGTGCAACAGAGGAAGAGGCATCTTGCAGGGAAAGGTCACATGGACTAACAAACAGGATTATCACAATCAGGCATTAAATAAAGGGCACGGAAGTGCCTGTTTGTGCAGAGGCGGAAACTGTTACCAAGACATCAAAATCTGAGCTGTACAAACAACCTTAGAAATGAAGAAGAGAAACACACTGGCTTTGGAAAGCCACTGTCTCCACTCTCTCCACAGACAGCACTGCTGCTCCCTGCCTGCCTCCTTCCCTCAGGCTCACATCTCACTGTGCCTCGCAGCTCCTGTGGCTTCCAAAAACTCCTCTGCCTCCTCCAGAAACGCTCCTCCAGACACCCATCTGCTCCATCCCAGAGTTACCATGCACAGTGCCACTGGTTTGACATGTTCTGTGTCCACCATCGGCCTTGGGATCCACAGAGAAGGACTCCTGCAGCTGACATCTCCCACTGGACTGCATGTCTGTGCTTGGCACCACTTCCATCACCATTCCCAGAGTAGGCTGTGTCCTCCACAAGACAGTGATAAGCAGGTTTTCCAGTTCCCTTCTACCACCTAATGATCCACTAAGGATGCATTTCTCCGTGGCTACATGCCAACACATTTCTGGTCTTGGAAAATAGCAAGCTACCTAGATCCATGAGCAGCACATCTGTCCAGAGCCTTGGCTAAACTCACAGGAAAAAAAGATTCAGGAGATGAAGAAATACCATTTAATTACACTACTTCCTCCAGAAACATGTTTTCCATACTCTTGAGCTTTGTCCATGATATGTTTTCCATAAAATGCAGCCATGGCAAAGGTACAAAAAGAATCATAAAAGAAAAGGAAACCTAACTTTATGCAAACATGGAAGAATAATCTTAAAATGAAAAAAACCACAGTGCCCAAGACTCCCAGCCCTGAACTCGGTCACTATTCCAGCACACTACAACCATGGTGGTTTTGCCTTCCAAAAAGTTTGGATTTAAGCTTCCAAAGAACTGTAAACCATCCTTACCTTCAGGATGGGAGCCATGAAGACAGACACCCCGGTCAGGATGAAAACAATGACTCCAGTGACTCTCTGCTCCCTGAAACAACATCACTGGGTGAGGACCATAGCTTTGGTTTTATATTCTGAGTGCTCAGCATAAAGCCCAAACCCTCATTTTTGCAGCCTACAGCATCAGAGAGGTGGCTGGATCCTGACCAGGCCCTGCCCAGCTCTGTTTTCAAATCCCAGATCAGTTTCTTTGTGCTGTTTGGGGTCAACACAGCACTGCTACTGAGCGAGGAGGGGTGTGTTTGCATGTTAAACATTACAGACCATTAACCAGCACTCCAAATTCCCCACACGGCCGTACTCAGAGAGGGAATCAATCATTAGCTCTCCACCCTGAGATCAGTCACATATTGTGAGTCCTGCTCAGAGCACTCCAGCAGCTTGGATAAATGGTTCAGACCTTCGCAGGGTGCCGAACACGTGCCTTCAGCAGTGCCCATAGGGCTTCCCACTTCCAAAAATACCTTGGCCACTAATATTTCAGAGCACTTCAAGTCAGGCCATTAAGTTTCTATTTAGTTGCCTAAACAAGCAGCCTGATTTCCAACAGTGCTCCCATCGGAAGCACTTCAGACCACTTAATTAAGGCAACCAAACACAGAAAAAATTGCTCCATTAAGTAGAGCTGACTGCTCTAGGCATGACAGATTTGCATGTCTGACCATTACATCTGCTAAGGAATGCCTAATTTCCATGGATAAAGAAATCTGCAGGAAATTTATCTCCTTTAACACTGGAAAACTGCATCTGATCTGCCCAAATAAACTTCTTGAGGAATCACACCTGGGGTTTTGCCCAGGGAATCGCCAGAGACCTGTGCTGCTGAGTTTCACAGCTGGATTTGGAAACAGGGAGAGAGCAGCACAAAATTCTTTGTACAAAAGGATTTTGCAGGCAAACACAGTAATTAAGGTCTTTCTGGTTGGACATACCTCACTCCCAAAAACTTGGGCTGTTCTCCAGGGGCTGAAGTCTCCGTCTCCATCTTCAAGCTGTCGATGTGAGCGATGGAGATGACAGTAGCAGCCACATACCAGGGCAGTCCCATGAAGGAGCAGACAATCATCAGAATGGCCACCCAGAACAAATCCAGATGATATCCAGCACCTTTCTGTGAAAGGGAGACAAACAATCTTCAGCTGAATTATTCCAAATGCCTACAGAGCAGGGCACAGGCGCACTGGACAGGTGGCATTTCCTTCTACAGTTTCTTTTGGCAAACAGAGCCAAACACCAAATATACATTGCATCTTGTAAACAGCATAAGTAAGCTTTCTAAATAAATATATAGCAAGCTTTCAAAATAAATATTTATATAGATAGAAAGAGAGAGAAATGGCTTGTGCCCCAAGTCATCTCATGTCCCTGTAATTGATGCTTGGATGCACACAGAGCCTTAAACACTCAAACCACCCTTTAAAAATTTTAAACAGCTCAAAGCCTAATTTTAGCTCTAAGCAGCTGTTGAACAACAAATTGCAGTGTGATGACTTAAGGAAGAAAGCCACCTTACAGACATATGGTGCCTGCCTAAAGGTAACACGTGCCACCAGCTGTCTAAGAATGAGATCTGAACTCCTGTTTAGCCAACTGCAGGATCTCCTAGTCAGGACTTCCCAATGGGTCTGGGCCCTGCAGATGGTGCCTGGTGCTGGAAGGAACTCCCTCAACACCCAATCCTAGGTTCCTTATGGAATGCAACAAGGACAGCTGAAGGCTCATTCCCTATCCAAAACAGAGAGCTGCCCTCATTCTTGACTCCTTTTTTCACTCCTGATCTTCTATTTTTTAAATCCTTCAATGAACACAGGAAATCCAGCAGTCACAAGTGCCAAGAGAAGAAGTGAAGAAACAAAAGCGCCACCAAAGAAAGAGATTTTCAGAAAAACACCAGACAGACCTCTAAGGTTTGCTATTTTAAAACAGATTAGCCTTTTTTTAAAATCCTGTTTAATTTGATTTTATTGGAAAAAAACCCTGACCCAGACCTAGGATGACCCAGGAGGGAAAGAAACCCAGGTCCTCTTGAACAGTCCTCACTGTTCTCCTCACATGTGCGCTGATTACCTTGGCTGGCTGGTGGCACTGGGACAGGCACCCCGTGACACCCTGCCAAGGCTTTAGCAAGAGATGAGCAGAAAAAAAAACTGACCTTTGTTTTTACAGTAAATTTTATGTACAAAGGTGTTTTTTGGTGCAGAGCAACAGGATGGACTTGAGAACCCCCAATTCCACAAAATACCCTGCTCACATGTAACAAGGGAAGCAGAGAATACGTTTTTTATATTAACAGTACTTTGCTGGAGTGTTTATAACTTTGTTACTAAAAAAGTACACCCGGGGCTGACAGCAAAACCATGTTCTGTGGTTCATAAGCTTTATAAGCGGCAGAGATGAGGGGCCTCTTTTTCATGGGGGAAGAACAGTGAATATATTCTCCCAGTGCTTAACAAAATGCTATGTCTGCTTAGTTAGGGGCAGGAGACAGATCTAAAACTGAGACCATGGCAACAATCAGCCTGCTCTGAGGAAGATGAGGGCCCAGGATCAAAGGTATCTGCCCAGACACAGGTGGCAAACAGGGATGTTCTGAGGGTTTTTTTTTTTTAAATTGTGAGCCAGCATCTGTGCACCATCATCACCGTGCACAACAAACCTTTCCCATTCCCTGGTACTCTGACTCCCTCCTCCAGGTCAGGCTAAGGATGGCCTTAAATCACATGTTACTTGTCTAATGTCCACAGTGACCACGTCAATTGAAACATCCTCCTCTTTTTAAAGCAAAAGCTCCCTTCCCATTTCCAGCAGCGCTCCCTGTAACTTATGAAGGTTATAGATGCAGGTATCTGAACAATGACCACTATTACCTGTGTTCTGAGGGGGTCTTTACTCCCACAGGTCACACCACATGTTCTATTATCAGGAAGGGAGAGTCTTCTTTTACAGGAATGTAATATTTTTCAATAGAATTGAAAAATGCAGGGAAAGGAAAAACCCTACAGGCACGAAAAACTGCATAGCACCGGTCTGGAAAGTTTATTTTAAAAACACAGCTACATCCTAGGCTGTTTCGTGTCAGCTCTTCTTTAAATAACATCCAACTGGGGCTATGCCCTTGGTATGTCCCAAATCTCTCCAGCTTATTGCTCGTATTTGACAGCGCTGTGCAGTTTGACTGCAACCACAAAGCAACTTCTCCTTAAAAACAGCAGCCAGTGACAGGGAATAGGCTCGTGTCCACAAGAGAGCAAAGTGTTGGAGGAAAAGCCCCTGCACGTGCCCAAGACACAAAGCACACCCACCTTGAGCTTGTGCTCCTTCCTGTTGACAATGACAGCGGTGATCTGCTGGTCCATGAAGATGAGGATGGTCACCAGCAGGGCAGGGATGGCTGCTGCCAGGTACACCCACCACGGGTTCCCTCCAAAAGGTGGGATAAACCAACCCCTCTCGGGACTGGTTGGCTTTGAAGGACAGGGAAAAGAAAGTTCTTGTTAGAGGTGCAATACAGGAGTGATGGCATCCCAAAAGCAGGTGTACTTCCAGCAATGGGACTACAGGGAGACACATGAGGTTTGTGACAATTTCATCCTTCCCACTAAAAATGAAAGGTTCCAAGTACAGAGGCAGGATTTAGGACATTAATCAGCCAATCAAAATGATGCTAACAAAAAGGATATCCTCTGAGTAAATCAGCTCTTTCCAGAGACATACCTTGAATTCACTTGGCACAATTAGTTTTGGTGTGTCCACACCAACCAGGGCATCTATTCCACAGAAAATCAAAATGGACAGGATAATGGCAAAGTCACTGATGAGCTTCCGGGCCTGAAAGAGAAGGTGGTATCATAACAACAGGAGTGAGCACCACCAACCACCACTTCACCCACACTTTAGTGTCTACATGAGACCTTGTGGCAAGACAAACTCAGCATTCCTTCTTCCACAAAGATGCTCATTGTCATATCTGGTGCCATTTGCCTACATGTGCCTTGGTACTTTATTGTGGTGTCTGAAAGCCTTAATGGGAGCATAAAAACAACACAATGGAAAGGTCACAAAATTCCCTTTAGGAGATGAGAAGACCCAAACTTCCACAAATGAGATACTCTGTATGACTGGCAGAAATTGCTTTGTTTGCTGTTCAAGTAATAAATCAACCTAAGCTGACAGGAAAACAACCAGGCTTCTCAGCTAAATCCCTAAGACTGCAGCTCTCCTGAAGTCATTGGAATATGACAACTTAAAGCTGCCACTGGTCAGACCCCAAAATTTAACTGTGCAGGAGCCACTGTGCTTGCCTGGAACTGTTTGAGCTTTCCAGAGCTGTTGTTCCTTCCTGGTTTCCTGGGTTGACATGGTTACAGATAAATTGAGCTGCATTCCAGCCCGGATGGAATTTGTTTCCTTTTTATTAAAAGTAAGAGAGGTTCAATTGTAACACAGCAGAACAGTAAACATCCATGCAGGATAAATCCCTGTGTGTCAAAATGCCAAAAATGGGGCAAGTCTCGGAGAGGAACACAGGTTTGGCACACACAGAAAGCTCTGGCTCGCATGCCTGGCATGGGAGCCTCACCTGAGGGGACAAAACAAACAGATACACCTGAGAGGTGCCTGTAAGTTTGGAAGTGTTGTCTTCAGCGCCTTTAAAATGCCTGCTATGTTACCAGGACTGGTTATGGCTCCTCCTGGCTCTTCTGTGCCTTAGCTGTGCCCTCCAGAACCACTGGGAGCAATCCCAGGTATGCCTTGGTTAACCAGTTCCATGTTTTTATCCCAACCAGTCCAACCTGGCTTCCCTGCAGAGCATCCCTCCCTGTGTGTGAGACAGCTACTCCAAAAGCAAGGCTGACCTTCGCCCTCAGGAAGACTGCTCGGGTGAAAGGAGGTACTTACAGTGGTGGGAAAATAGCGACTGGTCTTGAATTTCTTGAGGGCCATGGAGCAGGTGTAAGTGCCGAAGAAGAGGATGAAAGACATGAGGGTGATGTCAGGGACATAGTCACAGTTGTTACCCTCAAGTCTTCCCCCGTATTTCAAGCACTCCTTGGCTGTCAGAGCAGCCCAGTCAATGGTGGTGTTGTCCTGCAGGAAAAAAGAGGGAATTATAGAATGAGTTGAGTGAGACCATTTTGCTGCTGGTGTCTGACTAAAAGGGGTTGTTACTCTGTGTCTCAACTTCCTTCCCCCACAAATGGATATGACCCATAAAGCTCTACTTCTTTCTCATGATCCAAAGCTCATCACTGGATTAGCACCACGAGACTCAGCAGCCCGTGGGATCCCTGCCCTCCCAAGGGGAACTCACCATTTCAGGGGAGGAAAAGACCAGCTCATCGTCTGACAGCATCGCTGTCCTGTTAAAGAACGAGCTATTAACTGCAAGAGAGGAGAAAAAAGGGTGTATGGTGAACAGGATGCAGGAAACAGCTAGGCAGGAGAGAAAATTCCAATTATTAAGTAATTTCTTGACTCCAGCAAGCTGTTTGCCACCTCTTTGCTCCAGTAAAGCAAGTCACAAGTGTTGTTTCAGAAACACTCAAAAGCCTCAATCAT
Organism: Platyrinchus mystaceus; assembly: GCA_035041135.1. NCBI lineage: Eukaryota > Metazoa > Chordata > Aves > Passeriformes > Tyrannidae > Platyrinchus > Platyrinchus mystaceus. The sequence goes on along the minus strand of JAWWLV010000144.1, from coordinate 1,653,478 downwards.
CAGTCACTCACAAAGCTGAAAGAAAAGGTTAAGTGAAACATAATCCAAACCTAACTGAGGTTTTTTTTGGAGTTCATGGTAGAAAAAGAAAAAATACAGAAAACCAGACAGACAAGATAATATTTCATGGTTTTCCAATATTTTTCTAATGATTTCTGGATTAAATTAAATATCCACAGAACACTCCTAATGATTAATCTCAAATGGAAGCACAACCCCCAAGATATCCAGAAAAGCAAAATGCATTTTAGCGTCCAGCACAAACACATTTTTTGAATTAAAAGACACAAAAAGATGGCAAGTAATTGAAATCAACAGGATGGGGATAATTCCTTTGAAAGAAGGAGCAGCATTCCCTGTGGCAGTGACACGTTTTCCTCTGGCTCTTGCAGCATTAGGAATGATGGATTTGAAATTTCATTTAGGAAAGCAAGCGATCCCTGCTGCAAACAGGCTCGCCACCTCTGCCCTCACAGTTTACTGAGATTTTGCATAAATAAGCTTTTTTTACTTTGCTGTCTGGAGAGCCACAAGTGTTTCAATGGGAAGTGGAGACCATTCCCACTGTCCTGGCTCCAAAAAGGAAACCACCCTGCCATTCCAATGTGGGCAGCAGCAGAGCAGCATCCACATGCTCGCCAAGATCCTGTGTTTAATAAATAAGGCAGGCACCCAGCTCCCAGGGAACTGGCTCCTGACACCTGAGAGGAGCAGCCAGCAGCTTTTCCTGTTGGACAGGTGTGCTGAGATAACCTGCAGTTTACTCTGAGCACAGACCAAGTTTCTTACTCACTCCTCATTGTTTGTAGGACCCAAGGAGTGGTCCCTGCTTCCCTAATGGTACAGCCAGCGTTCCCTCTGTTTGGATTTGGGTTTTGCTTCCCTTTGTTCCCGGCTGTGTACCCAGACCTATACGTACAGGCTCTGTGTATCATGCAGCCCACGCTCTGGAGATAGGCTGCCCTGTGGATACACTTCCCTTCCACTTAGTGAGGAATTGTTTGTGCTTTTCCACTCATCCGTGCAACCAGGAGGTGGGAACCACCCCTGTTTGGGTAACGCCTTGAATAAATCCAGCTCCAGCACTTGAAACAGGAGCAACCTGAGCCCTGTGGCAGTGACGTGGCCACCACTTCTGCCCCTTCATGGAATTCTCAGAGGAATGCCATTTGGAACTGAGAGCCAGAGGGATGCAAGGGGACAAGGGTGCAGAGAAGCTTCTCTACTGGTCACGCTGCTCACAGGAGGAGTCCCAGGAAGGTCGGCTATACTGACGTTCCAGTTGGGACATACAGTGAAATTCACGCCTCAGCTTCCAAAATAAACTAAGATAGGGTATCTGAAGACAGCCGATAAAAAAGGAATAATTTACCTATTATCCAGGCTGCAGCACAAAGGAAAAAGAGAGCACATGCCACCTGCTACCTGCAAACTGGAGAGGTAATGAAACGCTCTCTTACCTGGATCTACTGGTTTACAGGCACAAGAGTAATGCGTGATATAGTCCACCTTGAACTGGGAGTTGATGGGATAATGATCCGCCAGCTTGATCATCTTCTTGAAAGCATCATAAATGAAGATGAAGCTGATCAGGGAGGAAAACCCTTCCTCAGTGAAGCGGGTGAAGTACTTGACCAGGAAGCTGGCGTCGGTGGCCACGAGAATGAGACACTGGAAGGCTGACCAGAGGCCGATCCAGAGGCGGAACTCCAGGTAGTCAAAGTCATTGTCCCTACAACAAGACAGGGGTGGCAAGAAAGGAAAACATCGGGTTAGACAAGATCAGGAAGTACAAAGCAGATGTTACATGGAATGAAGCTGCATCAGGGGAAGTTGTGATGGGACATAAAGAAAAGGTTCTCCCCCCAGAGGGTGGTCAGGCACCAGAACAGGCTCCCCAGGGAAGCAGTCATGGCACCAAGACTGATAGAGTTCAAGGAGCATCTGGACAATGCTCTTAGTCATATGGTATAGTTGTAGGTAGTCCTGCCAGGAGCAGGGAGTTGGACTTGCTGATCCTTGTGGGTCTCTTCCAGCTTGGGATGTTCTGTGATTCTGTGAAAAAACCTGGTGCCAGGAATGGCAGGCTGAGGAGAACCATGGAGCCAACTGCACTGTTCCCTCCTGGGAATGATGGCCCCGCGTTTGCTGCTCAAGGCTGCAGTGCCATGCAGGCACAGAGTCCAAAGGTGGGCTTTTAGGAGCGAACAAGTGCCAGAAAGGGACACTGGAGCAGATAAGGACCTGCCAGGGAGGTTACTGCCGGTTCTGGGGAAGGGAGTGGGAGGTGCTGGGGCCAGCAGCTCCAGCCCTGGAAGCCAAGGAGCCCTGGCCTGGAAAAGGGTAAGGAGCAAGTAAGAAACAAAGTGATTTAGAAAAAGAGAAGGGAAAAAATAATAACAAAAGACCCCAGTGACAGCTTTGAAATATCCGGAGTCAGTGCCTGAGGGGGCAGGAGCTGCCATCCATGTGAAGGCGGCTGGCAGGAGCCCAGGTACACCCTGGCTCCACACCACTGAAGAACTTCAAAGACTTTGAAACTATATTATTTTGGCTTTTACCCTCAAATTCCTGCAGCATGTCTGAAGCTGACAGAGCAGGTGGAAAAACACTGTGTCCTGTAGCATCGACGACCCCCATGCTGGCACCACAGAGTACCCAAAGCCAGGCACACGTCTGGGTCCACAAGGTGCTTTTAGGGATCTCTCCACACACACACACATACAGAATCACACTTCAAATGAGTCAGTAGATGGGAAGTCTTTCTAATTTTGCTCCCAGGAGGGAACAGGAGGTTGTGAATAAGAACAACCACAAATGCATTACAGAAAAATCACAGTCTTTGGTTTCCAATTTCCCTATGAGAAAGGCTCCCTTTGAAAACTCCTGCCTTTCTGCTCTGACAGGTTGTTAGGACAATGGCTTTTATAACCACCGCCTCCTCCTCAGGTTAAAACTAACCACCTTCTGCCTTCCAAAAGAGTACAAAGTGCTTTTCCATCTTGCTTTTTTCCTGCTGCGTGCTGCACCTGGGCTTTGCCATGCCTGCCACATGCCAGCAGGTGCAGCATGTCCATTCCTGACTCCAATCATTTATTCCACCCCAAGGAAGAAAAGAAAGGTGCTCCCCCTCTTGCTCCACTGCGGAGCTCGCAACCTTTTGGCAGCTTACAGTTTCCCAGATAATTAGATTATCCCAATAATCTTATTTTCCATCCATTTTTCCTAGACCCTGTGCCTCCCTTTGTGTAGGAACACAAGTCCTGCACAACCTGCAATGCCATGAACATGGGCTGCAAGGGATTTGGGGTGTATTCTGCATAACCTAAAATGATCTCCTTGCAAAACACAGTCCAAAGGATCAGCAGCCCTGTGCATAAAATCACCCATGACACCACTGATTCCCTTACAAATTCCTGTGTATTTTCCCGGTATTGCAGATGTGGGACTGATAAATGAGCACACCTAACAGAATGGGCTTCCTTTGGCTCTGGGTGTCAGCTATCAACAATGGGGAGGGAGTAGAACCTCTTCATACCAGTTAAATGGAAAAAACCCAAGAGCCTTTACTTCAGGAAAGCTCCACTGCGGAATTCTGGGGGTTGTTTCTATCACAGGCACTTTTGCTTTCACAAATGAGTGATTATTTCAAACGATTAGAGATTTAAGGCCAAATTTTTGGTAACCTTGAGACCCGCAGGATTTTGTTAATAAAGAGCTGGATTGATTTCTTTGCTCCTATGAGAAATCCAGAGCAAGACAGGGAAGCAGTGGCTGGGAGGAGCAGCACACTGTAACTAGAGCAAATTGCTCATGGAGGACTGAACTGGCCAAGGATTTCTTTCCAGGAGGCCCCACGGAGACAGGCAGCCACACACTGGGCAGCGCCCTGGGACATGCGTGCCGGGAAAATCCCTGATGTGATTGCACTGGATCTCAAGAGGGAACAACGACATGTTTCATTTCGTGCGCTAAATCCCCTCCTTCCCCACCGCCAGGCAGCTCATTGCCTGGCTGGGATTTCATTAGTGTGGGACATTCCTCTCCCCCCTCTCCGCCCTCTCCCCCCACGTACTCACTTGCTGAAGTTGAAGAGGAGCCGCTCAAAGACCAGGACGGGCCCTGTGCTGCTCAGAATGGTGAGGGGCTGACCAGCCAAAAGGCAAAATATGGCGCCGGTGACGGCCGTGCCCAGGAAGCTCTCCAACACGCCCTGCGGACACACGGCACAGGGCTCAGTCCTGCTGCACAACCCTTCCGAAACCAGCGGTTCTGTTGGTCACTGGCTGCAGGCTGCAAGGGAAGAGCCCCCTCTGCCTCTCCTGCAGCTCACACTGAGATGTATCGGTCCCACACAACACATAACTATCAGCCCCCCTTGGATATCTGAGTTCCACAGGTTAACAACGCTGGATACCGTATTTTATATTTGACAAAGGGGGAAGAGTGTTTTAAAGGACCACTTAAAGGATTTCAGAACTCCTGGAACATCCAAGGGCAGGTTGGACAGGGCTTGGAGCAATCTGATCTAGTGCAAGGTGTCCCTGCCTGTGGCAGATCTTCCAAGCCTTTGACAGTAAAGGGACATGTCTGCAGGACTCCTCAAACAGCAGTAGCAGAGCGTGGCTACAAGACAGCACCAAAATACCCCAGGACAATGGAGGTGGGATATTTTCTCTCTCCAGCTGAGCAGACACTTCCTAGATAAACAACCTGCCTCTCTTTCAAGTCACTGGTTTAGTAAGTAAGACACAAACCAAACAAGGCTGTTTCACCCAGCAGCCACGTGTTAAGACCCAACTTCATCAGATGTCACCAGCAAGTCATAAATTCCATACTTAACGAGCTCTACAATTACCTTTGGCACACGTGGCAAAGCAGCTTGGCTGGAGAAGGACAGAACAGCACGCTTGGTGCATTCTTGGATTTTCATGTCCAGCTGTAGCTGGACAATATCTACTTTCAAAATGCAAAATGTGGATGAAATATAAATGGCAATAAAATGTGATTACTGGCCGAGCGTGCAGAATGTGCTGATCTTACCTCATTTGCTCTTAATCTATTTACACTTGACTGAGTTTTAAAGGAGTAATAAGAGCATCATCTTCTACTGAATAGGACGTGCAGCCATCAAAATTACCCTCTCCAGGAACGTGTTCCCAACAACCAGGAGTGGATTTAAGCCTGGCCGTATGTGCATGGCTGGAGCTGTGTGAACCAGAAGCTTCATTAATGCCACACGTGTTAATTAACAGCACATGCAGATCCTTCCTTCCATCCATGACACGCTGCAGAGGTGGGGCTGCAGTTTTCCTGACATATCAGGGGTATTGTGAAGAATTTAAGTCCAATTTTGTGTCTCTCTTCCACGGAAAGACATGAATTAGTGTTTACACTGAGGAAAGTAATATTTGCTGGCTGCCTCTGGGGGACTTGTGAGGATGAGCTGGTTGCTCCCGGGGCGAGGAACGGCATCCACACAGCTGATCCCCTCCGCTCCTCTGGCATTACTCACGGAGAGGGCCCTCGTGGCCAGCGCATCTGGAATCTCTTTTCCCTGCATTCTTCCACGTGTCTGAAGCTAAGAATAGTGTCTTTTCACAGAACCACAGAACTCTGGAGCGAGCTGTTAAGGAAGCACCGGCCAGAGCAGCTCCCGGGACAGGCAGCAGGGATGGGCCGTGCTCAGGGCCTGCCCCAGCAGCAGCCACATCACTGTTTACAGCCAACAAGACACATGAACTGTGACGTGGTAGCCCCCAAAATACTGGTTTTCTTTTTTTGCTACTTGATAAGAAATGTTCACAGGATACAAAGGTAATGGAAGAGGCTTTTGGTCACTCACAATAAAGTGATTCTAAATTTGGAATCAGGTAACATTTCCCCTTTCTCCTCCTAATTTAAAGACCACACCTTATTCAGAAGCAGAGCAGACAGGCTTTGCTCTGCTACCCAGTGACAGCCCAGTGCTGCTCACTGATGGGTCCTGGAGGCCCCTCCATTCCTGACTTCCATGAGTCTCAGAAAAGGCAAACTGTTAGCAAGGGGAGAAGGAAGTTTGGTACTCCACAGGCTGCTGGATCTTACTCTGGACTGTAATTCATCACAGGGAAGTGCAGAGTTCCAGATACATGCCCTCCTTTTCTACGTTTGACTTAATTAAACCTGCTTAAGTTAGTAATTTAGTCACTTAACTATTGCTAGGAGATTTGATGTGGCTGCACTGAATCTATCTAAATACAACCTCCTATTTTTTGATTATTATTCCACTAACATGAAGACCCTACAGCACTGTTAATGCAGAATCCCTTCCCTTTTGCCCAAGCAATCCTTTGAAGCCCCAACTCTTGCCTTGTCCGCTGACCCAGCCTGCTCATGGATATGCCAGCTGGTTCTCAGGATCTCCCACTACGTCAAAATTCATCTTTATGAAGACCTTACAGTTCTCTCCTGTGTCACATCTCCTAATTTACTCGCTTTCCTATGAATTTTAGGATGTTCTTTTCACCAGAGAGGCAGAAGCCCAGGGACTGTAGGAGTCAGGCAGAGGATTCAGACATGGAAAGTCTGAATCAGACTTAGCAAACTTAATTGGACTGAAATGGCACAACTGAGAGCAGATCAGAGGAACTTGTCTCTAGAGAAGGAGCAAACACCTTCTCCACCTCCTGGCCTGCTTTTAATCACCATTTAAGGTAACTCCTGTACAGTCTGTCAAAAGACAGCAAACAACAGCAGAGAAAGCAGTGAAAACACAGGACAACTCCTACTGCACCCAGAATTCCAGCTCTGTCGGTGCCCAAACGCTCCTCTGAGTGGACTGTAAGAATGAAATGCTGTTTGCTGGTTCTGAAAGCTCTTGCTCACCTGCATGTTCTCCGTAGCGTCCCCAAGCAATCCCCCAAAAGTGATGGCGTTGGTGACAGTGGCCAGGTAGATGAAGAGGATGGCTGAGAGGGCCTGGATGTTTAAAGCGTCGTAGAAGTCGCTGGCAAAGAACGGTGCTTTTCTCTTTATGTCTTTGATCAAACCCCCACAGAATCTGCAAGGACAAGCAAGAGGAGACTCACGAAAAATGTTTTACAGTGAAAGTCACCATGATAAGCCATCAGAGACACTGCCAGCAATGAGGTATTATCTCAAAGGAGTGAGATCACCACATTACACACAGTCTCATTGCAGCTGTGGTGGTCCAGGAATATCAGAGATAATGTTGTAAAGCAAGATAATATCTTGAACATGTGATGCAGCTGGAAAGAGACAAATTTCAGGAACACAAGCCTTACTTCTGCTAAAACAGACCACTACAGTTTGCAGTTCAGGAAGCTTGTCTGTTGGGGTTTTTTTTCCCCAGCTATATTAGTTGATGTAATAAAATAGATTAACTCTGGTCTACATCCCTGCCTAAATTTCTCCACATGGCAGACACCATGGCTGGGTGAGCCAAACAATCTGCTACATGGAAAAATGCTTCAAATTGTTAACCAGCAAAAGAACTGGATGTAAAAACACACGGGAAATAATCTTGGAGAACAAGAGAACTCACTTGCAGACATGCCTTTTTGTACGATCCCAGACAAGACAGCATTTAACTCTTATAAACTCCACGTGGCTCTGACACTGCCAGCTTGAAAATGGTTTCTTGTTCCCCTGCTCACAGCTCCCCACCAGCACCAGGACTGCTCTGACACAGTGGCAGACAGGCACACGTCACTTTCTGTCCTTTTTAATGACTTTTTAATCCCCTGACCCACCTGCCCGTGCGCTGCAGCTCCTCGCAGTCCCCGTGGCCGCCGCCGCCGTGCCCACCGTCGTGAGGGGTGTCCCCGTTCATCTGCAGGTTCTCCCCACCAGAGTACATGTTTTTCCTGGGAATGTCAGAAGGACCAAGAAGAACACAGTTAAGCTACCATGTGCCTACATCACCCTAAAAGGTACAGAATTGCTGGAACATCCGCCCTCCCGCTACTAAGGAAGACCTGAAATACCTCCAAGACTTTCTAAACAGGGACAGACAGCTGCAGGTCGCTCAATAAATACCCCCGGTGCAACCAGAGCACCGGCTCTTCCCATCACCTTTTCAGACCTGATGCCCACTGTCCTTCATCATGGACACTGTCTCCTGCTATTACCTCTTATCTGAAGAAGGGAGAGACTTGGGGGGCTCTATCCTGATGGCTGGATCCCATTCCCCAGGGGGGAGCACAATGACTTCATCCAGAAACTCATCGATGCCTGCAATCAGGTCCTGCCTGTCCTTGGCTTTATAGGCAATGTCGTGGAATACCTGAAAGGAAAAGAGAGATTCCACATGGAAAAGGTTTGCATTTTCCGTAGCCCAGACTCCAGAGGCAGCTGCCTAGTTTTGTCCTACAAAACCAACTTAATTCCTTCTCAAAAACCTCTGAAGAAATATCAGGACATTTGGCATGAGGAGGTGTGACCCTCAGAAAAGCCCTTTTCTTTGACTGGATGATGAGAGAGATTCTTTTCTTGCAGGCATGCTTCTAATTTTAAGCAAAACATACATTTTTAACCTTTAAAAATATTACTAAAGCAATCATTTATTTCTTTATCCAAAAAACCCCCAGTCCTCTACATAAGGAGTTTCAATTTGAGAAGACATTTTTGCAAAGCCGCCTACTTGGTCTATCAAACCCAGGTTCATTTTCAACTCTGTGACATAGAAATAATGACAATATTTACTCAAAAATAACACCATAAACTAGTTCTAGTGAAAGTCTTGGTATTACTGATGAATAACAACTGAGAGAAGAGGGGGAAAAGGGCATTGATGCTGAATTTTATGGGATTCTTTTGGACAATGTGGAGAGGAGGTGGATCAGTGCATGTGACAGAGGAGCTGGTGGAGGGAGGGGACTTTGGGGCTACGAAAACCAGACTATTGAGTGACAGAAACCAGAAGAGCTGAGAGCAGATGAGCTGTAATTAAGGGAACTGTACGAGAGCAGAACAACACCAAAAAGCAAAGATCATGTGAATCAGCCCCCGGTGAGCAGAGCCCGAGGGACACTGGAGGAAAAGAGCCATAAGTGAATCCTGAAAGCCCAGTCACCCCAGCAAGGTGGATGGTGAGCCAGGAATGGCCAGCTGCTCCTGGATAAATGTATAAGCACTGTCGGAGCGAAGACGCGCTCGGGATACAGTGCCACACACAGCAGCGTGTCCTGGGGGGAACCAGTCCTGCAGTGACTACCTGAAGCGTGGCTGCGGGATACTGGGATGGTGAAATGGGACACAAGGCACAGAGCATGGCAGAATTAATTTAACAATTATTTCACAGTTGATTTGCAAGAGTGATTGCCAGCAGGAAAACACACACTGTGCACAAACGCCTCCTCTAGCCACGCTTTGACAAAAACATGAGGCCAGAGGCAATAATTATGTCCACAGATGGAATCAGGAGGTGACACTTGGATATTCCAGCTTTATGTGAATGCTCAATCATGTCAACCAGACTGGAGGAATGGACATCACTACTTGGGAGAACCCCTTTCCCACGGGAGATGCCAGGACACCTACCTCATCCGACATCAGCGTGGCGATGGCTCGGCCGATCTCATGGTAGGACTTTGCTTTGCCCTTCGGTCCCAGCAGAATGAAGAGAAATCTGAAAAAACCAAGAGATTGTTCCCATTTAGGATGGCAAAACAAATTGCTTATTATTTATACAACAATAGACAGCAATATGGCTTCAAAAAGCTCTGGTTCTTGTTAGGGATGCAGAGGCTGCCAGCAGCCTCCAGCTACCTCGGGAGCAGAGGTTACACCCTGCGGCCCATCATGTCCTGTGCAACACAGAAAGCCTGTCCACCTCCACAGGGACTTGTTTCATGGAACCACAGAATAGTTTGGGCTGGAAATGACACTATGATACCGAAAAGCAGCAGAGACTAACTTCTTAACACCGATTTGTAGGTGTTAAAAGGACATTCTTTATTCAGTGCTGGACGTTTGGAGGAGAGCTCCTCTAATCGAATATGCCAAATGACAGATAGCCAGGGCTCTTTCTTACACATCCTGTTTACATATTCATTAGATGTTCTTGCTTACTTAATGCATATTCATTAGTTTTCCTTACACAGTCACATCCCCTTTGGAAGTCCTTTTTTGGTCCTTCCGGGTCTTGTCATCTGGACCTCAGTTCTTGAGCAGGCACAGCATTATTGTGTTTCACCAAAAACTGTAACGTTTGTTCTTTATCTTGCTTGGGTACACAGAGCTTAGTTTACATCCTGTTTGTTTGAGTTACATCCCTTATCTAATTCTCTAGGACTTCTCTAAGATGATATTGCTCCTTATTTGGGCATTCTGGGATCCTGTGAGTAAAGTTTCTATTTCTCTTGTCACCTAAATGCCATCTAGTTCCAACCCCTGACACCTTCCACTAGTCCAGGTTGCTCCAAGTCCCATCCAACCTGGCCCTGGACACTTAATTTCTTACATGATCTCTCTGCACAGCAACTACATCCAAGTCACTGCTGATGAGCTGGAAAAACACTATGATATGAAACCTTTGTCAGTGCAAACATACTGATGAAATAACCTCACTAGAAGTACCTCTCCCCTTGCAAGCACTGGATTAAGTATTATTTTAGCTCCCTAAAGCAAAATACTGTGAGGTACTAAGTCAAATGGCTTATGAGGAGTATTATATCCAAACAAGTAGACTTTCTATTTAAAAAATTTAGAGTCCTATATAAAAAAAAAAAAAGGCAGCAAGTGATAGGACAGGATCCATAAATACATACTGATTGGCATTACTACATAACACTTCTTACTCGAGTTCTTCACAAGGTGTTCAAGTGTTTTACTTGAGGTTCACATGGAGGTGAGTAAGCCACACACGCCCAGGTTATGTCCCCTGCTCTCCTCCCACCTCCTGGAACCTTCCCTGTTTCACCAGTTATTATAAAACAACATTCAAGACAAACTGTTCCTCAGCCAGCTCTTTCCAAACTCTGAGATGCAACATAGCCAAAGACATGAATTTTAAAAAAGGAGTTCATAACTTCAGGAGTTGCTGCGTGGCATTCTCCTGGTGTTCCAGGGGAACCAGGCATTTTCATGACCGTCTTCTGCAATAATTCCACCAGCTGGATCTCTTCCAGCACAAAGCAGCAGCACCTGAATGCTCCTGCACTACTAAAACACTCTGGGAAAGCAAGCAGTATGTGGCATTTTCCAAATTCTTTGTCCTAACTCAGCAACAGGATGTACGAGCCCAGTAACCTTGGATTAGGGGGCAGACACCCGGCTGTGGTCAGCCCAGGAGACAGGGTCATCCCGTGTCTCATCCCCTTGTCCTTGTCCCCAAAACAAGAAAAAAAAGAGGAAGAGAAACTAAACCAAGATCTGAGTCCAGCCTGCTCATCCATGCCTCCAGCCTGCAGCAAAAGCAGCAAATCCATAAGGGTTAAAGGCATCTGAAAAAAGGAATCTCAGACAATTGTGCCTTTGCAGTGAAAAGCTTCAGTCAGGAGGCCTGGGAGGAGAACCTGATGCTGGATCTGCCACACGCTTCCCAAGTGACCTTTGGGCAAGTTACTTCACTTCACCTGAGACCTGCAGACACAGGCCCTTCCCAGCACTGCACACCAGACTGTGCAAGTCTGTGCAGCTTATCTCCATAAAACATCTCCTCCTTGCTCATTCCCCTTCATTTTCCCCATCACCATTCCATTAACCAGCAGCCTTGAACACAGGACTGTGAATTTCCCTGAGGAAAACACAAAGCTCCTTCTCTTGTGCTGTCCAGAGGGGCAGCAGCCATGCCTAAGCCATGCTGCAAGCTCAGGGCTTCTTCAAACGAGGAGTCCTCAGTGCTGTGGGATTAAATCTAACATGAGAAAACCAGAGGTTTTAAAAGGTTTTTATCAATCTGACCAGTAAAAAGAAAGCTCAGGAAAGGCTGGGATATCTCAATTCCAATTGCATATCCCTAATTTTTATTACCAGGGCTGTATGAATATACCTGGTGGAGATAATTTTTCTGAGGAGTTTGTGAGATCTTCCTGGATTCTTTTAAGTAAAAATTTGCTTTTAAGTAAAGGAAATACTTAAAATGCTTTGCAAGAAAGCATGAAGAAAAAAAGTGCCCAGCTTGGGTGGCGTGGTGTCCACAACTTTAGCAGGAAATCGATAATTTAACAAGATAAGAGGAGAAGCCCCACGGGAGAGAGGGGTGGGCATGGCAGAGGCTCCAGTTTCAGCATCCTGTGGAGTCTGCGGGCTTTAAGTGCAGGTTCACAGCAGGAACCAGGGCACGGGAGGAGATGCTCCATCACAGCTCCTCGGGCCCTGAGGGGATTTCCTTGATTGAATTTCGGAGGATGCAGCCATTGCAAATGGCTCTTCATCACTCATGAAAGCCATCTAATGAGCCTCCCTGCTTTGATTAGGGCCAGCATTTGCTTTGGAGGACAGCAAATGGATAATACTATTTCCTGGGAAAAATGCTGGCATGGAAGGACATATTGCCTTGATTAATGCTATTGAGTCATGAGGCTGCCCAGCAATCCTGGATCCAACTTCCCAGCTCCCACCACCACAGCAAACAATACCTAATTTTACATCTGCGGAAAAGCACTCGGAGGCGTGTTTAAAAAATAGTCAGTGGAATTGGACTTGGGAGCTCAAATAGTGAAGCACACAGAGCCCAGGAATGCTGAGAAATGAGTAACTTGCTACAAAATGAAGCCTCTTCTGTGTCCCCCACACTCCTACCTGAATACCCAGCATGTGCAAACAGTTGTTGATGTGGCTGTAAGAAACCACTTCATGAAAATCCAAGAAATACAAACACTGCTACTACAATTAAAGGGCAAAGCTAGATCCTCTTTTCCCTTTGTCTGGTACACAGAAACAAGGCATAGATTCCAAGAGCCACGTAACTTCCATTCCATGCAAGGGCTGTGATATTACTATGAGTTCACACAGGGCAGCTCAGACAGCCTGGCATATTCAAGCAGTGACTTCAAATATTTAAGAACACAAGATACGTGGCGGTTTGTGAGACTCAGATTAACTTGCAACACGAGTCACAATAAATAAAATATTTATCTGGCATTTTTCCCTCAGCCATTATGCGTTACAAAGCCACCGGCCCCAATAGAATTGTATGTCCCAGATTACCCGAATATTTTTTTTGCCCCAGCAGGGACAGAATTGAATCCTTCATCTGATCTGAGCTGAAGAGGAACAATATGTACAGCAAAAATGTGCAGGGGGAATCTGGGATCCATACAGAAGGGGAAGGAAGAAAGCCCCAGGTGTTAAATGTGACACTGACAGTGCTCTTTACTTGAGCTGCAAGTTTCTGTAATGTTTTACTTATAACCAAACTCAGGACCTGAAAATTATGAAGCAGCATCAGTGTGTTTTGTCACTTTACACCACCAATCCTGACCATTATCCATGTCACAGGATGGAAAGCAGTGGAGAAGACCTCCTCCTGGCCCGGTGTTTTTACTGTGAGAAGGTTTTTACTTGAAGGGGCAGGTCCCTGGGGGTTCCCTTACCGGGTGGGCACGGGGACCTCGGTGAGCGCTCCCAGCATGACAGCCTGCTGCAGCCGCACGAAGGCGATGAAGGGGCTCTCCAGGAAATCCACCTCCCCCACCAGCACGTTGGAGGCCTCAGCGTCACGGGGCAACTTCTTCATGAATTTATTCTTCAGCTGCAGCAGTGAGAGAGGAAGGAAAAGAAAGCTGAGTGGTGTTAGGCATGTTCTTCTCATCTCTGCCCCTCTGTACTGTAAGTGCGCGCACTCCGCAACGCAAATCCTCAGGCTGACAAAGGTGAGCTAATTCCAACTCTGGAGAAATGTCAGCGACAGGGAATGAGAAAACAGTGTGGCAGCAGCCGCCGAGTTCTAAAAATCAGCCTCTGCGAGACGCCTTTGTCTGAACTTGGGAAGTGGCAGAATTAATTTGGAGTTGGAGGCTTCTGAAAACCCTGCCCTTAGCTGGTTCCCCATCCGCCCCCTCTCCCTGGGTGATCTCTGGAGATGCTCTGTGTGTGCCTGGCGACGGGTGAATGGAGAGGGAGGATGTACTGCCAGGAACACCAATGGGGCAGGGGCAGTGGGGGGGACTGGGAACTTCCTGGGAAGTGGGAACTGGGCTATGAATCCCTAATGAGCTGTGCCAGGCAACTCAAGGAAGGACAAAAATGGAAAAAGTCTCAGGAAAAGGCATCCACTGATTAAGCAGGAAGAAACTGCTGGAACCATCCTACCCCTGCGTGCTTCAGTCAGGATCACCACCAGATGAAATAGTAAATAAGCATCAAGGAGCTCTGTGCAGAAAGCCTGGAAAAGTGCTACCAGTTTTTCCATAGACAGTGTTTGGGAGGATAGTGGTGGTTAAAAAAAACAATGGGAAGGTGGCAAATCCACAACAATCATTCAACTTGGCTCAACGGATTGGCCACGTTGCTGAACAAGGATGGTTCAGCAACACCAGGCCTGGTTTGAACACATGGCCCAAACCCAGGTGATTTTCTGAGCCAGAACCAACCTGCAGAGTCTCCACTCCTGTGACTGCCCAGCTCCCAGTGCCAAAGGCTCCGGCCCCTTCAGTCTCCCCTCGCCCAGCACAGCAAACCACCGTGACTAATTTCAAAGAGCTGCTATTATAGTGGGGGTTTTTAGCTCCAAATGAGTTTTGCAGCACCACTCACCACTTTCCTAAATCATTTATCAGACAGGTGACGAGAAGGGTGCAGTCAGCACTTAAAATCCATTCTGAACCGTTCTCTGAAGCAGCTTAGGAAAGATATAAGTCCTCTGCAGCACCCGGGAGCAGGGAGGGAGAAGGGAGCTTCACTTTCCCCTGCACTCTGCCAAATTGAGCATCCTTCCAACCTGACCACTAATGCTGAAGGCCACAGGTCCCCTGCACTGTACTTGCAAAAAGGCACAGCAACCTGAAAATCCCAATTTCCTTAAATGTACACTCCCATCATCATCACTTCGGATCGATCGGAAATGAAAGCAGCTCCTAAGTACACACTCCTAAGTAGCACTTAAGGAAGGTTAATTCCCCCAGGAATTTGAACCTGCCTCTGTCTCTCTGCTTTTTGTATCTGCTCACACATAGCTTACAGTCTTTGCCATAAGTTATTCCATGAACACCTGCCTCAAGGGTACCTTCCAGGCTGCTCCATCACCCAGGGATACTTTAGCAGTGCACTGTGGATTTGGGGAGAAACCAGGCAAGCAAAACTGCTCTCCGCATCAAAAAAAAACGGCCAAAGGAAAGGAAATTCCAGTTAACTAAACTGCCTAGAAACTGTTCCTTCTCTCCAGAAAGGTGGCAGTGATCTGTACTGGAAAACAGTAATTTCTATTGGAGCACCATGGAGTGAAAGTAGGTCACCCAGGCTGACAGAACTCAAAATTGGGAATGTCCGCTTGCTACTGTGAAGGTGAGGAGATGTTCAAACAGGAAAAGCAGCAAATGGCTCCCACCATCAATCACTGGACTGCATTCCCAAGAGTGGGATGCTGCCAGTGCCCTCCCCATCCACCGGTCCCCGGGAAAGGCAGGAGGGTTTCTCTCAACAAGGCCAATTTCTTTTTTAACTGCAGTGCTGGTTTTGGCATAGATCCCCTGTTGATATGGAAACACTGGTTTGAATACACAGTGCCCACACCACAACAAATAGGGAGGGTTTTGTGCCTCCCTCTCACTGACCATATTCATTCAGAGCCAGGTTTGTCCCACTTCCAAGCCCTTGGGAAGCGGAGATAACGCCATGTCAGGAAACTCCCCTTAAATCAACATACATTCCCTTTCTATATGCTGTTGCATCAGCTCAGGAATACCAGGTCCCTGGGAAAACAGATTTTTCTTTCATGTCCCTTCATTTCTGTTGAGCACTGGAGGAGTCCTGGTGGTTCAGCCACTTGGAGCTGCCAAGGACATTCTAATAGAGCATGGCCAAAGGATTTCTCATGAGAGGAGGGAGAGGAGTGGGAACAGCAGTAGGAACTTCCCCAGCCTCCTATGGTCTGCTGGCACCATAGCACCAGAGGACTCCTTTCAACCCCTTTGCTTCACACATAAGCTGAAAAAAATAGCCTTAAATGTTTTTGAATTACTAAGCTGTGGCTGCCCCATCCTTGGAAGTGTCCAAGGCCAGGCTGGATGGGGCTTGGGGAAACCCGGGATAATGGAATGTGTCCCTGCCCACGGAAGGGTTGCAGAACAAGATGAGCTTTAAGGTCTCTTCCAACTCAAACCAGTCTGGGATTCTGTGAATACAGAGTTAAAGAAAAACTTGATCCAAGAACTTGACCTTCAAGAGTCACAGGAATTCTACTGCCTTGAGAAGTCCTGGTTTTATGGACACTGCACCGACACCACTGATGTATCTGGCAGTAGAGAGCTGGGAGGCCAGGAGAGAGCAAGAAGTCTAGATGCTCAAGTATTAATTGGAAAACAGAAGAGAAGAATAAATTGTCCCAAAGTGCCACTACTTGTCTCTCCAGCTGCGAATGTCCAGGGCATTACCTGCAGCCAACATCTCCTAAAATAAAACAAATGGAGGCAAATCCCTTCTCCGTGCTGCGACCTCGGGAGCAGTGCTCTGCCAATACAAACACAATGAAAGGGAATACAGCTCCTCTTCCCTAATTATCCTTATAAAACACCAAACAAGCCCAAAACAAAGACATGACAAAACAGCAACCCCCAAATCCGTGGGCTGCTACTGAAGCTGTTTCTCACTGGAGTGGTTTGAGTCAGGGCCCTGCCGGCTCCTGCAGGACTCTGGGGGTGCTGAGCCAGCCTCTTTGCAATCCCAAAGGATCAAGCCATCATTCCCATGGCACAGAGAGCTGGCTGATGAAAACTACCTGATTCAGTATTCATAAATAACACCCCTGAGCCAGGCAGAGCTGTCTGGCACCACTGGGAGGGCAGCAGGAGGGATAAGTCCAGGAGGATTCTCTGACAGATCAGATCTCTGACAAGCAACTGTCCAAGGGGCACGAGCCCATGTGAAACCTGAACCTTACAACATATCCAGAGGAAAGGAGCAGGGAAGCCACAGATTAAAGGAGCATTCTGGCTACAAAATACCTATATTGTCAATTGCACCATTCCAATTAGCATTAAAGGTTGCAAAACTGAAAATTAAGGATGTAGGAAGTCAGGAAAGTTACTGAAGGTGCAGAGAAGTTTGCTCAGGGCCTTTCTTCCTTTAAAGCATGGGGACACAATCCTCTATCTGTGCAAAACCAGGGACTGATTAAGGATGTAGGAAGGCAGTCCTGTTCCAAGCAACTCTTGTAAACTGACCTCACCTGCTGCAATTCTTACACACGTGAATAAATAAAAATCGGAATATTGTGTGTCTCCAGCAGACTCCCACCTCCCTGTATGGCTTCACTAACTGTCCAGTTCCCAGATGGGATGCCCAAATAACAAAAGCCAGTCACTCTCCTGCCAAAGCAAGAAAACCTGTTCCCTTTCCAGCTCCTGTTGTGGTAACACGATGGATTATTGCTGAGCCCCCCGTATGGCACGCTGAGTTTTGCTCAAGGGAGTTGCCAGGCATCACCACAATGCCACAAACTTTATCAAGGCAGGAGTCTGAGTCAGCCAGCAACAAAAACTGAGCTCTAAGGTGATTTCTCAAGGCGTAGGGGACACGGCTCCCACTGTGCAAAGTTCATCGGCAGGACATGGGCTAATTAACTGAGAGGCTTTTTGGAACTCGACACTTATCAAGTAATGGTTCTCACTACCAACAGCCAGGCATTATCTACATTGGAAGTTATAAACTTTGGAGTGTGCTCCCAGACTGGATTTATTAACAGATTTCCCTATTAGTGCTACCGAAACATCTATTTTTATACCCAGTTCTCCACAAAAAGTCCATTATCTGTATGTCTAGAGACACTGGAGCAGGAGGGGCGATGGGGCCTGTCTGCACTGCTGAGAGCTGGGAAGCTGCTGTAGTGTTCAGCCCCAGCTTTGGACTGGTCTAGCTATAAAACCCCAGTCATAATGGGACTAAAAATATAAACCAGCAGTTTGTCCAACAACAAAAAGCTGGTTTACAATCTTCCTTTTTCCCCAGGTGTGGCTGTGTGAATTTAAAGGAAACAGGTATTTTGGAAACCCAGGCTACAACAGTGCATGACAATGAGGTCAGTGCAAAACAGGCTGCCCCCCTTCTCTTTCCATGAAGGTATATTTATTTATGCGAATATCTATTTATTTTTGAAATATAATTACTCTGAACTCACTTTTCTGCTTTGATTATGTTGCTGTGCTCCTTTAAGGCTGTACCTACAGAAGGCTGTGACCAGCCCTCATTGAAGGACTGGAGTCATCCTCAACTGGCCAGCAATGCTGTGTTACCCAAATAATTTTCCAAAGGGGCTCTCATTTGCATTCAGAATCTCCAAGGGACTAGGGAATGCTGAAAGACATGGGCAAAAAAAAGAGATTCTCCGAAAGAAACAGCCGGGCTTTGAGAATAACCCACTTTTTGAACCCAGACAAAAGGTTTTTTGAAACTTGCACAGAGACCTCATTCAGCCACCAGTTTTCTACGAGTCCTCAGAGCCGGCAGCCTTCGGAAAGGAAGGAAGCACACACAAAGACAGCCCGTACGCCGTACCACAAACGTTACCCTAGTCTAAGAAAGGGGTCAGATCCATGGAGACTCAGTACTAAAGGCCAATTTTAACTTCATTACTCCACTTCAGAGCTGCCCTTCCATGTTACCTGTCAGCACAGTCACCTTCCCTGTGGCATCAGCTGCTGCAGCAGGGACACGTGTCCCCTGCATGCTCCTGCTCTATCCCACAGTCCCTGTGAACACTCATCCTGGGGTGCTGCAGGATCCCTGTAACTCTTCAGCAGGAAGAGGATCAAAATCCCATCAGTCCCTGCATACTTTCTTTCCTTTCTCATGGGTATCAGCAAGATGCAGTGCATGTGGTGTCACTTCCTTCAGACCTTGTAAGAGTTTAACCTGCTGTTTTCAAGGGCTGGTACTTAAAAAGTGGAGGATCCAGTCAGAGGACTCAAAAATGCTCGTTCACCCTCTTCTTTGTCAGTGCTAAGGTACAGAGAGCCCTTTCCCCAACACCCAGCTCCTCTCCACACACATCCTCAAGTGAAGACTGGACCTGGAGCTTACCTGGTCCTTCTCAGGTTTGTCTGAGATGTCGTTGAGGCTGGTAGAAGTCAGGTTTCGGTGAGCCATGGCTGGGCTGCCTGTAGGAACAAGGTCAACACAAGTTAAAGCACCCGTTTGGATCTGGTCAGAACACAGAGGCTCAGGCTACAGCAACACCTTTCCTTGGGAGGCTGATGGGGGGGAATTCCAGACCCTGACAGGCTGCTTTCTGTCACTTGACGTGGCACATGGGAGATTTAAGATGCTAATGCTCCATCATCTCTGACTCACAGCGTTCCTGTGACTCCCAGGACAGCAAAAGAGTCCAATGACCTTCCATAACTCCTGCCTGTGGGAGAAAAAGCAAAGCAGCACTAGGCTGCTGACACTGATGGTGCTGGGTCACCCAGGACCCACCACAAATCCATCCCTCCACAGTGCTGGGACCTTCCAAGGGTGCAAATCCCTCACCTCAGCTTTTCCATGTGGATGGCACCTGCCCTCCTTAGCATCCCAGACATTGTACACAGCTCACACAGAGAGGGAGAGTGGCAGCTCCTGGTCCTTCAAATCAGCCCCTAATAAACATCTCCCTCGCTCCAGTGAGCCCATTAACTAAACTCATGAACCTTAAGCAATGCACTGATTAGAACAACGTGTGCACCACACTGACAGGACAAAAGTCACCAATTCCTGACACCAAATTCACCAGGGAGGCAAAGACAATCCCCAGAGATACAGCAGAATAACTAAATTAAAAAAACCCAAACCCACCAAAACACAAACAACCAACAAACCAATATGTTTTAAGACAATATTGACTTGATATTCACACTAAAAGGAATGTCCAAGTTCTTAGTGCTCATCAGCTGCCAGCACAAACAAACTCAATAATAAAGCAGCACCAGGACTGAAAAACCAAAGGAGCGTGAAGAAAAAGCTCTGAACTCCCCAGAGTTGGGTTATCTTTACAACACAGGGGTAGACTGAAAGTATTCCTTCTTGTGAGCCACCTGGAACCACACTGTACCTGCTGACACTGTGAGTTCCTGCCATGTCCAGGAACACTGGCACATTGGCACAGCTGAAGCCAAGCACAATTAGATAAATCAGATGTTACAAAAGGCAGAACAGTCCAGCTCATCCCTGAGAGATCAAGCCGACAGCCTATTTTTGAGGTTAATTTATATGGAAATTAAAATATTCAAACCCCTTTAACTGCCAAAGAATACTTCTCTAAATGAAAAAAATGCCACCGGAGAGCTTAGACCCCCCCCTCCTCGCAGGGGGAGCGTGGCCTCACCCACCTGCTTCATTCCAGATGAAAGAAAAAAGGAAAACAGAGTGAAACAGAGCAGTGGAGAGGACAGTGGGGATAACACAAACAGCCAGAGCAGCCCCATTCCCCATGGAACACATCCTTGCTCTTCCCACTGTTAGTGCAGCAGCAAGCGTTAGGAGCCCGGCTGGGGCAAGTTCCCTCCTCCTCTCCTGGCCCCCAGCCCTGAGCCCGCCCTGAGCCCTGCCCGGGACTTACTGAGCCATCCCACGCTGGGGCTGCGCTGCACTCCCAGTTCATCATCCAAGGTGCGGGTGGCCAGGCAGGGCACGGAGCTCTCGAGCGGGCTGCGTGCTTGTGCCCGGCAAGCAGGAGACAGGAGCAGCAGCAAAGAGCAGGAAGAGAGCAAAGGGGAAAAGTTAAAAAGAAAAGAAAATGAAATTATGCAAGGAAGAAAGGCTGGAGCAGCAGCAGAAGGGAGGCCAGGCAAGGAGAGAGTTTGACGTGCACGGTGCGGTGACCAAAGCCCACTCATTTAGATCCCAACATCTCCTCCGCGGCTCCATCTTGGCAGGGCCGGAGCCAGCTTTCCATCCCTGGTGTCTTAAACTGAGGCATCTCGGAAGCAGAGCTCAAGGAAGTGAATGAGCAGCTGCAGCAGTGCTGGTGGTGCTGAGCAGTCCCAGGATGCAGCACCATCAGTAACAACAGGTTTTTGGCAACAAAAATCAGGTCACATCCCTGCAGGAGCCAACTTCAAGCACCCTGACCCCATGCATACATACCCAGGCACACCAATCCAGGCTTGGAGATGCCCACCTTAGTCTGCAATGCTTCCAGCCATGCCAATACATACCCTGTTTCCAAGTGTTCCTTGGAAAACATCTCACTTCTGACTTCAACTCCTCTCCTCTGTGCTGATATTATTCAGCTGGTGCCATTATTAACTCTCTAAAGGGACTGAGGGTGCAGTTCATATGAAAAAACAACAACACTGAACTGACTAAAGCTGAACCCAGAGGAGCTATGGCTGCCCCATCCCTGGAAGTGTCCAAGGCCAGGTTGGATAGGGCTTGGAGCAACCTGGTCTAGTGGAATACATAGAATAAAGACTTCAGAGAGGTTTTCAACTTGCAGCCAGGTACCCTCCTCTCCGTGCATCAGCCAGCACTGTGCAGACTGCCTGTTATTTCAAGTCAGCTGTTTCCAAACCCCGCTGTCGGCACAGTGTGAACTAACACGGCTCAGGAGGAGTTTGGGCAGCACAGGCAGCACCCACGCGGCGATGGGACCGTGCCATTATTTATGGTGGTTAAACACACACACTTCAACACATCACAGTTTTCTACAGCCTCTGCCAGCTTGTGTTTAGTAGGAGTCGATGGTTTTCTCGCTTGCCAAAGGCTCCCACAGGTGTTAATTTATACGAAATGCTGGCAGGCTCTGAGAGAAAAATGTCAAAAATGGATAGCAAATGTCATCACAGAAGGCTGGTAAATATTGATCAGGCAGACCTCAGGCACCTGCAGAAGGGACAGTGACCACACAGCCCACGTTATACCATGGCAAGGCCCAAGGTGTGCCAGCTGGAGAGCTCCAGCCCACGTGTCACGTACTGCTCCAGGGCTCCAGGACAAGGACTGTGCCAGGAAGGGACACAAAGAACTGGTACAAAGCCACTCAGCAAAACCAGACACACACCTGTCAAAAATCCCTGCAGGAGTTCCATCAACATGAACAATCAACATGTGTAAAAAAGAACATTTTGGAGCCCCTGAGACTTCAGTTCTTTAAGTGCTCTGAACGAAGTGAGGTACGGGCACCTCAGGATCTTCGAGAGCCATGGCTCAGGGGATATTTCCAGATTTCAGATCTAACAAATAGATCCCATCCCTGGAAGTGTCCAAGGCCAGGTTGGACAGGCTTGGAGCAGCCTGGTCTGGCAGAAGGTGTCCCTGCTGAGCCAGCTGAGCAGGGCAGCAGCTACACCAGCCCGTAAAGCTGTTGTACCTGGGGAGGAGGATGCTCAGAGGGTCCCACAGACCCAGAGGCAGCATCAATATTGGATGGAAGTTTCACTGACACTGCAATGAAAGCAAGCACCTACCTGGAAAAGAACTGGAGGGAAATTTAGGAGCGCTTGGGGCTGGAGGCATGTGCATTATGGTGATTAGCCATGTTGAGAGACAGCTGCACTCCTGTTGGCCTCATTAAATTTTTATCTGTCTAAAGGACATGAGAGGCACTCATTGAATCTGAGGTAGAACTTGATCGAACACGTTCTGGAGTTACTTTTTCATTGAAGTGTAAATAATAAATAACAGTAACAACTATTCATGAGGTATTTCCCTCTGTATGTCATTCTTGCCCTCCTAAAGTCTCAAAGCACTTGAGCTGTCATGGGATATAATGTGTTATATATAAACATCCCAGGTGGGGGAACAGAGGCAGAACAACATAAAAGGAGTGGCTGAAGGCCAGAGCCAGGATAGAATTCCTGGAGATTAATCCAGCTTGAGCCAGGATCTGCAAAGCCCTTTTAAACAGGAACAAGAAATGACTGAAATTGAAATCACTTAAAATCCAAGTAAAGGATGCCCATAGCCACGAAAAATGAGCAAGGGCTGAGTGAAAACATGAGGACTCATCTGGCCAAGCTGAGCCCTTCCCCAGAGCCAGAATTTCCTTGCTGTGCTTCCCAGAACCCAGTCCCTCCTGCAGGGATATTCACCTAGAACATTCCCTCGGTTCATGTTATTGCATGTTCAGGTTATTCGCTCAATCACTGTGTTATCAAGGCACTTGTACATGACAAGAGGCACCATCAAGAGCAATAAATATTCTTCACAGGCACATACACTCCTGTTGCAAAAGGAAAGGATGATCCAAAGTAGGAAACATTAATGAAGTGTGATAACAGGTTAGAGAGAAGTGTTAGGGTGAGTTGTAGCAGCAGAACGCAGCAAGCTCAGAGGCCTTCGGTGGAGCAAGAAGAAAAGAATTTCTTTGCTTGCTTTTATTCCTGGGTATTTTAAAATGGCAACTCTTAGCCCAGTTCCAGGCTGCCACAGGAGACAGTTGAGAGGCTTAAAACTACTCTTTTTTCCTTATCATAAGTAAGAAGACCCCAAATCTCCATGCAGGAGCAAGTACAGTCAGTGCCCAGGCCTCTGCAGCTGTCTGCATCCACACACACACACATACACATTTAGGGACACCACTACCAACACAGCACTACCTATTACACCCTTTTTAGAGACAAAAAAGAGACATAGTCACGACACACACCACAAAACCAATTTAGGACGAATAAAGCAAGATGGAAATCAGCTTTACCCCACTGGACAGTGATTGTACAGCAATAAAATGCAAGCTAGAGGTTACTGCCAGCTTATTTTTGATTCGGAGTGCCACCGACACCGTCTGTTACAGACATGGAACGTGCATGGAAGCTTCATCTCTGCCCAAACGTTTCAGCTGACCGGCCTTTTAGGTCCAGGCCCCATCAGAGTTTTTTGTAAATCCCTCTTTCCTGTCGCTGCTCCTACATCATCTCCTACACGCAGCTGGAAGGGCATCCCTCTGCCTTCTCCTCTGCTGCCTCCTGCCCTCCTGTCCCTCTCAGTCCAGTGAAGATGTGGTTAGAGCGCCGTGCCAGGGCCAAAGCAGCCTCCAGAGCCCACTGCTGATGTGCCATCAGCATGGGTCTCGCTACGCTACTCGGGGTTAGAGAAGCATTGTCAGGGCCACGCAGTTAGTTCTGGGCTGGGTTGGGTGGGTTGCTGTGACAGGGAAGGCTATAGCCACTTAGCCTCTGCATTACCATTATCGGGGTTGGAAAACATCCTACTTGCACTGGAGACGGTCTTTCCAATGTCAGCCAGCGAGCGCAGGTTGGATTTCTTGGTCTGGTGCCGGTGCTTCCTGAGCAGCGTGTAGGTGACCTTGTCCTTCAGTTCGGGTTTCAGCAGCCCCGTCTCGATCTGATTGTCAACGATCATCTCTGTGGCAGGCACAGGAAGGGCGGGGGAGAGGAGGGAAAGATCAACCACAGAGCTCAAAACTCAGCTGCTTCCAGGGAGAGCAGGGAGAGAGGGGTGGATTGTTTTCACCCCATCTTTTTGAGGGCTTTGCTTGCCATCTCAAAACCAGGTTTTATTTTTCTGGAAGTCTCTTTTAGACGCTTCTTTTGAAAAGTAACACAAGCATTTCCATGCAGTGCGAGCCACCAACACACACGTATTGCACTGAGTCTCCCTTCTGCTATTTCCTACATGCCACAAATCCTATTTCAAACCACCTGTGCCCAGGGTAAGCTGGTTTTGAGTTCAAGAAGGGAATCAGTTCTGAGCCTAGATTTTCATGAAGAAGCTACAACTCTGTGGCAAGTGCCATTGTGCTCCCAAAAATCACATGGAAAAACTTCAATCAGATTCAACAAGGCCCGAGTTCACCTCAGAGGCCCCCAGTAAAACCTAATCTCAGGACAGGAAAAAATGCTGGAGATGAACAACTAATTAAATCACTCACTTGCAGGACTGAAGTGATGGCAACTACAACCGGCAGAACTTGCTCTAATTGCCACAGGATGAGCTGCATGGCTTTGCCTTTCGCAGAATCACCAGGAGAAAAGGCTCCCAGCCCCCTCAAAGCCTGCTCACTTCCCACCAATTCCCTCCTTTCTGCTGCCCTATCCCAGAGGAAAAAGGCAAAAAGGTCACCAGATGTATGAAGGATCTCCACTGTGCATTAAATCTCACACGAAGTCATTCCTTGATGACTTGAATTCACGCGCTGTCCCCCGAGGACAAGTGGCAGCTCTTATTTGTCTGCTGGTAACTTTTATTTGTGCTAATAATAAAAGTTATGGGAAGGGGGAGGCAGAACACACATCACATTTGCTAACTCAGTGAGTCAGAAAGTCATCCTCTGCGTGCTGCCCGAGAATTAGTGCCTCTCCAAATGCCTAGGGAAGAGACTACTTGTTCCTCCCAAATTAGGACAAGGGCGGGTACATGCACGTAGGTACCTTTACAAAAATGTTCAGGAAAAGGCTGATTTTTGTAAAGTGTCATTTTTCTACAGGCTTTTCTTGTTCGTGGCTTTGGTTAGTGATTTTTGGAATATTTTCTTCAGAACCTTCATTAAGTTTATCCTTCTTTATCTGGCATCTTCCCTTCCCTCTTCTGGACATAACACAAACAACAAAGAGAGCTTTTCTTTGGAGTTTTCTTTTCCTGCATGTCACTACCAGACACCAGCCAAATGATCATGATTAAATCATCCTGGAAATCCAGTCCTGGACATCCCTACCTGTCTGATTAAGGGTCTGGACCAGCAAAAATACCCTGCTCAGGACAGTGTCACAGTGTCACAGCAACAGCAGTCACTGAGGTGTAATTTAATCTCCCAGGAATTAGATTTAATTTGGAAATTGAAGTAGGAGATTGAAGGTGACACCTCGAAGGGACTTCAAAAGGAAATCTAATGTTTGAGGGTTTAAGGTTCCAGACCACAGACATCAGCTGCTGCTTCTGAAGCAGGTTCAGCTTCAGCCTAAAAGTTCAGAGGTTTTGGGGGGTTTATTTTGTTAAACTTTGCAAAGCTGTGCATTTGGATACACAGACACAAAAGTAAAGGAAGATAAATGCCACCACAAGCACTTACAAAACTAAGCTCCAAACACTGCATTTAACACCAGAGGCAGCTTTTGTAATTCCAAGTCTAACAAACCGGTGCAATTCCTTGTATTTGACAATTCCATGCCAGGATAATTTTGAACTTCCTTCCTGAGAAGATAATTCAAAGCACTGAGGGGTTTTTTTTGGGGGGGCAGGTATTTCATTTAGCTTTTCTACACCTCCTCAGATAATGGCTTCTAAACTCAGCAATTTGGTTAAATGTCCCTCCACTGGATGGCTCACTTTGAAAGTTTATTTCCTGTGAGTTCTCACATGCCACGGGGAGCATGATCTGGCTCTCAGCAATGTCACCAAGTGTCACCCCAGGCCACAGCTATTTGGACTGCAAAAAACCTGCCCTCCAATTCCGTGGGGTGGAGCTCTGGGTGGTGTTGGGGCTGCTCTTCCCTCTCCCTTGCTGGAGGAGAGTGCCCCATCCTAAACACAGCCTAGGGCTTTCTAGTTTTCCCTCTTATTCCTTGGAGTATTCTTTCTTTTCCTCTTCTATAGAAAAAGCAGAGCTTTTACCTTAAAACTATCCGTAAAACCATATCAGGGATAAAACAGTTGGTGGGGAAGGGCTGAGGGAAAGAGCTGAGACAGGTGTACTTACCCACCACCTGTGGGAGGGAAGAGGCCTCCATGTCCAGCATTATGGAGCCCTTCTCTATACACGTCCTGAGCTCGAACAAGCTGTGCAGGGACAAGGTGGCCACGTGCGGTTTGCTCCATCGCTCCCCACCTTGTTCTACCTTCTCCTCAAACTTGATCCACCTACAGAGGGCAGAGCAACAGGACTGGGTTAGAGCTGCTGGCTCCTCGCAGGGAAATAAATCAGCATTTCTGGAAATAAGGTGGCTCGTCCTTGAGTATCTTGGCACTGCTGGTTAATGGCTGGACTTGATTGTCTCAGAGGGTTTTTCCAACCTAAAGGGTTCTGAAATCAGCCACTGCCAGAACTCTGCAGCGTGGAATACTGCTGTGGCATGGAGAGGAGCACATCCCAACCATGTCTAAAGGTGTTCTTAGAGAACAAGTGAGCCACCAAAGGACAAGACACAAATTGAGGGGCTCATTCTTTCCCTCCAGCCATTGTTTAATGATTTAACCAAGCAGGTCTGAAAAACCCAGAAAGCTTATCTCTGGTGGAAGGTGAGAGCAAAGGTTAAATCCTGGTCTGAGCAAAACACACTTTACACCCCTAAAACCAAGTCCAACTCCCTGGGCTGCAGCCCATCCCCACCTCCCCCTCCAGCCTTGACCCTGCCCTTGGCTCTGCTGTGCCCAGCCTGGAGTCCACAGGGATGGGCAGCTGGGACCTGGTCCAGACCTTTTTCCTTTACCACAGCATCCACAAACGGCTTTGATGTAATGTGGGGGCGCAGAAGAAGGTGTTTCAATATCCCCTGATGGCTAAGCAGAAGTGCTTTTTAATCCCCTCTTCAGACACATTTTAATATATGTGGAAAATGAAAATTCCAGTGACTAATATAAGGGGATTACTAAGACAAAACCCACACAAAAAGGTAAAGGTAAGGAAGCTCATAAATGGGTTCAAAAGAATATTATTAACAGCAAGTAAATTGTATTTAATCCTGAAAAATGTATTACTTGGGGATTAATCAATTATGCTTTACAATTGCAATAATCTCTTTTTGAGACTTTGGTTTTTTAAAGCTGCTTTTTAACTCAAGCTAAAAGATTGATTTTCATCTCCAATTAATAAAGTTCTTCTAGTTCACAAAAAACAGGTGTTTCCTAGGACACCTTTGGGACCTGGGGGGATGCAAATCTGTGCGTTTCCGGGGCTCTGCGGGATGTGGCACTGAGACACATTTACCCCTTAACAGCAGAAAGGCTGCAAATTACCAAGTGTTTGTCCTTCCAGGGAAAGCCATTACTCACAACTATCAATATTTGCTTTCTGTTTACTTTTCTCACTGAAACCCACAATACCAACACAATAAAACAAATATTAGCCTGCAAACCTGGGTGAACTAATGCCTGCTCTATTCAAGGAATTACAGAATGGTTTGGCTTGGAAGGGACCTCAAAGCTTGTCTAGTTCCAACCCCCTGCCATGGGCAGGGACACCTTCCACTAACCAGGTTGCACTAGCTTGGGAATGCCTGCATTCCAGAGGCAGTCACAGGATACAAAGCAAAGCAGGAAAAGGCAAAGACCTGCAGAAGCTGGAGGCCCCAGTGGGACCTTCCGGGGACCAAGAGGCTACTGTAGGGTGGGTATTGTCATTCTACAAGGCAGGGAGATGGCAGGAAGGCGACTGGAATACAGAGAAAAGGAAATAACAGGACTGTGGGGTGGTGGACAGAATTTTTTAAAAACTTCTGTTATGGCCTTTTTTTTAATTATGTAAGCTCTGCCAGGCAGTACATTTATATCCTTCACCCTTCTACACGTGACAATATGAACACACCGTTCACACAACCCTTTCTGCAGCTCTAAAAATACAGAATGAAAGATGCCTTCTGCCTCCCGGTTGGCAGAGATACGAGCTGTCCCCAGAGCACACGGACCGTGCCGATGGCTCCCAGGCACCGGGTATCATTCTGGAGCCCACCAGGTGCACTGGGGACAGATTTTTCTAGCAAACCTCAACACCTTGGAGCCACTGCTGCTGACAGGTGTCTAGTTCTGAAGTGCCCAGTGCCAGAGGAGCCTTGCTGGGGCTGTAAGCACAGTTTCCAGGGCCCAAGAGGGTGGTTTGTGCCTGTTAAATCCCTCCAGGGATGGGGATTCTGCCACTATCCTTGGCAGACAACCCTGTGGGTGAAGAAATTTCTCCCAATATCAATGCTAAACCTCCCCAGGCACAACTTGAGGCAATTTCCTCTCATTCTATGACTTGTTGCTAGGGAAAAGAGCCTGAGAGAGAATCCCACACACAGCTCCATGCAGCCCTTCTACCAAAGAAGTGTGGAAACACCCAATCCCAGAAAGTACTGAACTAATGACAAGAGGGGAGAAAAGCAATAAAGGGAGAAAAGGATGAGCAACAAGTCAGAAGTTAAAAAGGTGAAAAGTTGTTAAATAGGTTCCCCAAGTGATGGAGAAGTATAAATGAAGGAAGATAAGGGGGTAAAGGGGTATGTGGTAGAGTGGCTCATTAAACTGCAGGTAAAGAAGATTAAGGTAACCAAACATGGGCTAACTATGAATACAGACAGTGCCCTTAACAGTGGGAAGTGGGGAAAGAGCTTAGCCCAGCCACCATAAAGGAAAAGGAAAAGCAAAAGCCTCAAGCTCACTGAAGGTGAGTGGGAATAGGTCACAAATCCAATCCAATGCCTCTTTCAGTGGTGTTTAGAAATAAACTCCATGTAAGTTGCGGCAACCAGATCCAAAACACTCCCCTTTTTTCTTGTATGGCTTTTTGACCAAAACAACAGCAGCATCTAAGAACCTAACCAAGGAATTCAAAGCAGGCAGCCCCATCCAGCATTTAACCCACACCTTGAATAACTTCTTCACAAGCAAAACCTTTAAGTTTCCTTTCCTATTTAAAATTAATCCCATCATTAGGAAGGAGAGTGACAGCCAAAATTTCCCTGCTTGTGGCGTGCAGTGGGACCAGGCTCAAAAGCTACTCTGAGGCAACAGAGCTGAAGCAGTTTTGACTCAGGCACCCACTCCTGGCAACTCCAGCCAGAAGACATGTCCCCCTGTGCAAAGCCCAGAGTTGTCTCTCCACAGGCAATTGACTCCAATCAGACTGCCACTCTTTTTCCTAGTTCTTATTTTAAAGGAATATTTAAACAAACCCTCAAATTCTCTCATTTATCAAAGAAAGGTAATTTGAACCATACAGGCCCCTTTCTGTGGCTACCCCACATGGTCCTGCAGCACAGGTATTACCCAATGGAATGCTAAAAAAGGAATTTGTCACGATACTCCTGCTGGCTGCCCTCGCCATTCAGGGTAAAGGAAAACCAACCCACCTTGCAGTCTCCTTCCATTCCATCTCCTGTCCGTCGACGGCCAGGAGTTCATCCAGCTCGGTGAAGAGCTGCGGGGGTGCCGGGCTGTCATCTTCCTCTCCGAGGATGAAGCGGATGCGTTCGGCAGCAGGGGAGACTGCAGAGGTGAAAATACTGCGGTTAAGGGCCTGGGAGATGACGAGGGACAGGCGGCTTCTCTCCTTCCCCTGCTCCCCAAGGCCATTCAGCTGTTTGTCCAGGCTGCCTTTGCCATCTGACATCCTCGTCGCTGCGGACGCAGGGGCGAGAGCGAGGGTGCCTCTATCTCTCTCTGTCTCTCCCCTTCCTTGCCTCTCACTGAACTTCTGACAAGTTCAAGCTGGGAGTAAAGTTCAGGAAAACTTGTCCCTTCCTACAGACCTTAACTATGTTACAGCAATTTGCAGCCCTTGTAAAAAAAAAGCGCTATGGAGCTCAAAACCAATGTGCTCCACGGCGCTGCCCGAGGACCTGCCGCTCTCTGAGCAGCCCAGATCCTTCACCCCCTTTTTTATATGACCTAAAACCAGTTCCGGCCAAACCAACTTGAGGCGTGCTGGCACAGCATCCCATTGCTGGCTCTCCCCTCCCTCCCTGGCAGTCAGGTTTGGGTTGCCATTGGCCTGCAAGGCAGGCAGGAACTTCCCCAGCCCACCGCTGGAAAACACAGGAATATTTAACAGGAGGGTTGTCTCATCTATACATGAAGAATGCGACCCAGTGCCATTTAGTCAGGCACCAGTGCACTTTAAAGAAACAACTGGTCCCAGTTGGAAAAGACTGCCTGCTTAGGGGAAACTTTAACATACAGCACAAGCAAAGTCCATTTGCATTAAGAGCTCAAGAAAAAGGAGCAGAAATCCCTTCCTGGTTAAGAACCAGGTGTGATTCAAAATTCAAACCCACGAGCATCGCTGTCCACATCCCGAGGCCTAAGGGCATCTCCCAAAGGCAACTGGAGCCCACGCCACGAAGTCACCTTGCTGGAGGGCTCCTTGGGGCCTACAGCCTTTTTCTGAGGGTATCACCTGAAAACAAAGGTGTGGCCATGGGAAATTTTAAGACAAGCATCTTTTCTGTTGGATTTTTATCAGCATTAGAGATACACAGCAGACTATGAACTTTGAACAGTCCTGCTTAAAAACTCCTTTCTTTTCAAAAGATCAGCTGGCTGTCTCTTGCAAAATAACTAATTACACCAGGTGTCCAACCACATTGATTTTTCCAGGGGAAACAGAATCTCAATTTGCAATGGGAAAAAAGGAATCAGTAACAAACATGCCCTTTCCTCCTTTGTTTTTTTCCTTAAATAAACTTTCATAGCTTTCTTCCTAAATTATTCAGCAAGGGTTGATGCAAATTCATTTCTTCATCAGTTAGGGCAACATAGATAATACAGACTTCTTTTTGATTGAAAGTATATTTGTGATCATAAATGCCCTTGGAATTCCCTAGGCACCCAAGTACCTTGCCCCACTGCTACAGAAGCCTTCCCATCACGAGGCATTCATCTTCCTGCAGGCTCCAGGAGGGCTGGAGAGGGACTTCTGACAAGAGCCTGGAGTGACAGGACAAGGGGGAATGGCTTCCCACTGCCAGAGGGCAGGTTTAGATGGGATACTGGGAAGAAATTCTTCCCTGTGAGGGAGAAGTTGTGGCTGCCCCATCCCTGGCAGTGTCCAAGGCCAGGCTGGACGGTGCTTGGAGCAACCTGGGCTAGTGGAAGGTGTCCCTGCCCAAGGCAGGGTGGTGGCATGAAATGGCAGAGTACCTGTACCGTGCGTGTTCCATCGTCCTCTGGCTCAAGCTGCACTAGTGACCCCCAATAAACTTCTATATTCAAACAGAACTCAAACATCACAAATAGAAAACAAGTAAATGTCCATCCTATTGCTTCAAAAAGTAATGTGGAGCACAGAAGTGGCTGGTACATGGAAGAGGCTGTAAGAGAAGGGAAGCACAGCTTCCTGAGCTGCTGAAGGCAATTGCTGGAGCCGACGGGAAAACTCTGTCTTTTGAGTCATTCTAAAGTGGTTTTATTACATGGAAGTGTTACCCTGATATTCCATCCCATAACATGTCCATTCCACAACATTTTACTCATTGAACCTGGGTGCCCATCACCCAACACCCCTTCTTTCATTCCTTGCTGTAATTTCCCATTATCCATGTTTAGCACCGATAATAAGGTTCACAATCCCATTAAGGGGTTTGCTGGGTCACAGGTCCCTGATGGCTCGCTTGACCACATGTTCTTTATTGCAATTTTGTGGGTTAATGGGCTGTTTATGGGTTGTTTATGTGCTCTCTTTAGCAAGGAGAACATATTTTCATCTTGATCTCCGGGCGAACACCTTGTGATCAGTGTGGGCTTAGGGACTGGAGAGTCATTAACCCAGGGGGTGACCCCTGGAGCCCTCCCCTGCCCGACCTTTCGGGCCAGCCTACCCCAGCCTTGGCCATCACCTTTGCTTCCACCTCCTAAGTCCAGTTTGGGAGCTGCTGGAACCAGCACTGCTGACGCCAGGAGCGGCTGCTGCTGCTTAAGCTGGTTTATACGGTTTTCCTTGCTGTCTCATTCAAGAAAACAACCTGGTGGTCAGCAGACAAATGCAGCAGAGAAAAGGCTAATCCAGAGATGTAGATGGCTGGGATTATATTTTTCCCCTGAATGGGAGAGGAATTTAGATGTGAATTGTAGAGGGTAAAATGCTCCAACACAATGTGGGTAATGCCATCCATGGGTGATGTCCCTCACTTCCCTCTCTTCCCTTTCCTGTTCCGTTCAGCCACACATGGTCTGTGAGGCAGCTTATAAAATCCATCACTTACAGAAAGGAACGAACACATCAGCAGTTTCTCCTAGTTCAGCTCAGGCCAATTCTGAGCACAATGTATACCCTCGGGTTCCCAAAGGCAAAAATCAATCTCCATCAACAGAGAGGAATCTCAGGGAGCTTGGAAATAGGGAGAGACACATCAGGCACGACTGAACTTCCCAGGCCTGCTCCAAAAATGGCTCTGGTGGGAGCCCTCCCTCGCTGTCCAAGGCAATGGCAGAGCCACACACGGAAGTGCTGGGGGGCTTTGTAGCATCGGCCTATATCCTAAAGTCGCCTCCTGCTTCAGTGCCAAGGGCCTGGCTGGTGGTGGATGGAAGGTGGTTTCAGCCTGGCCCTCTAGGTGTACGATGCTGCCTTGATGAGGGAACTGGGGGTACCCATCTGTGTTGATGTACAAGTAAAACATCAAAATCTCCACTCAACCAACACGGTTTTCCTCCTGCTTTTTCAGCGTGCTGTTACCAGGGACACCTCTAAAGGCCCTTGGGACTGCAGCTCAGTCAACTGCTTCCTCCACCCAGGGCCAAAGGGACCATTGGGCACGAAGTTCTCTGTTACTTCCAAGTGCATTGGCAGCTACAGAAATCCCCGAGAGACCTGGTGCAAATTCCTGCCCAGAGCCTGTGGAACCGTTATCGAGGAAGGCCGTTTGTCAAATGGGTTTTCCAAGCAGGCTTATTAAAGTAGGACATGACCGCGTTCCTGTTCCTTTCTGGGGCTGCCTCACTCGGACTAAGCTCAGTTCAAATCCATCCACAGTCAGAGCAGTGAAACACTTGTGCAGACACTTCTACCACATTTGAAGTCATTTTTCCTTTCCAAAATTCATCCATTACCCAAACCAATTTTAACTCTGCATTAATGTCAATACAAGACACCAGATAAAGGCAAGCAGGGAGGCTCTGATGGTCCACAGTTGTGGCAGCTTCCTCAAAACACAAGCCTGAATGGAATCACACCTAAAACCAGGAGCCACTGAAAACAAACCTCTGCCAGTTCCAGGATGGCATCTGACACGCTGGGCCGAGGCCACCTGGTAAGGCAAGGGTGCTCTCCCTCTTTAGCAGCAATGCTGCCCAGCATTTCTGGAGCTCGGACCCTCCATGCTATTCCCACACACCAGCCTTTCCCAGGGTCCCACAGAGCCCCCCCCCAGGGTGATCCGCTCTCCAGCTAATCACCCTAAGCAAGCGTGAGAATTTCTCTTTTGCTTGTTTTGCTGCTTTGCTTAGGAGCGATTACTTTTTGACCCCGCGCCGGGGCGGGCTGGCTGGCAGGCAGATTAGACTTGTCCACAGGCAGGACTTGGCAGCCAGGAGGGAACGCTCCCCACGCCACCAGGATCCCACCCTGGCCACTTCTTGCATGACTACGGGGTGCAGAGAATTCTACCCGAGCTGCTTGACACACCTTGAAGCAAATACCTCCCCATCCTTCGGTCCTGCCCCTTCCCAGACATAATAAACAGCATTGACTGGCTCTGGAATAATCCATTTTTGCTGGACTGTTGGACTGCATGATTGTACATGTTCTGCTGTAAGCTCCTCTGCAGCATGTGGCATATATTAAGTCTTTGATCTGCAAAAAATCTTCAGTATTAGACAAATGCTTACTAATACCACGTTCCCTCAAGTGCCAGAAGAATGGCAGCATTTACGTAACAATTTGCTGAGCATTCCCAGCTCCCTTGGCCTTGGGTGCTGCTGGGATCCCTACCAAAGCTATGCCTACAGATACTTCACTGAAACATTCCCTGGAGATACAGGGAGAGAGAAAGGACCCTTCTTCCAAATATGTCTCAAATTAACTCACCTATAGCAGAGAGCTCATGGGGACAAGGTGTGACATGTGAACAATCAGCGTGGGAACCTTCTAAACAAAGCCAGCATCACCTCATGAAAAGCTGGTGATCATTATCCTAAAAGGCAATGCCTAATAGAAGAAGACAGCCTGCCAATTCCAACCACATGGCTATGATGGAGAGACCACCACATGCTATATCCCAAGTCCAATAATGAACTGTTTGCAACGTTGTTCCACTCGAGGGAGACTCTGTCTTTGAAAACTGCCTGTTTTTTTCCAGCTGCAGCCAAAACCAGTAGTATCTACATAACCTGCCAGGAGTAGAGGCAGCTGCAGATTCCCAAGGAAATGGGTATGGATAGCCTCCCACAGACACATGATAAGCCAGACTGAATATTAACAAGGCAAGGCTCTGCCTGCTCACATCAATACCAGGCTCCTGATTCCAAGGCTGTGGAATCAGGTGTACACACACCACGCAATTCTCTGTGGGGATGCCAGAGCCAGATGTCACAGCAGTGACTGGCTCCCAAACTGCTAGAAAAACAGGAAATTTCTCTTTCATTATCATTTGGTTTTAAATTTTCTAGATTCTCCAAGTGCCATTTTTAATGGAATCAAAGGCAGTGATGCCTTATTTTTATGAACCAACTAGTCCATAGGCTGTGCCCTGTGCCAAACCCTACCGGTTATAAAGCCTGATACAAACTATATCACAAGCAATTCTTTACAAAATATGGATAACAAAGGGATTTTTGGACTAGTCCTGGAGATCAGCCATCTTCCTTCCAGTTGTGTCAAACTGCTACAGCAGCACATTTTTTTAAGGAGCTATTCCTGAGCAGTTGCCAAGAAGATGTTAATAAAGAAAGCGCAGCATCCAGAGAAAGCCTGGCTTTCTTTGGAGCTCTGCAACATTTCCCGCTGCCACACAGATAGGGGATGCTGCTGTCTGGCATCACACCTCCCTCAGACCTGAGCAACAGTCACATCTCCAGTGAAACAGCAGCACAGTGGCTGCCACATAGAACAGAGTTCAAAAATCACTCCCTAATTCTCAGCATTTTCCTTCTTCTTTAGCGTTTCCCTGTTTCCCTTTTTAAAGCAGTGTGGTTTTCAGAGTCTCCTGCAGAGAGTGGTGCTGTCCACCTCTCTGGGATCCTGCTGGGTCCTGTTCTGGTATCCTAAACATCATAGGATCACTCAGGATCACACACAGCTCCTCCCGTACCTCCGTCGGCATCAACCGCACCACGTGGGCACAAAGCAGCTGCTCCCCATAAGACAGCCCTGGAGAAAACTCCTGCTCCTCTGGTGAGCAAAGAAACCCCACCATTTCCTTTTCCAACACTGCATTGTTGCTCCCCAAAGACAATTTTACAGCTGGTTTGATGTACTGCAGTTCCTAAGTGGTGTCATTTCCTCGCATAAGCCACAAGCCATCCTGCCAAACTATAATTCAGTTTATCACTGATCACTTACCTCTTTTAGGTAACAGGGAGGGTACAGGGACATTTTTAAGGACACAGCTATAACAACTCTGGGCTCTTTTCCCGAGTTTAAGCTTCCATGCAGCGACAAGAAGAAACTTCCCTCTCTGTGTTTTCCAAGCAGCCCCCGGGCTGCAATGGCCAAT
Source organism: Platyrinchus mystaceus (assembly GCA_035041135.1). Classification (NCBI taxonomy): domain Eukaryota; kingdom Metazoa; phylum Chordata; class Aves; order Passeriformes; family Tyrannidae; genus Platyrinchus; species Platyrinchus mystaceus. The sequence goes on along the minus strand of JAWWLV010000144.1, from coordinate 1,617,098 downwards.
TTTCTGCCTATTAAGCTCTTCTCACAAGCAGGGTTTCATCACTGTCTATTTGTCCCGTTCAATCAATCTCCACAGCAGCTCAGACTGCTTCAGCACTTCTGGAAGTCTCCTTCGACGGGGCTCGGCGGGACAGATCCCACCCATGGAGGGAGGAAGCCACGCGCAGATGGGTGAGGATTTTCCCTATTTATTCCCTCTGCTTCCGTGGGTGCCAAGCCCTTCGTCCCGTGTCTCTGGCTGCAGTGGAGCTCACCTCCGTTGCCAGGCACTATTTCAAGGAGAACTGAATGTCTCTCTGGCACCCACACCTTTTGCTTTCAGCTCTTTTCATCCAGTCCCCCTCTGTTTTCCCTGTTGCCAAACACCTCGGCCACGCCAGGCACGGACAGAAATGTGGGTTATTATTCCTTACTATCGCTGCAGGGACCAAGTTGGCCACAAGAGGAAAAGACACACATGTTGGGGAGGGTTTTGTAGGTTGGTATTTCTTCCTGATCATCTGCCCCACTTCAAACTTCAAACTGCCACAGTGTAAATATGTATTTTCTAGAATCCCAGAATTGTTTGGGTTGAAGGGGACCCTCAAAGAACATCACTGGGGATTATTCCAATGGCTGATTGTTCTCATTGTGAAAAATTTCCTTCTTGTGTCTAATCAGAATCTCTCCAGGAGAAAGCTGCACCCATTACCCCTTGTCTTTTCCATGTGACTCCCCGTAAAAAGGGAGTCTCCACCTACTTTTTCATGTGTGAATTTGGTAGCCTAAATCCATTTGGAGCTCAGGAAGCCACCTTGCCTTGACTAGCAGCAGGAGGAAGGTGCCAGCCTCCTCTGAGATGCTTTGAAAACAGCTTTTCTATTTTTCCACCACCTTCTGAAAAGCTTCATTCAGTGACAAACTGCCCTTTTGGCTCGGAATGTTTAACAGCCACTTATCTAAAAAGCTGCAAAGCCAGCCTGAGAATCCAGACAATGCTTCCATTGACTGGGAGAGGACCAGGACTTGGCCTGACAGGGTGGTTATAAAACCAGTTGGTTTCATGTGTGGATGCTGGTTTTCCTCACATTTCCCCGCTGCTGCAAAGCAAGCTCCATCAAGTAGCTCCATCTCTACAGACCTTCCCTTTGGGTGCCTGCATTTATTCCATATTTTACATCCCGATAAAAATCCAGTTCTCAGCACTTCCCTCGCTTGGCATCCCTGGAGATGCTACGACCATCCTGATGGGATTGTCCCCGTCAGTGAGCAGCGTGGCAAAGCAAAGCTTTCGGTGGATAAATCACTCCTCTGAGGGCATTTTCTTCTTCTCTCCGAGTCAAGACAACTCAGAAAAGGGCTCCTGCAATGGCATTTCGGGAGCAGAAAGACCCTATTGAGACACAGGCACAATAACCAGTTTCGTCCCTGCCTTTAAAAATTAACCACCATTAACTCCAGGCTCGGCTCGGCTCCAGGCTGCCAGCAGCACACTCCTTCCAACTGGCTTCCCAGAAACTCCTGATTCAACTTGTTCTCAAAAGCCTGGTGACATTTGGGCAGCTCCTGCTCTTCACTGGTTTCCCCTTGCAACGGCAAGTGGAGTTCAAGCTTCTGCCTCTTTTTTTTCCTCTGAGCTTCACAGACTCACCCCCACCTCCTTACACGAGCATTAAACCTCCACAGAACGTGATCATGGTAGAAAAAAAAACAGTGGATTTGCTGGGGTTTCACCCACGCTGGAAGGTGGCTTTACTGCTTCAAGCAAATTTCTGTAATTCAATCAACCAAATGTAAGTATAAAATATTTCCACAAGGAACACAGGCAGGATCTAAACTAGTGAAATTGTGTGCAAGAAAAATAAAAGATCATTATCCAGTGGATTTATCCCGGAAAACTAAGCACAGGTTGGCTTTCAGTAAGTGCACAGTAATTAAGATACTCCAGGAAAGGCTACTGCCAAAACTGAGGGAGGAAGAAAGGGAGTTCAAACAAACCCAACTTGTTTTTTCACTGAAAAATGAGAAATCTGGTATCTAGAGACACATTTGGAGACTCCTTACGGAATGCAACATGAGCCACACAGAGAGATACTTTTACCAAAACAACAAAGAGGCTCTAAAGCGCTAGGGAAGCACAAATACACAGAATAAGGAGGCAAAGCCACACTTCACTGCACCATTTAGGAACATCTGGGTCCGACACTGAGGTCAAAGCAAAAATACCAAACTGAAAGATTCCACTAAAACCTGGAGGATAAGTACAGGGAAAGTGAATTATTTAAGACCATTAGCAGCGGGAGCCTGAGGAGCAGTGGGCGAGCCGGACCACCTCAGAGTGAGACGGCCAATTAAGGGGATTAAAAATGATGCAGAAAAGCAAAGGAGCTGCTTCGTGTGAAACTCCAGCACAAAGGTGGGTGGAAAGGCACTAAGCCTTTTCCAAAAGCTAACGTGGGAGGCAGGTGCCTGCAGAATGAGGAAGAGAAGATGGAGTGAACTCAACAGCAATGAGTGACCAAGTCCCTTGTGCTCACACCTCACCAGGCCCTGCCCAGTCCTGAGGTTTTTGCCAGGTCTGGGATGTTTTGTACAGCCTGAAACCAAAGAAAACAATAACCAAGCCACAAAATCACCAGGAACTGGTACCCAACAGGACACCACCTCCCACCCTTTCTGCCATTTCTTTCTAGACTCCAGGTTCGGGAGGTTTTCATTGCAGTTTCCAAAGGTGTACAAGGTTACCATGCCTTTATTTTGCTTCCATGACTAAAACCACATGGGATCTGAGCTGCCCCAGCCTGCTGGGACTTACCCAGGCCAGGGTGCTGTAGTTAAAAACAAAACCATTAGCAGAGTTCTCTGAAGCACTACTTAAGCAGATTTTTTCTTTCTTTCTTTTAAGCTCCTAAATGCAACTTTAGCAATTACTGGTTTATGTAATTGCCTAACATTTAATGTTTACAGACACGTTTTACAACAAATTTACATGTAGTTCACTAAATGCTTTAGGGTTAATTGGTCTTTTGTCGTGCATTAAGCAGCTTGTTAATTATTAGACACTTGGGAGGAAAACACAAGTAAGAGGTCGGTTTGGGGATGGCTTGGACTGACCTGAATGGCTGGGGGGGATTTTTGCAAAAGTGCTGACCTTCCTAATGGTCAACCCCCTGTGTAGCCCAAAGTGGTAGGACATTGTGAGTGGTGTCTTTTAAAGGGTCATGTCACCTCCTATGTTCTACCTCTGAGGAGAAGGATACAACAGAACTCACCTCCTGCATGTGAGGTGAGGATGAAACCGCAGGAAAAGAGAGAGAGAAAGTGCAATTCCTTGCACTTGGCAAGAATAATTTTGTACCTCCTGTGCTTAAAGGCAGCCCCGGGAGATCCAAGTATCCTCTGCCCCAAGTATCCAAAGATATCCATGAGAGGGAAAAATAACCACTGTGCCTCCTTGGGGCTCTGTGCCACCTGCACTTCCATCTAATGACAGAGCGCTCGGGATGCGATATCACAACTTAGAACCCAACATTAATAACTTAATTACCAAGCTGGCCCTGCTTGGAGCAGAGGTTTGGACCTGCTGATGGTGCCTTCCAACCTCATTTATTCTATTCCAGATAGCTGATCTCCACTCCAGCCATCCCATCTGCTGCCCAAACCTGAGCGCTTTGCCAGGTTTTCAGAGCAACTTATAGTAATGAAGAGAGACTGGAAACCCCATGCTGGGATTAATGATCTGCTTGGCATCATGGTCTAGAGAATGAGATCAGAAATGAGAGGAACAAAAACCCAACACTATATCAGAAGATATTTACAAACAACAAGGGCTGCCCCAGCACCACAACAACGAGAGGAGAACAGCAAAACAATTCCCAAAGCTGCACTGCTTCACTTACATTCAGGGAATCAACCCTGACCAACCCAACGTGGAGTCAAAATCTACCTCTACTTTTTAAATCCCTCCTCAAGCACAAAACTGGCTTCAGAATCTCAGCATCAAAAGCACTGAGCAGCCAGCAGCACAGTTGGCCTTAAACACTGTCCGGGACTTAAAAAAACCCCAGCGAGTGAAAAAAAAATAAAAGAGGAGCAAATGAGCCAGGTACCAGCAATAATCTTTTAAACAACTTGGGATGGAAAGGGCAAAGCAGAAGTGAGCAGTGTTTTCCAAACCATGTTCCATCAGAACAGCACTTCCTCCAACGTAAATCTCTTTACAAGCACTGATCTCCTTAGAGTCGTTAAATGCCATCTTTATTTCTTTTTAATTGCTCCCAGTGCATTTTAAATTGCTTTTTGAAAGTATAGTAGAAGTATATAAACACGATGTGTTGAAACACAGAACTGTTAAAATAAAATAAAATAAATCCGGAAAGGCCGTGGTTTTACTGGTGCTCAAATTTCATTACCCAGAAAAAAGGAATGCAGTCGTTTTAAAACACAAAATACTTGATTATTAAGAATTACTTAGTGTGTGGCAAGTTTCTGCAAATGATTATTATAACTGAGCAAAGGGTGCTGTTGCTTTCCTCCTGACCCTGCACACGCTCCGGGTCTAAGAGCAGCAAGGGGGAAACATCACCCTTCCTCAGCTTTAGTGCCTTCCCAGCACTTCAGCCTCTCATTCATTCCTCCCCTTCCCTGTTGGGATCAGTGCTCTTGGATCTGGCTTGGACCACTCTGTTTTGCTGATTCAGCTCAGTGCACAGCCACGAAAGCAGTTAGATGGCCCTGAAACCAGTTATATGGGCAGGAAACCAGTTAGCTGGCCACAGGGATATGGGGAAGGCAGAAAGCAGTCGGGGTGGACAGGAGCCTTGGACAGGAGAGCTGCCTCTGACAGAAAGCTGAAGTTTGGGATAACCCCCACATGGAGCTGTGGGGTGTTCCCAGCCCGGCAGCTGGGCCGGGCTCGGGTAATGCCGAGGGTATTGAAAGGGCCCTGTCCCGGTGCCAAGCATGCAGCTCCCATGACAAGGGTCGCTTTGTCTCGCGTCCCCTCCACCTCCCAGCACATGGGAAACTTCAGAAATTCCCTTGCTGAGGAGAACAACTAAGCCGAGTAACTTGGAATTACAGGCTTTCAAGGTTAGTTTGCTGCTGGAGCCAAGACATACTTCCAGTGCTTCTCAGGACTGAAAACAACCTCCTACTTTTAATGACTTGCCTTTTATCTTTAATAAGGGATTAGGAGCTATTTTTCCAGCTAATACCTTAAAATCCAGATAATCATAAAAGCAATCAGTAATACCCAATATATGTTAATTACTCATTTTCTTCTCGTCTCTGGCTGCCCTGCTGTCACTCACAGACATTAATTTGTCTATAATAAGGCTGCAAATCAAAACCAACAAAAGGCTTCAGGTCCTCTGGGGAGTCACAGGTTTAGACTTGGGGGATTAACCACAGATTATACCTGTGACAACAGTGAGGAAAACAACATTGGGGCCAAAGAGGTGCTGAACTATCCCACCAGCCACTCTCCTACGCCTGGACCTGCTCAATTCCCACAGGAGTCAGGCAAAGCACAGGACTGATGTAAAACAAGGTAACGGGGCACTGGACAAACTTGACAGCACTAAGGGGAGCCAAAGTCACACTCACCAAGTTGTTCCCAGTGAAATGTGACCCTAAAGTAATTCGAAGTTTTCCATACTGAGCCACACTGGCCTTTCCAACGAGAATTTACAGGAATAGCAAGTGTAGAAGCTTTACATTCAAGATTTGGTGCTGGAGTAACAATGCTGATCAACACGTTGCTCAGAGATGTAACACCTATGACTGCAAAAGATTTAAATGACCAAGGGTTTGAAAAAAACCCTCTTGGTAGAAATTACATCAGTCCCCTTGAAAAACTCCTGTCAGAGATACCAAACCTGAACTTTCTGTATCCATTAAGGAACAGTACAACCAGCATATCCATCTCTGCACACAGCTCTCTGCACAAAACCAAAGTGAAATGGGAAATCCTTACACTTAGTGACAAAGAAACACCCAGAAACCAGAGATTTGCACCTCTGAACCCAACTACAGGGATACAACAGCGGACTGAAGGGAAAACAGACATTTCAGGGAAACCTCGCTCTATCATGAACACAAGGCTGAGCTCTGTGGAAAAATAAATAATCTATAAATTTCACAGAGGTAGTGTAACCCAGAAACAGCCTTGCTGCTCACAACAGCAGCATCTCTGCCACACGTCACCAGCCAAACCCTTCTCTTCCAGAACCTCACCTGCAGGTCCCAGAACGACTGGCATGCTGAGACTGGAGGAACCCACTGGACATCATCTGCTCCATCCTGGTGCTGGAAGCACGGCCTTCAATAAAACACCCAGGGCCCCAGCAAGGTGAACCCTGAAATTCCCAACAAAGGGAACTGCAACACTTCCTGCTGCATTATTTGCTTTCACCGTGGAGAATATTTTTCTTGCACCCAGACGGAATTCCCTGGAGCAGCTCCTACTCACTCCCTCTGGTCCCATCACCGTGCACCCCTCTGAGGACCTCTGGACGCTGGGAGGTAACGGGCTCCACTTGCCGCTCTCCTGAGGGCACTACGGCTGCACGGACACGGCCAATTCCGTCCGAGTTTCAGGACTGCCCTTCTCTGTCCAGCCAAAACCTAATTCCACGTTACTGCTCGGTTCATTACCTTCCTCTTCATATCCCAGCAGTGGGCAGGAAGATCACAATGATGTGGTTGTCTTACATCCAGTGCAAGATCCATTCAATCCCTGTCCCTCGTGCGCAGGCTGGGGGAAGGAGGCATCGAGGAGAGTCCCTAATGTGGATCAGGCCTTTGGATGCAGGCGGAGTTGTTCCCAGGGAAGAGCAAGAGACTTGACAAGTTTCAGCTGTGAAATTCAAAGGCCTTTCTACTGTCCATGACTTTGGGGTAGTTGGGACAAATTTTCACCTGGGCACGGCCTGGCACACACAGCCAATATTTTCATTTCAGCTGTCCGATGTAAAACACAGGTGGGAACTTCTTTCCAGAGATGAGGATCACTAGATGATTTTTTTTGTTAAATACTTTGAAATATTTTCTAAAGTTTTAAATAGAAATTTATCCCTGCTTTCTATCCTCCTCCTCCCCAGAAGAAATATGAGCTCAAAGTAGACACCTGGATGGAAAACTCCAGCCCTAACGATTACATTTTGGCAAAGATCCAGGAGTCCCCTATCACACAATGGCAAGAAAAGAGTTAAGAAACTGGTTTTGAGTGATATTTAATGCCTAGGTGGCTGAGATGTGAGTAATCTATCTCCCAACTGCTTCAATATTCAGACTGCCTTTGCTATGACTTGGTAGTCCTTGTGAATTTATCCTCAGTGGCCCTGAAAGTCCGAGTGCACGGTTTCCCTGCTCACAGAAGAACTCATAGCTCCCTGGATGCCATGAATCTGGAGAATTCCCTGGATTTATATGATTTAGGTGGCAAGGAAAAAAAATGCTAGAGGAAGGATGGATGCACCTACTTGGAATTACATCCAGCATTTCTGTTCTGCCCTCTGTGCAGTCATTTCTTCCATTCCCGAGTCCCCAATAGTTCTGCACTGCCCTGAAAGGAGTTTTATCAGCTTGTACATCAAATCCAAACTCTTTCCATCATATTCCTGCATCTTTTCCATTTCAAGACTGCAGCATTTGAAACCGCGGCCCCCTTGCAGAATCACCCGCAGAGGTGATTTCCTGCCACCCCAAAACACCTTCCCCCGTAATCTCCAGAGCCAGAGTCACGTAACACTGGGAATCATCTGGTTCTCAGCTCTATTAATAGAGGCTGTGCCTGCAGACAGTGCCTATGGCCAGGGCAGCACCCTGGTCACGTAACACGGTACGTGTCTCCTCGGTCTGGAGCGTGACGTGCCCATCCTGCTCCTGCCCCGCCAGCACCTGCAGTTTTAATAACTTCTTAATAAAATCTAATATTTTTAAATAATTTTAATACCGCTGTCAGTTTACATTATTAAATTATCCAGCTCATTAAAGAAATCAAATGTGAGGTGATAAAACAGGAGAATTCCGAGCTAAAAAGAAGGGGTGGGAAGATGAGGTCTGGGGAGAACAGGGAACTCCGCTAGCTCATTAGCTCGGATAATGCTTCCTTTAATTTCTAAAAGGATTTTAACTGGGGAAAACCCCAAAACATCAAGTAGTTGCACCAATACAAATAAAAGCAGCCTCCTGCTTGGAATGCAATTTCAGTTTCCATCCTCTCCATCTCCAGGTGGATACCAGCATGAACACCTGACCTCGGCCATCTGCAGGCAGGCTTTGGGCACAAGCAGAGCACTGGTTAGTACATTCTAATGCGCTAAATTTAGGATGCTGGATACCTGCAGATTCCAAGATCAAATTAAATTATCAAGGATTTTTAGAGTGCAACTTTGCTACCAAAATGAAATTAGATAAGATGTGGGAAAAAAGGCTGTTTTTCCAGGTGTTTCTCAACTTTATGGCAGTGAAGAAGCCACAGAGCACAGAACAGCTCCTGCAGATACCTGATCCCTCAACCCCAGCCCAAGTTCTTCTGCTTGATTTTGAGATGAAGTCAGACCTCTGCCCACAATGTCTCAGATAGGAACAGTTCAACTCACTGGTCTAGATAAAAAAAGCCTTTTCTTCAAAACATACTCGTTTTTTATCCCCCAAAGAGACAGGAAATTGAGAGCGATAAACCTCAAGGATTTCTTTTCCAAGATTTGAAAGCTGTCCTCCAGTGGAGATTCCCATTTTAAGCACATGCTTTGCATAACTGAAAGAAAATACTTGACCTTGATAGGAAGCAAAATATTTCTTGCAAAACATTTACTCTTCCTTTTACTGTGTAAAATCTGTCTGTTCTTCCCAAACGAAGGACATCAAACCCACATTCCTAAGAAAAATGTCACACCAGATTTAACTGGAGGAGGATGTTTTTACAACAAGTTCAGTGCTGACCTTATGTTTCTGAAGCTGTGGGCTTCTAAGAAAAGAGCATCTTCCCTTCTGTACCACGTGCTGCCTCGGATATGAGGTCTCTTCCAGAGTCAGGAGGATGTTCTTCACACATCCACCACTTTCACATCAAGGATATTTGACAGAGCACCAAGCACTGCCTAGTGCTGTCCCACAACTCTACAAAGGCCTCAAGCTCTCTAAGAATTTGTACCCAGGGCCTCTCTCCTTGTACAACCTGAAGCTACGGCAGGAGCAGCGTCCACAGAATCAAGGAATGGTTTGGGTTGGAAGGGACCTTAAAGATCATCTCATTCCGTCTGTATAAAGCTGACCAGGCAAAAACCTTCTGCCTTTCCCTTTCCCACGGGCACAGAGTTCAAACACTTGCCAAAAACCCACAGTGTCACCATGGCTTCCAGACCCCTCAAACAAGCACAGGCAGCAAGTGAAACGGCTCCCAGTAAACACCATGTGCCTGATCCACACAGAGCTAAAGGATGTAAAATTCCAGCAGACAACCAGAGGCTGCACACGCCAGGATTGCAGGCTTAGACAGCTGTCACTTCCACAGCTCTCCCCTTTCACCCTCTTTTGCAGATGAAACCTCAGAGGAAATCCTCATTTCCAAAATGTGCTAAGGCCAGCAGCTGCAGCCAAAAGGATCAACTTCCCAAGTCTCCAAATTTCAAAGGAACCCCCGAGTAAATAGTGCACCTCTCTGTTTTAAGAAAATGGGTGAAAAGAAGTAAAACCACCATTTCTGGTCAGTCTCAGCCTCACAATCCCAAAGTTGTTGTAAAGTAATCGTTCCCAAGGGTTTGAAAATAAAGAGCAACTATCAGCATGTATCATTTTAAGTACCCCACTGTATTCCTGCAATTCAAAAACACACAACCCCTCTTCCAGCCAGAAACCTGCCCTGTAGCTCCTTACAACTGCATATTAATATTATTTCACCTTCTGATGGTTCTCTCTACCTTCAAAGGCCTCCAAGCAGTCACATTCCCTTTTTAGAACAGGAATTAACAGGTTCTTCCCCAAAACATCACACCTTCCCTTTCTCTGCCCTGCTCACACCAGTCCCAAATTCCTTGGCAAAAATGGCTAACAAACATGGGAACTTTGATCAATAGGGGTTTTTAGCCATTAAATATGTCCAATAACCACTGTGGAGGGATGAAGCAAATGTCCCAGCACTCTTCCCTTTTTAGAAAAGCACATAATTATGTTAACAAACAACAAGAGTATGAGATTAGTCACAGCACTGCAGTGAAAAGAGTCAAGTCACCAACCTTGGATTAGCTGGAGCTGTAATGAAGGCGTGCTAAATATTCTCACAAGCCCAAAATAACACTCAAATGCACTTGAGGGATGTCTAGGGTCCTCCAAAGCTGTCAAGAGTTAGCCACAGAGAGAGAATTAAGTTGCCTAAAGGAAGGTCTGCAGGTTTAGGAAATCCAAGGAATGGATCCACCACGAATTTTTTTTACTGCAGACAATCTATCTCCTCTTCTCCAGAAGAGCAAAGAAAAGCCCCTTACGTCGTTCACAGGTATTATATCCACTTTTGGGGAAAACAAAGGGGAAGAAAACACATGCCCAGCTTCCCAAATGCTGCCAAGTTTCAGTTACAAGCCTACAGCTCCAACTGCTGTGAAATATGGGATGTCCTGAAAGCCAACCCTCTCCACGGCTGGCACCAGCTAAGAGCTGTGACAGCACACAAGCCATCCACAGGACTTGCCTTCTCCATAAGGAATCCAGGAGGATAAGGTTTGCTAAAACCTGTTTTGCTCCAGTGATCGAGGAAGGACATTAGGCAGAAGCTGGGGAACAAGACCCTCATCCACAAACCTTGCCCAGCTGCTGACTTTTCCAGCTTTTTAGTGCTGAACCCTCCAATACTTAAGAAGCACCGCAAGCACAGAAAACACTATATTCCTCGGGCACAGGTTTTGGACAAAAATCCACATGTGTTACCACTCTCACACGGGAAAAACAGGATATCTTGAGACTGGAAATGCATCCTGAACGCAAAGGAAATGTTTGCCAGAGCAGGATGGACACAGATGTCCAATGCAGCTCCAGCCAGAGGGGTGAGCAGGGCGCTGTGACCACCACCACCAGCTCCTGCCAGACATTTTCCATGTAGGATAAGAGTCATCAACCGGCCTCACACAACAGGTGGGAAGAAGCCTGGCTCACTTGTGACTCAAGGGGAAGGTCAGCAACTGCATCACTGCTTCCAAGGGGAACTCCAAGGGGAGCTGCTCATCACCCTAACTCTGACTTGAGAAAGATCCCAACCCACGGGAACGATCCTTTTTTACAAGCCCTTTTTCACAGCAACAGGGAGAAACTATGAAAACATCTGGCAAGCCATTTAGTGACAGCTGAGTAAAAATAATTGGGAAAATGAGAACGCTCCTCCTAAGCACTGCTGCGGGAAGAAAGCCCTTTCACATTACTGCACTTCCAAAGGAAAAGCAGGACAAGCTGTGAGGAGACTGTGGCAGCTTTTCTGTGAAGACAGCCCTGCTCATCCTCCTGGGATCAATTTACAGTAAGCCCCGATGAGGGGGGAAGGCTCCCAGCAGAGCCACACTTCGGGAAAGCTGCACAACTCCCAGGCCAGCCGGGGCGGTGGGCAGGGATCTGCCAAGTCCAACTCTGGTCCCACCTGTGCTCTGTTTCTCCCACTTGTGACCAAGGGAATTCTTTGGTTCCAAAAGCCTGTGGTCCTTAGAAAGTGAGCTAAGTAAAGGGTAAAGGACAGGGAGAATCGATACCAGAAATAATCCTGCCAGCGTGGCAGAGCAGCCGAACACGCTCCCTGAAATCTCGCCTGCTCCCAGGTTTCCCCACGTAGCCAGAGCAGCTCCAGCCTGGGTAACTATTTATATCAGCAATCCACCCGGCACTTCAGCAGATGCTCAGCTTTAAATATGGCTTTAAATCTTCTTGAAAGCAGCCAGGCTAAATATATGCTCTGGGTTAAATTTGTTCCTGGTGCTGCCCTGGATCAGGGCTCTCGTTCTGCCCGCCCTGCTCCTATAGGTGCCGGCACAAGGTGTCCTGGCAGCCTGTCCTTGTCCCACCATGGTCCCTCCCACCACTACAGCAAAGCAGGACCAAGCCCTCGGAGGAGGTGATGCTGGAATGTCCCAACAATCAAAAATTGCTCACATGCAACCCCAAATGTGTTTTTTTCTGCAGCTGGAAGCTTCTTATTTATTGCCAAAGCCCTAAAGGAACCCACAAGACAAAGAGCAATCTCATTCTAAAGGCAAACAATTCATTACAAAATACTGCCTGTTTTGCATATACACACATATGTATTTTAAGTAGACAAGGTAAAGGATTTGAAAATCTTCCCTCTTCACCACTGACACAGCTGGAATAAAAACCAGACTGAGCTCAGCAGAAAGCCCCCAGCACCGTTTTTCTGGGGCAGGTCCCAAGGCACGCTGCCCATCCCATGACCTTTAGCAGCTCCCTGTTCCCCCCTCCCTCAGCCACACATGACATGCATCACTGGGAGCTGCAAGATGCTGCAAAACCCTCGGGCCAGGCCAAAGGGAAGTCTAAATGACTCCGGGATTACTCTAAATTAGGAGTTTAGAGTGTGGGCTTGCTATCTGAACTCTACAGCTGACAAAATTTAACTGGGAAAAACCCCATGTGAATAATGGAAATCAGCATATTCTGTGCTTCTAGAGCTGTTTCTTTTGCCTCCAACCAGCAAACGGGATTCTACGGGCCGTGACAGCCGTTTATCTGAACAAGTCCATCCCCTAATAATCCCCATTTCTTGCAGCAGACATTAAACAACTGTTCTGGATGGCACTACTTTCCTGCCACTAGGAATGCGGAGTATGTTTCAAGCCCGGCTTTAATGCAAAGCCTAGACTAATCCCCCTGGAGAGCTTTAGCTGGCATTTGCCAAAGGAGCAATTGTTGCCACTAAATACGTTTATGCTGTTTGATGGTGAGCAGTTTCTTTCTGCAGCGTGAGCTCCCATTCCCACGATGAAATGCACGCTGGAATGAAATCACTTGCCTGCATTTCTTCTTTTGCTACAGACTCATCCTTCTGAAGTTTCCCATCCTGGGCAATTTACCTCGCAACAGGCTGGGACAAGAAAACCATGATATACAAAGTAGGCAGAAAAGTCCCACACAGATAAAGGGAAACCCAAATAAGAGCAAGGCCAACAAAGCGGGGTCAGGCATGTTCTCTAGGAATACCCAAAGTGCAAGGCAGAGCCCAGGCCCAGCTGAGTCAGCACTCTGCCCGGGAGCACGGAGCAGGCAGCACCTTTTCCTCAGCGCCTGGAGCCCGACAGGTTTGTGAGGTGCCTCAGAAAGCTTTGAGAGGCCCAGGGACCAAGAACCACACACTGAAATCCTCCCACATCCATGAAACTCTCCTGGCCTCAAAGCTTCCATTGCCTTTCGTGGACTTGAAACCACGCAGTTCTGGGCGACTTCTGTCAGCGCATCTCCTCGTCAGCAACTGATCCGTGCTACCCCCCTAACTGCCCCCAGACAGCTCCCAAAACTTTGTGGAGCCATCACTTGCCGTCCCCCCAGTTTGTTCTTTTCACACAGCCTGTTCCACAGGCACCACGGAGTCTCTGCTCCCACAGGGCACGGTCACCACCCTCTTCCTGGGACAGAGCTCTCAGGCAGGGAATTCACAGGGGCTCATCTCCCTCACAGAGAGAGACTCACTCACCTAGACCCACAGCCCATGGAATACCTTCATTTAGCTTCTCCCAGCCCATGTGACACCCATCTCTTCCCAGATTTGATGCCAGACACTCGCTAAGTGCCTTGATATCTAAATCTTGTGGTTTCAGAACAGCTTTTCTGCCCTCTCTGCACCAAGCACACCACATTTCACTGCCTCCAGCCAGCTCTTCCCAATTGCTCTTCAGTGCGTGTCCTTTTTTCCTGACTGATGACTCACATCATAAGAGCTACTTATCTGCTTGAAAGACACCACCACCCCTATCCCAAAGCCACAGTGCCATCAGTGCTCTGCAGCCAAGGACCACGCTGTCACCACAGCACTGCTGACTGCTGTCCTTATTTCCTGATCCATTAACAGTACCATCCACCCCCCCACCCTCAGACTTCCCAGCTCCCCCAGGGCCAGGCACTCCGAGCAGACTCCTGCAGTGATGGGTGGCTCTCTGGTGGATCACAGCAGAGCTGGGTTATCAGAGACAGCCTGAAGGCCAAGCCTGCTCAGTCCCAGCATTATGGAACTGCCCTCGGAGCAGGAATACAACAGAGGGTAACTGCTGGAGGTCTCCACAGAGCAGGATGCTCAGAGCACCTCTCCTCTCATGCCCAGCCATGTAATTCACAGGGTTTTCTACACCCACAGCTCAGGGCTCAACCAAACAGCCCTGTTCCTACGGATGAACTCAGTTCCCATTACTATATTTAAATATCTAGGTCTCCAGTGGGAAGCAAGGCTTGAACACATCCCAATACCACATTCAGGCTGGGACTAGTCCATTCCTAGGTTTCCTTACAAAGAGCAGGAAAGGTTCTGCTGATTAATGCATACTTCTATTTCCACATAACTGCTGAGGTCTACAGTGCCCTTCCAGGGAATATCCAAGCCGTAAGGAAAAGGCACCAAAAGGGCTCTGCCTCTTTAGAGACATAAATCTGGCCAGGCAAATTCAAACACATCTATCCAGAACCGCTTACATTTCGGTTAACATCTGCTTTCCTCTCCAGCTTGCAGATGACCAAGCTCTTCCCTACACGTAATTTTGATGTACTTAATATCATTATTTTAAAGTTCACCCAGTGGGTAAGAAATCAGCAAATAAATCCAAGCAAAGACTCTCCCCTGCTTGAACAGATGTTGGATCAGGATTCAAAGCTGAGCAGAACAGCCCACAGCTCTCAAGGATTTCTTTTCAGATATCATACAGATTTATTCTACCAAATATACCATTCTTCTGGGAAATGGCTGATGCTGAAAAAGTGGAAAGGAAATAATTTGCAATGATCAATGTCCCAGAGCTGAGGCCTTCTCTGCCCTATCTTGTTTATTCTTCAGGTTTATGACAAGGAAATCTCAATTTCCATTTCCTTTGGTGGCAGCTCTTTGGCTGCCAGTCCTTCAGGTCACAGCTAAAAGAGCCAATTTTGGCTTATCGCAAAGTCAGAGAGATAAAAGGCAGAAGAGATAACTTGTTGTTTCTTCAACGCATGAACACATTCATGACACAGCATCTGCTCCGAACTACAAAGCAAGATCACCATTCCCAAAATAACCCCAGCAGAAAGAGAAGCGCTGGAGTGGGTCCTTGGACATGACCCACAGCTGCAGAAGACTAAACCTGAACACAGGCCTTGCCTCAAGAGCATTTGTAAGGCCATACTGAGGCTTGGTTTTCGTGAACTATGACAGATACGTATTTATTTCAGGGTTCCCAGTTATACAAAGCCCACACTGAAGCAACATGCACAGGGATGCAGAGCCCTTTGCTATCAGCTGGGTATTCTGTATGGAAATGATTGATTTCTCTTTTTTTTTTAACACTCCCATTTGGTCATTCCAGCCTGCTGGCACTCAAGGAAAGCAGGTTTTTGGCCTGGCTCACCCTCAACATGTTTCTTAATCATCTAATTCCCTAACAGCTTCCCTGTGCAATCAAAATTATCTGCACTATCGTTGTGCCAGTTCGATCTGGAGGAGAAGATGAATGTGGGGTGCCCAGTGAAGAAGGGAAAGGCCCAGGAAGGCCTGGTATTAGGGAGTTCTGCAGACATCCCTGCTCCGCTCTCCACGACTCTGCTAAAACGTCAATTGATCCCTCTCATTAGATCAGCAGCATCTGCTGCCATCCCAGAGCCACCATCTGTGCACTCATTTCCCAAACCCACAATCCCAACTGGAGGAGGTTAGTAGGTCACGGGCATAATGCTCTGCCCCTCCTGGGATGAGAGGAGAGTCGGCTCCAAGCCGTGGGAAGCACCGAGAGCCCCTCTGCCACACGTCCCGACACTCTCCCGCCCCTCCCAAAAGTGGCCAAGTG
This sequence comes from Platyrinchus mystaceus, assembly GCA_035041135.1. Classification (NCBI taxonomy): domain Eukaryota; kingdom Metazoa; phylum Chordata; class Aves; order Passeriformes; family Tyrannidae; genus Platyrinchus; species Platyrinchus mystaceus. The sequence continues at coordinate 1,601,104 of JAWWLV010000144.1, read as the reverse complement.
CCCCTTTCCAGGGCAAATGCCAGAAGTGACAGGCAAACCTATCCCAGCTTTTCTGATGGGCAGCAGATTTTAGAGCGTGGAATTAAAAAGAGGACAGGAGCCTCAAGAACAACCAGACCAAGGATCACCATTTGAAACGGTCCCGACAGGGGGAGTTCGGTGAGATTCACAAGAGCCAACTGAAAACACAGAGTAGGGCTCAGAGAAGAAAATCCAGGTGTTGGATATACTGAGACTAGATAATAAACTCCTGTTTGCACGTACATAGGAACGCAGGGCTTTGGGATGGCTTGTTCCCACACTGTCCAACAGATTTGCACGGAGTTTAATCCAAAAAGGGCAGCTTTGCAGTGCCAAACATCACCTCCCCAAGTCAGCTAGAAAAACAGCTCTGGCTTCAAATCAAAATGCTTCTAAACGAGATTTTTTTTTTCCCCCCACATGGTAAATTCCTTAGACTTTTCTGTCCCTTAGCAGTTTCACGTGAACACAGGGAACAGAATTAAGCAAAGAATTAAGGTGGCTTAGGTAATTATAGTGGCACATGCTATCAGTTCAAGACAGAAGATTAGCACAGCGAGCTCTCAGTTAAAGGGTCTTCCCCATACTGGGAAAGGAACTGGTCTATTTTTTGCTCTATCGTGAACAGCCTACAATGTCAAAGTGGCAAACAGACACCATAAAAACTTCCCAGAGGTGTTTTTGCTGGTGCTTAAAACACTGAAGAAGTTTCAAGCTGAAGAACCACTTGCAACCCACCAAGTAGACAGTTACACACCCTGTGGCTTTAAACCCCACATAAAGGTTATATTGAATTATTTTCTTCGACAATTACGTGACTAATTGTGTCACCTTGGGCCAGGGGAGATTTCTAAGAAAATTGCCTGCTCAGGAAAAAAGCAGCAATGACCATTCTTAAACAAGAAAGGCTTAGTGGTAGAGCTGCAAGCAAAGATGCAGTTAATCAAGGCAGAAGTCACCAGGAAATGCTCAGTATCACTCACACCTTCCCCAAAACCAAGGGCTTTTGAGACTGGTGATCTCTGCAGGTTATTTTTTTCTGTTCTGCCCAGACCCCATCTATCAAATAATTCTTGTTATTTTATCTCAAACTTTGCCACCACTAATTCAATATTAATCAACAGCATTTTGACCCCTCTCCCAAGGGGAAGCTACAGCCATAGAAGAATCTTAACTTTCACTCAACCAAAAACTATTTGTATCAGTTCCTCAAACTGAAGAGAAAACTCAGAGGTGTGGCCCAAGAGTGACAGCATTTGGGTGTCAGAGCCAACAGGGCATCAAGAAGTGTTTGTACTTCTTACTCAAATTAATTTTTTTACTTCAGGGTCACGGATTTTGATCAATTCATGTAAACAACCAAAGTGAAATTGCTCAACAGCCCTGCTGTCTATGTCGGTGTTACTGCCATGGCAACTGCTGTGGTTGGTTTTTCAGGATGAAAACAGTGGAGGAAGGTTTTAAAAGCTCCCTGAAGAGCTGACACTGTGCCTTTAAATGCACTGCCCCAGGAATAATCCTCACCAAAAGCCCATTATCATTTCTCAATGGGTTCATTCCTCCTTCCTCCCCCAGTGGCTGCTCCTGCCAGACACATCCAGCCATCTCTGAACACAGAATTCAGATCTGAACAATTTCATCCTGGTCTCTGCACAGGTGGAAAATTCCCTCCTGTATATTCATAACATCCAGGCCCAGGTGTTTGTGACAACTTCACAGCATGCCCTTCGGCACCAGTCTGACAGCATCACAACCCAAGGAACACCGAAATCCTAGAAATACCAGGCACTTTCTGAACCCTACAGGAACACCAGCCAGCACTCCTGAAGCACCCCCAACCCCGCTGCAGCTGAAGGGGACTGACATGAACCCCAAGTGACACGACCACTGCTGGAAACTCAACACACGAGGAAGGGCTCAGGCTGCACACAAGCAGTGAATGAAAGCTCCGTGCTGTACACCCTGCATTTACCTAAAGAAGGGTGTATGTTCGGTCCAAGAGAAGTGCAAATGTTTTTAAACAATCCCAGAAGATCACAACAAGCCCTGATGGGGTCAGCACATGCACAAGTGAAGGTGAAAAAGAAAAAAAACAGGAGTTCAGGCAAGGGGTGTTGCAAAAACAGCAATTTTTTTAATTAGCTGTCTGAGTAAAGCCCTGCGCTCTTGCCAAGAAGAAAAGGAAAGTCTTTGCCTGGGGCGACAAGTCACATCTAGGCCCAAGCTCATAACACCACATGCCTTCACCCCACCCAAGGGCCTCACTGGGAGCTGTGGGGCTTTGCAGTGAGCCACAGGAACAAGAGAAATGCCACGCAGACCCCCTCTTGAAAGGAGAGCTGCAGTAAATAACGGTGGAAAGAAGCCAGATTTAGCTGCTGCTGAAGTACCTCTGCCCTACACGTGTCTCTTCCCTGTCACTGCCACACCTCACCTTCTAACTGCCATCAACGGCACCTCCACGGCTTCACACTGACATAGGGCAGGGTTAGATCTGATATTAGGGAGAAATCCTTCCCTGTGAGGGTGGGGAGGCCCTGGCACGGGTTGCCCAGAGAAGCTGTGGCTGCCCTGGCAGTGTCCAAGGCCAGGTTGGACGGGGCTTGGAGCAACCTGGGCTAGTGGAAGGTGTCCCTGCCCATGGCA
>JAWWLV010000144.1:1561328-1597316 GCA_035041135.1 Platyrinchus mystaceus | reverse complement strand
CCAAGGCCAGGTTGGACGGGGCTTGGAGCAACCTGGGCTAGTGGAAGGTGTCCCTGCCCATGGCAGGGGATTGGAATGAGGTGAACTTGAAGGTCCCTTCCAACCAGGTCCCTGCCCACCTACACAGGGCCGGGCCATATCCCAGGCTGACATCCAGACCCAGCAACAGCCGTCTCTCCTGGCATTACACAACCCTTCCCAGGCAGGGTGGGAGCAATGGAGGGCTGTGTCCACAGGCAGGGCTCACCTCCTCACCTGCACCCTTCCCACAGCCTGCCCGCCCCAAGCACCTTCCCACGCCCTTTCCCATGGACACAGCCAGCTGCACCCCGACAGCCTCTCCAACGGGCCCCCAGCTACACACGTTTGCAAACGAAGCAGTAATTAGTTCTGTGTTCAAGTAATTTACCTCTGCAACTGCACTATGTGGGACCTAAACACGCTCCCCTGCAGCACTGCAAGGGCAGAAGAAGGCCTGCTTCAGCTGACCCCGCCACCCAGGACCAATCCACGAGCCTGCTGTCCGGTTCTTCAAGACCAAAACACCAAAACTCCCGTATATTTATGGCAAAGTCTCCCTGACCACCTTCCCTATGTAAATACCAATACAAAAAAACCTAAGCTCTTTGGCCATCCTGCCTGGTACTTCTCACCTACAGCTGTTGCTCTCACTGTGGTAAACTGAAGCTAAAAGCTTCTGGAAAATCAGGAAAAAAAATGGATGGTTGAAAAATCCAGTAACACTAATAGGAAGACTCTTGGCACAGCCCTGCCTGCACTGCATCTGCTCTGCTAAGTAGGTTCATTTATTTCCATCCTGTAGCTGTCTCCTGCTATTTATAGCTGCTGCCTTAATGAACTTTCGAGGTAGACACCAAGCCTGAGCCTTCCTAAATTGATGTTTAAATATCCTTGTTCAATTAATTCGATCTTGTTATGAATGGACAGTCCCACAGTTGGACTGGCAACTTCCACTCCTCACTGGAAATCACAGAATGGCCTGAGTTGGAAGGGTCATTAAGGATCACCCAGTTCCACCCCCCTGCCATGGGCAGGGACACCTTCCACTATCCCAGGTTGCTCCAAGCTCCATCCAAACTGGCCTTGGACACTTCCAGGGATGGGATATCCACCACTTCCTTGGGCAACCTATCAACTGGGACATTCCCACAATAACCTTTTCCTGCAAGGCAGGCGCTCCGAGTTGGGAAACAGTACCAGCCATTTACTTGTCTCCAGAGCAAATCTGATCCATCCAGCCCAAACCTCACCTTCACCAGGAAAGGCTCCATCCAAAAGGGCAGCACAGGCCTCAAACAGCTTCCTACTGAAATGACTCTGCTGCAAACGTGCAAATATTTCACCAAACCCACATCTGAGGGATCAAGAGTGTTTTTTTACTAAGACCCTCAAGAACTACTGCTGGTGGGTGGAAGAATTCTCTGAACCCACTGAAAACCTTTACAAACCTTTGATGGGACAACACATCGTCCCTCCCCTCTCTCTTTCTATATGGGTCCTCTTATCTCTCCTTTTAGGGATTCCAAAATATAGATTCTGCAGTTATATTCATCCACCTGGCAACATTCTGACTCCTGACAAAAATCAGGTTAAACTCTCTTCAGGGATGCAAGCACTGAGAGAATTCTATTCCTCGGCAGCAACAATTTGTCAGGCACACAAGTGGTTTTAACAAAGTCAGTAAAAGTACTGCAGCCCCTGGGTTTGGGCCAGGGAGGTGAGCCAAACTGACTTGGAGGGCAACCACACAAGGAGAAGAAACTCCTTCCTAGATCAAGCAGAGATGCATTTCCTCCTGGGAAAATCTCTGCACACTGGCAGTAAAGAATGAGGAAGAGGGAAATGGACTCAGAGAAACTTGTGTCTGCCTTCCTTGTTCCTCCCTTGTCTCATCCCTTGCAAGCAGCAGCAAACTACACCATCCTCTTCGTGCTGAGATAAGCGCTGGCCCACCCGATGAGGCAGCGCCAGGCAGGACAACCACTGCGAAAAAGTGTTTCCTCCTTGCTGGCCCTAAGTGGAAAGCAGGGCCAGGCTGGTTAAAGGAGGTGCTGGGATGTTTCACCTGGAAGGGGGATTTGTCATCGTCTGCAGTGTCAGCAGTCCTGCCTGAGAACCAGGGTGTGAACGTGGAAGTTCTGTGAGCGCAGAGACAGCCCCTGCAGGCCTGGAATGTCCTGAAAGGGTTCGGCGGAGGGAACATCGCCTTCCCGCCTCCTCCTCAGTCTATCACAGCACCCCTGTCTGGAGCTGTGAAGGAGGAATCTTTCCCAAGCAATAATTTCCTTAGGATGAAACAGATCTGTACACGTTCGATCTCCAGATGGGAGAGCTGAAGGTTGTCTATAAACTACTGAAGTCTGGCTTGTTTGACTGAACTGGCCACAGATTAAAAAAAAAAAAGACTGATGTTTTCAGACTGCACCAATTCCCAAATACAGAAGCGCAGCATGACCAGTTTGGAACTGGGACAAAACTTTTCTAGGGAAGGTTTGCATTTCTGGACCTGTTTACTCTCTTCCTGGTATCCACAGACATGTTCCATCGGGTTCGGTTGTTGTGGGATGAGCAGCTTGACCTGGTGAGTCAGATCCAGATTTGGTGCAGTTTTCACCAAAGAAGCTGACAAATCATTTTTCAGGTAGGATATCATGGTCCTTAGGGACAGATCAAGAAATTCAAGTACCAGCAACTACATCAACAGCGCTTTCATTCCTGCTCTGCTGAACTACACAGCCCTTACCCATATTTCAGCTTCTGATACCCCACGCTCTCTCCTGACAGCTGCCTCAGATATATGTAATACAGTTCACTCCACCTTTCTCCCAACTCAAAGTTGCTGCTCAGTATTTCCCAGATCTTCGTTTCTAATGCCCTCTGGAAAATGAATTTGAGCCACCTTCCCCTCAATCAATGCCTGTTATGGGATGAAGATTAAAAACCCAGGGTTCTAACTGGGCTTTCTTGCCAGGATTGCCAGTACTGGACATCTGGTAGGAGCTGACTGGAGAGAATTGGCCTCTCTTGTGTGATGCAGCAGGAGGATAGAGAAGAAAGGCTTCTGGCACACAAAAAAAAAAAAGGGTAGGAAACACACAATTCATGTCAGCTCTGAAGACAAGAGTTTAAGAAAAGAAAAAAACCCGGGGATATGAGGCAAGCTGTAATTCAACACAGTAATCTGAACTACCTCTCTCCTTTACAGAGCTCTGAACTAACTGAGCCAGCTTGTAAAAAGATCTGGCCACCAGCGAGAAACAGCAAGTCCCTGCAAGGACCTGGAAAAGTATCCGGATACGTGAGATGGGGAACAACAGAGAAAAGGTCCCAGTGATGGGGTATGAACACTGTTATGTGGGACACCTGGAATATTGAGTGCTATTTAACTGATCGTATTCTAAAAGTCTGTACTGCAAAGAGGTCAGGGGGGAAAGGACAACAGGAAAATTCCCAGACTGAGAGAGCTGGAAAGACTGCATGTTTTTACATGCAGATATAAGTGTAGGTGAGAACATACTAAGGCACAGAAACAACAGAGACAGAAAATACCATTACCCCTTCCTCAAATGACACAGAAACAATGATGGACAAAATGAATGGCAGAACATGAAAACCTGATGGAAAAATGGGCTTTCCACCATGGGCACAATTAGCCTGTGGAAGCAAATCCCCTAGGATATGATACACTCAGAAACCAAAAAGGAATTGCTACAGGCCAGGTCACCTGCATGCCAAAGAACAACAGAGATGTAAATACAAAAATTAAACTTAAAATATTTGAGTTCTTGAAGACAGGTCATTATGTCTTCTGGTGTAAAACCAACTCCTGGTTTCTGAGTGCTGACAAGAGAACTTCCTTGGTACAACCAGGGAACTAGAACCAGGAAGAGCAAACAGAATCTGGACTTGCCTTCCTTTCCAAGTGCTGCTCTCTGACAAGAGTAACAGGGCATGCAAAAGAGACCCCACCTGCCTATCAAAATCCAGATATCGAACCCCTACAGAAACTCATACAGCAATGCTACATGTCATTCTTCTTTTTGTCTGCACAATTTTAAACTGGTGAATTACTGATGGGAAAAAAGTTATTAGCACCACAAGTCAGTGACACACAAAGCCAAAACCAAGGGGAGCTGGAATTCCAGAGCAGGTGCATGCCCCAGAGCCAGGGCAGAAGCTGCAACAGATCTGCCCAGGCACCTACTCAGTTTTTGCCTTTGCCTGCTATCTCTTTACATATAGTATCAAATTGCTGTTAAACAGTTGGCCTGTTCCTGGCTGGCATTCGCTCAGGAGCCAACTCAGGTGATACAGAGGGATGAAATGTCTGCTCCATATTGTGCCTTTTCCGAGCCACAGCAACCATTCCACAGCAACTGGCTAAGACTACTCCAACAGTGCAACGTGAGACGAGTGTTTTCATGGATCAAGTTTCCTCCTCCACAAGCAGATCCCCAGACAACAGACCACTGTAGTGAGTGACAACTGAAACAGGACTTACTGAGTGGTTTAAGGATGCTGCTGCTCGTCTCATCAGCATTTTCTACGTCTGATTTGTCCGAGTAGTTCTCCGAGATTTTCTCCTTTTCTTTCTTTTCTTTGTGCCCAGGTCTTCTCCTGTGACGCCTCCTTCTCCTGTAGCTCTTCGGCACGTGGACCCCGATGTAAATCGTGTGGTGCCCTGGGGAACACAAGCACACAAGGATTAACTCCAGCTCAGGGCAGTTTGGGCATCACTGCCCAGCACAGTTCACACTGCCTTTCAGAGAATCCCAGACTGCTTTGAGTGGGAAGGGACCTTAAAGCCCACCCAGTCCCACCCCCTGCCATGGACAAGGACACCTCCCACTATCCCAGGTTGCTCCAACCTGCCCTTGGACACTTCCAGGGATGCGGCAGCCACAGCTTCTCTGGGCAACCTGTGCCAGGGCCTCCCCACCCTCACAGGGAACAATTTCTTCTGTATATCTAACCTAAATTTCCCCTCTTTCAGTTTGAAACCATTACTCCTTGTTCTATTCCTGTCTCACTCCAAAAGGCAAGTGAACTACCCTTCTGTGCTGGCCTTGCCTTAATTAGTCCTGTTTTTATTGCCTTCCAATGTGAGCTTGGACCTCTGTAGCTTCCATTTGGAAAACTATTTTTTGTACCTGCATTTCTGAGAGCACAAGCCAGTGCAGACTCTCTGGTAATTTTTGTTCTTGTGACTCGTTTAAATATAAAACAGAAGGTCATCATACTCATTTTGTAATATTGACTAGAGTGCTCTTCAAACACATTCTACACTAATTTTTCCATTTGTTTTACCAAATACATCAGCTGGACTTAACAACTACCATGTGCCAACTGATTCAGCTTAATTGAAGAGCTTAGGCCAACAAAATCTACATCACTTGACTGTGCAGTCTATTGTATAAGTGTCAAAGAACCATTAGGTACCTTTATACAGGTGCCCTTATAGAGGTCCCGTGTTCTAAGTACCATTAGGGTGTTGTAACACAGCAGAGGAGGAAGGACTGCTCACAGTTCCTGTCAATTCCTGAGTATTCCTCACTTTCCAAAACAAAAATTAACATTATAATAACAGAGTGAGTGCCAAATGTCATATGCTGCATGTAAACCCCAAGGATGCCTTTCCCCTTGCACTGAGACTCTCATTTCAAACCAAAGCACCGCAGCTACATTTGCCAATTTTTATGTTGATGAGTTTGATAAAAATGTTTTATTTTCAGGGTTTTCTGCACTTCTGCCCCATCCAACCTGGCCTTGGACACTTCCAGGGATGGAAGAAACAGCAATGGAGGGCTGAGCCATGTTCAAACTCAGAACAGTGACAGGGGAACATTCGTGCACGTGCTGCCAGCACTGCCATCTCTGAGGAACGGGATCACACCACAGAGGGAACAGGCAGAGCCACGGAGGCATCTGCAGCAAGACCTTGGGAACGACACCTGAAGATCCGATTTAGCTCTTGCGTGCCAAAGGAAACCCAGAAAGCTCTCCCAGCAACTGGAAACATCAGCTTTAACGTGGCAGATGGCCCCTAAACGCCGCACAGGGACAGCGAAGAGGAGATCTTATCGGAGCACAAGCAGGAGCTGGAGGGTGACCCCGGACACACAGGGCCCTGGGAGCCCTTCCCAAGCGATTCTCACACCCAAGATCGTATCCAGAAGCCTGATGCAAAAGGTTATTTGTATTAAACGACATCCTCCTTTGAATCACTTGAATTCTGTGGTCAGCTTGATAATAGAAACACATCCTAGTAAGCCTGTAGTCTTAATACTTTAATATGCTGCCAACAGAACTGGACAATCTCTTTAATCTTTGGACCACGTGTGCGCAGTACAGATTTTGGTAACATGAAACTCAGTTGTATATACGCAGGCCAACATCTGCATTACTTTGCTGCTTTTCCCTGGTCTGAAGGCAGAGACTTATTTAATGTTGCCTTCCGTGTCCCCTCTCTGCCCCCTCCCAGACTCTTCAGGGAGGCCAAGCAAGACATTTTCCTCCTCTGTGTACTTCAAGTGTTTGGCATCTGTTTATATTGTTCCAAACGCTGAGATAAACTTCTAGGCTCCCTTCCCAAAGCGCCTGGAAGGAAACAATTGACACATACTCTCAATGCACTGGGCTCCTGAGACATTTCCGACTCACCGGGGGAGCCCAGCCTTTCCCATGAGAACCACTGCCTGCAAAAGGCAAAGCCTGAGAAATGTAACGTGGCACACAGGCACCTGGCTGGGATCCTACGGCTTGGGGACGATGGGAAGCACAGAGCCGAGTGCTGAACTGCTCCTGCTTATCCAGGGCCGCTGTTTCACCCTGTACGCCCAACACAGTTCCTCCTGAGGGGCTGCTCCCATCGCCCTCCCCGCTCTCCCCAGGGAATCCATTACCCTCTGTGTGCACCTCATTAATTTTCAGAGCTGTTTTGGCTGACTAGTGTGGATTTCACCCGGTGGCACCGGTTCTGTGCTGTGGGACAGCAGTGGGCCGAGGCTTCCTTGGACTTACACCAGCTGCTGCTAAAACCCTTGAAGTTTGTGCCCAAGGAGAATCTTTACTGTGCACCAAGCTCACAGCAAAATCATTTCATCTGATTATTAATCAAGCAAGAAGTAGTCATCATCAGGGAGGTCCTCCTGGAAAAATTCAGTTGAAACCACATCTTTTGCTTTATTACAAGCTACTGAAGAACAGCAGTTCATGATTCAGCACCCAGATTTGGAGTCTGGGCACAGCAAACTCCCTGAGTCAGTTCCACTGGTGAAAACACACTTGTGTGTCACCCAACTTAAGTTCTGTGAAATGCAGCACTCCCTCTCCCTTCCCTGCCTGCAGGAATATTCTGCTCCTCATCATCAAGGCCAGGTTGGACAGGGCTTGGAACAATCTGGTCTAGTCAAAGGTGTCCCTGCCCACAGCAGGGTGTTGGAATTAGGTATCTTCAAGGTCCCTTCCAACCCCAAAGCATTGTGAAACTTTATCTATGATCCTCTCCATTTTTGAGCACTAACTCTTTTAAGAAAAGGGTGACAGTGGAATGGCTTTTGCTCAGCAAAACCAAAACTTGGTCACTTGGAGAAAGGAGCCAAAAGTTACAGGATCAAAGGATAAAGTCTGCCTGCTGCATCTAAGAAGGAATCCCTTCCATAAGACTGTTCTTGAGACTCAGAGCCTGGTCACACCAGCTCATAAAGAATCTCACACCGGCACCTTAGAAGGAAACAAGATCAAAATCTAATATTAAAAATGCATGAAGGACTGAAAATGAGCTGAGCATCAGCAGTTTTCACCCAGCCCTTGCTTCTTCTTTCAAGGCTCCTTTCCACAGAACAGGGAGAGTCACATTAAACCCGGCGAGCCCGCGACAGGCTCACGTGGTTGCAGCCGACATGTCCACAGAGCCAGAACCTTCTCCACCAGCTCTGGCCACTCGCAGCCCCTCCCACGCTGGGCTCCCCCTCGTCCCCAGGCTCTCAGGGGCGGATGCTTTGGGCCACCTGCACCAAGGGCTTTGCTCGGGAGGAGTCACCCGAGGGGGGCAGGGGACACAGCCCCGCCACATGCTTCGTCAGCAGAAGACGGCACAGCTTTGTGGCCGAGGCGCTGGCACGTCGCCAAACCTCCGGAGACGTGGCACCGGCCAGGGCGCTGCCGGGATCGCAGCCAGGCTGCTCTTCCAACCCGGGGGTGGCGGCAGAAGGTGCTTCTCGTTTTGTGTGAGAGTCAAAGGAAATTAAAGACATAAAAAGCTGATGGCCCAGAAGGACAAATAAATCAGAGGGATGATCCATTTTAAAAAGGGGAGATACTAAAAGTAGCGCTAAGGAAGTCCCAAACTAAGCCCTGCTTAGTTTCAAATCAGCTCAAGAAATAAGAACAAAAGGCCATGCCGTCATGTGCCTGGTGCCCTTAGCTCTACCTGGTTTTAAAGGGAATTACAGGTGCTGGTGGCAGCAGAGGAGCAGATGCAGGATCTACATCCTGACCATCTCCACCCATTAATGCACACGGACACAGACACTGAAACTCCAAGGAAAACGAAGCTGTAACCAGTTCTCTAGATGGGCTGCCCAGGCACAGTCCCAGGCTCACACACTGGCCCCCAGAGGATTTTCAGAACATCCTGATATTCAGGCAACCAATTTTCCATGCAAGTAAAAACCCATCAATTGGGGAAACAGCAGAAGGATTCAATGATCACTTTGTGGAAATCTGAACATACCAGTAGGAGATATATCAGATCCAAATCCCTTCTTCTGTAAGCAATAGTAGGAGTCAATGAACTGATTCCTCCATCATGTGGCAGTTTGCCAAGGAAAAGGGTCGGTGTGAATCCATCAGGCAACAGAAACAACCACCATAAGGCTGAGTAGGGGCTTCACAGCCTGATAAATGCCATCAGGAGAGGAGCCTGCCCTGAGAGAAAGGCAGGAAAGGGCAAAATATAAAAGAGGCTTCAGGAGAGACCACCCTGAGCTACTGTGCCATGGACAAAGGAGAGAAGAAGGGACAAGATTAGAACAATAGGGATTCTTTTCAAGTCTGCCAGCTCTGTCAAAAGAACCCCACATTCATTGCTAAGATTCAAGAGAGGACCCAGCATCAGCAGTGAAGATGCAGTTAATCAAAGGGGGAACTCGTCCAAAGATCATTTTATATATTTGCATTACTGCACTTCACATCCTAAACATGCAGCCCTTGACCGAAATCCCTACAAGGGGCAAGGAAAGAGCTGTGCAGGGGAAGACAGCATGGGAATTGGAGACTGGTTTTTCTTCTTCTTTTGTTAACATCAGACTTCTAAAACTTCAATATCTTTAAAAAGTCAGATCCACCTTCATGTAAAGTGACCTCCAAAAGGTTCCCATGTAACACCACCATGGTTAGGCAGAGGGGAAATCTTCCCAGCCATCTGTCTAAAGCTTGCACTCCTCTGTTCCAAACAGCTGATGGATGACCCAGACTGGACCTGTTGGATTCCTAACAAGATCCAGAGGCCACTCCAAGTGAAGCATATGTAAAAAGGGAGTTAGCCCTGAGCAACAGGATAGCTCTAAAAGACAGAGCTCACATGAAGTCAAGAATAGCTAAGCAGGAAAAGAAAATGAAAACAAAATGAAAAGAGGTCTTCAACTGACTTCCTGAAGATGCTACAAACTCTGCTTGTGTAGAAGGAGCAAAGTCAGTCACGAGGGTGGCAGGGAAATAAGGGGTGGACATTGTTCAGACAGAACAATGAACATGTGGTGGGGGTATTCTCCCTGAGCTTTAGGTAAGTCCTTGCGAGACTCTTACCCACAACCCCGTAAGCTGCTTTTCTTTCTCTTCTTTGGAGCTGTGAGAGGTTACAAAAGCCTCCAAACCTGTCCTGCTGTGATCTGATCTAATCTGGCCTGGACTACTTGGCTTCCATGGAAAGACAAAGAAGACTTTAAAAAAGCAAGGCTTTGGGGAACAGGGCAGAGCTGGGGGGGAGATGTGCTGGACTGTTAGATGTAGCTCTTTAGAAACATGGTACCTTTGGATTTTCTGGCATCCTTTAAAATGCTGTCCCCTTCCGAAACACTCCAAATGACCACCCAAAATAACCAATCTTGGCTGAAAATCTTGGCCTCATTTTCTGTATTTCCATCTCAGTAATGACCAAGGCTGAGCAAATGAGTACCAAGCTGTACTTGGCACTAAGTTCACAGACTGCAGGTAGGATTTTAGACCCCCCTTGAAGAGAAGAGCGAGCTGTGGAATGATGACTAAAGCATCCAAGCACTGCCTCTGTTCCCTGGGAAAAACCTCAAATCAGCCCCCTGCAAGCGAACCTTGATTCCAAGGCTGCAGTCATAATTCAACATGTGTTTCATGGAAGGCGGCCGGAGCCGGGGCTTCCCGGAAGGCCAAGCTGGTGCCAGCAGGGCACCACGAAGGAATGCAAACACAGAGGCTCCCGACGCCTCTCCAGCAGCACACGCTTCCTTCAGGAAGTGCCTCGAGTTCCCTTTGTCCCCCCTCAGCCTCTATTTATGTTTGCCCAGTGTTGTGCAACCAGACGAGGAACATCACCCGAAGGAAAGGAAGGGAAGGAATCCCAGGAAGGCTGGGATAATACCTGAACCAGCCTACAAGCTACAGCCCTAGCACCGGTTTCCAGGTTAAGCTCAACTCCAGCAGTTCTGCTAAGAGAAGGAAGGACACTCCTGTGTTACCCAGGTCCAGCTCGGGCAACATGACTGGATCTCTCCAGCACATTTTGGGTTACCTTTTCATTTTAAATGTCCCAGAAAAATTCGGGAAGGGTCATCAGAACATCCGGGGCTCACAACTGACGACTGAGCAAAGGCTGTATCAGCTTTTCAATCTCCCTGTGAACTCTTATATCCAGTGTCACTGTACCTTAAAAAAGCGCTGTTGGGCAGAGGAAGGTGGGAGCAGGCAGTCAAACAAGCCTAGGCTTGAATCCTGACTGAGAGTTGCTCCCATCCAAGGATGAAAGGCACCAAGTGAGACCCTCACCAAAATCAGTCTCACCGCCAGGTCAGAGAGCTGACGACTGTTTCTGAATGGCTGGACTTGACCATCTCTAAAGGTCTTTTCCAAGGTAAAGGATTCTGTGATTCTAAACCAATCGGAGCTGGAAAAAAAAGCCAGTCACTGTCAGAATGGTATGGAAACACCTTCCTTCACCTCGCACTGAGCACCTGTTGGCACAAAACTTATCATCACCGAAAAGAAACCACCACCTCTCCCTCACCACGGGCCCACCACACCAGCTATTGACTCAGCTGCTCCTCTCCACTTCCCCTGCCTGCACAGCCAATTTATCACTGCCTTGTGTAAAATCAGTTTATCATCCTCCGAACTCAGCTTGTAGCTTTTCTCACCCAGCACAGAGCGGGCGGGAATCAACACCTCCCCAGCCCACCCCGGCAACCCCAGAGCTAATGCTGATTCCTGGCAGCAGAGGACAGACATGGGCAGTGACCAGAACAGTATCCCATGCAATGACCTGCTGGACACTGCCAAGAGTAAGCAGCCTCCTGCAAAGTGCCATGGAGAATTAAAGCTGGAGAGAAAAAAAAATCTGAAAATCTGAAATCTTTCATACCGATGCTTCAAAGCTGGGAAGATCCAAACCACCCATCTTGTTTTCACTAGTTATGTGGAGCAGCATTAGGTCCCAACCTGAGCCTGCCATTCCCAAGTTCATAGAATTCCAGAATGGTTTGGGTTAGAAGGGACCTTCAAGATCACCTCATTCCAACTCCGTGTCATGGGCAGGGACACCTCCCACTAGCCCAGGTCGCTCCAAGCCCCGTACAACCCGGCCTTGGACACTGCCAGGGATGGGGCTTCTCTGGGCAACCTGTGCCAGGGCCTCACCACCCTCACAGGGAAGTTGTGCCAGCTGCTGTATGAAAAGAGAGCAAAAAGGCAGTGCCTGATTCCTCTGCGTTTGGCTTTTGCAGGAGCTAAGCCTGACTCAGCCTTACCAGAGCAAAATACAGCCTCGTGTATCTCCACACATAAATTAAAGGTACCAAAGAATATTAATGAAGTACATTCTGTGATCAGATTTTACCTGATTAATTTTTTAATCACATTTATTTCAGAAGCAATTAAAAACTCTGATATGAAACAGGTCATGTGGTTATTTCTGAAAATGGAGGAGGGCTGCCTGCAGTCATGGATCAAAGACTGAGGGTGGGGGTGAGAGGAGAAGAAGAAATCAAGTAAGTGGGTAAATACAGCTCATTTCTCCTACTGTCTGCATGCTGCTAAAAAAGGTAAAGATATTCACAGTTATTTTTGCCCTTTTAACCTCTCTCCTCACTGATCCAACCATCAAGGACTAATCTTGGGCTTATGGCATCACACAGCTTTCTACCAGCAAAGTGCAGTGACACAACCTGGTCGAGAATAGAAAGCAAGGAGGAGGAAAGTGCTAAAATGGAACAAGCAGTTATGGAATGTTGTTACAAAATCCACGGTTTAGCCTCTCTGCAGAGTTAGCAGCACAATAGTAAATCCCACAACGATAACAGGATCCAGGGGAAGTTTCCACTAGCAGCATATTTTCCAGAATTCATTCCTACAGCAGTGTTATCTTAGAGATGCTATCAAAAGCTTTACTTTGCCCATCATTTGGAGGGCGGGACAGGTGTGCTGGTCCCCGTTTCCTACACGTGGAGCTGGAGTGCTCCTCGGGCTTTGCAGCAGTGGAGTTGTCAGCCTTGAAACCCAGCATCCTCCACCGCACCACGGAGTCAGGGCGGCAGCGAGCCCGGGGGAAGTTACGCTTAGAGAGCCAAGAATACCTTATCTCAGAGGATAAGGTGGAGCTTTACTTTTCCCCTCTTGCAAAATCGGTTATTAAGTAATCTGTTTATGTCACACATACCAGCACTCCTCGCAGTGGCATTACAGCAGCACTGCGTTACCTTCAAGGAAAGGAACGTGCAGTGCTCTAAATGAATGGGAAGGGTTGTCTCCCGTGGCTCAGGGCAGTGCCTCTTCCTCATTTCCCCCAGGAAAGCTGACTGGCACTTGCTTTCCTTCCGCGCTCTGCCCCAGACCTGGGCAGACCCCTTGTCTCGCCAGGTCACGTTTCTGGGCGCCTCTGGCAAAGCAGTTCCTCCTAACTAACCTGTAGGGAACCCCTCACTGAGCCCTCCCGCAGAGACAGGCAGAAGGGAGGGGCTGCAGGGGAGTCATTTTTAAATGTTAACAGCTGATACCACAGCAACACATTCCAGTGTAGGACCAGGCTGAGGTGCCACCTGAGAGAGAGGCATTAAACCCCCGGGAGCAGTCCCAGGGCCGTACTTCTGTCAGGTATGTACAGTTTCTGTTAACCTTACGTTTACTTGGCAATTGTCCCGCGCTGAGAATGTCTCAACACCCTCCTGACCAGAAATGCCCTTTTCCCCCCTCCTTAAAAAGCCAAGTCCTTCCCTCGCCCCCGCATCCTTACATAATCAAATCAGTGGGTGAGGTGGTCCTTCACAGTTTCTATCTCCCTCCCACAGGCATAACCCGAGGGCATCACTGACCAAGCGAGGCATGTTCCTCCCTTCTCCCAAAGAACATGCCAAGGAGGAATGCTCCAGGTGACAACTTCAAAATTCTGTGTTCACCTGTCTGGAATCAAACCAAAAGGCAGCAAAGGCAGCCTGGTTTCGAGGCACATTTTAATGCTTTGCTGAAGAGTTTTCCTGTTCTCTCCTGCAAACTCCTGCAGCCAGGGAATCCCCAAGTTCAACTGCTCTATCACTACACCATCAGATCTCTTCTGATAAATGTTACAAGTCCCCTTTCTCTCACAGAGGGTAAAGAAAACAGTCTCTCCATTCAAGACCAGTGAAATTAAATGAATGAAGAGCCTTCCTAAGAAATTCAATCAATATTGACAACAAAAAAATACTTGGGAGAGGAATGGAGAGAAGAGGCAAGAGAGGCAAAGAGAGGATATGTATGTTGCTTCCTCATGAAAGTAGGCTAAAAATATAAACTATCAGAAAAATAACACACACCTGGAGGTAACAATTCCCCTTGCTGTTACCTCCTTCTACAGAGGATACAGCCCCTGAAAGCCTTTTAGAACAGCAAGTTGAAACCACAGCATGAAAGTGGGGCAGTAATGGAGGGCACTTTGGTGCTAACAGCTCCAGGCCTCCAGACAGATGCTCTCCTCCTTGAAAACACCCCACTGGCAGCGCAGGAATCTAGCAGGGACTTAAAAGCATCTGCACCAAGTGTCAGCCAAAGGTCTGTACTCTGACGTTTTAGCCCTTCCACTGGATCTTAAATTGACAGAGGGCAGGGTTAGATTAGATATTAGGAAGAAATTCTTCCCTGTGAGGGTGGGGAGGCCCTGGCACAGGTTGCCCAGAGAAGCTGTGGCTGCCCCATCCCTGGAAGTGTTCCAGGCCAGGTTGAGTGGAGCTTGGAGCAACCCGGGCTAGTGGAAGGTGTCCCTGGCTTTGGCAGGGGGTGGGAACCAGATGATCTTTAAGGTCCCTTCGAAGCCAGAGCTCTCTGAGTCTACAATTCATTCCAGGGAATTAGCTGGCTACACAGCTCTGAGGCTCTCCGGAGGCTCAGCCGAGCAGCTCCAGCTCCAGAGGCCTGTCGTGTGCAATTAGAAATACTTGTTTTACCTCCTCTCCTCCTTCCCCCAGCGAGATGCAACTGGTCTCTTAGCCCAACTAAACCAAATGAGGATGTGCACATTGGAACGTGGGATATAAACACACCACTGCTGCATTAACCACAAGTTTTTCACAGACCCTGCAGACAGTCAAAAGGACCTTCCCACACTCCTCGCCACCAACAACCGCTTGCATTATATTCCTGCAGTGTCACACGTGGGCAATACACACCACAACAGCATGTGGCAACATTTAAGACAATAAAACATGAGAAATATTCTTCCTCTCTCCCCTCTCAAGTGGTTCTGCTGTGCCAAAGTGCCAATTATTCCAGCAGCAAAGGGCTAATACAAACCTGACCCCGCAGACAGCAAATGGCCTCATTAAACACAACGTGATGATTTATAGCGACTCAGCACAGATTACTTCATCACAGAGAGCAAGAAAACAGTTTTTTCGTGGAAAGGACTGGCTTGGTTTGCTGGAAGTGTTCTAACCCCTCTTCTTGGAGATTATTTTCTCTCCTACTGCTGGATCCTTTCCTGCCCATTACCGGTGACAATGACATGCCTGTAACCCTACACCTTTCAAAGCGTTTTCAACCTAAAAGCCACAGGCATTTGTTTGCAAATAAAGAAATTAGAATGAAATTATATCTTCAAGTCAGGAGGGGAAGGATAGTGCAGCAAGGTGACTTCCTTTCTAATAGAGTCCTACCCTATTGTGCTCCCTTCCTTCTCCCCCATTAGTTTATCATGCCAATGGTCAACTGATCCTCAGAAAATGAGAAGAAGAGAATTTGCTGCAAATAATTCACTCCTATCAGCTTCAGAATTTTCCAGGAACAACCTCAAACTCCTTTACATTCCTTTCACCTTCGAGATTTCACAACATTTTTAGAGGGAAAACAAAAACACTTCCAAAGGAGTCTACTCTTTCCCTAAAAAAGCGAGGAAACTGTTTGCTCTGTTAAAAAGTTCTTCCTCAAGGGAAAACCCTTTTCTTTATGCCTCCTGAGCTCAGAGGACAAGCCAGGCAAACGTCCACCCTAACACTCAGCACAAATTCTGCTGCTTTTTCCACTTGGCTACTTCACCTGCCTCTGTATTCCTGCACTCCCCAGGGCAGCAGTGATAGGCAAGTGTTGCCAAAACTCTGTTCCCAGAGGGAAGCAAGGCAAACAGCTTAGGTGTTTCAGAGCCCCTGTGCAGGACACGGCAAACAGGACTTTGGGGGCAGCAGCAGTGTGTGCCGGCATGTGCGACAGCGTTCGCCCCTGAACCAAAAGGGAGGATTTCTTTAAAAAACCACTTCTGCCCCGACCCAGTTTACTCGTGTTTCACTCAGTTTTAGGATTCTCTGCCCATCCTATGTACAAATACCAAAGCAAAGGCACCCTTCCTCCCCAGCAGTCCGAGTCTCTTACCTTCCACTTCTTCTTCATCACATACATGTTTAAGGAAGGAAGCCCCTCTATCCAGTACTGCCTCGTCCTCCATCCTATAGTAATAGAAAAGAAAAAAGGAATGCTCAGACTTCTCCTGGAGGGAGCTGTTCGAACCAGCCCAGGTCCTGGGCAGGTTAACTTGCAAGCTGTTGTTCATGTTCCTGTGGGCACTCCTGTCCTCCTTCCAGTGCCTGCTGTTCCTTCATAGAGCTCCTTTCACATGGCGTTTGCTCTAAGCTGGCCTCACGTAGCTCGAATTCTGACCTTGAGGGGACATCAGCGGTGACAGGTGTGAGCAAGGTAATCCCAGCTAAAAGTCTTTGGGGGCTTTCCTGTTTCTTGTGTTGGGGTGGTTTTTTTCCCCCCTTTTTCCTACAAAGTACAGACACGCAGGCAGGCTGGGGGCTGTCTATGCAATAGCCAAGGGTTTGTGGAGTTCCAGCTTCCCTGTCAAGCTCTCCTGGTAGGCGGCAGCGGCTGGGCTGCGTCCGGAGGCGAGCAGGCACCACGGACACACGTTCCACTGCACAGCCCGGCTCCGGCCAGCCCCTTAATACCAGCACAGCACACTTGTCTGCTGGGAGCCCAGCTTTGTGTCACATGCTGGCCTTACAGAAATCTGACATATGAGGATTATCCCGAGACCGAGCTACAGTAAGTCAGACCATCACAGCACTCATTTATGTGTGTCACCCATTCATTCATCCATTTGGGGAAGGGTTTTAGTAGTTGCCCTTCCTTCCCCTCCCCTTTTCCCTCCACCTCTGATCTGTTTCTGTGGACAACAGAGACCCCTAATTCCGCGCCTCGGCCATCGCTGTGCTCCTGCAGAGCTGCCCAGAGCTCCTGCTGCTGTTTCCTCCACAAAATCAGAGCCTGCCCACTTTCCGAGGGTACATCTGCAAATCCAGTCTCGACAAGCAAATACAAAAATAATAAAATAATAATAATAAAAAAAAAATTGGAGCTGTGTTAAATAATCTCCTTAGAGGCTAAGCACACATTTGCTGCTCACTGCTGGGCAGTTGCTTGGGGAGCTTTTTATGTGAATACAACTGGGACTGGGATGGTAACCTGTTTTCCTACCAAAAAACCAGGCATAAAACACCTTTTCCTTATATCCCCTTGGTGGAATAGAGACAATCTTGATCCAGAAAGAGACAAGGCCTTCAAAACTTCTTCCCATCCATATTGCTTCCATGCAAGATCCTCCAAAAGCAGTAGCAGCAAACACTTAATTTTACAATCATTTTAAGACAATATTCAAATTCATGACTGTAAAACCTGAATGGATGAATACCAAGAAATCAGAATGCCTTAGGGTGTCTAACTTGCATGCCAACACCTACCTGAATAGAAAGTAAAAAATAAAATATAAAAAATAAAACTCAGTCACAAAAGGAAGCACCAGAGTCCCATTTCCTGAGCAGTAGCTCAGCAGCCACTCTGCCACCTCTGCCAAGTTTTCCTCCACCCCAAGTGCCTTTACTAACCCACCCATGGCCTCATCCTTGGCTCTTAGTCTGCAGCTGAACTCCCAAAAACGAGTCTCAAATATGTCACAGATAAAAAAACAATGAAGAAAAATAGGTCAGATTCAAACCCACTACTAAAGCCTATGGAAATACACATTTTTCATTTGGATTACTGGATGGCAATGAATAATAAAGCACCATACCCAAAAATATATGTGAGCATCAGCCCCCAGGTTTAGGTCCAGTCCAGACCCAGCTCCCCTTTGCACAGGCTGTTCCTGCCCGAATCCCAGAAGCCAGAGGATTTCCAGCAGAAATTTCCCTGAACTAGGAAAGGTGCCATTCCCCAAGCAGCTGCTGCCAGGCATGGAGGGGTGGGACGTGCTCCCCGCCAGCACAGCACGCCAAGCCAGCACTCAGGCACACATCAGCCTCCCCTGAAAGCTCCAGCTCCTACTCAATTATTCAAGACTATTTATGCATCTTTTCTGAGGCAACAAAAGGGAACATATTCCATGGATGCCCTTGCCTGTTCGCAACGGTTGTGAGGGCACAACCCAATATTTTTCTTTTATTTTATCATTTTTTCCCCACAAAGCAGCACAGTAGCAGCTTGCTATAAACACAGCTGGAAACATCTGGAACAGATGGGACTGGATTTCCAGACCCAACACAAACCGCAGGCACTTTATACCCATGTAAAGTCTGTTCTTACCCCTGGATTCACCTCTGCTCCCTGAGCATGGACACATATGCAGGTGTGTTAGGCATCTGTGTATCCCACAGCCCTTCCAAACACTGTGTCCCCAGGCCAGTTCCTCTGTCATAGGCAGCATCAGCCCAGGCACGGGGCAACCGAGAAGCTACAGTCTGGCAGAGGGGGAAAAGGGAAAGGAAGGGAGCAATTTCCACTGCCTGAGAGGGATACGGTGCTGAGAGTTCACAGGTGCCATCCCCTCAGTGAAATGTCTGCTCAACCTGCCCACAACAGCAGAGCATCCTCCCAGTGTCACCCTGCCGGGCACTGAGCACCCACAGCAGTGGGAATGGCCCCCTCGCTCCCAGGAACGGCCCCTGGAATGGGTTTATCGCATTTAACAGCCACGCTTTCTAGCCCCAGAGGGTTGGAAAACTGCTTAGGGCACACTGCAAGGCTGGTGCTTTCCCTGAAACACGGATCCAAAGGAGCTGGGGGGTTTTAAAGGGCCAGGAATAGAGCTTGGGTTGCCTTGGCATGGCGCCCCGGCTCTAATCCGCAGGAGTTTGGTGATTAGACTCCAAGCGTCACCCTCCTTGACTTGGTCTTTTCTGCCCTTCTCAGATTAACACGGCATTTCTGCGGGCCAAAATCTAGCAAGAAAACATCCTTTACCAATTTGCATGGGGAAACTGTTTCAGCCCTCCTGGAATTTTTCAAATACCATGAAATGGGAGTTGCAGAAACTTTAAAAAAAAAAAAAAGAAAAAGAAACAATCATGTGAAACTACAAGAAAATCTTCAGCTGGGTCTTCAGGGGAAAACTGGCAGAGCCCTGTCAGTGAAGCACCTCAGCAAGACCAGGTATCGTGACCATCCCACAGAAGGAGGTTCAGAGAGAAAAAAGGGTGGAAATAATTTTAGGGCCTGTGAAAGGAGATGTGCCTTCAGATAAGCCTGGTTTACCAGCTCCTTGTTGTAAGCAAAGGGACATTCAGGCACTTCTCATCTAAATGCACATCCTCGTGACTGCTACTGCAACATTTTGCAAACAGTCCTAAAAAAAAAATAATAAAAAAAATACTGGGTTTCTATTTTCAGGATCTAGATCTGACAGAATACAATCCAGTGAAAAAAACCCAAGCTGCTTGAGTAATTGGCCTCTCCGGGCCAATGATTAGATTGATGCCAAATATTTTTAGACATGATGTTATGTGTCAATAGGGTTTGAACGAGAGTCACACACGGCCTACCCGGCACAGCAGCAACTCGAATGTGCAGAGCACCAGCAGAAACAGCTCACAGAAATATTCCGCCAGACTACTCAGAAAGAACAAGACCAGCTTAGTACTAAGAGGGATCCTGGACTTCCTCATGGCTGCACTCATTCTGCCAGCATCTGTTTTGCTCATCACATCAGGAAATCTTTCTGCAGGTCTCTGCACTGCAGCACCAAACACTTGCAAGGCATTTTCCAAGCAGCAAGTAACCTCGGAGTTCCTGTTCCCGGTGCTACTCGAGGCCAGCCCCAGCTCCCCCGGGAGATGGAGTGCTGCCACCGCCCGGCTGCACAGCTCCAGAGCCGTGGAACTCGGGGACTGAGGGCAGGAGAGAGGGAAAGTGGTGTTTAGCGTAAATAAAGAAGGACTGATGTGGCAACACGAGTTGTTGCACTGAGTTACAACTTGCTGGAGTGAATAAACGCCTGACAGAGCTGGGGAGCACGAGGGGAGAGTTAATGCTCGCTGATAAGCTTTTACGACTCTGCCCATTTCCAACGGCTTTTGCAATCAGGAAGAAACTCCAGCAAACTCCGGACTGCACGAGGAAAAAGAAACGGAGCCAGTTCCGTAATTGAAGCACCGTAATGCGGAGCCGTGTGAAAGTCGCGTCAAAGAGCAACCCAAGGAGATGGGGCGTGGAGTGGGGCAAGGGCTGAGGGGAGAGGGAGAACGCCGGGTCACGGAGCAGCAGCGCCGGCAGCTCCTGCGCCACAGCTCTGCCCGGCAGCTGTGGGGAAGCTGTTCACGCTCCTGGGAAAGGCAAAGGCAAACAGGATCCTCCTGCATGTGCAGGATCAACCGCTCTCGTCCGGCACCACTGACCTGTCAAGATTTTTTTCCTCGGAAAACTGCTGTGCACAAAGTGGAGTGGGAGCACATGGATGGGGATGCTGGGGGAGAAAAGACAAACCCAAGCAAAGAGCACACTGGGCATCATGGGCTGAGCTGTTTGGCAGGTCCCAAATCCCACACGGATTACACCTGAATCCACACACAAACCACTTCCTCCCACCAAGTAGCTCCCAAACACAAAAGAGACTGTTCCAATAAGGAACACCCACAGCCCCACACTGCTCCCCACAGGCGGAACCAACACTACTTGTGACGAGCAACATCATCCAACCTTCAATTACAGAGGCACCAGCATAACCACTGGCCAGACCTGGACTGTCCCTCTGATGGCACCTGGAGCTGAGCAGGGAGAAGAGCCAAAAAAGGCTTTCCTGTCAGTGACGGCGGGTGCCCTCACCAAGCCACCCAGGTTAGATGCCGAGTGTGCATCCCAAAGGGAATGAGCCAGCCAGCCAAACACACTGCTTCTGTCAGCAGGCTGCACAGAGACAGAGACACCACTATTCCTTTTCTCTGCAACCTGTGAAGCATTCAGATACTGCAATTGTAGTGGCCAAGTAAACAGGAAACCAGGAAGGAGACTTGGTCCCACCAGCTGATGCTCTCACAGCCCATACGCAAATGCTTGAATAAACAGACCTAATGCGACCCGTTCCGTTTTAGGGCCCTGATGTGTTTTGGTTTTCTCACATACTTGCATATGGGCTCTATCACACAGAAAAAACGAGCTTCTGACCATACTCAGCATGGCCTCGTTGATGCACTTTTGGAACACGTTGCCAAATTTATCTTGGATGCGTTTTCCCCTGTCAGCTCTAAAGCAGCATTTATTTACAAGCTTTCTCAGCAAAAGGCTGTACTCACCCCAAGCAGAGCAGGACAGAACCTCCTGCTTCCTGCACAAAGAACCTGCACTGGAGTATTTATACACCAAATAAATTCCCAATTAAGTCACATCATTAGGTGAAAAGTTTCCCTCTACAGAGGTGTTCTCGGGGACTGAAATTAAGTCCCATGATAGGATTTAAATATGACTCTCAGTTCTTGACTAAATCTTGTTTTCAAAAACTCTTACAGACTGGAACGTCAAGAACTCTAAAGGTTTATCTCAACTCATAGGTGAAGCCTGAGAGAGCACCTTCCTGAAACCGGGGTAAGAATCATTTGCGTTTGTGTTGACAAAATAAGTTCTATCATTTGGATTTCAGTTTTAATCCCTGGCAACTTTGCAAGAACTTTTCAAGTTGGATACGTTCCAAAAATGAAGTAACTCCTAGGAAAAGCAATTAGGAGTGAATGAAGTTGCAGTTTTCTTGTGCACAAACAATAAAGTAACAATATCAAAACAGGGGAAAATACAGGGAGAGCACTGGCACTGGATGCCGGGGCAGGTGTAACAGTTGAAGCCTTTGTTTCATTATGTTTAGATTACTTACCATAAAATGACATAACTCTATAAAAGCTGATAAAGTCAGCTGCCTCTTTGTTTTCATTTCCTTCTCCTCAAGGAAACCATGGAGCTGGAACTGGAGACTCGGCAAAGAGAAGGCTGTGCTGCACTCCAGCTTCATTTGGGAATTGCAGGATCCCTCTCCAGCGGGATGGGGTGAATCTCTGCTGCTGAGCACCTGGCTCCTGCCACATCCCACATCCATCTGCTACATTTCATGTAGCTACAGCCAGGAAAAGGTACAGAGACACCCTGAAAGGAATTCTGGCTTGCACTTCCGCAGGAGCTTTGTGAGATGGAATCAAATGAGATGAAACCACAGGAAGAAGTGATTTCAGACTGCAAATATTATGAATATATCTGTTTGAGGATAACATAAACCAGACATTTTTCATAGCTTAATTTTCTGCAAAGCACGAAACAGAAATAATAAAAAAAGATTTCCCTAGAGGCAGAACGTCAGGTTTTATACCCACAAGCAGTAGTGGATTTTTCCTAAAAATTATTATTCCAAGCCACCCTGTGGCATCTGATCTATTTTTTGCTATTTATTACCGTGACAATGTCATGTCCTGCAACATTTTTGTTACAGTTTTATGCCTTGGAGGCAACTTCTTACTTGACTGTGTGTCTGTTTGAAACCAGTCCTGGTTCATAAAGTAGCAGCTCCTTGTTCCAGCCTGGTGTTAAGAGCTCTTTTCAGGGAATCTGTGCCTAAGTGTGTTGTGTCATAGGACCAGGAACCATTGCAAGCATGTCTCTGACATCACCTCAGCACATAACTTTCAAAGTACAGAACAGGATACACCTACGTAGAAACCTGGACAAAGCAACAGCAACTGTGGGAATTTTTTCCAGCATCTACCACGTATTGCCCACCCAGAGTCTCCAAAAGCAAGGCATGGGAAGCCTGGCCCTGAGGCAGATTCCCACCTATAAATGAGGATGTTAGAGCTCGGTCCTGCCTTTAAAAGAGCAAGGTTATCTGGAATGGGAGGTGCTGGGTTTAAGTCCATTTCCCACTGAGCAAAGGAACAGGCAGTGTGTACAATGCGGGGTGGGGCAGCGCGCCACTGGCACCACTCACCCAGGACTGCTTTTCTCCAGGGAAAACAATCCGGCACGCTCAATCCCGGCTTCCCAGCAAGCAGCTCCCACACCTGTCCTCCCCTCTGACTGCTTTGGGGGAGAAAGTTCTCCACAGTGATCACCCCCAGCACACCCCACAGAACGCGTGAGGCCAGCTCATAGCTTAATTTCACTGCTGTAATTACAGTCTGGAGCTTTTCCCTTCCCTCAGGCTTCAGACTTTGAAATGCTCAACTCCTAGAGCTGCGTCTTGTCCCACCATCCCCTCCCCAGTCACCTCCGAGGTGCTGAAGTCACTCTAAAAGCATCACAAAGCTCTGGACCACTGATGGCAACACGGGTATGGAGAGTGTGCTGTCTTCCTGCTGTGAGGAGGACAGGCAAGGCCTGATCCAGCACAAAGCTCGGCTGGCAGGGGCGGAAAGCCCGTTGTATAAAACATTTTGGACGTATGTGAAGCAGCCAAGGGAGTTGATGCACTCTCAGCACTTCCCAGAGTGCAGGCACAGCATTTCTGATCCGATTCTAAGCGTTCTGATGCGGTTTCACGATATGCTGGTTTCAAAAACATAATCCAGCATAAAGGGTATTTTTAACAGGGATGATTTCAGGAAACTGCTTCACTACTTCCACAAGCAGGAAATTCTCCAAGTGCGCTTATCACCAAATCCTGCAAACTTTACCTGGTTACTAGATGACAGTCTCCAGAAAATCTGCAATATTTCCATGTTGGAGCAATTACTCCAAAGTAAGATGGGACATGATACCACTTGAGCTCACATCCACAGGGGTGTGATCAGAGCACACAGATGTAAAACTAAACCAGAAGGGCACACCTACCAAAACCAAATGCCAGCACACACACACGTCTCAGGCAGAGGAAAGAACTTCTCCACAAATATAAGACAAGCAAGAAAACCAGTGGGCTTTCAACCTCATCCTCACTTGGGTGCCAACTGCTCATCTGGAAGACCTTTATAGCGACAGTTCCCTGGGGTGACAAGACAAAATCTCTGCTGAGGAAGGTCACTGGCATCGGTCCCGGTGCATGCATCAAATGCTAATTTAATAAGAGTCACTCAAAACTAATGCAGGCCTGAGAGCCAGAAATGCAAACAGCCAACTTTCAAACTAAATGCCCTTCTTGCCTCCACTGGCTGCACTGGGAGGGGAAAAAAAAAAAAAAAAACAAAAAAAACCCAAAACACAAAACCCAGCAAAAACCAAAAATATAATAAAAAAACCCACAAAACCACAAGCCAGTGGAAGTTTACTGAAGATGAAGAAACAACATTTCCGGAGAGGAGAGAAGGGAGAGAAATGCAAACCCAAGTTATTTAAAAGCCATCTGAGAGTAAACTGAAATAAAGAATTTCATCACTTCCACCAATTTAGGCTCCAGTCAGAAGAGAGTCACAGCCCACAGCAGCACAGACCCAGGGAGCCATTCTGTCTCCCAGGAGCGCCAAGTGCTCAGCAAAACACTGATTACACAAGCCACAGAGCCCAAGGGATGCTGGTCCCTCACAAGTGACACCCACGAGGATCACTCAGCACAAACATGACTGCAAGTGACAACTGCCTTCTGCATGGCCACAGATCCTGCTCCAGGAGAGCATCTGCTGTGCTGTGACCGGGCTGTTGTGACACCACCACATATGTGTGGTCCCTGGCTATCACTAACCAGACTTGCACCCACAGGCAGGAAAACTTTCACTCCTCAAAATTTCACGTCATAATATTGGAGGGGCAGGTTGGTAGGAAACCGCTGTTAAAGAGCACCGGCAGCCACTGGGATAAAAGCCAGTCTGAGGGAGCCCCACTGCCACGGCCACCAACCCACAGAGAGCTCATCCACACAGTCCCACCCTTGGCAGCACCTGCAGAGAAAGCAAAGGGGGATTTTGTCAACTCCCAGGGAGCAGGTTGCTGGAGCACGGAGCAAAGCACCACCTGCGGGTGCCCCTTGCCCGTCCACGCGCTCAGCTCGTGGGAGCAAAGCGTCACGGTGACCCACTCGTCACCTCGCCTTCCACGGGTGATGCCAGCGAGGAGCAGCCCCAGCCTGTGATCTTTACACTCGGCCCTGCAGAGCAATTAGTCATTAATAAGAGGCTGGCCCAGAGCAGGCGGGGGCACATGATTGCGTTCTCGCCGCATTAGTCAGCGGACAGAGCGATATGGGTTCCTTCACCAGGACACCAGTTCAAACGTGAGGAACATGATGCAGCATAAAAGCAGAGTGGTATGAGCAGACAACACGTGGTCCTGCATAAAGGCAATGCATTTAGAAATGTTCAACTCACCTCACCAGCAAAATGTGTTTGCTGCTGGGCTGGTGTTTTGCTTCATGGGAGAGTCGTGATCTTAGTTCGGTTCTCAGTGCCCTAAAGCTGCATTTACTGTATCCTCCAACCACAGCCAAGAGCGCAGAACCCAAGTGCTGAGCAGGCAACTCCCAAGTTTTAACAAGACTGTCCTCTATGTGACATCCATTTAAGGGCAGCTCAAAATAGACTTACTCATATCAGCCTAAAACAAGACTGTGAAGAAAACAACAGCCCGAGAACTGAAAACTAATTTCTTGCCAGAAAGTGTTCACAGCTACTTCTTGTGAACTCCTTCCTTGTGACCCATTGCCATGGAAGAACAATTCCTCCAAAACAGGAGGTCTGGGTCCTCCAAAGTAACCTAAGCACTAGTGTAATGACTAATGAGCTTGGACAGAACACCGAGCAGATTTCTGCAAGAAAAGAGAAAATGAGATTTTAGCATCAGTATTTCTTTCAGACAACGTCTGGAAAACTTCATCCACTCAAGGAAAGGACTTTGAAAGAAATCATTCTTCTGGAGAGAAAAAAACTACAAAATTAAGACCACTTGCATCTCCCTTTTCCAGAGGAAGGGTACTCAGACCCCTCTGCAGCCACTCAAGCAAGTGTGTCACTGGAATGAACTCCTCTCCTGGTATGGCAACTGCCTCCTTCTGACTCCAAAGCACTAGTCTATAAACATGAACTTCCCAGACATCCTTCAAATATTCTCTTCATATTTCCCAGGTTCCTCTGCATCTCAGCCCTTTACCCATGAGGGTTTCAAGCCATGGTGTTTTAACACAAGATTCACAAAAAATTACTTTACAGCTCCCTCATTCTCCTTACTCTTCTTTGGGAACTCTGTATAGAGCAAGAGTTGCTACTTCTGTTTTAGGAACTATAAATTCAAAGGCATCTTCAAGAACCACAAGTTGATACTAACACACTGTGATGGTTTGTCTGGGGTACAGCTCCAGTAACTGCCCTGGGAGTGAGCAGCAGTGCTTGGTTGCTGGCTGGGGTTAAACCAGGACAGTCATTTTGGCACCCAATGTGGGGCACGAAGGGTTCAAAGTAACAACAGATCTGATGGGAATGAGCTAGATGGAATTTATAGCTGCTATTGCCCTATGGCTATTAATCAGCAGGCTCTGTGCTTGCCATGGGCATCTGTGTCCCGGAGCCCAGAGCTTGTCAGGGGCTGCTTTTGCTTTTGGTGCCTCACCCGTGCTGCTTATCACCTCGCTGCGCTGGGCCTGGGAACCTTCCGACAACAGCAACGACAGCGCGCCCGCGAGGGCCCACGGCCAGGGCACCGCTGCTGAACTGGGCAGGCTGGCACTCCAGTGGGAACTTGAGTCCATGGGCTGTGACCTGTGCACGAGTCCTGCAGGAGCAGAACGCCCCGAAGGGTAAGTCTGTGCCGGAGGAGGTTCATCTCAAAGCATCTGGCCACCTTGAAGCATCGGTGGCTGTGCATGAGGTCACCCTGGAGCACCTCAAAGCGTGGGTCAATCGCCCACCGTCTGCTTTCATCCTCTTTTTCCCATGCATCTGCCTAAGACACTGGAGACAGCCATTCTTTGGGAAAAAACCTCAGGAAAACAACATTCCATAACAGGTCTGAAACAGTTGGTTTGCTTTGGTAATAGATAATTCATAAAAGCACAAGACACAGTAACTTTCACGCTCCCTTTTTAAGCTGTCAGGGCCAAGGAAATGTTTTGCTGACCTAGTGATTCAAAAAGTAAATAAATAAATAAAAGATGAAAAGCAGTTCTGCAGTTGGCATTTCAGGTGTGGCCGCAAAACAAGTCAGCATGTCTGGGGATGGCAATGCGTGGTCAGCAGCCATGGAGCATCATCTGCCCAATGTGGTCATCTCCTGGCTCTTCGTAGCTGTTCCGATTCATCCCTGACTCAGCAGAAATCCTTCCCAGTGGTATTCCTGGGTGCTGTACTTACGTGAGTCGGTGCATGCACGTTTCACCGGGCATCTTCAAATCCCCGTTCCAAAAGAGGGTACCAAAGCAGACAACTCCGGCCAATTTGAAAGAAGCTCGGATACAAAACTGCCCTTCAGGCCTCAGAAAGCAGAAGAGAGGACAGAAAGTCGTGGGTGTCCCTGGCAGACCACCCAGCTCACGGCCACGGCTGTGGGCACTCCTCTTAAATACAGGCTGTAGCTGCCATGACTGGACCCAGCTGTACCTGTTAGGCGATCACACACACATTGGAGACACCAGCTAACAAAGAACTGCCTTATGTCCAGCACCCAGTTGCAACACGGCTATTTAAAGGTAAACGGGAAATAGGCTACAGTAATATTAAATCCCAGTTATCTGCACCCATTATCTTGCATTTTTTTATTGCTAAGCAGAATGACTGGCCTGGGAACAGAGCCAGAAAAGCTAGGCTGATACCACAGTTCAAGACTTCAGAGATATTACTGAGAATTACAAGTTAAGGGTCACATCCAGAACTGTACTGACCTCTCCACAAAACCCCCCAGGTACCTTCACTGAGTCACAAGTCAAACCTTCACAGGAAAACACCGGTAACCCAAGGCATTACTGGACCAGAATCACTTAATGCAAAGGTGTCTCATTCATCATTCAGAACTAAAAAGGCAGAAACAGGTTCAAGGAGAACGGCTTCATCTGCAGAAAAGTTATTACAGAAACTTTTACAGGAATCTCTGCACTCCCACATTTATGAAGGCTCAGGGGACATCCAGATTATTTGCGGGGAGATATATTTTGAGCACGATGAGCTTAAGTTGGTTTTTTCAATGCTTTTTAATAAATTAGGTTGTATTGCTAATGTTCAGTGAACTGGGCTCTTCTAGCTTGATCTTTAATTCGAGTAATTATTTTAAAAGCAGGAGACACGATCTCCCTTTATTCAGTCTCTGGAGAGGATTCTGACACTGAAAGATACAGTCAGGGTTTCCACAGGGCTGTTTTGCAGCCTATTCCCTTTCCACAAAATTTATGTTATTGTATCTCTGGCAAAGGAAAGAGACAGACAGGTGACCCAAACAAAACCTGGGAAATAGGGAGGTTTTTCTTTTGCAGCAGTTCCTGCTGTTTCATTCACAGGTCCAGAGTGCCCACCCCAGGTTAAATTCCAGTACAACTACCACGGTAACGTGCCCGCTCCTTTAATTAATACTGCCAATAGGAATAAGCCCAGAGGCTGAGCAGTCAGAGCATCCTTGGCTGGAGCCCCGTGCCCACAGTGGCCAAGGCAGGGCGCCTGGGCTTGCCTTGTCGACGAAGCACAGGCCTAAGCCCACGCTCGAGCCCAGGCTTGCTCACATTCCTTCCATGCTAGCAGGCTGTCAGGCTGAGCTCCAGAGCACTGCCAAGGGGGCAACTGAAAAGCCAACACAGGCAGGCGGATGAGATGATGGCTGTAGGTACCTTCCAACTGAAATATGCTACTGTAAATCAATATTCTACTCAGCAGCCTCTGACACCACCTTTCAAGGTCCTATCGAAGATGCACTCAAGACTTTGCACTGGTCTTCCATTGATTTCCAACCCCACCCTGCCAGCAGCTCACAGCTGCAATCTAGACTTTGTCCCTGCACCCCTCGGGCCCCACTGGATCAATTCTCTCCATGCACTATCCTATCTCACCACACATTTCTCCCATTCATGCCAGTGGAACTACTCATGCAGGACTCACCCCAGCATGGCACTTCAGCATGGCCTTAAACATCAATGGGTTGAATTGCCTCCAGGCCAGAAGTCACCTTTGCTGAAGTGTTTTGTGGCACTAAGGCAGTGGCTCCACATTTCCAGCCCTTCTGCACTGATACAGGTGTCACTGCACTGAAACTCCACCAGCAGTGCTACAAAGGCATCCAGCACCGCTTCCGTGGAACACCACACTGACACTTCTCCTGGGGCAACGCTCCTCAAACCTGGTTACTGCTCACCTAAGAGATCATGAGATGTTAAACAATGGATGTGGAATACTCCCATGGCACCACACACTGGATTGCTGTGCCATTGAGGCTCTGGAACGGAGCTTCGCTGGGGACACAAGAGAACAAAGCACCATCTCTTTTTCCCTGGTGACGATTGTTCCTGCCCAGAAGGACACACAGGAGGCTCTGTTGAGTGGGGCTGCTGGTCTTGAGCTGTGCTCTGTGTCTGCTGAATGCACAAACTGTCACCCGGGGAAGTGAGCTCAGACTAGGCAAATTTAACAAGAATAGGTAAAATCCACTTCAAAATAACCACACTTGCCAGCTCTGAGACCTAAGGAAAATGAGCAGGACCAGTTCCCATGTATGAGAAATACAATTCAATTCCAGTGCAACACACAGGTTTAATATGCTCAAATGTCACTTTTCCTCGAGCTACTGAGCAACTATTTCCCAACTTCATTCTAAACAGTCTTCTCATATTTAGTAACCTTGATGAAAGATCTTTGCGCTTACGTCGAAGGGCTGACGATGTGTCTGAAGTGTTATACAGTCACAGGTACAATAAAAGCAGTTAACTTTTGCAACCTTCTGTTCAAGGTTAAGAGTTGAAATGAGATCAGTAAACCTTCAAGAGGTGATTAAAATGAAGTAAAAACTTATTTAAAAAAACTAAGGGGAAAATACTCTAATTTTCAAGTTGCACACGGCAGTGCAAAAGAGAGCCAAGTTCTGTTTTGGTGCCTACTATACAAAATAGAGAAAACAGGAAAATTTTAATAAAGATTAATAGTTAACATACAAGACTCCAGATGT
The DNA here is from genome assembly GCA_035041135.1 of Platyrinchus mystaceus. Taxonomy (NCBI): domain Eukaryota; kingdom Metazoa; phylum Chordata; class Aves; order Passeriformes; family Tyrannidae; genus Platyrinchus; species Platyrinchus mystaceus. Next base: position 1,567,280 of record JAWWLV010000144.1, on the reverse strand, counting down.
CATATTTGACTTCAAATTATACATCTGCACAGTCATCAAAATCAGGGCCTTTGCATGTCTTGCTCAGCAAGCAGTAGCAGAAAAAGACAGAAGATACCACAGGAATAAATCCTAAGTGAAAAAAGCCAACAATTTGTTGCACATGCAAACCCACCAGGATTTCTTGCATAACACCAGCTCATTGTGGTAACTTGTAAAAGAAAGTAAAATTCAATCTCCCCTGGGGAACAATCACATCAAATTTCAGCCTGTTTCATTAACTCCACAGATGAGCAGCAGTCACTTCACAGAGGTCAAAAGAAGAGGTACCATTCCCATCACAGTCCCCAGGGTTCTGTATTATTTATATATTGTTACTAATTATAATATATTATTACCATTAGAATTGAATGAAGCTATTTTTGTAATTACCATTCCTAAGACAATAAAGAGATCTGAGTAATCCTCAAAGAAGTAATTCAAACAATTACCACCACCACCACGTTCAGGTTTTCAACTCACGTTGAGACACCAGATGTGTGGATCAATACCTATGGAAGGACAATTAAGGCTTATTTCAAGACAGATCTAATACAAAGTATTTACCAATCATATATTATATAGTAGCAAAAGAGGAATATGATCCTGTTCCCCTACAAATGTAGTTATGTAATACAGCTAGGATTTGAAACACCAGGACTTGGAAAATTCTCCTTCCCCGCTAAAAGGATTTCCTTAGTAGTAGTAAATATACAGATCAGCCATACTTTCCATCTCCCTCCATACACATTTATGTATATAAATAACACCTCTTTTTTAAATCCCCCTTCAGTCTCTGTTTTACTTTTGCAGCAGAATGAACTCTCCTAACAGCACACACTTCTGGAATTCAGATGCTGAAAGTTCATTTGAGCCACAAAATCAAAGGATTCTGATATTGGTGATATTGAATCATTTCTTCTGATTTTTCTGGATAGAAAGTCAGATAAAAGCAGGGCTGTTTGCAATTTCCCCTGCTGTACTCAGAAGGCTCAGCCATACTCCAACAATACAGATTTATACTGTTCAGTTTGGGCAGAAATCCACAGTTCCAAACCAAACTGAAGGCCAAGAACTGAGATGTAGGCTTCTTTGATTTTCTAATTTCTCCTGTAAAACTCCAGGCAACTTCACCCCAATGACAGTCCCTGTGGCAACTTCAAACCTTCCTTATGTGAAAAGCTCCTAATTGCGGGACAGCAATTCAAAGACATTTTCATCTCTTCAGTTAATGTAATTAGGCCATTGAGAAACAAGAGTTCTGCAGCTTTTTCCTTACACCACGCACTGTTTTATCACCCAATTACGGGCGCTGTAATTGTCTCCGACACCGTCCAAAGGCAATAAAAAGCATTCCTGCCACAAACTGCGCACAACCCTGAGCAAACTCAGGAGAAACGAGACGTTGCAGCGACTAAAAGTTCAAGGGCAGGGGGGCAGAAGCCTTGCTTTGAGCGGTTGTGGGAATTCCTGCAACCTTGACCATTTTATGGCTGTATTTTCATTTCAAGCCACACAGGGAAACGAGCTTTCTTAACTGAGTTAAGAGAAAGACCTTTGCCTCCCCATCTGAGTCCTGCTGTTTAGCAGGAGCACAAAAGAGAAGCTCTCCTTCCACCATACACACACAATGACACGGAGACGCGCTCCTTTATCAATATTAACCGTAAACTGCTATTACTGGCTTTTCAAAGAGCGCTCCCCCCCTTCTGAGCCTTCTAAGTGGATTTGAAGCCGGAAGCGGCTAATTGACTTGGAACGAGGAGTTATCAGAACCCCTTTTAATTTGCTCAGAGCAAGAGTTCCCATTCTAAACCTAATGCACACAGAAAATACGTGCGAGGCAGGGCGCTGGAGCGTGACGAGGATGCTCCTGCGCTGAGGCCACGAAGGCATTTTTACCGGCACTGAGGGACCGGCCGGTGCCGCAGCACCGGAGGTTGGAGCGCCGTGAACACTGCTTGCAGCGAGGTGTCTTCAAACCCTCCTTCAAAGTCCAACTCCAAAAACACCTACTTCCCCAGTACGTCTTTGCTCAAAGCAACACCTTGCCTTTATGTCTGTGTCTCTCTGGCAGGACAGCACTTCCGACTCTGACTGCAAATAGCAGTTTGCAGGCTTACTGGAAGAAAAATAAAGAAAACTTTTCTCTATACTCTCACACAGCAATTTTCCTTCACTACTTAGCCCAAAACACCTCCCAGCTCGTTATTTAGTACGGCTCTCCAGGGTGGCAGCATTAGAAACCCTTCAGCCAGAGACATAAGCGGTTTCCTCACCCTCTTTGATAAGCAGGTAGATCCAAAAACAAAGGGACTTATAGATTTTCCATTCTCACAGGGATGTTTTTCTGTGAACTGCACTTTGTGAACAAATTCAACTTATCAGCATAAGACATCAGTAACCGAAGCATTTGCCCTACACCCACAGCATTTCAAGAGCTCCCTTTAAAAACCTGCTGCGAGGAATACCACAACACAGCACCAGGCTGTTCTCTGGCTGCAGAGGAGTTTATAAAGATTTAAAATCATAACATGGAAGTGTGAAGGAAAACCTTGCATAGCTGTGAGCTGCAGAAAATCCTGCGGGACCTTGCTAGGAGCTGACTGGGTGAGTGCAGGGTGTTACCTTGCCAGGAATGCCCTGTGCACACAATATGAAAGCTTCATCCCTCCTCCCCACAGCTTGAGGGGGGAAGAAAAATCCATAATTCCTTCTCATCCCACTTTTAAGTCAGGACAGCAGCACGGGGGAAAATGATGAAGAAGTAGATTGCATTAACATTCGCCCTTTGGATCCCAACAGCTCTCACAGGCAGGTGAAGTTACTGAGAGCTAAAACCACCAGCTGAAACCAGGCTTTGCAAAACTGAACGCATCCTCCAACACGACCAGAGTCGCCAGAAAAGGTCTTTGAGCACAGAAAGGCAGGTCAGGGAAGGAAGGGCACAGACTAGGACATACAGCTCATGTACGTGCTCTGAGCCAGCAGAGATGCAAACAGTCCCTTTTAATCATCCTGCAGAGGACTGGAAACTGTAACAACAAAATGAAGGTTCGCATTAAATACTTGCTGAGGTTGGGGTGCCTAAAGGATTTTTGGTCGAGGAGGCTCTGTACCCCTTAATGCACAATTTCCTACTGATACCTACCAAAATAAGAACTAGGCATAAACCTGCAGCCTATCACTTAGCACCGTATTCTGTCCCACACACAATACGCAACTCTGCACATTTTGTTAAATCCACCTAGCAAAGTTTCTTTTTTTTTTTTTTTAATGGAAAACAGGCCCATTACAGGAATAACCAGAAGAACAAAGCCCCTAAGCAGCCGGCAGCACACTCACCGAGTCACATTTAGATGCACAGTAACTGCATCTCTCTGACACAAAAGGCGCAGATCCCTATATATAGTACGTGGAGCAGTTCTCCAACGGAGCTGCTCCTGCTCGGATCTGCCCCAGGGCCCAACCTCGCTCCTTAAGCACCCAACTTCACCAAGAGGAGCAGCTCTGCGGAACGACTCCGCAAGCTCCCGCCGCGCCCCGAGCCACGCGCTCCTGGAAAAGCGCGGCGCCTTTTCCCACGCCCTGGGAGCTCTCGGCACATCCGAGTGCACCGGCTCCTCCTGAACGCGAGTGCTGAAGGGGTGCGCTCCTAAGGCAGGAGAAATACATTAATAACTAACGTTGTAGAAAAAAAAAAAAAAGAAAAAAAAAATCCAAGCCCAAAGATGGTTAAATCCCCATTTCCACCGCGCGCTCTCGCTGTGCATGGCAGCGCTCCACAGGAAGCGCCAGAAGGGCAAACAAGCAGCAAGGAGCTGGTCTTGGATAGTAAAACACCCCGCACGGCCGTACACCAGGTGGAAAACTGAAACCCTGGGAGGGACGACGATCCCCTCGACCCGGCGGCTGCTGACAACTCGCTGAAGATGAACCGAAACCGTAAAAAAAAAGTTTTCAAACACCGTGAAAGGTTTCTAAAGTTGGCTCCAGCTGAGCCGGGCACCGAGGAAGAGAACGAGGAGAGAAAAGCGTGTCCCGGCGCTGCCCCCCCGCCGCTGCCGCTCGCTCACCTGCGGGGCTCGGGCTTGCGGCGTTCCTCCAGCTTGGCGGCGGGCGGCGGCTGCGGGGCAGCCGGGGCGGCGGGCGGGAGCTGCGGGGGCGCGGCGGGCGGGCTCAGCGGGGCATGGCGGCGGCCCTACACCTGCCCCTCCGTGTCCGTGTCCGCGTCCGTGCGGGTAAGCGCCCGCGGCAGCCCGAGAGAGCGGCGCGGCTGTGCTGGCGGCGCCGGCCCGGCCCGCATTTAAAGCCGCCGACGGGCTCGGCCGTCCCCTTGCCCGCTCCCATCCCGGCCCGTCCCGTCCCATCCCATCCCCGGCCGCCGCTCGGCGTCACGGGGCCTGGGGCGGGGAGCCCGGAGGAGGAGTCTGCGGGCCGGGGCTGCGGCTCCCCGCCCCGAGCCCCGCGCTCCGGGAGCGCCGGGGCAGGTGCGGAGCCCCGCGGCCGGAGATGGAGGGCACGGGCGGCCGCCGGACTTCCCCGCCGGCTGCGAGTGGGCCTGGCCGCGGCCACCCTGTGCCTCAGGCCGGGAGGTGTCACTCCGCCCGGCCAGGGGGGATGCGTTCCCCTGGGAGCGGGGAGGATGGCACCCCGGGACACAGCCCCGGGGAGATGGGAGCGTGTCCCGCTCCCGCGGCAGGATCCCTGCCACTGGAAACGCGCGACCCAGGGCGCATCTGGATTGTAAAGGACACGGCACAGAGAAAAAAAAAAAAACACCCAAACAAAATGCAACCAAACAAAACCATAAAACCATCCCCAACAAGAACAACAACAAAAAAGCCCAGGGAAAATGTAGAAACCATCATTCGGTCAGTTCATGATAATTTTCCAAGGAAATAATACCTTACATGTTGCTTCTCCGTAGCTTCCAGCATGGCAAGGCTCACCTTGTTCACCAGTCTAGTCCTAGTTCTTCCCCTCTCTCCTACACACACACTTCTGTGGACACTAATCACCCTTCCAACCGTTCCCTCCAGACTGGTGTTGGATGAGAGCAGCAGTGCCAATATTCCACATCTTGTTCAGTCAGCTGTGGCTCCTGCCCTCAGCTTGACTGTCCAGGCCAAGGTGACGAGATCCATAAAATATTTTTAAAGCCCGGAGCTCTGCAAACAGCTCACAAGGAACATGGCAGAACAGCAATCCATCACGGGAAGGACACAGACTCTCAGGGGAACAAAGGCGGCTATTGTAGCTCTGTAGGGGGAAAACTCCCCTTCTTCAGCAAGGTTTAGGATTACCACAGGCAACTGCCTCTTCGTCTGCTCCTCGCTACCAAGTTCCACTTTTGTCACCTGTCCAAACTCCGTACGAGGGAATAACATGCAATCCATTGTCCAGGCAAAAAAGCAGCAGCAACAGAAGCCACAGCACTTGCAGAGTGGAGTTGAGAGCACTGCAGAAAGATGCCCCTGCTGAATTCCTCCTCTGTCCTACTGCTGTCACCCCAATGCTGTCCCCAGCCCCTGAGAACAGACAATTGGCTTTAAGCCAATGTCCCCTCACCCTGGTTAATGTTCTCCTCGAAGATCTCAGAGCCAGGGTCTGCACGTGAATGGATCAGGACTTGGGCTCCACTGCTCTCTTTAATAAATCCAGTTCCTTAAGTACATGTTCTTCAACAGCCAGCGAGTTTCCAATGGGTACAGTAATGACTCCCATGCTCACAGCTGTATTTCATTTCAACTAATGATAGTCCCTTATTGACAAAAGCAGAGCACCAAATCAATTGGGAAGCTTTGTATACTCAAGACCTAAACCAAATAACGGTACATCTTCCCCTCTTCCAAACGCTCTGAAACAAGGACTGCTCTCTCCATGCTCTAACTCTCTGATGATGTGCCAGTTAGTCTGTACCTTCACTTTATT
>JAWWLV010000144.1:1449147-1561228 GCA_035041135.1 Platyrinchus mystaceus | reverse complement strand
GCTCTGAAACAAGGACTGCTCTCTCCATGCTCTAACTCTCTGATGATGTGCCAGTTAGTCTGTACCTTCACTTTATTTTTAAATGAGCTGGGAAGCTCCTGAAGAAAAGACACATTAGCCACTTGAGAAGATTGATGTTGCTTCTTGCCACTTAGGCAACTCATGGGGGTTCTGGAATCCCTGCAAAGGTTGCAATCCCTCAGTGAAAGCACCTCCTGGATGCTCCTCAGCAGCACTTAGAGCACAAATAGCTCTTAGCTCACTATTTTAGTAACAAACCTAAATAACTCCCCTATCAATTCCAGTTCCTCACAACTCACTGTAACTTCACATACTGTCACTTTAAACCTGTGCATTGGATTTTCTGGCTAAAAAAATGTTTTGCCATTAGGATGCATGATTCCAAGTCAGTCTTTAAATATACCATCGCTACATTTAATCATCTAAAACCCTACCAGAGCCATTTCCAGAAGCCTTTAAATCAAGAGCCAGGGCAGTTGTCTCGGCCAAGTTTGAAAATGAGTACACTCTCTGTGCAGAGAAACACCCAAGTAAAATGCACTAATAATCCTGTCTGTCATCGTGACTGACAAAATAAAACCCGCTGGCTAGAGCCGACTTGTCGGACGCGCTGTATATATATGTACCTTTTGGCATTTCTTACACGGCTTGGCTCGCACATTCCCTCTCCAAACCTACCCAGCCATTTCCAATATTGTCTCTGTTTGATTTAATAACCGGAGATAAGCTCGTCACTCAGGCCCACAGCCCGCTAGCTCTCCCCTCGCTGAACAGGCCAGGGAGAACCAGTTTGGCTCGGGAAGCCTCTGGCTGGCTGTTTGAACCTGCCTTTCAAGCCTGCCGGATTCAGCCCTGCTCACAAGACACGGCCTTCGCCAACGCCAGCCTCCCATCCCAGCCAAGGCAACGCCTCAGCAGGGCACAGGACAGGATACCACCTTCACCAAAACGCCTGCTGCCGTACAGGAATTATTTAGCTGCCCTGTCATCCAGCACACACACATTCTCCTCACTCAGCTAACTCAGGAACTTGTTTTCCGGCGAGGTCGCACAAGGTATCGCTGTCAATGACAGCATCTGACATGTGTATGGATAATGAGAACAGGCAAAGTTCTGATGGTGAAGATTAGAGAACACATACACACGCATGCTCGGTGGGACTGGAAGGGTAAAACTTTCCCTGTGGGCAGGTTATTCCATAAATACATCTTGCAGCATTTCTGGTAGGTTCCTCGGAAGCCGCTCCTGCTGACCACAGCGTTGTCAGTCAGAGGCGATGCTGAACGAGATGGAAACTGGCAGCTCCTGCACTTCCAGGGGTTTGTGCAGACTACCCAGCGATACAATATTTACGTTGGATTAAGTCAGGAGTAATTCAGCCTAAGTCAGGAAGTTTCAGAGGATAAAAGGATCTCCATGGAAGGATCTAGGTGCAGAGAGACCGCAGACTGTGCTTGTCTCGGAGGCTTTGCCTTGGCTGACAAACCGTCAGTGCCAAGTCATCATTACAAAAGCAGCTCACCCTGAACACACCTGTGCATGCAGGAAATCCTCTTTACACCAACAAAACTCCCCACACACATTTTGAGGACTCAATCCTTGTTCACAGCTATTTCCTCATGACCTTGAGGTGCTGGGGTTTTTTTGGTTTGTTTTACACAGACACAGTCATGCAGCTCATTGTAGCTGCTGAATTCAAGGGAACAAATTCCCACACTGCATTCCTTAGTATTACAGCTGAATTAGTCCAATAGCACTGATTTCCAAGGGAACCACAAAAAGCAAGTCTGTACCTCTCAGATTTGTATTCAAGTCATCAAGAATCAGGACTTGCCTGTCCTTTCCATCCACTTCCCAGGAAATCTAGACAGAACACAACGTCTCAGCAAGCACTCCCTGATAGCTGATTAGTAAAGGTCTAAGGTGAGCAAACCTATTGGCTTTGGAAACTTGATTAGCAGGTCCTGCCTTTTCCAATAGTCCTGCCTCAGTTAGCTGTGAAAACAAGATGCAGTGGGGAGCTGGCTCCGTAAGAGTCCCAGCTCAGCCCTGCCTGCCTGCCCACTCCCTGTGAAACTACTGCAGGGCCCTTGGAAGCAAACTGCCAAATTCCCACTGACTTCCTCTGGCTCACTCTTTTGCAAGAGGCAGAAACAGGAGGTGCAGAGAAACATTCAGTTGAGGCAAGAGAGCCAAATGCTGGAGAGTTAAGGGGCTTTTGGCAACAGTGCCCTTGATGTGCTTCTCATGAATAACGCACCAAGTCTGCTGGAGAGCAACGAGCCATCCTGGAGCACTCAGAGAGCCACTCAGGTCACAAAAGTCCCCTCCTTCAAGACACAAGAAGAAGAGCTATGGGGATTTCACTGGATAAGGCAGTTCCTTCTGGTACCTTCCAATACTCCTGCTAGCTTCCAAGGGTGTGTTTGCCTCCAGAGTTTTGAAAACACACGTTGTGTTACACTCCTCTGGAAAGCAACACAGGCTTGGGCTTTGCACAGATCTGTGAGCAAGACCTGCCGGTCTCCTACCAACTTCCAGGACTGAATTCCCTAAAACGCTCATATTTCCTTGCAAAAACGTCCCTTATCTTTTCAGCAAGAGCAAACTGCTCCACGCACCAAGGCACCGCACCTCTTGCATCCCTCCCTGCCTGCCGGGAGCCTGCGGCGCTGCTCGGGGGCCCTCTGCTGGGAACCAGCCCCCCTTCCCCGGCACCCCCGGAGCGGCCGCCGGCCCCTCGGTGGTGAGCCCCGGCCCTGGGGAGCAGCAGAGAAAGCAGATTTCATCTGCCTCAAGTTGTGCCCTGCTCCAGGGAACGAGGCCAAACCAGCCTTTGGTCAGAGCCAAAAACGCAGGGCTTTGTTAAAATAAAGAACGTGTGTTTGTTCCTGCACCCACAAAACCCACCAGAGCGTGGGATGCCGAAACACACGCTTCCGCCACCTCCAGCTGTCGGGACGCTGGGACAACAAATACTCCCACCTCCCTGGAAGGAGGAGAGGGCTAAGGAAGAGCGGAGCAGCCCAGCTGACTGAAGCACTTCTGTGCTCTCAAACACATCGCCTGCTCTCTGCCTCAGAGCGAGTTCAGGCAGAAAGCAGGTCAGAAGGGACACAGATCCTTTCGCAAATCAGGGCAGGAGGGAAATCCAGGGCTGAAGTCAGCCCCCTTTAGCACAAGGCTCGTTTTAACCCCATGAAAATGGGGTACAGACCTCGAAGTGCCTCTCTGCTGTGATAAGTATGGGTGGGCAAATGGGAGGAGCACTATTTACATCAGGAGGATTTATTCTTTTCCCAGTTTTTCCCCAGCTGTCATTTTGACGGATTTCTTTCTCTTCCTCATTCCTCAGCTACTGGCATCCTGGGCCAAAAAAAAAAACAAACCCAACCACCAAGAAATCTCAGGAAATGGGCCAACCAGCACTCCAGCCCATTTGTACAGCACCTGCACTGTGGTCCAGACCAATTCTCCTGAGCACCAAATCCTTACAAGAGCAATAACCACCACCATTATCAAAATCTTCCTCACCTCCTGTGCACCAGCTCAGGAAAGCTTCTAATATTTTACCACTGACTGGAAGGATGTGGAGAAATCTCATCCCCTCTCAGTGTAAGGCCAAGTCCAACAGCATGACTAGTACAGATAAACTTGCAACTTACTTTGATTTCTGCTGTCAAAGCTCAGCAGCCCCCCAGCCAGCCTTCTTACCCTCTGCTTGAAGATAACTTCCCACAAGCAGATGGTGACAGGCATCAGGATTAGAGATGTACACTGCTTCCTGCCTGCTTCTCTAAAATTGAATCCTTGCCTCTCTGACACTGAGAGCAATCTGGTCTCGAGCATCCAGTATCCTGCAGGAAAGTAACTGGAATGGCAGGTCACCATGATCCTCTTAATTCAAAACTACATCTTTTCCTGATGCAAAAAAATCCCATGTGGGACACCTCCATAAGGCTTTGGAGATGCCAAATGGCAGCAGCAGCAGGAGATCCGAAATACACCATCAGTATTACAGGTCCTGTACTGATAAATCACCAATTCTCTACCTAATCCAACCACAGACACACCTGAGTGTCCTTCTCAGGTGATGTCCTGCAATGGATACTTGGAAAAAAGCTATAAAGCTACCACAGCAAACTACAGCGTAAAGCCATGGAGATCTGTATTGCCGAGCCCCAGCCAATCCATCATTAATTGATTTCCAGTGTCATTTAGGTTATTGTTCTTGGAACGCTGTTTTCCCCTTACTTTGCCAATTTAAACAACAGATATTCATCTCAATGTTTCTTCTTCTTTTTCTCAGTTCACCTCAGCTCTTTGCCTTTAACCATTTTCCTATTGTATTAATACAGACTTTTTATTCCCAGGGAACAAGTGTGTTTCCATTGATTAACTTTTCAAGTTGTTGCCAGGTTTTCCCTCTGCAGGCCCTCTTTTGATATGAAGAAAAAGGCTACCCAGGAGCAGCTGGTACTTCCAATACAGTGACTCCACCGTATATTCCCTTCTGCCATTTCATTTCTACACTCCAGGTCATTTTAAAGCAGGACACAATTTATGATGCCCCACACCAAAAGTTGGCTTAGGTTGCTGGTTTGCTTTATTTTTTTTTTTCCTTTGGATAGGGCTTTGGTTTATTATCCCATTGTCCATCCTGGGTCATCAGAAATGTTTTCTTTTCAAATAATTAAACAGCAGCATTATCATTCACTGCTTTGGATTTACACATCTCTTGTTCTGTCTCTCTTCTTTTATACCAACATATCCTAAACAAAACATTGAAAACCAAACATTGGCAGGTCACACTTAGCCAGAAATTTGTGCTCTATAAATAAAGCTTTGAGGACTTAATGATTTTTAAATTATTTGTTTGGTAATTCCAACAGAAACAGAGCAAACAACAATCCCCTGGGAGCACATACAACTCCAAAAGGGCTTTGCCCCTTCAGGGCAGTCTAAAGAGCAAAGAATTCTTGGGTAAAAAAAAAAAAAAAAAAAAAAAAAAAGGAGTGAAAGTGAAACTGGAGAGATGTGTTGTCCAAGCCAAAACAAGGCCAAAAAAAAGAAGGGAAAAAGCATCCCTGAGAGCTGGCTGCTCTTTCAGCACTCTTCCCAGCTCTTCAGTTTTCTGCTACAGCAGCTCCTGCACGTGTGGGCAGACAAGGAATACCCCCAGCATGTAGCCCCAGATCTTTGGGATTCACCCCAACAGAAGGGAGAAGCAACCCATGCTGATACCACCCAGAAGCCCCGCAGTCCATCAGAAAACCTTTGGATAGACACCTGTAGGTATGGAAACCTGGTCAGCCCTGTCAGATATCTAGCACTCCTGCCCAGTGGAAGGTGTCCCTGCCCACAGCAGGGGGGTGAAACAAGGTGAGCTTTTAGGACCCTTCCAACTCAAACCATTTTGTGATTTCATGATATTCTGGGCACTGCTCCCCACGTTCAGCAGTCGCTGAGCTGTGCACTACACGTGAGGCAGCACCAGGAAGTTCAGGGGAGAAACCTGCCCGCAAGACCTGTTGCTGAAACCACCTTTTTAAATACCTCTCGTGGTTCCCCTCAGCAGCAGTTGCTAGAAAAGGCTGCAGCCAACAGCCCACGTGCAAGCTCCTCTCCATGGGAAGGAGGCAGTTTGGGGAGCAGAAGTTCAAGGGCAAGGAGTGCCTGGTGCTCTGGAAGCTCCAGGAAGGGCAGGCAGTGGAACCTCAGAAGCACTGACCTGCAAGAACAGCCATGAGGACCAGGCTGCCACGTACGAGAGATGAAGTATCCGACTGGCCTCGGCTCCTCCAGCCTTCCAGTAAGCCAAATAAATCCAAGGCATATCATCCTAAGACTAATAGAAATTAAGGCACCGTGCAAAGTAAAAATGTGCAGAAACAATATCTTCTGCCTTAAAAACTAATAAACTCGGGCTTCACCTCAACATTTGTGTAGCAACAGGAGACGGCTGTCCTGAGACAACATCCCGCGCTGTGTGCTTTTACGGGGCTCGGGCATGATGGAGTAGGGATGGATATTCGGGACAGCATGTTCTGGTGGAGCGTTTTAAGAAAATATGAGTGCTGTCAAAGGGCAGGCTTTCACTTTATGCTTGCACATAACACCAGAATAAAATATTGCCTTTGGAGAATCTCACATATCTTTTGATTAACACAAACACACAAGGAGTATCTCCATCTCTCAGAGCCTTCAACTTTTCGCCTGTGTTTTCCCCCACACTCGTGGTCCCACCTCAAAGCCCCATCCTTCCCCACCAAGGGAGTGGACATCCTCAAGGCACCTACCAGCCTGTCCTCTGAGGCCAGAGCATTGTCTTACAAAGCTGTGATCTGCAGTGGAGCAGCCAAGAGCTGCCTCCACGGCATGACTTTGCCTTCATTTTCAGCCTTGCTTGTGGTGGGAAATGCAGGGGGGCCACTGACATCCTTTGTTCCTGCAGCACAGGCAGTGTGATCCGTGTCCAAGCACCGGTGCTATCCCTAGGCCTATGGTGTAACTATTCCAGGTGCCACCCCGATCCGCAGTGGCAGCCAAGGCTGTGAGGACATCAGTGCAGCAGAAGTTGGGAGACATTATATTCCCATCCCTCAGGACAATCTCTTCAGGCCTTTCCTTTCTCCTTTCCCGCCTATCTTATTTTGGGAGCTTCTCACTCAAGACTCCTCACTGAGTTGACGGGGAGATTCCAAGGGATAATAATTGCTGTTTGAAATCACTTCAAAGGACCTTTTTTCCCCTCTCTCATATTAATAGCCGGAATGAGGAAATTGGTTTGGTTTTCAGACTTACATCTGCTCCCCGAGTCTCTGCGCATTTCAAAACCCCATCTTAACCCAAGCCTGTTGCTATTCAGGGCTCCTGCTCTATGCAGCCGCTCACACCCATTCCTTTCCACTTCCCCACAGATCTACAGCCCCGTGTTCCAACTGGCAGCCAGAGGTGCCAGAAATAACCACAAGAAAGGCTGCCATGAAACCTCCAGCCAAGTTTTGAAGATCCAAGCACTTGACACAAGCCTCTGTGCTTAGAGCGCTTCAGCTGAAGGCAACCTGAACTCGGGCTCATAAGGTTTGTGTATCAGGGATCAAATATCAAAAAAACGTAAATGCAATTACCTTTTTTTTTTCTTTCCATAAGAACATGCAGGATAACAGTTGTTCTACAAGGCTGTTAGTGCATACTTGTAACAGTCTGCTGCTGTTCTGCCCCTCTGGTACTAGCTAATGGCTGGTTTTCATTCCTAAGTGGTTCCCCCTGGCCCCCCCCCCCGTCAAAGTCTATGCTACAGTGATTTTGGAAACTGGGTCAAAATGCAATTACTACATTCCCATGCTTTGGGGTGGGGAAAGAAAATAAAAGGAGGAAGAATGGCAAGAAGAAATGGCGCTGGCGATGAGCCAGTGCTGTGCTCCTCTCCCTCTCACCTGTGCCACGGCCCCGAGCGCTCCCACAGCGGCTCTTGTTTCTCAGCACAGGCGTCAGGGAAGTCCCAGCGTGGGGTGTCCTGGCCGGACACCAGCCAGCCCTGCCCTCACTGCTGTGCTGCAGGACGGGAGCAGGCGGAAGTTGCAGCTGGGGACTGGGGAAAGACTCCACGAGAGGGGAGCAGCCCCCACGGAGGACATGCAGTCACTACCCTGTGACTCTCAGGGGAGGCTGTAGCACCCAGCTCATCTCTCCAGAGCTCTCCCCGAGCCTGCCATCCCCATGTTTTCCCTTCCTGTGGCATAAGCAATAAATCTCAGGACTTTGTTTCCCCCACTCCACTGAGAAGTGTGTGTAAACATTTTCCACAGGAGAAGGAAAACATTTGCTGTGTGTTTAGACATGCCCTTATTATTGTCACACTTACAGCACAATCTATCATACCTTATCAAACTGCACATCTTCAGCATGCAGATGCTTTGTGACGACACAGTTAGGAGGCTTTCCAATATAGAAAAAGGAATGACTCAAAGACTTATTTATTCCTCATTTTCCTAACTAGGTCTCTCTGAGAAACACAGAGCCCATTATACACGTCCTCTGCCTTCCTCTGTCCCTCATTGTTCCTTGTACATGCAGTTATCACAAACCAATTCCCTTTGCTGCTCCTCTGCCCAGCTTTGTTTTCCACAATTCTCAGAATATCAGTTCCAACTCTGCAGCATTTGCTGGCTCTGCTCCCAATTAATAACTGCAGGTTAGAGCTGGGTCGTTATGGCTGCAGATTAACACCAAAAAACATTCAGCAGTTCCCGAGAGATACAGAGAACACACAACCTTTCTCTTCCTAACACCGAACGTGGTTTATCTTGCTATCCCAGCATTCCAGGGAGATGTTATGCCACTTATCTAAATGATTTAAACAGATCAAAAAGTTGGCTCAGCAAGAGCACTTGCCACTGACAGCAAACCACCAGCCTGACGTTATCCGAGAAGTAACTGTATAAGCTAGCCCAGGTTAGACAGATCATACATGGGATAAAAAAAGTGAATTTTCATGAAATCACTCTGTCATCATCCCCAAATAAGCAGCAATTAAGCAAGCAGGAGCACACAGCAAAATGACAAGTTTCCACTGGACGTCTGGGTTCTTTCAGAGGTGTTGCAAGGCACAGGATTGTGAAAACCCCAGAGCTGCCTTTCAGAGGGTTCTCCAGCTCCTAAACTCTCTGGAATAGTCTCCTGGTTACAGTAACAGAACTGGTGCAAAAGACCTTGCACCTGAAAAGAGTTTTATACTGGTCATGACCCATATCAGCAGGAAAAACTCTGTGAAATACCAAGTCTGGCACAGGGGGAAAAGGCAGCGTCAGGATTTCAGACTGGAGGTCACTGCACCCCTCCTGACTCAGTTTGCCTCTCAGTGTCCTGTCCCAAACCGGGCTGCCCAGACCTACCTCCAGTCCTTCCACAGATCCAGCTGTCCCATGGGCTCCTTGAGCAGGAGAACGAGTGGCTCGCAGCAGCTCGCCTTCCACATTTGCTCCAGCTCGAACAGAGAGGCAGAGTCCAGCAAACACTGTCCACGCTCGGAGGGACACTAACTTCAGGCCCATGTGACATTTACTATGGCCCACTTCTTCCCTCCCCTCTGCCCCCCCAGTGAAAGGGATCAAAATAGTTTCCCCCCCCGTGACATTTTGCTTCACTTGCCCAAAGGGCTGTGGGAGCGTTAAAGCCACTGAAAGCCAAGCAATGCCTGCCACCACTGGGGTGAGCCCCGAAGTGGGGGCCACCCTGTGAACACCTGACCTTCCTGCTGCCAGCCCAGAGGGCCTGGGGTCTGGGACAATCGGGAATATCCCACCAGCACAATTTGCTCTGCCCGTGCTGGAGGTGTAAGGCGAGCCCTCAGCCCAGTGACGCTGTAAGGAATACGTGCTGGCTGGCTGGCTGTCCCAAGCACCTGATCCTTCACTCCACTCACCCCGTTCCATCCCTTCCCTCATCTGGTTTTCCTGGAAATGCAGTCCCTCAAGAAGCCAGCCACACGTCCTGCTGTGTGCACCCCTACCCCGCTGCTGCCGTGGGACCCCCGCCTCACACGTGCGGACATGCAAGGACGCAGGACACGGCCACAGTCTCGTGTTTCAGCTCCAGGCTGCCAAGGAGCAGCAGCAATAACGAGAAGGGAGAGCTGTGTCCGGCTCCAGATGAAGCCCAGGTCACACCTGCCACCAGAAAGAAAGGAGAGGAGCAGAGCTGGGATTGAGAGCCAGGATATCATTGTCTTGATGGACAGAAGTACTGAAGACCTCTGGTTCAGCGATGGACAGTGCTCCTCCCTTACATCACTTGGGTTACTCTTCATGGCACCTACACATGCCCTCTTCCTGGATTCCATACCCAAAAGCAAGTGTTCTGTACTCAAAATGCAAGCTAGGCCTCCACAAAACCTGTATTTCAGACTAAGATGGATAAGATTTCCTAATTTTATTAATTCCCCCACAGCCTACTCTCTCAGAACGCAGAGTACACCTTAATTCCAGTTCCACCTAAACTCATCACATACCTTACTCAGCAGTTACAAGCAAACAGAGCACATGTGTCTCCCTTTCCAAGGCAAGGGTGTGAGCTAAAATGCAAAACTCAAAAGCTGGTCCCAAGGAAATCCCCTCTCCCCTCCATCCTGGACACTGCAAGTCTCTGGGAAGGATTTAATTCCCAGCATGAATCAGCTCAGGTCACATACAGCTGAGGCACTTTTTTCCCCCCTTTCTCTTTGAAGTTGCTGAAGCAAGTGTAGCTGTGGCAACGCCAGCGTCGGCTGCAGCGTTTGGATATCGCAGCACCCTGCTTTGCCCAGAGCCTGCTGTGCTGCACAAGGAGGCTCAGAGACAGCCTGTGCTCCCAAATGTTCAGTATGGAGGTGGACCAGGCACATGGGGAGATGCTCTCACCTGTGATGGACAGGTACAAAGAGGAACCAACCTTTTCATCTGCCACCTCCAGCATGGAAAAAACAAAACCAGTTTAGCCCCACTACAGTGCCTTACCCATTTTCTTCTCATCCCAACATACCTCCAGGCAGTGGAAACTCATTACTAGCCTCCAGTTAAGCCTCAGAAGAGATTTTCCTTCCATAATTAAGTCCTCACAACACTAATTGTTTCTTGTTACCTTTTTGCTAGGACTTTTGGGAAACAAGTCTGAAAACTTTTTAAAATGTTTTTGATTTAAAGAATGCTAATAAGTGATAGAAGTAAGAATGGTAATAAGTGATGGAAATGAGAGTCAGACCAGTTAAGTGTGCAGCAAAGGAAACAGCCTTGTTTTTGCCCCCAGAGCTATCCAATGGATAACAGGAAGATTTGGATTTGTTCTGGTTTTGGAAACAGAAAAATGGCTGTGTTTCCGTCCCTGGTCCCAATCAAGCTGGTACTGCCAGATTACCTGCGAACATACAAGTCTGATACACCTGCACAGCTAATCACAGCCTGTCAGGTTATTTTGGTTTGGTTTTTTTCCCCTCTGGAAAGCTGGAATGCCACCCTTACATTAACTTGTACTTGGGAACAAAGCCAAGGCAATACTGCTGTCAGTCCAAGAACACCTAATGGGGAACTGAATCCTGTTCAGTTCAAACGTACAGGGTAAAAGAAAAAGAATGAAAACACATGGAAGAGGAACACAGCAGAGTATGCAGCAGTTATCTCTCCTTTAAGGCTTAAGGATATCAGTACACTGGAAAGAACTTACTGTTGATGTCATTAGAACTCTGTTTGGAAGTGGCAATATTCCGATTTCAGTGTGCAGCCATCGCAGAAACCAGGAGAATTCTAAATTCTTCAACTCCATGGAAATTAATACCAGCTAGGGGAGGCTGATTTACAACAAACCAAGCTATTTTTAGCTGCCTGTTAAAATGCACATTTCTGGCTTCTACAGCCGGCACAGCTTTCAGACAAGTAACAGGGCCATACTAAAGCACACTGTGGCACTGAACACTGCAGGAGATGCAAAGGTTAGGTGAACACCTTCCACAACATTCCCTCTGTGGAGAGCCTGCTTCCAGCACAGGACATGGAAAACCTGCCCCTGCTCAGGCCAGCTCAATCCCTAGCTTTCACCACTTGTCTGTGTGGCTCTTCACATCCCTACTGAAAACAGGAGGAAGCAGAACATGCTCTTGGAAAAGACCTAGTTCAGTCCCAAGCATATTTGTTTAAAGGTCTTTCACAGAAAGAAAAATGGGATATAAGACCTCAAAATTAATACTGGTGAGGAAAGGAGGGGAAAATGTATTCAAAGAAATGGACAGAAGAAGAAGAGTTTTTCTGTCTATAGAACAAGCATCCTAAAGAAAGTCCTGAACTCCTTTTATAAGGTATTTTGAGGACCAAAGAATTAAGTAATTAATTTATTTCTGTTATTAACCTCTGCCTCAATTGATTTGCCAGTGGGACCAGGGTTTCCCTTGAAGAGTCTGACCTGAATGTCAGAAAGCACCACTGACTCACCCAGAACTCCACTCAAGTTTCTTAACCTTCTCCATGCTTTGATGTCCCCATACCAGAAGGCAGAACTTCCTTCTCAGAGAGCCTGAAAACTGACAAACACAAAAGCCCCTGAAGTGGAGGGAGAGCACTCCCAGCCCTGCATTTCAGCCATTCCAGAGGGAAGGTTGTGCACAGCCTTAAAGGTGCAAGTTTATTTCCTGGAAGCCTTGACTCAATCGATCCATTTACAAGCTCAAGGCTTTCAAAATGAGGGTTCATTTTAATTTTAAGAGTTTTCCTGTTAACAACAAGAAATCATCCAGTTCTATAGTTATGAGATTATAATTAGCTCTGTAGTATGTCCCCTCACACTTGAGCATGAATAACCAACTGAAGACGCCAAAACTCAAAACACAAGGGGATTTATCTGGGATGCAAAGACATGAAAAAGGCTCCTTCCTCTCCAAGCTGACACCCCGTTGTCACATTTGTAGAACTGTCACCGGAACCCTGTAAAATGTTACGTGCCACGAATGTCACAGGCTGAAGCAGCCCAGCCTCAGAAAACAGGGTTCATTTTTCTGAAGCTGAGGAACTTGACCACAGCTGCTTTCAGTCCTGCTGTGCATTATTAAAAGGTCACCAGAAACAAGAGCCCTGAAATGGTCTCTGCAGTTCTTTTTAACAGGATCTTTCTCCTCCTTCCTGTATTGAAAAGCAGGGAAGTTTTTAACTCAATTTAGTAAACATTATCTCCGAGTCAAGAGTTGGCACCCAGTGAAATGAGTGGGGGAATCCATTTCTCTTGAAATCACTTGAAATTTTTTGCTAACTCAGACAAGCAGCAGGTTGAAAAACTTGCCAAAGTCTTTTCTCACTCATCAACCAACGGGTTTACATTTCTCCCTCCTCCTCCCATTTGAGTGGCCGGATATTTTCGTGGCCATTTAGTGGCTTGCTGGAAAATCCTCCCTCTTCTGCCAACCTGCCAGACTCTCTGTTTGAACACAGAGCAGAGCTAATCTATTTACCAAAGCACTTTCCCCGGGGTGGGATGGAGGAAGGTGCCTCTGGAAGAAGAAGAATAGGCAGTTAGGCAATGCGGGAGTGCTGCTGTAGGCATGAGTGGTTTATCTGCTGTTTGATCTCTTCTGCTAAGGGATGGCAAGAATGGACTTAATAACTCTGCATAAACACATGGAAGGAGCAGGAGTCTGGGGTGATTTGGGAAGCAAAGACAGCTCTATGTTGTCAGCCTGGCTGCTCTGAAATGGTGAAGCATTCACGCTATAAAAAGCGTCCTCACAAAGACAGTGGTCATTCTTTTAAGGTGAAGAAGTTTATAGCTGAGCAACAAGATGGACCAAAGTAAGAAAAATTATTCAAAATTTCAAATAAGAAATTTCCCATAGATTTTTTTTGTAGAAATACTTCCTGACCCCTTTGCATGGGAAGAAGAAGAAGCAATCCTTCTAAGATACCACGAGATCAAACTGAAGAGCCATGCGTGGAGATTCCTAGGAGAACTTCCACCAGTGTTTTAACTGGGATGTCTATTCCTTCCTGCCCACACCACTTCAATGCTGTTCTCCAGCCTCAGCTCTCTACCCCTCCCCAAGTCTCTACCAGTGCCACAATCACTTCCATCCCTTAGATCTACACCTTACCTGATATCTTTGATGAGTTATGCAATGTTTATGCACCATTTGATAGTCTCAGATTGTTTCATAGCAACAGACAACAGTTTATGGTGGACATTGTGCGAACACTCTCCAGCAGAACATGCCTATGAGCCCTGCTGCTTTCTTGGATAACGTTATGCTCTTTGGAACAATAACGCTGGTCAACAAGCTATCTTAATTTTATGCTAAAATTAGAGCAGTTGAACATTATTTATTTCGAGTCCACTGGTTTCAGTGAATACCAGGAAGCAGCGAGAATGTGTCCCATGCATTGCAATCCATAGAACTGCATCCATGACACTCAGGCAATGCCGCTTGCAAATGGGAGCAATTGGAACAGGGAACACTGAGCGGCAGCCACAGCAAGGAAAACCTCCAAGTGCTCACCAAATTCCCTGGACTAAACACCTCTGTAAAAGGGACACCTAAAACCTTGAGATCTGGATTCAAAAGAGCCTCTCGGAGCCATAGTGAAGAAGATGTGCAAAGACTCTCGAGGTACTACAGGAAAACATAAATAAACCCAAATTCCTCCAGCTAAGTCCCAAAGTGCTGCAGGTTTGGTTGCTGCTGCCTGAGCTCCAACCTGTCTTGCAGAACAGGCAACAAGTAGAGCAATTCAGGCATTTCTTACCGAATCAGGTGTGCAGGTAAAAGGTCTAAGTGATGTTTACCATCCACATTTATTTCGTGACCAAGCATTCCCGAAGTGTTAAAACAACCACCTGTTTTGGGCTTTATGTGGAGCAGTGCCAAGAAGTACAAAAGTATCCAGGCTTTGCAGTTTTCTAACCTTTCCTGGTGAAGTCCCATCAACTGCTAAGCAGCATATTCCCACTCCCTCAGCAACTGAACCACATCCTTCATAATCCTCACAAGAGTCCCTGCTTACAGAATCGGTCCCAGGGTCCTTCCTGCAGTGTCTAGGAGAGATCCTGAACTTTGGTTTCATAATCCACTGTCTCTCTCCCTCACTTTTTAAAGGTCTGCTTAAGTTTGGCCTCTATTTATGATGTCTCCTCCTTAAGACCTTTTCCAATTTACACATCATCAGTAATTTTCTCATTTCCAGCAGCAGAAGTGAAGGTTTTGCAATAACAGACTTCACCAGTATATTTGGATTTCCTGCTGCTGCTACTTAATTGAAGTAGCTTGAATAGGTCACTGCCTTCTATTTTTATATTGTCTGTATATCAAATCAAAATGCAGTGCTCTCAATTAATTTTCAAATCAGCCGCTAAGATTTTAAAACAGAAGGACCCAAATATACAAAACAAGGCACAGACATGCTCATCCATTTAGTTTTTCAATACACACTTTGTTCCCAGGGTAAAGCCATCCATGAGATTCCCATCCATGAGATTTCTGATTTCTTTTGTTTTCTTCAATATGGATTAGCACACAAAGCAAAAACCACACTCCTGACCATCTTACAAATAGTTTGATAGGTATCCATGTCCACTGCATCATCGTGGTATTTTATAATATGCAATACCCTCCCCAAATTAGATTTTACACCACCAATATTTACAATTTAATTCCTTGCAAAGTAACAAAGGGTGAAACTGTCCTTTCTGGAAACAGTATCATCTCAGGTCAGGAATATCCCATTCCATCCTTCCTACTAAGATCTCCTGCCATCAGCACACAAAGGGGAAGGAAAGGTACGAACTGTTCAGATACATAAACTCCTTTTTACGGGAGAAGCCCTGGAGCTTCAGACCATGTAAATAAATACCTGACTGTTACCAAAGAGCAAGGACCAGAAACAGGTTCTCTGACACATTCCAAAAATAAACACGGCTGTTCCATCCCCGTTATCAGCCCTACCTGATCTGAGCCTCAGCAGGGGCCACTTGTCTAAGCAGGCAACATCACGTCTCAGGATGACAGAGCTCTCGTGACCTTTATTGTTAGTACTGTTATCAAGGACATCACAAAACGCTCTTCCTTGGAAGCTCAGCTTGGCTCTGATTTTCTACTGGAGGAAGGATTCCATTTTTCCCTTTAATTGTTTATTGTTGTAGGGATCAGTGCTTTTAAGGTGTTTCATGTTATGATTTTTCACACAGAAATAGATACTGACTCACTGGAAGAAGACAGAAGCTGGGAAATCTGAAAACAGGGCTGTTGGTATTCCTAGCTAAGTCTGCACCACCACAGGCTACACATGTGGAATTCTAAGCCCTGGAAAGACTTGTTTTTCATGTTAGCAACCCCTTGCTTTCCACTTAACAATCACCTCTTTTACTAAAGAGGTAAAAATGGGAGGACAGAAATGCAGTTCCAGTGCTAAGGATCTGTTGGCAGCATCGTCTCTCCTGCTGGAAGGCTTCACTCTAAACTCCCAAAACACCTCTTAAGACGCATATTTTCCAAACAAGAAAGCAATTTTTACGAGGGCATGGAGTGACAGGACAAGGGGAAATGGCTTTAAACTGACAGAGGGAAGGTTTGGATATTAGTGCCTTGAGCCTGAGCTGGGGAGAGGCTGGGGGGGTACAGGGGGGCTCAGAGTCGAGGGTGGGCAGGTCTCAGTCACTTGAGGTGCTTCTGCAAGAAGCATGTGATGACAAATCCACCCCTGTAGGGTGGTTTGCATTGTCTTAAAACGTTATTTCCATTTTCCACAAGTAACAGAGTGTCCCTTGCTAGACCTGCTTTAAGTTATTTCCAATTAAACAGTAATAAAAGATGCCTTAAAGGTAGGACAGGATGAAATAAGCCTTAAATCTTTGTGGCCTTTGTATTTATTACAGATCCCAGGCCTTCCATACAGTATGTGCCAGCATCTCCATCCAATGCCAAACACTTGTCAATATTCCAACAGGAAGAGTTTATACCTACATCTCAAGCTAATAAGTCAAAATTATCACATTAACCTACGGATTTCTTTCTGGTTTAAAGGGGCTTTAGAACACTGTACAAGGAAGAGAAATTTCATACTGCTAAGCTGGGGAGTTTATCTACTAAAATAGAGTCAGTAAATAGCACATCAGAGAGAGGTCATTCTGGAATGCAGTTGGCCAGAAATGAAACACCACAATTAGCAGGAAATTCTAACAGTTTGGTGAGAGTGCTCTGCATCTCGCTTACAGAAATAGACTTAAGCTCGCATTTAAATGCCAGCCTGATTCTCAAAGCCAGGCAATGCTGATGCCTTCATCAGGAAAGTAAATTCAAAGCTAACTCTGGGCTGAGTTAAAAACAGAAAGCCAAATTAGCCATTAGCACGGAAAGTCACTTTCACCGCTGTATTTTTATATTCTTTCTCTACATTTTTGGGCTGCAATTTAGTATTAGAAGATACCAGCTGCTGAAAAGCAAGCTTCAGCACAGCACTTTGTCCTTCCTAAGCCCATCCTGCTGCTCATCCCCTGGAGAGCTCTCTCATGCTCTCTCTTCACTATTCTTGCAGTCCAAGCTCAGCAAGCCAGCAGGAATTTGGGCAGAAGAATTTTCCTACAGCTTACACAGCAGAAACACCCACGCTAACCTTCCCAATAACCCTCACACATACCTAGGCAGAGTTAGATTCCCAGCTATGTGATTTCCATTCACACTTTGCCCAAGTGTTGACTAATTTGGGAGCGTGAGGCCAGCGCTGGCAGAAGGAGAGGGATGCCTGTTCTGGGGAGCCACCAGGTTTGCAGACACCTGCCTGGCAACAATCCCTGCCCCGCACGGCTGGCATCACACCCCTTTCCTGGCTCAGGATTAGCATGTCATTTGTCTGTGCATTAGCTCTTCCCACCCAGCGTCTCCACCAGCTGTCAGAGGCTCTTCCCACCCACGGGGCAGATGGCTCTGTGGCTGGGATGACTATCTAGTGCTAGGCACTGGCACTTGGTGAGCTGCTGGAATCCCACAGCGGAACTATAAAAAGCTCGGGGCATGACTAAACCCGAAGCGCTGTCTGCTTTTCCAGGGGCGTGGTGCCACAACCCATACGCCACCTGGAACTCGAAAAAAATGTGACCCACATCCTCTTTCAATTCCTTACCCCTCTACCAGCAGCGTCTCCTCACCCATGGGCAGTAACACGTGCTTTGGGGAGCCATTCTGGATGCAGTTCCTGCCAGGACTGGGAGACAAGCGTGTGGCCCACGACCAGCACACAACAGCGGTTTGTGCCACAGAGAGCTAAGCCGCGTTCTGTCCAAACAGCACCGAGCAGGTAAACCAGCTGGCAGCACACTCTCAAAAGCCTCAGAAGTGACACCCTGCACCACCTCAGCATTTACTTTCAGCTCTGTTATCAGCCCTCCGGCTACCACTAGCTCCAAATGATTTTCCTATTAATCTTTGCACAGACATGAACAAAGAAAGGTTCAAACAGTCAGTCAGGAGCTTTGAACAAGCAATGCCAGGACTGGGAGCTGGAAGAGCAGTTAGTTCTTCCCTGAATGCCAAGGGGCAGAACAGCCACATGTGCCATCCTTCACAGCTTTTGCAGGCAGAGAAAACAAAGCCCTGGAAGCACAACTGCATGTGAAACACTCCGTGTCTGGCAACCCTGAGACAGCCACAAATTCCTGCAGTAAACACTTAACCCTCTTTGGAAACAAGTAATTTGCAAATATTAGCCCAAACTGCTGAAGAAAAATAAAAGGAGGCAAGCCAGTCCTTAAAGCAAGACATTCTGCCACTTGATTTTACAATCCAGAGATGCCACCAGTCAGTATCCTAAACCTGTTGTTTAGGATCGTTCCCGAAGTGGTGAGGCAACATGCGCGTACGTAGGCACATACACACAGATCCAAACTCTTTTTATGGGAACAGCAACAAAATGAAAAGGAAGAAATTGTTCCTTTTTGAAGTCACACACAGTTTATGAAAACTGGATTTTGGAAGCAATCCAATTCTAATCCCTTCCTCTGAAAGAACTCCATGTCTTAAACATATACAGCATGTCATAAACACTGTTTCACTTTCCTTTTAACTCCTAACCAGGCAGGCAACTGGCAACGGGCCTATTTTAAATGCATGGTAAAAAAGCAGATAAAATGACATAAAACGGCCTGTTTGAGTTCACGGAAGCCCAACAGTCAAACCAAACAAAACACTTAATTTGCCTTTAAAAAAAAACCAAAAAACAACTTCAGTAGGTTTTGCAGAAATGTAGACTCCCTAACACAGTGCACAGGCACACATGTTCACTGGTGTTCACTGGGATAAACTGTCTTCCTAAAACAACTCTGGACTCTTTTGATTCTCACCTTAGCAGCTTATTTGAAACACAGATTTATAACTTAGTGAAAGCTCAGAACCACCAGTTTAGCCCAAATCCTTACCTGGCACCTTCCAGACTTGGGTTTTCACCCAGATGGTGGTGATGATACCTGTTTGCTGACCTTTATGGATGTGGTCTCCCAAATGCCTACAGCTAATCCCACTCCTTGACCTTTCCCTCGTTGAGCAGGAGGTGTAAGCTTCCCATACAGTGATGTAAGGTTATCACATATCACCACCACACTTGTCAGACTGGAATCCCAGCCCCTTACCTTGCACAAGGACAGGTTTTCCAGCGGAATTCCTCACGGCTACAGGTCACGCCTCTCAGGTAACCAGCTTTTGTGCTGGCCAGCCACAGGACAAGAGCTCCATCCAGTGGTCCCTTCTCCAGCTGGAGCTTCCCAGAGCCATGAATCCCTTGTATGTAAGCACCTTCTGAGGCTCTCTCAGAAATACTGAGGTGTTTCAACTCTCCCAGTTTCAATCATGCAGCTTATTTCCCATCAGAAAGTGGGACTTGGTACCAAAGGGGACAAACCCCAACAACACGGATACCCAGAAAAGATTAGTCATTTCTGAAATTTTAGGAGTCTCTTGTTTTCAGACAGCATTCACTTGGCTTTACTCAGGTATCCCTCCCTTTTTTACTCTCCTGCAGCTGAGCCCTTCAAACCATTACTTAATATAGGTAATTCTAAACAAAAATTCCAATGTCTTAGAGGTAGCACACTTCCTCAGTAGCCTGGGACATCTTAAACAGCAGTGTGACTTTAGGAGCCATCACTGTTTCTATCTCACCACTACTCAGAAGACCACCAGTCTCAAGTACAAGCAGTCTGTTTCTGGGCCCTTTTTGTTCCAAATCCTGGAGTTGAGCAGTGGGACACCTCGTTTGCTCAAGAGGCAAGTCTCATCTGAGGTCAGCCAGTCCTTTCCCTGGTGTTACCCGCACATTGTTTTTGGGAAGGAGTCATTCCATCTTGCTTATGCTGCTCCACTTTCTCTAATTTACCTGGGGCAAAGGGTTATGTCCCTGATCTTTCCATGAGTGATGTAACAACATGTTGAAGGAAGACAGTGTTAGACTGAATTCCTTCTGGGTGCCTTATAATTATAAGGCACAGTCAGAGGGCTGTGGCAATAAGGGAGGTTGGGTTTAGGTAGCTGAGCCAAAAGACGATTAAAAAAAAATGGCAGTTGTATAAAAAGCAGGAATAAATACTGTACACCCTCAGTATGGAAAGAACTGGCATGATCTCACCTCAAAAGGGATTTAGGTGCTTAATTGCCTCTGCAACCAATTCAAACACTCAAAATTCCTCAGCCTGTGAAGTGCAGATTTAATAATAAAATGTTCTTTTACCTATTAGAAAGACTGTTTTAAAAAGTCAACTGTAATTAATGGCTGACAGGTCTCAGTTAAACCCTTTTGTAACAGCAGCATGGACACAGTGTCCCGTTGTTAACACCACATTTCACACTCTGCCAGGACCGGCTTTCCTCTTCTTCTGCAGCATTACTCAGGCATGGAACAACCCAGGAGTCTAATCCCACTTTCCTTTAGGCTCACAGGACCACAGAGCTTCTTCCCACAACGTATTTTCCCACCAACCCAGGGCACACTTGCTCAGCCCAGTCCCAAAGGCACCAGAGGATGTCTGTTTACTTTGACACTAGAGAACCAGTTTATGTTTTCCCTCTCTTCCCGTCATACAACCACAAGTTGGAAGTGCCCAACCAAAATATTAAGTCACATGTCCAGCTGAAGCATCCATTGGGTGCGGATCAGTCAGAAAGAAACCACCAGAGCTGCAGCCACGGACTCCCCCCCTTACCTGTGATGCATTTCTGCCCTGTCCTCGTGCTTCTGGAGCAAGTCCCCTGTGAGCTTCACAGCAGCACACGCTGGAGGATTGGGAGGGTCTCAGATACTGCCAGCCATACCAGGAGCTGCACCGGTGCCTAGGACAAATAAAAGATGGTTCATTTTGTGCCCAGAGGCCTCTGAAAAGGCCCAGGGCCAAACTACAGCGAGAAGAGGACTGTTAGTTGCCAGATGAAACAGTCAGCAGCCAGGCTGAGCAAGGCCGAGCCAAGCTTCAGCTTTGAATGCATCTCAATTAGCTGTGCAGGCCCTGGGGCTCTGCTGCAGGTGGATTCCCACCAGGATATCACAGAGCAACAAGGGTTTTTTTCTCTCTGTATCTAAGACAAGCAACTGTGGGACTTGATGAAGGCTGTTAGATCGTTACTGTGTCACAAACTTTGGGCTTCTGCTCCTGTCTGTCCTTGCTTATCCAGCAAACACCACCATTTCCCAACGAGTGGGAAAGGCAGGACTCTCCAGGTGGTTTGACCACAGACACCAAGGCTATTTTGGCCATTGTT
Organism: Platyrinchus mystaceus; assembly: GCA_035041135.1. Lineage (NCBI taxonomy): Eukaryota > Metazoa > Chordata > Aves > Passeriformes > Tyrannidae > Platyrinchus > Platyrinchus mystaceus. The sequence goes on along the minus strand of JAWWLV010000144.1, from coordinate 1,539,963 downwards.
AAAGCATCAGATTAGCCAGCCCATTCCTAAACCACACTCACAGAAGAAAGGAGGAAACAGAAGACAAAGACAAGCCCTAAGGCTGCAGTAGCCAATTGGCACAACCGACCCCCCCACAACACACATGCAACACACCCAAAACTGTTCAACTTGTGGGCAAGGCTGGGAAATCCTGAAGCTGAGCATCAAGGACAATTCTCATAAGGATCAGTACTTCAGTAGGGGAATTATTTTCAGGAGTTAGCACTGGCCTGGGTACAGAGCCATATTTTCGCTACTGTGCTGGGTACCCTGAGGATGTCCCTTCCAAATCTGTACTGTAAAACTGCCCTTAACATGTGCACCCTGACACCCACTGCTCCTCAGTCAGCTGAGGTGGGCAGGAATTGGCCAGGCTGCTATACAGAAAACCTCCAGAGAACCTTTCTAGGGAAGAAAGCCAAAACCCAGACCCTCTGTGCTAAGAGATTACAGGAAAGGCAGCCATGAGGCAGCAAAACCCAAAACCATAATGAGCTGTGAAGATCACTGAGTAGTAACTGTGTTGCATGTGGTTACAGAGCAACACTCCACGTTTGGCATCTCTGACTACAGACTCTGGCTAGATGCTGCAAGCACATTTTTTCCCAAACACTACAATACCTAGAAGCTCCTTCTAAAGCTCATGCAGGAAGTGGCAAAATGCATCAGTTTAGAAACTCTGCTCCTGTGCAAATCCAAGCATTACCAAGAAAACAGAGTGACATCTTACAGAGGTGGCAGGAGAGTGAGGTGACATCCCTGATGACAACAGGGCGCAGGATTAAGCCAAATCACCAACAATCCTCGAGTAAAAGTCAAGAATGATCCTGGACTGTGCCAGGTTAGGTGGAGTCAGAGGGAGAAATGAAATGAAGCATGTTAACACAGGCTGCAGTTTTCCTCTAAGGCAGATAAGGAGAGTGCTAGAGGGCTCTCAGCAGGGAAGGAATACAGTTGGCTTCAAAAAGTTGTGAAATCTTTGCCTATTTCCAACCAGTGCCTCAGTGACGGGAAACGATGAGCAGTCATTCCTGGACTGGAAGGAAAACATAATCAGCTTTCCCAAATCATTATGGAAAATAAACTCAACAGTAAGTCATATAAAAACATGAGCTGCCCAACAAACCTCTAACAACACGGTTAACTCAGTGAGAATCTCATGGAAGAAGGAAACTCATTTTGCTCCTTTCCAGCTGGTACACAAACACCTGGTGGAGTTACTGGGGAGTTACCCAAGGCACAATGACACCATTTTATCTAGAAATACAAGGAAGAAAAATCTCCTGTGGGGAAGGGCTCAACAAGTCCCTTGGCAGAGTCCACGCTGGGGACCATCACATATTTCCATAGAACTCCTTCAATCCCATGAACATGTCACGCAAAGCCACCAAGTCATGGAATATAAGGAAAATTCTGACAGAGGGCAGGGTTAGATTAGATATACAGAAGAAATTGTTTCCTGTGAGGGTGGGGAGGCCCTGGCACAGGTTGCCCAGAGAAGCTGTGCCTGCCCCATCCCTTGCAGCGTCCAAGGCCACTCCAAAGACGTGTACCACACAGCATTCAGCTTCAAACAAACACATGGACACCGATACCTGATTTAATCAGAATATCGCTGCAAATCACCGCAGATGAGGTTGTGCAACAACAGGATGCCAGGGGCAAGCAGTGCACTGCTGTGGTAAGCAATTTGTAACAGCAGTTAGGACAAGTGAAGAAATCAGCAGTGGGGCTGGGGTGGGGATTTTCACCAGGCTCTGCAAAGACTCACCGCTCCACATCAATTGTAATCAAATGCATTAATTACAAGGAAGTCATAACGCCCTTTTCCTTTTCTTAGGTAACATCTAAACATGCCCAATTCCTTTCTGACAGAAGATAAGCGAAGAGCTCCAGGGTGAAATGGATCTCTCAATACTACAGCAATGCTCAATTCACAAACAGAGGCCATTTTCCTCCACCTTATTTATATTTGCAGCATATTTCTCATCTTAGTATCTCAACAACACTGTTTTTACACTCCTACATCAATCCTTTTTCCAAAGCAGTAAGAGTCAGCCCAATTCCACCCCTCATGATGTTCCTTCCACTGGAGCAGAACCTGCTTGGCATGGGGGGAAATCAACTTTCTCACAGAAGAGAAGTTGAGGCACTTGCTTGCTCTGAGAAGCTGAGTTGTGCCTTAAACATTTCCTTTCTCCATCTCCCGTCACTGACTTGTAAAAACTGAGTACACCTGTTCTCTAACCCAGCGGGATTCAGATACCAAGAAGGGAAAAAGAAGAGAAGAACCACACAACCCGTACTCAGAGCACAGGTATTTCAAATGTATGAGTGTCAGAGCAAACCACCCTTTCATTAAACATTGACTGAGAGCTCCTCTGCATATCTCAATCCTGAGCAAACAAACCCAAGTTTGGAGTCAGGTGTGTTTAGCTGGATTAGAGATCACTTTCCCTCTCACCCCACCAAATTTAAGACATGAAACGGAGATAGGAGAGGCTCAAGAACACCATCAGGTTTGGGATCAAAAATGGCTCTTTCCCAAGTCCTTTCTGAGCATACTGGGAGATGCTATTAAGAAAACAAACAAAAAAGCCCCACAGGCTAATTTCGTGGGTTTCTCGTTGATAATATGCTACGTGTCAGGGAAAAAAATAAAAAAAAACAACAAACCCTCATTCTCTTACAACATGTGCTTAGCTAAGTCCCAGTTCAAATAAACAGCTGTGCCCAGACCTTTACTCCCAGGACAGGCCTGTGCTGGGAGCTCACTGTCAGTACACCTCTACCTTGCTTGATGCCAGCAAAGGGCTCGTAGGGTGAGCATAGCCTTTCTTGGTGAAAACTAACTCTTGCTGAAAGAAATTATTCCAGCTTTCCCAGGCAAAACCTGCACTGACAGAAAGATCTCTTTAACCAAAGTAACTGTGCCAACAGAAGACAAAGCAGCCAGTCAGGTTTGTAATGGCCTTATTTAGTTATTAACATGTTTATTTGGCAGAGAAAAAATATCAGTAGATCCCCTTCAAAGCAGTCCTTATTCACTGACTCTATGGGAGTGTAAAGGCCAGAACCTACAACCATCCCTGGAGCATCCAGCCCCTTCGAAACTGCTTCTCCTACTTGCATGACCCTCGAGTGGCAGCAGTGCCCTGAGTCTAGATATGGAACTGATAAGGCAGAGCATGTCCCACTTCGTTGTCATGAAAGGCTCACAGCAAGACTGCTCAGCCCCATCAGCCACCATCTACGAGGAGCAAAACACCCAACACCTCCCTGGGGAAGTGGCCCAGGACAAACAGACCTTCGAGAGAGAGAGAAAAGCCAGGATCTTAAACTTCCTTGAGGGACTTACCCTTGCCTTTTTTCTCCCAGTGTTGCTCCCTCACTAGCTGAGCACGCAGGAGCCAGCACAGAGGTTTTGCCGTGTCACTGGCAAGGCAGGAGCTCAGCACCCACCTGTTCTCTGAGTGCTTTGGCAACCACTCAAGGTAACAGGTTAGAGACACAGAACATTCCTAACCCCCCCCCTCTCTGTCCCACTTCCCTTCCATCAGGTATGGCAGCTAAACTCCATATATATAGCTATTCAGGCATGCCTTTAGGTGACACTTCCCGCTTCTTGGTACAGTTGTCAGCTACAGAAAAGCAGGTAAATGTTTATCCTTCTTTAGCAAGAACAAAAAACCCTCACGACTGAGCAGACCTTTCAGTGTTTTAATTCCAAACCTGGAAGTAAAATTCAATTTCTTTCTGAGGTCTGTAAACCTCCTGGGTCTAGTCCCTGCTCAGCTCGTTCCCTCAGTGAGTTACGTGATGTGTTCAGCTTCACTGAGGTTGTTGCCCGTTTCCACCTCTCGCTCAGTCATTTCAATAAGGAACACACTGTAATTCAAAGCAATAGTTCCAGTTCAAGCTAACTCCAAGCTGCAGGCTGCATATTCCTGAGACCAGGGGCCAAAGGATTTGCAAAAGTTAACAGCAAAAGCTCTAAGGAGGCTGACATTGGTTCTATAAGAGCATATCACGTCTGTGAACCCATGCTGTGGATGGGATTCTCCTCTCCCGTGGCTGTACAGAGCAGGAGCACTGATGAAATGCTGCCGTTTGACAAGAACGTCCCCAGCACACGGTGCTGCTGAGACAAAACCTGTGTTTGTGTCCCTGCAGGAGCACAGCCCCACTAAATAAGCCACTCCAGCCTCATTTCCCAAGGCTCCCGGTGGATTGTGCTGCCACAGAGGTCCTAATGGATTCCATTTAGCAATAGTCTGCTTCAAAGCCAGCCTACAAATACCTCAGTCTCCCCCCAGATTACAGCAGCGCTGTTTCCTGTAAGGTCTCAAAGCTTCTCCATCTCTATGATCTCCGTTCCTTGGTTTGATTTCTATGGAGCTATTTTGGAAATGAAGCTTCAATAATGAACATGAGCCAAAGATTCAGTCCAAGGCATCTCATTCTCTCTCATATCCTGCCAGATGAATAAAACTGTAAGAGCCATATCAGTAAGAAGAGAGTCAGCTCTACCATATGAGCACCTCCCTGCCCAACATCTGCCTCATATGGAAATCTATTTCCCTTAACATCCATCTCAACCCCCTTCCCTTTAAAAAACAGCCACTAAGAACTTCCCTCTAGCTCCTTCCATCCTCCCCAACCACTTCCACAGCCATTAAAAGGTTAAAAACACAGAACAAACCTCGAGGCACACCTTGCTATCAGCAGTACAGGTGCTAGGGATGAGTCATGCTCGGAACAGCAACCTGTCCAAGACCTCGCACTGTCAGCGGCAGTCACCCCTGGAACCAAGGACTACCAAATACTAACAGTTTGGGGATTATTTCAGATTAAAGCTATTTTTACAAACAGCCCACAGTCCCCTAAAAAAAAAAACAAAACCAAAACCAAACCAACAAACACGACAATAACAAAAACTTAGACCAAACTACATCCAGTGATAACAGTCATTTTTTAACCAGTGCTGTGATCTGCCAACTGGTAACAGAGATCAGAGAGCACTGAAAGGTTTTGGGGGTTGCACTGTCCCAGACCAAACAAAAATCTCCAAACATAACATCCTGAAACCAAGAAGCAGAAGTGAAAATCAGTACTTACAGTAAGAGGCTGAGAATTCTGGTGTCTACACTGAATTTCAAGACTTCAAGTACTTCCTAGTGAAAGCAAAGATCATTCAAGGGATATCTTATTCCAGCCAGCAGGAAATGTCGTAGGACAGATGTAATCCCCTAAGAAATGTCTTCCAAGACCTAAAACAACTACAGCTATCTGAGACAAGGATCAGGATGGGAAAAGCCAGTACTTCAGCCTAAATATCCAGGCTTGGAGCTGAGGAGATGAAGTGACAGCACAGTGCAGGTGTTCCCATCCAACGTATATGCCAGTGTAGGGAAACGAAATGCAAAGGTTCAGCCCATGGGAAGCGGCACAAGAGAGAAGGAGGGAGCACTGGGTTATATTCCAGCACTGGAGACAAGCAGAGCAGAACAGACAAACAAAAAACCCTCAAAGGCAGCACAACAAATGCAGAGACAAAGAAAATTCCTGACAAAAGTGGCTAAAAGGAGGGTTCCGCGGAAGGGCTTCGAAAGATCCGGACACCTTCAGCCTGTGTTCCACAACAAGCAAACACAATTGCTACACTTCCAGCAGAGCTTTCTGACCTCCTGCCGACATGATTCCAGCTGGATTGTACCGGCGGTCCCAGAAGCAATGCTAACAGCGGTACTCAAAGCCAACAGTGCAACCAGACACTGGAGGTGTCCTCATCTGAGAGCAACGGGCAAGTGCAGACCGTCAATAAAACATAAACCCAAGATGCATTATCACTTTGAGTGTATCATGGGTGAGCAACCTTTGGAGGAAAGGAACTTTTTAGATGGGAAGAGCTAGTGACTCAGCTCTGGCATGGGCAAATTCCATCAGCCCCACCGCAGGCAGAGGCTAACTGCAAGTCATTAACAGATCTCATCCAAAGCCATTACTTATGCGAGTTAGAGAATAGCAAATATGTATCACACGAGTTTAAGTGGTGACACAGCCGTAAGAGTTGGCAAGCACGGTAAGAATTAATTTCTAGAGTGTACCATGCCATAGCATCTCAGCACTTACACACACAACAGCACAAGGCACGCTGACAATGGAGAGTATCCGAGGAAGGGAGAGCTCTCAGCCTCAGGGAACCTCAGTTCACTCTCTGAGACCTAAAACTGCTCAGTTCCACAAAACTGAGCTATGTTCCCGTGTCACAACACACAGAAACTTCGGCAAGGAGCAGCACACCTGGAACACCTACCCGACTACGCTGGACCATTGCAGGAAGCCCTGAGGAGAGCAGCAGCGGTGCAGCTCAGGGGTGACACCTGAGGAGTCGGGTCCTGCTCTCTGTGAGCGCGGGCGTTCTCCTCACGAGGCGCAGCACGGGCAGCACACAGGTGACTGACCAACAAGCTGGTCAGTGACCTGAGGCCACTGTGCTGGGCTGAGTGGTCGGGGTAAAGGCCACGAGCCACAGCGAGGACAACGCCACAGGTGCAGGGGAGGCTCAGCAGGGAGCAACAGCCACCGTTTTAACAAACTTGTACAAGATCATGGCTTTAGCAGTTACTAAAAGACTAGTCACAACAACTCAGAAGGAAATCAGAGAGAAGCACAATATGCAGGACAGCAGAAAGCACAACATGTCCTCTGAAAGAGCTGCAGTGGCATCATCTTTGTTAATAACTCTCAGGAACCAGCTGCCTTTTTCCAAGCCAGTCAGTACTATGAGCCAGCAAACATCCATGGTGCAAGCTGCACAACCTTGACATCCTGGAGATACATATATGGAATGCCCAGCCTGCCCAGGACATTGGGAAGAGCAGGCAGCAGAAATCCAATGACCAGGTAATAGCCTGCACTCTCATTTACCAAGCACCATATTCTTATTTACACTGCTCTCCTGTTCCCTATACCATGGACCAAAACTTAGACCCAAGAAAAAAAGTCACCTGCACACCACAGCCTCCAGTTTGAGCATTACATTATACCAACCTAAGGGAAAATAAAGCTCCTGGTGTGGAATCCACGCTCCTGATCCCTAGTGGATTTCAACCAGCACCCCCAGTTCGGGTTCATTTGGCACATGCCAGTACTGTGCAGGGCCTCATGCAGTAAAACTGTTCAGTGCTTTCCTTCCCAGCACTGCTCAGGGCTGTGCCCGGGCCGGATAGCCCAGAGCTAAAGGCTGCCACGGCTCAGACACCCCGGGATTAGTGTTATCCATGCACTAATATTCACTCACAGCACACAAACAGCTGGTGGCTGCACGGAAGACCTTCTGGTGACCAAACCCTCCCCTTAACTCAGCCTTTTCTAGTTGCTCACTTAATCCAGCGGGGTTTGCTTTATTCCCTCCCTCCCTCCCCAGTGCAAGATTTATCTCATTCAGTAGAGTATTTATTCATCAGTTTCATGTTTTTGCTCTGGCCCAGAGAGGAAGTGACCTCTTCCTTCTTTACCTTTTCCACAGCCATTCACTGTTAAAGCCCTAATGCTCCTCTCACAGCCAGCCCAGCGAGTGAGACCCGGGGACGCGATGACCTCCTGTGGCAGATTCCTGTACGGATTTCTCCTGTTGCTTCTATAGCTACAGGGACTGCAGCACAGCTTTTGCCATCAATCTTTATTTCAAGATCCAACTAATCCTAAGTTTCCTCTCCTCACAAATGGTGTTTTCAGTGGCCATGCTTTTCAGCAAACTAGCTTCAATACGGCCAGCGTTGCACCGATGGCTTTTAATATCTTGTAAACAAATAAATGAGTTCCATTAGCCACGAATCTGGGCCAGGGTCATCCAAACGTCCCAGAGAAAAAAACCTAAAACCAGGGCTGCCTTCCCCCTCAATTATTTAACAGAGCACTTCAGACCTACAAAAGCACATCAATATTAACCAGTGCATCCTCCCAGCCTCCTGAAGGCATGGGGAGTATCAATATTTTAAAGATGAAAAGATTGAGGCAAAGAGTGATTTACATACTCATGGTCACGAAGAGAGTCTAAACAGGAGCTGGGAAAAATCACCTGGGAGTCCCTACACCTGGCTATGCCAAAACCTCCTGGCACAAGCATTTGCACACTGGTTCTTGATAAGATATTCTTAATTACTGCATGTACATACAGACCTCCTTGGTCTATGCTTAACAGTTTATGGTGAGTTTCTCCCGGGTCATTTTACTTCACAAAGAGATTCCTCAGTATCTAATTACTGGAAAAAGAACGGGATCCTCTCAATATTAATCACATTTTATACATTCTTATGAAGTCTGCTTAAGTAAATAGAAAACAGTACAAAGAAGTACCTGACACAAAATTATAGGAAATGAGGTTCTACCTACAAAATTGGTTGCTGTTCCAAGAAGCGTTTCCATGAAGAGAACTTAAAATGCACTACACAGAAAACAACCACAAGGACTGAGAATAAAACAAGGCGACATTAAGATCACTGTTCACCCGGGTACTTGCATCACAATTAAAACAGTACTAATCAGTCATTTAATCTGCATCCTAACTGGAAAAAACCCCACATCCCGATTTTGTTTCCCGAACACGATGACACTTGATTAAAACAAGCAAGCATTCCTAGGCAATTCCATCGGGGTATCTCTCACCCAAGGGAAGAGAGCGGGACACAAGTCCCAAGGGCTGAAAAACCATCCTCACCCAAACAGCAGACACCAGTTCAGAAAATTTTTGCATCTCTAACAGGCAAAACCCAACAGAACAATCCTGGTTTGTGGCAGCCTGGGAACAGATTTAAGCCAAGGAAATACTGACAGATTCAGAAGGCTGAGGTACTGCCGGAGCTGAGGTTTAAGCCGAGTCTCAGGCCATCCCTGGTGCTGTGTGTCCTACATACAGCCTTGTGTGCTCCAGCCCAGCCACTTACGGAGCCCCCAGAAGCTCGGGGGCCGGTGGGGTGTGTGTTTGGGGTTTGGTATTGTTTTTTTCCTGCACACCAATTAAAAACATTCTAATAATTGGTCATGACTTTGCTCCTTCCAACCCAAACTTGGCAGGCAGAGATTTTGTAAAGCTTTCTGGAACAGGCTGCAGATAACCTGCCACAGAATTTCTGTGTGCTCTCTGTGATGGGTTTCAAAAGAAGCCTTTATTAGAACTCAGACGTGTTTACTTCCTTGCAACGAGCACTGTCATTCCAATTCCTGTAATTAAATCCACAATTTTGACAGTTGAAACTGTAGGAATAATTGCACTGTTAGTCAAAATAAGTTGTTACTGTTCAGACTCTTGCCAAGAATGTTTTAAAAGCTTCTACTATGTGTTTCAAGTAAATCTGAACTGAATCTTCATCCATTCCACCTCACTTCCTTTCTGGAGCAAAGATCTTAAAACCTTTCCTTTCACTGGGCAACCTTCAAGTCCCACACAAGGTTTTCTGCCAGACTCCTCCTACTTTCCACTACAACACAAATATTATACAACACACTTGTACTGAGCACTGTTACACGTACGATGGATTTTATGTAATCCTGTGTCTCTATCCCATAAGTTCACTTCCCACACATGAAAAAAAAATTGAAGCCAGTCACAGTTTCTCAGAAATCATAGATAACTTTTTACACCAAAATTCACAGAGAATCCACAACCTTCAATTCATCCATTCCATCAGTATTACATACCAGCAATCCACAATAGTACTTCTTTTATGAGACAAGAGACCCAACACTATTAGGCACTGAAACAGTCTTTCCAACCACTTTTATTTTTCAGCCAATGGTTAGACAATGCCAGCACAATTCCAGCCACAAAGGAAGAAATGCCATCTCCAACGAGCAGGTAACAGTGGCACCAAGGTGGACAACAAAATGCTCTGCAATACAATTTTGCCTTCAAAAGCCAACCGTGCGCTCAGAAACGCTTAAAGCAAAACAAAGCAGCTCATAAAACTCAGCACTTGAGATGAGCACCCTGACAAGTCTGTATTTTCTGCACCTGGAACAAGAGGCTCAGTCAACACAACAAGGAGCAGCAGCCACTCCACAGAGGTGTCCCCTTGTGACTGGAAGCAGTTGAGACATGACAGCCTACTTCAAATAGTGCAGGATCTGGTATAAGCACCCAGAAGGCCCAAGGAGCTCATGGAGCAGCTGGAACAAAGGCAGGAAGCCACCTCAGACATCCCAGATGCGATCATGGAATGGTTTCTAAACACATCATTTACAGATGGAGGCCGTTTGGAAAATCTTCTTCTTCCTATTACAGTACCCAGCAAGCAAACATATTCCTCTCCAGGAAAAGAGGACTTACCAACAATAAAAACAGCTCTGTTTTAATAAAAGCTTCAAAAAAAGGTAACAAAACCCAACAAACAAACATGCTAGAGAACGGAAAGCCTCTGAAAATCCTAGTTTGCAGTGCATATTGAAAACAAATATAAAATCTCATTTGACAGCTCCAGAATTTCAGCTGTATTTGCATTCAATTCATGTATTCTGTGACAAAATTCATCTACCAAAATCATCAAATGACATTTTTTGGTACCTTAAATTATAAAACTCCAGGTTACATTAAAATTCCCTTAGCAGCAAAAATGATTCTCACTTTTTCCTTCCTGAGAACAATGAGACATCCATTAAAAATCAATGCCACTAAAAAACACTGAAGACATCTAAAAAACCACTACCTTCTCAAAAGTTAAATAGCAACTGCATAAAAAATTAGTTCTATAAAATACTCTAGAATTCATCGGTCTGATCAAATTTGTGCGTGTTACTTAACACAATACTGAACAGACATGCTGATTTATTTAGTAATTTCCCTGTTCACAGAGTTTATTTGTTCCTCACAGTCAAATCACCAGGATTGAGTCCTGCCTCTCCAGAGGCCTCCTATAAAAGCAGAAGCTGCACTTGAGACTTTGATCACACAGATGTTTGGAATGGTTTGACTCTGTCTGCAGTTCAAAGAGGATTATAATGTGCTCAAAAATTCTTTGACCTGCAAAAAGAAACAAATATCGTCAATCACACTAAGTGTTTACCAACAGAAATAGACAGCAACTCTGTTTACCTCTCTGCTGCTTTATGCTTTACTACAACCTAAAGAAACAGGGAAAAAGGATCTCGGGCTTGGCCGTGCCATTACCTGTCCATCAAAAACATTCCCAGACATGGTACCTGTAATTCAGCAGGTGCAGGGAGAGACACACTGGAATGATGCTCACTCCTCCTGTGGTCCTGAACTGCAGCCCTCAGTCACAAAGGAGTTGCTTTAAAAGCAGGTGTAACCCAAACACAAAGAAGGATAATGACCACCTCAAAAGAGCTGTCATTTGGAAACCACCGAGTCACACCCACTGCCAGGACACCGTTGAGATTTAATGCCATGAACAACTCAGGGCATCTAATCAGGATGTTCCCTGGAATGAGGCTGGCAAAGAAATAATAAAGCAATACCTACTGAAACCACAGTGCTTGGAAAAAAACCCGACACTGCAGATCAATACCAGGCTCACAACTGCTGACCTGAAGTGTCAGGAGCATCCTAGCAACTGTGATACAGCCTGAACTGGGGGCATTCTCCTTCCTGCCCACTCTAGCCAGGCTGCTCCATGGAAAGGAATCGACCAGTTACTAGAAAACCAGAGTTACTCTTTTGGCAGAGGCTCTCCTACACAGAGCCCATCTGTAAACGTTTTGTCCAAATTCTTGATGAGAAATGGAAACAGATCTTGGACCACACTCTCCAGCTGTGACCCTTCCCTTCCCAGGTCAGGGCTCATGGATGTGGGGAAAATAAAAAAAAAAGAGGTCAAATCCCTTCCTGTAGAGAAGGGAAAACATAATTGTGCCAAGGCTGCAACTTGAAAGGAATCATCAGAAAGCCACCCTCCACTTTAGAGAGTGGCACCAGCAACGCCACTTGGAGAACCTTGTCTGGATTTACACACCAGGCAGAGTTTCAGGGTTTCTGTGGGACATCAGCACACACTAAGGCCCAAAGCACAGCTCATCAAGTGCAGCAGTTCTGAGGCTCCACTTAGGAAATGCCAAAAAAAAGGGCCCACACAGGGTTTAGGCTATTCCCAGATAACCTGACAGCTACACCAGAATAAACTCCTCCAAAATCCGTATTTAGTCTCCCGAGCCTTATCTCATCCTGTGCAGGTGGGAAGCATGTGCCCCCCACAGCTGCCATGTCCCGTCATCCCATCGATTAACAAGCCCGACCAGGCAGACTGGTTTTAATCAGGTGAACAGTTCCACTTCTGGGTGGATCAGGAGAGATCAAAGGACAAAGCTGCTTTGCTCGTGAGGTAACAGTTTATTTCCACAGAGCGGAAGAACGTGCGTGTCCCACTGCTGAGGTCTGGAAGTCATTGCAACTGCTCAGACAAAAGGCAAGTTGTCCTCGCTGGAATCCCACAGGGATTCAAATACCAAACACCTGAGCAGTTAAATTGAAGGTTTGGCCTGGATTTAAAATAAGCTCTGCAGCAGGCTACAAGACTGTTCCTTACCTGCATGTAACTCCATGACTCTAATGTTTTAGAAGGAGGATTGGAGAGTGAAGTGTAATTTTAGAACAACCTAAACCATTTGTGAAATTTTACCTTTTTGATCATGTGGTCGGATCTGTCCTTTTTGCCTCTGAAATCTTCATTAGCATCTAGGGTCAAAATTGGAATTTCCTGTAGATAGTCAAAATCTGTTCTGCATTGGGAGAGGAACAAAGCAAATATTAGTAGCTGAAAATAAAGCAGACAGCATCCAAGTCCCTGCCAGCATTTCCACTGCTGAGAAACGCACAACAAGAACTGCACGTCTAAATTACAGCCAGGAGTTCTGCATTTACAGCATGGCTCCTGGGATATATTAGCACTGATAGAAATATTATAGAAATGTTCCTGGAGTTTAGCTGTATCATAAGAAAAACTGGAGTCTCACTGGTGGAAAAAGCATTATAGAACACCCTTACAAAGATGAATCCATCCTTAAGGAACCATTCAACAAACCCTACCGCAGCGTCCTATGCTGGAGCCAACTTTCGTGTTTGTAGTGAAGCTTCTCCAGATACTCAACGGGGATTTCCTGCTCCTCGTCTCTTCCTCGCAAGAAAATCCTATTCAAGCATTTCTACAGGCAGAAGATAATAAAAATAAATACACTGGTGTATTGCACGCCAAGACCACAGAAATATCCATTTGACATTACAGACAGGCATTTCCAAATCTCACTGCATATTTCTGGCTCTAAGAAGCTGTTTTCCAAAGCAGTATATCCTTTGTTCCCATCCTGAGCACATCCAAAGCATCAACAAGAAGCCAAAAGCGTTTAAGTGTTTTACTTTGTAATTTAAATACATGTTCTTTTCTTGAATAGAAAAACAAAAAAGCCCTCAGAGTTACTCCTGTGTGTTATATTGTGGAGTGTTTACAACCCTAACAAAACTGGAAGCAAGGGAACATGGGCGTGATCTGTAGGTTCATTAGAGCTCTTCTAAACTCACATTTTCTCCTGCTTGTGCAGGTTTCATACTCAAGAGAGATATTCATGACGCCGTTCTCTCCTTTTAAACAAACACCAGATGCCCAAAGATCAAAGCATGGCCATAAAAACCTCACACACACAGGAGGTGCTGCCACCTGGCTTAGCTCCACTGCCCCAGGTGTAGGGGCTTCACAGCTCACCCCCAAACCAGCTGTGACATTACTATAAATTGTTGTCTTTTCCCTGTACAGCTATATTCCCTGTATAATAGCTATTCCTAGGGCTATTTTTCCTGGGGTTGCTTGGTTTGTTCCAGTGGTATTTTCTGCTTTGCTGTTGTCATGGGTTCTTTTTTATCAATTAGAGAATCATCATCATCACAGTTGATTTTAAAATGCACAGGCTGCGCTTGAAAGACCCTTTTTTTTTTATTTTATTTCAAGACTGTCTTAGTCACAGCTCAAGTGTTCAGGGGAACACTGCAGCCTGAGCTGGACTCCAACCCTGAGGGGCAAGGCACGGAACACAGACTCTCGTTCTCTGTGCAGTCACACATTTGTATCCCTCACCTCAGGAGTGGCTCTGAGATAAATGATCCCATCCAGCGCCAGCCTTGAACCAAACTGCTCATTCATCCAGTCGTGCCAGTCTTGGTAAATAGCCCATTCAGCCTCGTTCATGCAATCAGACTCATATAAATTAGCTGCAAAGATGTACCTGTGGACACAAAACAGCGATGGAAACACAGGACTGGCTTGGACACGGGAATCCTGGGTTTGCCTGAAGTAACTAGAGAAGAAGCTGAGTAGTAAATCTGTAGCATCTCTGATGTATACTTGGAGTGGAATTAAACAGCTGGTATCCTCCTCCTGTAAGTGTGTCCACAGAGACCAGGAACATTAGTAGCTCAGGTGTCCAGGAATAACCCGTGAAACAACTGGTTTGTACACTGCATCCTTTACTGTCAGTACCCTAGAACACAGAGAACTCTTAAGGACTAGGGGATGGGATTCAGTTATCAAATCCCATCTTCTGAACCCAGAAATGCAGTATATATATATATATTTGTGTATTTTTTATCGGCCATAAACTAAGAGATGAGGAAGAACTTCTTTCCATGGAGGGTGGCAGAGCACTGGAACAGGCTGCCCAGGGAGGGCGTGCAGTCACCGTCCCTGGAGGTGTTTAGGGAAAGACTGGACGTGGCACTCAGTCTGGTTGACAAGGTGGTGTTGGGTCACAGGTTGGACTTGATAACCTCAGAGGTCTTTTCCAACCTCATTGATTCTGTTATTCCGTCTCCCTCTCTGGAGACATTCCAAACCCACCTGGACGCATTTCCACCCCCAGCCGCCCTGTGATTCTACCTGGGAGAATTGTGATCTTCCTCCCTGAGGACTTGGGCCCCACACACACCTGTCGCTGTAGACGGAGCGCTCGAAGAAGACCACGGGATTCTCCCTGTCCTGCAGTTTGCCCTCGAGGGCGCTGAGCTGCGCCCGCACCCTGCTGAGACACGCGTACGTCTGGAAGGTGAACGCCCACCTCTCCGGCTTCTCGTACATCATCCGCAGCACGTTCCCACCGCTCTTCTGGGATGTGCTCAGCTCCTGGATTCACAGGGGAAATAACCAGAGAACCAACTGTCTCAACTCCGAGAAAAGGCAGCTGAGGAGAAGTCAGGAGCAACACATCCCCGTTAGGTTTACACTGATTTTACTAAAATATAGTATCAAAAGAAAGTCCCTCAAAAGCCACTTGCACAGCAGACTGTGGCCACCAGGCAGCAGCTGGACTGCTAATGGAATTACAGGTAGCTGGGAGAAAAAAACACCACTATAAACCATTTAGCAGTGGTTCATTATTTCCTAAACATTTCAGAGGACACCTTCCAACACCAGGAACAACCCTCTGCACTCACCTGGATAGTTCACAGTTGCTACAAGTAACTCTGCCTCACTTATTCCCATCCCTTGCTTTGATACAAGAAAAAGGCTTTTACCACTTCTAGAACTTACATCCCGATGTTGAATAACATTTATTCCATAATACACCAAACAAACTAGAGAAGAGGAACTACATACATTGTGAAAGGAATCAGCAGGTGTTTCTATCACAGAAACACCCAATCGATTGGAAGTACTGGTCTTCTGAAATTAGAGGAACGTTTTACTGGGTTTTTTTTTTCTCTTTTACCTCATAATCATTTCCAGAGTTTTGCTGGACATTGCACCATCTAGCTACAGGCTCGGGAACCACTTCCCACTCCTCACTGGCTTGTTTCAGAATATTCACAAAGGTGGATTTCCCTGCAGCTGTAGGAAAAGCATTCAGGAAGACTGTCAGTGAGAAACCACCCGCAGTGGTGCTATTTAACCACTGCGCAACTCCGCTCTCCATCCCCACAAACCAGTCTCCCACGCCCAAGCACTTTGGACTTGAAGCAGAGCCCATCGCGTCCCACGGATCATCGATTAATGGAGCAACAGGGTTGTTCCCTATCTGCATCTACGCGGGTTTGGACAACGCTCTCAGGCACCTGGTGGGATTTTGGGGGTGTCCCGCGGTGATCCCTGTGGGACCCTTCCAGCTCGGGATATTCTATGACTCTTGGGAGTTTTACGCCACAAGCAGGAAAGGTGCGGGACAAAAAAATGTCAACGCCGAACAGGTGAATGAGTTACAAACTATAAACAAGCGCAAGTCGCGTGAATTTCGTAGAATTCTTACGGTGTCGAGGTAAAGTCCCCGACCTCACGAATTGGCTTGTTTGTGCCTCCTGACCTGACTAAAAGCGTTTTTTGTGGGTTTTTTTTTGCGGGGAAACGGCCAGGAAAACCCTGTGGAAGCACCCTCGCTCCGCCAGGGCGGGAAAAGCCCCGGCCCAAAACAAGGGGAGGGGGGTGAGGGAGAGGCGAGCGTGGGGTCCGCGGAGCTGCGCCAACCACGTCCGAACCCCGCGGGGAGCCACCTCTTCCCCTTCCCCCCCGCCGCCGAAACTCCCCCCCGCTCCCCGCGGAGGCGGCGGCAGCGACGACGACGACCCCGACTCACCGATGTTGCCCTCCACGGCGACCTTCTTGACGCGGCGGTCGTGCCGCCCGCGCTTGGGCGGGGTGGCCATGGCGGCCCGTGGGGGGGGAGCGAGGAGCACCTGAGGGGAGGGGGGGGAAGGGGGTGGGGGGTGGGCGCGAGACCCGCCTGAGGGGGCGCGAGACCGGCTCGCGCCCGCCCTTCGCGCGCGCCTTTAAATTTGGCGCGCGGCGGCGGCCGCGGGCCCGCCGGGGCGGCCCGTGACGTCACGCGCGCGCGCCGCGGCCGACCCCGCCCACCCACCCGCCCGCCCGGGCAAGAGCAGCGGCACGCGGAGCGCATCGATGGCTCCTGTCACGAGCTGCTCCCGTTCTCAGCAGCTCCCTCTCCGTCCCGACACACAGGGCAAAGGGAACAGGGGAGGGAGGGGAAGGATCTCCACCACCCCTACTCAAAGCCGGGCCACCGCCTGTGTTAAAAATCCTCCAGGAATACCTTGGAAATGGCTGGGTTTTTAAAGGGAGAGCACCGGCACTTGAATTGAGAGGGTTATTGCTGAAAACAACTAGGTAGAAATTCTTTAGTTTAGGAAGGAGTTCTTGAGTTTAGGGAGGAATTCTTTACTTTAGAAAGGGATTCTTTACTTTAGGATGAAACCCTTTCCCGTGAGGGTGGGGAGGCCCTGGCACAGGTTGCCCAGAGGAGCTGTGGCTGCCCCATCCCTGCAACTGTCCAAGCCCAGGTTGGATGGGGATGTGAACACCCTGGGATAGTGGGAGGTGTCCCTGCCCATGGCAGGGGGGTGGAACTGGATGGTCTTTAAGGTCCCTTCCAACCCAAACCATTCTGGAATTCTAAGATTCTACAAAAACCCTAAAGCCCCCCGAACAGCCACCAAACCCACACATTTCCCAAAATACCCTCCCACTATAGGACCCCTTTGATTCTTGGAGGATCCAGTTAAAGAGGGAAAACCCCTCAGATCTAATGGATTGGGAACTGGCAGCAAGGCAGCCTTGACCCAAGATCCGTGCCGAAAAACTGTGGCAAAATCCAGATTTTTCACCACCTTTCCACAAACCACACGTGAGAGGGGACTTACCACGCGACAGAACCCGGTGTGGACGGGAGGTGGGAAACCTGGAGCCCTGCAGGTGTTGGGGTCACAGGAGGCTTTGAGGAGAAAGAAGAGCCTACAAGAAAATCAAAACCAAGGCAGCTTTGCTGCTGGGCAGGGCCGGGGCAGAGTCTGCCCTGCTCCTGACGTCGGTGACCTGGTCACATCCTCGGGTGTGTCACGGGCAGATGTTCACAACATATGGGGGGGGGGAAATAAATCTATTTGAGAGCAGGAGATCCTTTAGAAACAAGTCCAAGAAGGAAATAAAGACAGTCATGGTCAAACATAGCTATTTATTTTCTCTTATAAACAGCCTTCGGTTTCTCATTGAAAAAAAAACAAAACAAAACAAAAACCCTAGGATTTAAATATTTTGTCCCATCACATACAACCATCTGTATACATTATTTACAACTCTCAAATAAACACGGTGAGGATTTTTTCAGACATTCAGCTCCTTTTTTTTTTTTTTAATCAAAAGCTGTTTTCCTTTAAAACTAAAGTCTCCATCAGTGGCTACAAACTGAAGCAGTATTGGCACAGTTAGCTCACAGTAAGGGTTCTCTCCTTGCATTTTTTTACTTTACACTGTATTTTCTCCCATATATTTTAGGATTCTAAAGGAGGAAAGGTTAGTGTCGCTTTCGGAATATACTATTTTTTTTTCTTTGCCTTCAGAAATGGCCTTTTATTGAAACCTCATTCATTTTTATTGCATCTTTCTCTCTCTTCCACTGCACATTGAGGTGATGTGCCTCAACATAACACAACCACAGCATTCCCAAGTAGTCAAACAGCCATGAAAATAAATGTTCCCTCCGCGACACGGCTCGGAAAAATGTCCCAAGTTGCAAACGTACAAAAATAATGAGTATAGTTTAGTGGCTATAAAAAATTAATCTCCCCTAAAAATACATTACTCTATGAACAATTTAGGGAATTGGTTCTTCCAACAATAACAACAACAACAACAAAAAAAACCCAACAAACTTAATTTGGATATTTTCCTATAGGCTGCAAACTGAACCTGGCAAGGGGAAACTGTAAGAAAAACAGGGAAATAAGAAGGTTTAACACTGAAAATCACCGATGTTAGTCTCATGTTAAAAGAAAAGATATCCAGGGAAAGACAACAGGCATCCATGAAACTGCCAGTGGTTTTAGGAGCGCAGGTTGGAAAAGAGACAACCGCTATCAGCAGTGAAGGAAACGAGATTCGGCGTAAAAGGGAATATTTTAGTGGGGGAAAAAAAAGAGGAAGGAATCTCTGTTTGTGCTGCAGCTTCTTAAATAATCCAGCTAAAAGGGGGGATATGTACAGTAACTGCACTCTGGCAGGCAGGCAGGGGGGAGAGGGCAGCAAGGAAAAAAAGGTGTTGGTAGTAAAACTATGTCTGGTGATCCGGGAGAAAGGGGGCGGGGGCAGGAAACAGAAAGGAACAATCTGAAAGGTGAGTCGAGTCCATAGCAGCAAATAGGTGTCCTTACCTGTTAACTGAGGGCCAGGGTTAACACAGGGACAGGGTTCAGGTCCTAAGGACTGAGTAAGGACAGTGCTCCTCAGTATCTCCAAGGAAAAGCAGAAGTTCAAAGCTCTACATTGCATAGTAAGCAGGAAAAGAAACTGGATACTTGCAGGCAGGCCTTGGAAGCTGTTCTCTCCCCTCAGCTCCCCGCACCAGCACAACGCAGTGGGTCTGTTTCCTCTTTGCATGGTTACCTTGTATCCCTGACTTGAAAGACTCGGACAAAAACATCCCGGCTCCATCACCTGAGCACTGTCAGCACTGCAGGGGTGGCTGAGCTCCAAGGACTCGGCCATCCGCCCCTTCCCAGCTCCAGGCAGGTGCCCCCTCTCCTCAAGGCACCACCCAAATCCCTCGTGAGGTCCAGCAGAGCCGCAAACCACCCCAAACCATGGGATTTCTGACCCTGTCACACTGGAAGGCCCCCAGGCAGGGCTGGCAGCACAGCCTGGCTTAACCCTGCCGGCACTTCCCGCTCCCAGTGACCACAAAGCTGGAAGTTTGGGCCCCTCAGAGTCTGTCGGGGGTTTGTTTCTCTGGGGTTTGTTTGGGAGGGAAGGGGTTGTCCTCCCCTTTTTCCCCCCCATAAATGCACTATTTTATAAACACATTCACCTGATCCAGATTCCATTTTGTGTGGCATTTCCATGTGCCCTGACTTCGAGAGTGTAAACACACCTCAACTTCTGGTCCCACAGCTTTTACAAGCGAAAAAAAAAAAACAGACAATGAAAAGCTGCAAATAGAAACAGCACGGGGATACTAAATCCCCACCACTGCAAACATACCTTCAATGGTGTTATTTTCAAGTGTTGTGTAATTAAACAATGTGTTCATACAGCTGTCGGGCAAATTATGATCTCCAAGCTTTTATTACGTGCCTAGAAACTACTCAAAGTCTCTCTACTGCCAGATATTAAATACAAAAAAATACACTATCCACCGAAGATTCTTTTTTTTTTTTTTTTACTTAGTACATTCCAATTCTGATTGGCTGAACTGCAGCAGATGCCTCTGGATTTGTATAAGTGGCTATTCAAAAGCAAAAAAAATTGCAACAACAAGAAGAACAAAACCCTCCCAGGGCAGGAGGATGCCAAAAATGTGAATTACTGCACTGGTACCTCCAAGCACAGCCTCACTTGTACACGTTTTTCCTCTGGAATGCCTCATCAGGGATTCCATGCTAACGTAACTCCAAAGTGGTCCATGAACTGCTCTCCCCTCTGAGACGGATTTCCCACCACAGCAAACACTGGCCACCGGAGCTCTTCCACGGAGCTTTGTACTCCTACCTTAAAAACACCCTTCCACCAGCCATTTTTCCATGCAGCCTTTCCTTAGTATTACCCCCAGTGCAATCCTTTTTATGACGGGTGTTTTTTCCCTAAGCGTGTTTGTGCAAACTGAGCGTTGGTTTGGCAACCGCTCGGGAACTTAACAAAGCTGAGCGACCCAAGCGGTGCTTCCCTGTTAAAAAGAAAAATAAAAGCAACCATGACAAGTTCCAGTGGAAGTACCTGCTCAGCACGAGGTCTGTGTGATTTTGACACCACCCGGGGCCGTTTTGCTGCAGCGACTACAACTTCACTTTTCTTTGTAAGAAATTATCTAGTTTTGAAAAATTTCTATATTCATCTCTAAAAAAATAAGACAGGTATTTGTATTAAAAGCTGGAGATCATTGATTTCAGCAAGTTATGGCTTTTTTTTTTTTTTTTTAGTGTAAGCATATATATATTTTTCTAGAACAAGTATCAGTAAGTGTCTGGGTGTTAGTACATATTTTCTGTTTCCAGCAATGTTCAGTATTGTATGTGCTTTGCACCTCAGAAGTGAGTCTGCCAAGGCACTTAGAGAATGTAAGCAAGTCTTTTAGGGACTTCATGAGAATGGGCTACCACTGACACAACACAAGAACCCATCCACCAGAAGAGTCAATCCCCCAACCAAGCACGTTGCCTTTATAAACACTCAGCACCTGCTAGAAATTCCACAATGAGTAACAATAAAATAAAATAAAAAAAGCTATTTACCACGTGTCACTAACAGAGAAAAGATTTCCCCTAGTAAAAGCACAGAAAGTAGATCTCGGCTGTCACTGGTAACAGCACAGGGGTTTGTTTTTGTTTCCGTTTTTTAAAAAAACCCAAATGAATAACAAAAAAAAAAACCAAATACCACACGCTTGCTTAAAGAAACAAGTGACTTCAAGAAGTCCTCTTCCTTTTATCTGTCCTTCGAGGTGAGCTTTTCAATCAGTTCTTGAAGGGGTGCAAGTTCTCTTCTATCAATAAGGTTGAATTCCTGCAGTGAGGATGAGGAGAAAGACACACAGTTTTGAAGGTGCAGCTCAGGTGAGAAGCCTTTCTCAGCCAGCATTTATTTGGCAGTAAGCTCTCTGAGTCCAGAGAGCTTACTTAGCCACTACAGCCTCTCCTGCCCATGTGCCACTGCCTGAAGGGTTTCCTCCCATTTAAAGGAAGGAAATGTAAGAAAATGCTCTTTTTTTTTTTTTCCACAAGGGAAAGGGAGTAATGTAGGCTTTGGGGCGAGAGCACTGTTTGCAACCTCCTTACCTGAACAAAAAATATAAAGTGCTTGAAAGAAGTGTTAAGGTGTGCCTCCTCCTGCAGCTGGATCACGGGATCAAAGTGCTGGTGATAGATGTGAGCGTAGACTCTGAAGAGACGCTTGAGAATTGTCTTGGCCACCGACATGAAGTTCTTTGGGAACGGGACGCCTGGAAATGAGGCAACAGATGGCTTAGGCTGAGGCACAAGGACAAGATCCACCAGGTACCTGGGAGCACGTAACTGAAAGCACTTTTGGCACCAGCCATGGAATGTTACACTTCTCTTGGCTAAAGTGGAATCAGAAATAGGCTCTCTTCCACTTCCCTCATGCCCAGCAAAAAGACTCCCGCCTCCACCCTGCTCTTCCCAAACCCTTGGCCACAGGCTACTGCTTTCTCAACTGCCTGCTTCAGTGTTCTGGGACGTGCTCCTTTCAGTCACTCCAGAGAAAACAACAGTTCCACCAGCAGATCTGCACAGGTTTTATTAAAATTGGTTTGGAAATGGCAACTGGCTACTGGGAGCGATAATCTCTTTAGTTGACGCGTCCCCAGGCTAAAAAAAGATATGCATCAACCACCTAAAAAGACTAAACCTGTCTAGCTTCTCCTCGCCTACCAGTTTCCCCAGTCAGCTCAGGTCTTCTGCTGCCTTTCCAAGTGCTGAGGTCCTGTGTGAAGGCCAGAGGTCCAAGCTCTGGATGCTGTAAGGCCAATCAGGACCTCACCAATGCTTTCAGACCCCAGCAATAATGTTTTTCATACTCCTGCTTGAGCCTGCCCTGTTCACAGGTCCATACCATTTCCTTCACTGGCTGCTGCAGCACATGGGAAGTTCATATTTAGCTGGTTAGTTTGTGGCCTTTAAGTCTTTCTCTCTCTGAAAGCAGCCCTGTTTCTCTGAAGAAGCTTAATGAAAACGTGTCAAAAGCTTCAGCAACTATTCACAAAATTAAAGCAATTAAGAGATCTCCCTTGTTGTTTCTGAATTGGTGGTTGGTCACTATTTTCCTCCTACTTTTCCAAAAGAAACCCCTTTAAAACATCTATTTTTCATTAAGATCAGAGGTGCAATTAAGCTTCTCTGGAGGTAAGGCTCAGAAATTCCTCATGAAGACCAAACTGACAGGTTATAAGGGTTTGAGATCCCCTCCTTTATTTCTAAAGAAACAACTCACTGTTCAAACTGGAAAAAAAGCCCATTAGATCTGACTGGATCTCAAGTAGAAGCAGTACTTCCTGCATGCAGAACGGTGAGACATGTTTATTAGGAGTACTGACAGAGGGATCAGAGTTCATGCACTGCCCCATCCATTTTATCTCGACAGATAAGTGTGTTTAAATAGATAATGTAACGTTTTAAACCGGCCCTACTCGTCAGTCACTAAGGAGACCTGTTACTGCCCTAAGAACTTGACCACTCCTGCACAACTGCAATCCAAACCCACCGCTCAGCTCCAGTTGTTTACTCTACCTATTTTGGAAGGAAATAGCGTTTCGTCATCCAGCTGATCCTGGACCCAGGTCATCAGGTAATCGATGTACTTTGGCGCGGAGCACTTGATGGGTTTCTTGATGTTGGTCCCATCTGCCCAGTGGTACTCATACCTGGGGTGGGACAAGACATTCCTTAGCACCAGGGAATCATTCCTGACATGGCCTGGGAGGCTCCTCCCCCTGCTCCCACTGCCCTTCCTTCAAACTGGTCCAATGGAAGGCGTCACTGCCCACGGCAGGGGGTTGGAACAAGATGGACTTTAAGGTCCCTTCCAACCCAGACCAGTCTGGGATTCTGATCCCACGATTAAGAAAGCTTCTAGGCTACGTACACAGCCAGAGAGAAACATGCCCTCATGAAATTCAGAATGGAACAGATATTCTGCCTGGCTTGGGGAACGCCACTGACACCAGTCCAGAGGCGGGAGAAGGTGGATAATCTTGGAAACACAGCAGCTTAAAACACCCAAACACAATAACATGGGGAGCCTGACAAAACCAGCTTTCAAGTGTTTCTATTTTAAAAATCACACACGTGGTTTTATGCAAAGCTTAACAGCATCTGATAAATCTGCCTTCTCGTTTTGTTTAACAAATTCAGTTTTGCCAGAACACCAACTGGGAGAACATTTTCACCACAAACAAACCGGATGAGGGATTGTGAAGGTGCTGCTCCCAACGGGATAAAACAATCCCAGTCTGAAAGCATTTTGATTTTGTATCTCAGAACACATGCAAAAATCCCAGGCTTGCCAAATGGGCCATGTGTCCAGATTTATGAAAAATCAGCATCCCTCACCACCCAGTACTGCCCTAATACCAAGACTGAAGTGGTATTAATGCAGGACAATCCTGAGCTTCCAGGATCAGACTGGAGCCAGAGCAAGACAGCAAAGAGAATTCCATGCTGAAAATCTCATCCAAATAACATCCAGCATGGAGAACCTTCCCTCCTCACCTCCCCGCCACCACCATGGGGTAATCCTGCATTTTCCAGAGGAAGGAATTTTCTTACACTAAAAAACACAAGTTACTGGCCATCTGTAAATAGAAAATCCAATCATGGGTCATTTTCCTCACTAGGAAATATCCCTTTCTGGAAGTGGAGGAGAGGTTTGCTTTTCTTTACTGTTTAGGATTTCACAGTAATTCAAAAGGAAGCAGAGCCCTCCCTCACCACTCACTCAGAAATGCAGGTATTTTCCTCCCTGGAAGACACTAAGCATCTGGAGAGCAGAAAAAAAAGCACAAACACTGGATGTCTGTACAAAAGCATAGGCAAGAATCCAAGAAGCGAAACTTAACCGAGGCACAGGGCGGGGGATTCTTATCCAGACATCTAATATTTGCAAAATACCTCCAGGAAAGGTTTTTGGTAAGCCAAAATGCTCTTACTTTGGGCCAGCAGACATCACAGGGCAGCTCTCCTCCGTGCAGAAGTCCGTGATGGTTCCATAAAGCATATTGATCTGGTTGAAGAAGTCGACAGCTGAAAAGCATCAAAGCCACCCATTAACACCCTGCAACACAACATTCCTACAGCCTGGACTGGGAAGCAGAGGCCCTGGAATATTCATTGTGGAAAAAACTTCATTGTTATTGCTTTCTAAAGATCTGTTATAAAAGAGATGCAGAACCCAACCACCAACTTTCTGGAACAGCCTCCAACAACCATTTAATTGTTCACTGCAGCAAAATCTTCAGTTGGAAGGGGAAAAAGGAGAGAGAAAGCAGAGTAACTTCCTTTTCTGAAAATTGGGTGTGTTTTATCAGAACCCCAAACTCTACTGGCAAGTGTGGAATAAAACAAAGATTTTCATTGTAAACTTTCCAACCAGAGAGAGCAGTGACTCATTAGGCTTCCCTCGGGCTTTGTATTCCAAATGCCCACCTTTTCCAGGAACATTTCACAGAATCCTAGACTGGTTTGGATGGGAAGGGATCTTAAGGATCACCTCATTCCACCCACCTGCCATGGGCAGGGACATCTTCCACTAGGCCAGGTTGCTCCAAGTCCCGTCCAACCTCATCTTGGACACTTCCAGGGATGTGGCAGCCACAGCTTCTCTGGGCAAACCTGTGCCAGGGCCTCCCCACCCTCACAGGGAAGCATTTCTTCCCAATATCCCATCTAACCCTACTCTCTTTTAGTTACATGCATGGGAGTTGGATACAGAAGTCATGGCACAGGAAGAGCTACAGCACCAAACAACTCCTGTCCTTAGAATATCAACTCATTACCACAAAACAATATTTAGTCCACAATGTTTCCTCATTATAAACTAGCCTTGGGAGTTTTGTTCTGGAGTGCTATTTTTAAAGTTTTGTTACATGTTTAGAAAAGCATTTCCTTTAGCCAAAACCTTTTTGGGTTTTAGGTTGGTTTTTTTTGTGGTCTACAGCTGAATTACTGAAATAAAACCCCCAGAAGTTGGCACATCTAAACATCCCCATTGTTCTTACTCCTTTAAATTGGTGCTTTATTACTCCAAGCTCTTTGAAAGGAAGGTTCTACAATAACCAACAGCAGGTTCTGTTCGGAGGAACTGTGGCCACTGCAACCAGTTTATAAAATCCACTTTATCTCCAGGTATCTTTCAGAGAATCGACACCAAAGATTACAAAAACATCACGGCAGGAAGTTACAGCTGCTGCTCAGCAGAAGCAGGACACGAGCCCTTGCTTCCTAAGTGCACACAAGAACTGTTAATTAAGTTTCCATTCCCTGCTCCCAGCAGAAACCACAGCCCAGCATTCAAGGCAGGCACGTCCAGAAAACCCACACAGGCTCCGGCAAAATGACTGACTGTGGCAGATCCCACACCTGGAAGTCTCAAAATCCACACATGCATCAGCTCTTTCCCTAAGACATCGGTCAGGCTGAGGGTTGAGCAAGAAGGGGAAGAGCAGAGCATGTTTGTTTTTGTGCTCTCAGGGTTGTGCAGGGTGCAACCAGTGACACCAAGTCACACATGTCATTTCCTTGTGAGATATCCCAGTGAGCGGAAGGGGCTCACAGCTACCACGCTCTGGGGCTCGCCGTGGTGGAGGGATGCTGCCAAGGAAAGGAGCACATCATCAGTTCACTTTTTAATTATACAGCTATAATTTCGTTTGAGCCAATTCAGCAGTTAAGTCACTTGGGAAGGGAAAAACTGCTGCCGCACGGGAAAGCAGAGACACGGAGCGAAGGAACCACCGGAAGGGAAGGATGCCAGCAACACACGAAGCATCCTCAGCAGTGCTCACTCATAAAAGTGGGCTGGCTTTTTCTCTAGACAGTTTTGCAGTGCAGTGTGAATAAGCTCTTACAAAGGCTGGTGTCAGCAATTCCAGCATGCCCTGGAAGCGGCGGCAAGTGGAGCACTAGAGCACTGCGTGGCTAATTAAGAACAGGAAGGTTCAAAACAGTAGGACAGTTTCACTTCCCAAATGTGTCAAGAGCAAGAAGAAATAGGCAGAACCACAGAAAGAATCAGAGAGGACATTTATCTCAAGCATGACTTCTACTGCAGTGCACAGTCAATCCCACACCACCATGGGAGCCCACCAAGCCTGAGAGACAAAAGGTGAGGGAACAGCCAGACAGGGCCTGTGGCAGCCAAAACTGCACAGGCTACAGAGCGTGATGGGACATGGGATAACCCATTCTCGAGGAGCAGAGGGAAGAACTCATGCAGCAGGGAGAGAGGAAGGAGGAGGGAACACAGTTGAGCATTAATTAAATTAAAGAAAAATGAATTAAAGAAAACATTAATTTGGGCATCATTGTTTGGCATGAAAGCACAGAGTTTGGACAAACAGCTTTAGAGGAAGTCAAAATAATGACATCAGACTTCACTAGACCAAAGGCTGAAAACTTGGTAGAAACAAAAGGAAGTAACTTGATGAAAGCTGCAAAGCCCGTTAGAATCACAGAATCACTCAGGCTGGAAAAGACCTGCACAATCATCGAGTACAACCTGTGACCAATCACCTCCTTGTCACGAAAAGAAAGCTCAGTGACTCACTGTTAACTGCAACCCATTCATTTAAGTCTTCCCCCTCTGGAAGCATCACAGCCATCCGGAGATTGCCGCTTCCCAGCGTGGCCTCCGCATGTTTTAGCAGCTCGTACTGGTGAGACCCCTCTGGAATATTCTTCTTTGGTTTGAAGGTTTTGGAGGAGCGACTACCACTGCAAAAGAGAGAGGAAATATTTGGAGGCCTTCTGGAATGGGAAGTGAAAAAGGAACGAGCAGACGAGGCCCACGCAAGGACAACACTGACATTAAATACTCTCCCCACTCATATATTTTAACATTGAAACAGGGCATTTAACAAAAACTGGGATGCAAAAGTCCCAGGTATTTTGACTTGCTTTGAACCATTTTCTTACCTATGATTTTGTTTGGAAAACATGGACTGGCTCAGAAGAAAAGTTCAGACATCTGAATTTTAAACGACGGCAGTGAGCCTGGATGGCTCGTGAACTCCTCACATGTCAGAAACACGACGTGCAACATTAAATATTTGCAGAGAACTGTCAGATGAGCCAATATTTGTTAATGTTTTCTTGTATGAGCTGAGAAGAGATTTCTGTCAGACAAGGCAAACTGAGCTCTGAATTCCAAGTGCAAAGATGTGAAACCCAGACAGCACAATGTTCATTACAAATATTAGCTGGATCTCCTTTCTTTACATAAAAGACTTGGGCAATTTTTCACCATCTCTCTAAGGACTGAATAGAAATTTTTGTTAGTGGGGTATAAGGGTTCTCCCCAGCTCACCAAGTGTTTCAACTGCCAACACCAGGGGTAAAAATACAACATAAAACGATGGCTTTGGGGCACAGCAAAGTGATATTCACAGCAACTGGAGAGCAGGAGAGACTGGGATCAGTATCTTTCCCCACTTGTCAGTGTAAGCAGAAGGAACCCAGCACAAGCTAAAGACAACCTGGAGAAAGGTTATGAAATAACTAAACCAAGAAACCGTTTGGATTTTAGCAGAGAGGGTGAGCCCGCTGAAGGGACGAGGGATTGGGAATAAGGCACAAGGAGATTCCCTAAATAAGTAGTTTATCCTGACAAACTCTGGGTAGGAATTCCCACTGGTCCCAAGTCCTGCACAGGCACCCTAAGACAGCAGGAAATGGTCTGATGTGGAAGGCAGGCAGGCATCCAAAAGGGAAAGTAATTAGGATAAATGCAGGCTGCTGGTTGTCACGTGCTATGGAAATAGCTGCAATTTTGGCAATAAATTATCAGAATTCCATGCATTTATGCAGTTCACCATATGAGAAGCCAGTTAACTGCATGCACAGTTCAGAGACAGCTTCTCTAAGATAAAACCTTTATAGGACGAGGTTTTTCTTGCAAACTCTGGTTATAAACATCGCTGCAAACATTACTTCAATTACCTTATTCGTTCAGCAGCTCTCCTATTACTTAACCAAATAAATAATAATTCTTTTCTCCCATTATGCCAATCTGTTTCACGTGACAGATTTAGAAAGTCTTCTTGTCCCAGGTCTACTTCCTCAAGTCCTTGAGCAGTCAGTGGGAAAAAGCAACTTTTACAGAGTTCTGCCTGGTGGCCAGCGATGCACACAATCATCCATGTCTGGGTCAAGTGCTGACGTTTCATTTTCAGCTACATCCCATAACAGAATTAGCCATTTCTCCCCAGGTTTTAAAATGCTCCAAGCTAAGAGGCAGCACCTGCCTTTCCCTGTTAAGAGACTCTGAGAATTTCTTAATACTAATGCAGAAGTGAGAGGGGACAGAGAAACCACCAAAGATCCCATTTTCCTCAGACATAAAAAGGCCACGAAGCGGGGAAGACGCTGCATCACCCCCACTGTTTGTCACAGCCAATTCCCAGTCTTTCAAGAAGACCCAGCTTCTCGACAAATTCCTGCGATTCCAAGGACGCTTTGCTCCCTTCACTCCCACATCTAACGTTTCTAGCAAATTATGCCCTTCTATTTTTACAGGGAAGTGCAGCTCTGGCAGTGGCAGATGCAGCCCGACCCAGCACTGAATCAGGAAGTGTGTTTGAGGCAGTTGACTCACGGAGCTGGAGCCGGGCTCGGAAGCCACAACAAGCCCTTCCCACCGGCAAAGCCCACGCGCCGCTCGGCCCCCCACGGACGTCACAGCTCCCTTGTGAAGGCAAGAACACCAAATTTCCCCCAAAGCTGTAATAATACCCAGTCATCTGCTGACAGGGGAGTGGGTTTCGTGATGTGGATTCCGCAGGCTGTACTGCCTTAGGCTGGAAAGATGATGTTTCCAGAAGAAAGGAAAAGTTTCAGGAGTCCTGCTTACACCACGCGCTGCCTCAACAGCTCCTTTCAGCTTCAAACACAGCTCTGGCACATCTGCACTCAGAGCAGCCTAAATACCCAGCCTCAGCTCTTGATGCAGGAAAGGAGCCACCCAAACCTCGGTGCTCCCAGGGGAAGCACTTGGGCTGGCCTGGCTTAGCCCTCCTCACTCCCAGGTGAGTGGTTACTTGTCCACAGAGCCTTTCAACAGAGCTTTTTACCTATTTCCATCAAGTCTGCCGCAGATCTGTGGAAACCTGAATCAAACCAGAAAAATTCAGGTTGCTTGTGAACAGAAGTTACACCCTCACAGCTTGTTCTCCACAGAACTGAGCCCAAGCTCTCACCTGCTGTGCAGTGGCACCGTTTTCAGGACACACCTGCCACCTATATTCCTCTGACCGCTACGCAGTGCCGAGGCCATGGGTGCCATTCCTTTCCTTGGGGGGAACATGTGAGGAGCTAACCTCTGGAAGTACAGGCTGTACCACCCAGTGTCTCCCCAGAGCACCCACCAACCACGGCCAGACTGAAAACAGCCCTCCAAAATATTTGGAAACGCTCTAGAGGTTCTGAAAAAGCTGAACTCAGTAGAGCGCGCAGAACATTTACCTGGGGCATGGAAACTTTTCCTATTTCAGCTCCTGCTTTTCTCATCTTCAAAGGCCTTTGTGAGCAATAATTAATCCTCACAAAGTAGCTTTGAAGTAGGGATCACTCATGTCTTGTTAGACACAGGGAAACTGAGGCAGGGACTCACTGCCACAGACCAGCAACTGGGTTTACCACAGAAGCCCCAAGTTTTAGTTCTGCACCTCCTTGTCTCCTTTCTCCTGCTGCTGTTTTTAAACACAGAAACACTGGAAGACAAGACCCAAATTCCAGAAAAGCAAACACTTCCAGCCTTTAAACAATAATACAGGGCTTCAAATTATAACATCCTGCTAAGAATAGAAACATCACAGTAGGATCAGGTTAGTTTCCACTAGCCAACATATCAACACAGAAATGAAAATAGAAGCTCAAGCTGCTTTTTGGCAATGAAATCAATAGTTGCAGCATTTAAACACGTCTTCCCTGTGACAACCACAGCATCAGAAGGACAGCAGGTAAAATGAAACTGTACGTGTTCAAAATCTGCACTGATGAGATTAAACTTGAGCATTTCTATTTTTAAAACCGAGTAGTCACAACATTTCTGTCCTGCAGAGAGTCAACGTGCCAGCAAGGCATTGCCTCCTCCAGCTCCCACAACACCAGAAACTCAACTGTTTTCCAGCCCAGTTCCTGCTCACTGCAATAAGCCTGTCTCAGTCCAACTACTTGAACTTGCAGGTAACGAAAGCAAGGTAAGAATTCAGGATGCAGGCATGCCATGCAGCAGCTCTGGGAAGGAGTTAGGAGCTGCCAACTCCTTCCACAACGTAGGTGCTCTCCCAAAAGGTGAGGCAGTGGTTAGAAAGCAATTCCAGGCCTAGGACTTTCGTTTTGGATTGTTTCTTTCTTTGTTTAAACAAGAATCAGTGACACTGACTGGCTTGAAAAATTTCCACAGACACATGATCTTTCCTGTAAAAACAGGATAGATGTTGTTTACTGTTTATTTGCTACACCATGGAGTAATTTCAATTCTCTGCAGGCTTTTCAACCTGAAGATGCTTCTCAAGGGGTACAATGACCATTGCCATCATAACTGGTTTGAAATGGTGCCTCCTTCCACTGGAGTACTGACAGGAAAACCAGTGGGGTTTTATGAGATTTTTCTTTCTCTACCCATCGAGGTGGGGACTAAAAATCTGGTTTCCCCTTCTGGGACAAACAGCTGTCTTCACACAATTCCATACAGGACGGCAGAAGAGTCACAATCTCATGAATAGCTCCTCAAAAACACAGGTACCATTACACACAAGACCCGACACGTTAAAAGAGCTGAAGTTTATCAGATGATTCACATCCAGGAAGGAGAAAGTTATTTAAGGTAGCCTTAAGGAACAGTTTTGCTTTTGCTTGTCCCAGCCACCACCCCCACCCCCCCCCCGCAGTGTTAAAACTGTCACAACACGTACACATCCACATTCTTAAAACCCGTTTTCTTCCTCCTGTACACACACATTTTGAAGCCAG
Source organism: Platyrinchus mystaceus (assembly GCA_035041135.1). NCBI lineage: Eukaryota > Metazoa > Chordata > Aves > Passeriformes > Tyrannidae > Platyrinchus > Platyrinchus mystaceus. Next base: position 1,508,246 of record JAWWLV010000144.1, on the reverse strand, counting down.
TGAAACCCAGCCAATGCAGGATTGGGCCAGCATAACTCGGATGCTCTCAGGAGCACCAAAACACACCCGCAGGGAACCTTCTGCTGGCTGAGCTCTGACCAGGGGACAAGTGACGGGCGCTGGGAGAGCGGACGCTCCCCTGTTCCCCGTGACACGTTCCCTCAGCTGTCCCGCAGTGACACTCAGTGCCAAACCCACAAGGATGTTAGGTGGCCACAGCCTGTTTCCCAGCCAAGCTTCTCTCTGCCTCCCTTTTTCCCTCTGCAGGCTCAGAATGTGCCTGTAAACAAGGGGGAGGTGTCACGCTACAACCCCACCCCATGGTGTTCCTGCTGTTTACCCAGTTGGATGCAACCCCTCTCCCAAGCAATCGCAATTCCCAAGGCAAGGCAAGGCACAAGCAAGAGTCCACAACCCCATCCCGTAACCAGGAAATCATCACCACTTTGCTATGCTCGCACACAGAATAAACTCCCTTGCTCCATTTACAACACATTCACTTAATACACTTTCATCTCCTGGAAAACCCTCAAAATAAACAAGGCAAGTCACAGTTGCCCTCGCTGGATACTACGAGAGCCCTGTCTGTGTACTCCAAACACAATTAAACTAATCCCAGGGCAGCCAACGGCTGCGGAAGTGACTCAACCTCCCCGGCCTTGTCCGCTGCAGGACTAACAGGAGTGCAAGGAGAGGGGCAGGCCAGAGCCACAAACACGAGTGTACAACAGCATCCAGCACAGGGAAACTTCAGGCAAGCTGAGGACTTCTGGCTGTTCTGTCGGGTCCTTTCAACCAGATCCACATCCTTTTACTGCTTCAACATTAACACTTACTACGTACGTACACAAACACACATCATGGAAATGTAGGGAATAATAAAAACCAGATTTATTTCTTCTAGTACCCTAATATTCAGACAGTACATCTTAAAAAGGCCAGGCTACTGGAAGCTTTGAAGAAGGTAAACAGGAAACATTCCTTCTTCTCCAACTGCTTGGTTTTTTTCCTACAAGATGGAGTTCACTATTTTGACCACTTCAGTCACTAATTAAGCTCCCTGCAAACTAAACAGCACTATTATCTCACTAGTGTTCCCCCCCTTTTCTCAGGAAACCCTTATTTTTGTCAATTAGCACCAGCCTGCTCAAAAGGGAGGGCACAGCACGAACTCAAACCCAAGTCAAGAACGAGGCACAGTTACACGTCCAAGTTTGGTTTCCACAAAGGTTCAGACCTGTTTCCTGCAGGAACGTACCCAATACACTGTTCAGTGGACACAACTGCACCTTTTTGTTTTGTAAAAATAATCCTACCCTTTCCCATACATAAAACTGAGCAATTCATAAGGAAATCCGTAAAGCTCCAAGTCTGGGTTGTTTCTTGCAGTAACACACCGGATGGTGTTTAAAGCAGGGATCCTGGAAGCTTTAAGAGAGGAAGAAGGTTTACTAAACCGTTTAAGTGGGCAGGAAGGAGTTCGAGATCTTTCCCCAAGTCACTGAGTATGTCCTGAAGTGGCCTGGAGAGCTCCAGCCTGCCTCGGGCAGCCTCACACGCTGCCAGCCCCATAAAGCATCACCGGGCTGCTGCTGGGGCTGGAGGAAAAGGGGGAGCATTTCCCAGGAATAAAGCAGGTGACGAACAGTGTTTGCCTACCTGTGATTCCTTTAGTCCACTACTCCTTCCGAGTGTCCCACACTAAAGGTGCTGCTTTCCACAGCAAACTGCTCCTGCTGCCACACAGATTTCCTCACATTCAGCTGAATTATCTTTACGTGACTAATGCCCTCTGCATCCCAAACTGCTGGTAACAGTCACACCCTGTAAATACATTTAAGAAGTAGGAAGCAGAGCTTTGCAGAAAGCCATCCACAACCCGCTGAGGGTGATAAATTGCAGCAATAAAAGCTTGGCTCCAGCATCAAATTAGATCCTTACTTGTACACCAAATATAGTGCTTGGAGAACATGCCTCAGAACATGGATGGCTTCCCAAAATGCTGATCAGTGCTTTTGGACACCAATGCTTAATGAATGACTAAAGCAAAATCTAGTCATACAACCTAAGGAATCAGAGCAGGGCATTTTTAAAGGGAGAAAAAAAAAGACTAACTGAAGAGTTTAAGACAGCCTTCAGTCCTTTTAAACGCAGTAAAAGGAACCATCTCTTAATGTGTTCAAGGAAAAGGCAGTTAAAGGAGAAATTTAGCTGAATTTTCATGGGGGAAGAGTCACTTTAGCACTTTATAAAAGGCTGCGACCCCCAAGCAACACAGGCTGAGCATATGAACGTGGCAAAGGAGAAACACTCGGCAACTTCCCAACAGAAAACCTCACACGTAGATGGGAGATTACACTTACACTTGCACTAAGAGGCAAAACGGGGTCTGGATCCAGGAAACAACAACCAGCAGAGGCAAGAAATAGCACGGAGACCAACAGGAATAAGGAATGGACAGGAGGCAGCAATGAATAATCTAACAGCTTTCCAAAAATACACTGCATTATCTCACCCCCAAGTATTTCTTACATATCCCCCATCATTAATACAATCTTGTACGTGCTGCGTGTAACCATCTCAAGGAAAATCTGCTTATCCCTTGCAAAGTATCCTATCAGGAAAACCCACCTGCCTGAAGCATCTGAGGGGGAACGACAGCTCCTACTACTACACACACAGGAGGACATTTCTTTTGAAATTATTTCAGCTTGTGCATTTGACAGCTGAGTAGAAAGTTAGTTTAACTGTTCTATGAGCTTAAAAATAGATTTTTCTCCTTTGGTTTTTTTTTTTCACTCCCATTGCAGCAAGAAATTTTAAGAAGAGTTGTCAACCACAAAAGTTAATAATAGGACATTAGGGACACTTGGGTTTTATTTCTACAAGGTACACTGCAGTGTTAGAAAAAGCAGTATTTTGTGGCCATAACGTAAAAGACACAGTAATGCCATTTTGATTCCTGGATCCAGAACACTCAGCAAGTCCCTGAAACAATTAATCCATTCAAGCAAAACCAGGGCTCTGCTACTCGAGTTGGTAAAAACACAGTTAAAATACCAGCTACCAAAACAAAACATGGGTTACTTCATTAAAGTCAGCATAGGGAACCCACCCAATGATTATCTGTGTGGAAATTATTTCGGTATCAAAAATGAGCCGTCTCAATTTTTAGCAGAAGAGGAATTTACCAAAGCTCACTTAAGCTCATTTGTTCTCTTTGTCATAAAGAAAGGAATTAGACTTGTGATAAAGACAACAAATCCAGGCATTACAAGTCCTTATCTGCAAGATGTTCTCCTTCGCTGAGGAAGGGATTAAGATTTTGTGCGTCAGGAGGGCTCGTATCTCTCGAGGACACAACTCTGGGGGTGAGTGACCACTCTGAAAGACGAAGTGGTGCAAGGACAGACAACAACAACAAAAAAACTACCCCCAAGCACGAGAAAAACAAGCTTCAACTAAAACTCAGCAAATGAAATAGGGGCAGGATGGCAGGATCGCATCCACGGACTGCTTTCAAAAGTATCGAAATGTATTTGCAAGGCAAAAACTACAGTTACCTTCATGAATCCACAGGGGGGGTCTGGCACACAAAATTACCATCTCATCCACGTGAAATGACTGACTGCTGACTCAGGCTACGGATTTGAATTGGGAAGCAAAGCCTTGAATGAAACAGAACAGGCCCGGGATGCACCACACGCCGTACTACTCTGCACTAAACAGGGTGTCGGGCCCTGGAAGGCACACGCCTGCTGAGCCAACTGAGAAGTTACAGGTTATTTCAAACAAATAACCTGCAAATCCTCAGCTCCCATTCCCTTCTTTTCAATCCCCTCCCCAAAATACTGACCCAAGCAGCACTGCCCCGGGAAAGCATCCGAGAGATCCACATGCAGACTAACCACCACGCTGGCCCTGGGAAATTATTAGAGAAATCATAAAATTAACTTTGTGGTTACTTCTTTATGAGCTGCTTTAAACCGATCCAGAAGAGCTGCACGCACGTGGCTTTCGGATAACCCGCTCAGGATACAGCTCTGGAGGGGAATTTATAGCACCCTGCTCAGTTTTAAAATTCAGTGTATTTCCTCCCAGAAGACGTAAACACAACAGATGTCTTCTCGAACACTTGGAGAAGAACAATTTTCTTGTCCTCACATGTTTTGCAGAGACTTCAAAAAGGACTTTTCTCCACTTTTCCCCCCCCAAATGCTTTCAACATCAGTCACCTATGCTGGCTTTCCTACAGCAGAGCAAGGTCCTTCACACCAGCACAAGGGTGTCCACCACAGCCTCCCTTCAGGTGAGGTCACAACCCTGCCAGCCAACATCACATTAATGCCACAGAGGTGCCAGGGAAGCAACAGGGAAGGAAATGCCACTTTTAAGAAAGCAACACACACAGATGACAAAGCAGAGTGCTGGATCCTGATAATCCCATGTCACGAAACTTAAAGGCTAGAGACGTTTTTTCCCAAGTCTGTGAAAAGCAATTAAGTTATATTCGGTTGTAGCTGAAAACAGATTTTACAGCAGCTGAGTTTATAACCCACAATCTCGCTCTCTGAGTATATTTTAAATTTAATAATTAAAAAGGACAAAACCCAAACAGCAAATTCATTGCAGCTCTGCTCTAATAGGAAGTGGCTCAGTTTACAAATGCCAAAAGCATCGCAAGGCATATCCTGCGGTTCGGGTTGATTGGTGGGTCAAAGGCTTATTGACGGCTCTGGCAGCAGGATCTGCCTTACTGCTTGGGAGGGAAGACTTAAAGTGGCCCAATTTAATGCAGCCATTTACTTCCCTAAGGAAAACAAGCAGCTTCATTCTGTCAGCCTTTCTGCATCCCTGCAGCCACCCCTCGGTGGACAAGCACTTCTAATACTTTGTCCTTTTTCAAACAGGGTAAAACCAGACTGTGTATCTCTCTCAGGACAGCACGAGATGGAACTGTGACCCCTGGGCTGTTGCCATGAAGGGGTCCTAAATCCAAACCCGACACCCTGTTCCGAAAACGAAAAGGTGTCGAAGGTATTTGATTAAAAAATTAAAACTCAGCCACTTTCCAGCACACAAATCCTCTCCCTCGTTCCACCACTACTCCCTGTGGACAGCTAATGGCACAGGTTCGCTTCCACTGCAAACACAGAGAGGGAAGGACAAACAAGGGAAAACAATCGTGGCATAAAAGCAAACAATTAGGAAGCAATTAAGACCGGACATCACAGCGTTGTAGTAAACACAACTTTCACACTGAACAATGCCTTTCTTCCTATGTTGTTTTTGGGTTTTTTTTCCCATTCCAAATGTTTCTATCTGAGAAGGCAGCATCTAAGAACATTTAAAAGTGATTTTATGGGAGCGCATTCCCATGTGGAGAGCCCTTTCCTGATTCTTACAGTACCATTACACTCATGAAGCTAAAAGTGAAGCAAACTAGTGCATGAAAACACAGGGACATCAATATCTGGATGTCTGCTCCAACAACAAACAGCCCTGATGCTCTCCAAGAGCAGGAGCAGCCTGGAGAATCGGGAAGGCCACACTGCTTGTCAGTCTGGAAACAAACACATCAGCTCAGATTTCGGTATTATTCTGCAAGAGATGGAAGGGGGAAAAAATAGTAATGTCTCACTGTACCTCCTGCAACAGCTACTTAAACAAACCCCATTTTTGAAAAAAACTGTGCTGGAATCTTCTGAGAGGGATTCACTGACAGAGATGGATTTTTAAAAATTTTTTTAAAAGACAACTTCAATAATAGAACTGAATCTTTTCCTTTCATAAAAAATTGGTTTCCATCTAGCTTCTTTTTTATGTAAGTTTTGCCAGCAGAGGACAACACAGGCATGTCACCATATGGCACGCCCACCAGAACTATCTTTAATTTTTTTCCTTGGAGATGTAAGCTAAAGTACCTGCAACTATGCTGTAATTTCCTTTTTAGAGAGAACTTAACCAAGCAGAGTTTTTTTGGAACTGAAGATATTTTCTAGCCCAGCTCCCATTTTTAAACCCTTTTTAAAGATTCGGGACAACCTTATTCAACCACTGGAGGGGTTTAAAAAGTCTTCTCAGAAAGGAAGAAGCGGATCAGGGAGAGAAAACAGTGGTGCTGAAAATAACAATTGCTGTCAAAACCGAGTTGTATTAATTCAGTGCCTCGCCTCACAAGACAGTCTTTTTATAATGTTCCCCATAACGAGGGAAGACAATGGTTGCCCTTGATTTTCTTTCCCCCCCATGTAGCTCTATCTGTCACTGGCCATAGCAACAGGGAAGAATAGCCCCGGATTTGCCAGCGGACAAGGCCCGTGCGAGGGGGGCCCCCGGCACCCTGTGTTATCCCGGCACAATCGCCCTGTTATGTGACAACCAGCGAGCCTGCAGGAGAACACGGCTCTTGGCATCGTGCTGAGTGTCAGACTGACAAGCTCCAGCCAAGCTCCCGGTGATAAACCTGCACGGCAGGTTGGGAAAACCTCCCCAGTCTCAGCGTGTCTTTGCTGCGAGTTCCAAACCGTGAGTCAGCTCACGAAAGGACAGCAGGGCCACTGACACAAGAGAAAACACCTCTGGCACGGCAACACCAGGAAAACCCTCCGTGAAAAAGCACCATGAAAAACTATGTTACAAGTACCTTGAAGGTGGTGGAGGGGAGGGGGGTGTTGCAGTTCAAAATGCAAGTCTGCACTGCTAAGCCTGCAGAAAGTATAAGGATATCCAATCACTATCTTGGAATAATTCTAACTTGAATTTTAACTTGATAAGGGGATGTTAACTTTCTGCATACTGAATAAAACCCCAGCCAAACAAAAGAAGCGTAACTCCCTGGCAGTAACACAGAAAGTTTCCCTGGTCTCCCTGAGGCCTACCAGGCATATTTTCGATTTTTTTTTTTTTAAATCCATTTCTATACTGCAAATGAGCAAATTAGGTGCCGTCTACAGCACTCTGCCAACAGCAGCTGAGGCAGCTTTGCCAACGTGTCTAGCTTTGCCTTGCAGCAGCTCCCGTTTCCATTTCTATACTTCATCCAGAAGGATCACTTGGAACAATGGAGGTGGGGGTAAAGGTTTGCTTTCCTAGGTTTCAGAAGGGTCTGGAAAAAGAAACAAGCATCTCATTATTGCCTGTGACAGAGAGTGGAGGGTTTCGTGCTTTTCCATTTCCAGTTAGCCAAATGCCACGGAGAGGGAGGCTCTCTAATTTGCAAACCAGACTCCCAGGACACTTGAAATCCTGTCCCCCCCTTCCCCACCACAGCAGCTGAGAATTATGAAGGAGAGGGACAGCTGGGCTTCTCATTAGGAGCACAACGCCTGAATCCATGGACAATCATCTGTACCCACCTCCTGTTCACAGCTGAGAGGTGTCTTTCAAAACCTCTCTGGGGGTATGGAGCGGGTTTGGTACGGCAGTCAAAAGACAAATGCAAGGCAGGGATTGAGGAGGAAGCCGGCGCCGGGGTTATTGGTCTCCATGAGAACACAACTCACTAGAACGCTCCAGCTCGGAGATAAAGTCTCCTCTCTAAAAGCAGGCTACGTTTACATCTGCTGGTTATCAGCGTAAGCCTCGAACAACTGCCAGATATTACGGACACGGTCCCACTAACTGCTCGCACGGAACTGGGAACGCTCAGCGGGGCCAAGGCCTTAATGGAGCTTGGCTCTGCCAGGGCGCCTTTTTCGGCTGCCTGGGTCTCCCTTCTTTCCCTAGAGCGCATCTCCGCCTTAATTAATAGGTCACTGAACCGGTTTATGTTAATTGTCACAAGTACCTCGTCTTTGTTCCCAAGGGGAGGGACCAAAGTTCATTCGGTTGCTGCCCACGAAGCAAAATTGCCAAGTGTGGGGTTCTGTGCACACCTGGGCTGCCAGGGAGCTTTTGAGCGCCGCAGTAAAGCTCGGCCGGGTCCCTGGCGGGGCTCAGGCCGCCGTGGAGCCCCACCTGCCCCATCACCTGCCCCGGCACTCACTGCCACGCTCCAGCCGCTCCTAACTCAGCCGGGGCACGCAGCGCTACCGCACCAACTTCTGCCCGCCGGGAAGGAGGAAAACATTACGAAAACATCATAAAAGCCCGGGGGAGAGACCCTTCGGGGAGGCGTTCTGCCCTGACCCCGCTCTCGCCTGCCCAGCACGGCGCTCACCGGGGAGGTGCCCCGGCTGATGCGTGGCCGTTCCCGAACTCGTGTCCGCGCAGGAGGGGAAGCCGTGCGGGAAGGGGAAGCCCGGCTCGCCCGCCCTCCAAACGCCCTCGCGGCGCGGCGGCCGCCGCTCCCCCCCCCCTCCCGCTCCCCGCCGGCTGAGGGGAGCGGCTGCTGCCGGGGCCCCCCGGGGGACCGGGGCACAAAGGGAGAGAGCGGCGAGCGGGACGGAACGGGGCCGCCAGGCCGGCGGGGAGCGACGGACAGAGGGCGGGCGGCGGCCGCGTCCTCTCGCCGCGCTGCGCTGCCCTGCGCTGCCCGGCAGGACGGGGCAGAAGGAAAAGGAAAGGACACCCCCCCTCCCCACGCCCCGCGGGTACTCACAACAAGAAGCTCATGGCGATGGCGGCGGAGCGGGACCGGCGGCTGCCTGGGCTCGGCGCGGCTCGGCTCCCAATGGCAGCGCGGGGCGGGCGGGTGCGGGCAGAGCGCCGCGGGGCGGGGACACGGCCCGCCCGGCCGCCATCGCCCCCAGCGGCCCCCGCGCCGCCGCCTCCCTCACGGCTCCGGCCGCCTTCCCTCACGGGCTCGGCGCTGCCCCTCATGGCCCCGGGCACGGTGATCCCCGCCTCAGGCGGCCCCTCATGGCCCCGGGCTCGGCGGTCCCCCTCGGGCATCCCCTCAGGGCGATCCCGCCTCGCCGCCCCTCTCAGAGACACCCCTGTGTGGCCCTCACAGACGATTCCCTGGAAACGGGGACCCCCTGCCCCTCTCTAGCCGCCCTTCTCCTCAGAGACCGCCGTATGTCCCCCCTCAGACATTTCCCTGGAAACGCCTGCACCTGGAAACCCCCTGCACCTCCGGAGCCCCCCTCGTCCCCTCAGGCGCTCCCCCTCTGCCCTCAGCCCACAGGTCACCATCACGGTCAGAAAAATAACAGGAGGGTCTTCAACAGCCTTTCTGCTTGCGTCACGCAACCCTTTTTTTAAAGAAACTTGTCAAAATGCATTCTTCTATTTCCAATACGTGATTTGTGAGCAATTAGTAACTGGGCTGGTGCGGGTGAGCAGCCAGCTAAGGAAGGCCACACCTCAGAGGTGACTCTATGGGCAGCTGCAAACTGCTGAGGTAAAAAAAGTCCAGTTTTTCTAAGAAAACCTTGCCAGGCAGATTTAATCACATCCCAGTGCTTTTTATGGCAGAAATTACAATCCCAGGGTGTAATTTCACACAGAAATCTGCCTCTGTTTAGGTCAGTAAGAAGCCAAATTTTGGAGCGGGCACAGGACAGGCAACACGACCCCCCCGAGATTCCCTCCTGCCCCCAGAGGATTCAGCAACCCCAAAAACCTCACGCTGCTACAGGTAGGCCAGAGGAAAACCTGATGGCTTTCAGATTTATCAGGCAAATTCTCTACATCCAAACAGCCTAAAATGCCACAAAACAGTCAGGTTCCATATGGCACATCAGAGGTTTCAGCTGTAATGCCTTACGTGGCCACACTGACAATCATCTGCTTCTCTCACGTTTTTAAATGCTGAAACTGCATTTTCTACTTTCTGGCTCTGTCCTTCAGACCAAGTCAGAATGCCAGGTCAGTGCATTTCTAAGTAAATTAAAATTACACTGCTCTTTTCGGGACACCTTTAAAATCCAGTGTTTCACCGGGCAGCAAAGGTATAATTAAAAAGCATTTCACGACGCTTGCAATTTTCCTTTTGGCTGTGTTAGCAAAAGCATGAAATGGGTCTTGGGGCACTTTTTAACAGATGCTGTCAGACTAAATCAGCCACGTAAATCAAACAGAAATACATCGCTGATCTTTCTGGCACATTCACGTTGGGACACGAATAACCTGCGTTCCCCGTTCCCACCCATGCGCTTCCTTCTACCCACAGAATGTTTTATTTTAGCGGCGAGTTAAAACTAAAAACGTTTGGTTACTGCAGCAGGAAATACTTGGCCGGGAGAAACAGTTACGTAATGAGCAGGTTTCGTGTCTCCCGTTAACATCGGTCCGTTTGGGATGGCTGAGGGTCACATGGAGGGCTCCCTTCAGGACAACCCGAGGGGCTGGCGGCGCGTGCAGGCTTACGCAAGAGTCGAGCCGCTCCGCTGCTCCGGGAGAGGCGCAGCCAGCGCTCCCCGGGCCCCACGTCTGTCATTTCGCTTTATCCATTACGCTGCACAGCCTAAAGGATTCCTCTGAAAGGGCCCTCCGGCCGACAAAGCGCTTCGGTCCCGAGCTGAAGTTTCCAGCCTTTCCGGCACAGCTCGGTGAACATGGAACGTTCCAGCTGAAAGGAGCTCACAAGTTAAGATCACGAGACTTAGTGTGCGTGGGATTGGGGAAAAAAAGGAAACAACATTTTGGTTTGAAATGCAAATAATACGGTATATAAATAAATATGAATAATTTTGGAAAATACCACAACAAAACATAAGTTCAGTTTTTCTCTACGATAAATTACGCGGAGGGATAAGGAATGTTTCCCGACATAAGATAAGCACCTGTTTTAGTATCACCCCAGAAGATTTTCATTTTCTCTCTGATCAGGCTAAAGAATAGCTGGTATTAATTATTCTCAACAACAACCTGGTTAACATGATTGAAGAAGTATCAAAAAAGGCATCTTCCAAGGCAGATAAATTGAACTTCTTGGTCCACAGCAGTATGGAGGCATCTCCTGAGACTTTCTATTTTCACGGAGGCAGATTCCCTCCCCTAAGTAGACTTCATTCAGCACCAGTTTTTTCAAGTGAGTAAATGCAAATGCTCTTGTCCTAGGATGACTTTTCTTTTCCTGTCACAGGTGCAGAGGCTTTGATTCCTCGTGTAACTAAGGAAGCTCTGAGGTTCCTGGGCAACTTCAGTGCCAACAGATGCCCAACAACATGATGCCCTCTAAAGCTAACTTGCACAAACCTGATAAGCTGCCAGACAAGCATCAGTGAGTATTTTCTCCTGTACTTGGGAAGTCTGTTAATTAATTCAGTTAATTAATAAAACAAATCAAAGGTACAATGGGTGGAAGATGTGCATCCCTTCAAGAGACTCTTCCTTGCACCCTGCTTGGGTCACAAGAGAGGAATGCACGTAATGTTCCCTTGGTCCCTAAGATTCAGGGATCTGCTTATTCCATTAAACTGAAAACACAAAAGCCAATCTAGATACAGATAAGTGCTCAAGATGCATTCCAATAGTTACCTTAATTCTTTTTCTCCTATAAATGTTTGCTTGCTTATTTAAAGGAGGTTTTGAAGAGAAACCTGACAAGTAGGCTATGAAAAACTGGAATGCAAACCACTTGAGCACCAAGGTCAGCATTCCTTTGAAAATGTGCATAATGCCTGATTTACCTTGAAAATTCAGAAGGGTTGAGAGTGCTGTTGTCAAGAGGCTGTGCTATTATCGGGGTTATGGTCTGTCATGTGAAAGTTTGTTACAAGAAATAGTTTACAAAAGCAGAAGCCAGCAACAAGGAGGTGACATGAAATAGCCTGTTTGCATTTTCAAAAGGGCGATAAGAAACACTCAAGGCTTCTGATAAAAGAATGTGTTGGCAGCACAGCAAGATGAAAGACTTGTGCTGGAAAACCCAATTTTGAGTCTGATATTTTGCAATGGGTTGAGATTGAAACTCCTACTTGCTAATCCTAAGGGTAAAACTACAGGATGTTGGGGAAAAAAGAGGAATATCTTGGCTGTCATAGCTCTCACCATCTTCCTGACACTGGGCTTCACATGCCACATCCTCCTTCTTTAACAGCTGCTCCAGTGCCTGCCTAAATACCTTGGATTGAGCCTCTGGAGCCTCCCTGGGTTCCTCCACTGTTGGGGTCTGGGTTTTTGGCTTGCATTTTCTCTTCCTGCTCATTTGGCTCCATGCTAATTATTGTTTTCTGGGTTCAGCATGACCTGCCTTCACCATGCGTGCACGTACCGGTGCCGCCTCTTTTCCCTCTCATCTCTCTTAGCTGCAGCAACATTTTCCCAGATCACCTGGAAGGGGAATGTTCCTTGCCAACAGGTTCAGCCAGTGCTGCCTCTAAGACTGTCGAGCAGGGATGGGAGTGAGGGGGAGAAAATCAGCTCTCTTAGACGATAACTCTCTGGGGAAGGAGTGTAAAAGCCTTGTTGTGCTGAAGCTCAATTCAAAACTTTGTATTGCAAGTAGGCTGTGGTTTGGGTTTTTTTTCCTCCTTTCTGAATTGTTTGACTGAAAAAAAAATTAAAAGTGCTATTGATGACAGAAACTCTAAATGGGGGTGCTGGTGGGTGAGAGGCTGGACACGCCCTGGCCGTGTGCGCTGGCAGCCTGGAAAACCAACCATGTCCTTGGCTCATCCCACACCGTGGGCAGCAGGGAAGAGGGGGATTCTGCCCCTCTGCTCTACCCTGGTGAGACCTCACCTGGAATGCTGCACCCAGCTCTGGGGCACCAACACAGGAAGGACATGGAGCTGTTGGAGCCAGTCCAGAGGAGGTACCAAGGTGATCAGAGGGATGGAGCAGCTCTGCTGTGAGGAAAACATGAGACAGTTGGGATTGTTCAGCATGGAGAAGAGAAAGATTTGGGGTGACCGAATTGTGGCCTTCCAGTACCTGAAAGAGCTACAAGAAAGATGGAAGAGACTATTTACAAGAGCCTGGAGTGACAGGACAAGGGGGAATGGCTTCCCACTGACAGTAGGATTAGATGGGATATTAGGAAGAAATTCTTCCCTGTGAGGGCGGTGAAGCCCTGGCACAGGCTGCCCAGAGAAGCTGCGGCTGCCCCATCCCCGGCAGTGTCCAAGGCCAGGTCGGACGGGGACAGCAGCACTGCGGTGCGGTAGAAGGTGTCCCCGGCGCGGGTGACCTGGAAGCGCTCCCCGCGCGGTTCCCGTGCGGCGCCTGCCGGGAAGGGAGGGCGCGGAGGCGGAGCCGCGATTCCCCGGCATGGCCGTGGCCGCAGCCGCCCGCCGCGGTCTGTCCGCGCTGCTGCTGGGCCGGCTCCCGGCGCTGCCGCTGCCGCCCGCGCTGCGCCCGCTGCTCGTCCGCGCCGGCCTCTCCGCCCCCCGCCCGGGGCCGCTCCGCGCCGCGCTCCGCACCTACAGCCAGGTACGGCCCGCGGGAACGGCGGGCACCTGCCCCGGCGGGAACCCGCATCCTTCCGCCGCTTAACTCGGGGGGGATTCTCGTGTCTCGGCCGCAGGTCACCGATGCTCCGTCCCAGGAAGGTCGCCTCTCAGAGCAGGAGCCCGACTCGCCCAAGGCAGAGAGTGACGGTGTCTACCTCGTCAGGGCACAAGGATTCCCCTTCTCGTGCACCGAGGAAGATGTGCTTACCTTCTTTGATAGTATGGCTGTTCATTTTCTCGCCTGGATGTCCTCTGTGCTGCCTTTGAACCCAGTAGCTCCTGATTACTTAACAGAAAGAAAATTTAGAGATCCTTAGCCAGAGAAAGATGAGGTTTCATTATTGCTGCAACATTATCCACAATTGGCACATATAAAGCAAATATTCAATTTCCAAACTGTTGGACAACGACTAGAAGCTCATCCTTACAGCATTGTATGTTTAATTGGACAAATCTGTCCCTTCTTAGTGTCTCCACAGCGAAGGCAATCCAATTCAAAGTGATGCCTTAACAGACCATTATGGCTGGCTTTATTCCCTCAACTCCCCTCTAAGAAACTGGAGTATGTTTTTACCGGTTAGTTTAAACTTCAGTGTTGCTTTCTGATCCCAATTCATAGGTTTTGCATGCCTCTTCAGGGCTGATCCCTCTAGACTGTAATACATGGCCACATCCTTCCAGAGGCCAGATCCAAGTTTTTGAATTACTTACTCACCTGTCAAACTAAATTAAGTCACTTTGAAGTCAGATTCAAGGTTAGGAAGAGGTGTGTTCCACTCTTTGTTGTGCACTGCTGGGGGGGATTAGCTCTGTGCACTGCTGTCAGGATAAAGAGACCCCCCTGTTTGATGTAGTTCCATTTGTTCCTGTGTGGTCTGTTCCTTGATTTCCAGGCTGTAGAATTCGGAACGGTGAGAACGGGGTGCACTTCCTCTTAAACAGGGATGGGAGACGCAGGGGAGATGCCTTGATTGAGCTGGAGTCCAAAGCAGATGTCCAGAGAGCCCTGGAAAAGCACCTGAGGTACATGGGCCCACGCTACGTGAAAGGTGGGTTTGGAACAGCACAAGTTACCTTGGAACAAAACCTCCAAGTGAATAAGAACAGCTTCATTAGTAATTATAGAGTGGGCTGGCATAGAGAGGTGCAGGGTTTGAAACTGAGCAGCAGATCAGCCACCAAGGAATCGTTGATCCAGATTTTCCTGGGCTGGACAGGGAAAGCAAAGGGGCGGGACCATGGAGCGCGGGGCCGGGGAAGAAATGGGATGGAGCTTTGCAGAGGAGGAAAGCTGCTGCCTGGGAATGCTGCCATGAGGGACAACGTTCCCTGCCCGTGTTCCTTGCAGTGTTTGAAGTCCACGACAGCGACGTGGAGGGCTTGATGCGGAACCTGCGTGACGAGTCGCAGGCCATGAACGATGCAGTGGTGCTGCTCCGAGGCCTTCCCTTCAGCTCCACCGAGGAGGACATCGCGGATTTCTTCGCAGGTAACCCGGCCCAGAATTTAAAGAAGATACTTAGGTCAGCACGAGCAGTTGGTTCAGAACAACTGCCTGATTAGGCAGCCAAAAACCAGAAGAATAAGGAAAAAAAGAAGTCTTTCTGAGATACAGCATAAGTCTCTGCCAAAGTCAATGCCTCTTTCTCCTCTCCCATCTCTAGGTTTGAAAATAGCAGACATAGCCTTCATTTATCGGGGAGACAGAAGAACAGGAGAAGCTTTCGTGCAGTTTGCAACTCCTGAAATGGCAGCTAAAGCCCTGTCACGGCACAAAGAGTATATGGGAAGTAGGTGGGTACTTCCCTGGGGTCCCAGGAGGGAGAACATGTTATGAAGCACCTTATTCCCTTCCTGCCGGGTGGAACAGCTCATCTCACACTCACAGAGTTATTAAGGAAAGCAGAGGCACTTGCAGCACTCGTAGTCTGGGGGAATTGGGGGCCTCTTGGAGAAAAGTCTCAGATGTTTTCAGGTATTCCTGAAGACATTCTCGTCCCAGCAAAAGAGGGTGACAGCATTTGGAGTGGGGAGCCAGGTGTGCCATGTGCTCTTCCCCTTTCCATTCCAGGTATATAGAAGTGTACGTAAGCAGAAAGCACCAGATGCAAAGGCACATGTCCTACGACAAGCAGTTGATGACCTACTCCAAAATGAGAAGAGAATATGAATCCCTCCCTGAAGAAAGGGGATGGAGAGGCATGAGAGGCTCCGATGCCCCGGAGGAAAATAGTGAGTCCCTCCCTGTTGCGGGTGTTCTTCAAGGCCCCATCATTTCACCCCACGTGTCCACAGCTTTCATGGGAGGGAGGGGGTAACTGCAAGCACTAATGATATTTTTTCCTTCAATTCCACAGGATTGTACAGGGAAGGAACAGAAACCTCCAGTAAGGTTTTAGAGCCTGGGAACACCTCATCACCAGCGCGGCACTGTGTCCGCATGAAGGGTTTCCCTACCCAAGCCAGTGCCCAAGACATAATAAATGTAAGTTACAGTGAAGCTACAGATGAAACTTGGCTGTCGTTCCCAGTGCAAACCCTCAGTTAATGGTTGTTGATTTATTTGTGTGTGTTACTTCTCAGAGCTGTGTAGCTTCGGATGGAATGTGGGGTACAGGCGCCTGGGGCAGCCGTGGCCTCTGGGGCACAACAGGGATCCTCTCCCCTCCATGGATAAGAAGGGATTAAGGCTTGTTGGGATGTGTTAATACCCATCACTTTGATTACTGTTTCTTCCTCACCAAATCTTCTCTTACTTTCCTCCTTTTCAGTTTTTTGCTCCGCTGAGGCCCACGAGGATCCTGGTGGAATACAACTCCCAGGGAGACGCCACAGGAGAAGCGGAGGTGCATTTCGAGAGCCGCGAGGACGCCGTCGCGGCGATGGCGAAGGAAGGGTCACAGATGGGTAAGTCAGGAAAGGGGGGAGGTCCTACAACACCCGGGACTGAAGCTTGTCCAGGTGCTGTTACACCCTGCACAGAGGGATCACCTTAAATGTAGATTTCCAAGTTACACTGTGCCCCAGGCTTTGCAGAGAAAAGCAAAATAAAAGAAAAATGTAACACATGCCGGTGCCTCTCACATGTTTTCCAGAGTGCAGTGCTGTTGAATTATTCCTGAATGAACATCAAAAGGCAAAGGAAAACTGCTAGTGACCGTGGCACGGGCTTAGATTTGGTGAGTCTCTGTCCTTCCTGGTCTGCTTTTAGCAACGTGTGCCTCAGGCTTATGATCTCTGGTACTGGGATTTCAACCAGCCCAAAGGGTAAAGTGAGGGGGGGTGGCTGAAGAGAATATATCCCACTTGGAGTCTGTGGTACTTTACTACTGCCAAACTGTACTATTCTAATAGAATAGAATCTAAACTGGGAATAAAGTGCAGCAGGGCAGGGGGGGGGAAAGGAAAGCACTAAGCTGCAGCAAGGGAGCGATTTTTCTTTTTCCTCTTCCTTTTTTCAGGCCAGGTGAATACATTCCTTGTGTATGAGGGTGAAGATCAGCTACGAGTGACAGCACTCGGCAAGGAGGACAAACTGTAAGATCTAGTTTAGCCTTGTGTAAGATGAGCATGTAATAAATGTGCTGGACTGTGGGGAGTGTTACAAAAGCAGCAGCAGCTGCACTGCAGGAATGGTCAATGGGTGGAGCAGTCCTGGGCTCCAAGAGCAGAACGGTGCATTAATAAACACCAGGATTGCCAACTGACAGCAGCTGAGTGATCTGAGTCCTCACACAGGTGCACAGTGTAGCTCTGAATCCTTCCAGACCTGCAGCCCAAGTGGAATGGGATGGAAGGACCACTCAGGACATCCGAAAAGGATGATCAAGTTTTCTTTATTGTGTGGAACAAAACTGACAACAGAAAACCTGCCCCCTCATTCCCAACCCCAGTGTCCAGGTGTCAGCCCATGCTGGCATCACATGCAGTACCTGAGCACAGAGGGAGCTGGCAGCCTCCAGTGATGTGCTCTGAAGGGGGCTCAGCAACCTCCCTACTCCATAGGGTTTAATCCTCTGTATCCAGTTTAATGCTCCCTCTAATAGGGAAATTGCCTGGGTCACACTTTCTCCTTGGGGGATGAGTCACACTGGGCTTGGATGCAAGAATTTGCCCTGTTTTGGATGTGTACAGTGTGTACACAAAACTAGGTACACTAAATTCAGTGTATTCTCCATCCATCTCCAATGTGTCGCCCCTTCAGAGAATTCAGGACTTCACCTGAATTTCAGGCTTCTTGTATTTCAACACTATTTACAACTCCTGTCCTACTTTAAGGGATAGCAGCAAGGAAGGGGGTTGGGAAACTGCCACAGGCAGGAGAAAGAACAAAAAAGAGTGTAAGTTGGGTGGCTGAACACACCAAGGCCTAGAGGGAACTAGGAGAAATAATTCCTGGTACAAACCAGCACCAACCACATCGGTAACCTCAGCTCTGAGACACTTTTCCTGCAGTTCCAGCCACTCTGAAGACTAGAATTAACTAGGGTTAATTCCCCTCTGAGGAATAACACCTAATAACATCTGTACAAACCCCAATGCATTTGTCACATCAATGCATCCATTGGCTATGGACTGTGGAATGTTCTGTGGTCTGAGACTGCAGGAGGTGCCAGTAGGAAAAGGAGTGAACACACCTGTGACACAAGGAAGCCCCAACCGCTCTTTGGAGTAACAACACTCCTTGAGGGAACAGCAACAAAGAATGATGTAGCAGGAACCATGAAACCTCTCTGTACTGTGTTCGCAATTACAACTTGTGGAAGGTGAAAAGTGTTCCCATTTTATTTTGATACAACAAAAAGTGAAATGCCAAGTTTATGGCCACGATGTTTCCATGTGCGAAAGGGGGAGAGGTGGATCCAAGTGGCCCTAAACCAGTGTGTGATGGGGATTTGGCCCAGCTCCTAAAGCACAGAGGGGGAACAACATTCACAGCTTGGTTTGGGATTTCCCTGTGCAGAGCCAAGGAAATGCAGGTAGAACGTGTTCATTAGTGCCTCACCTGGCCTGCTCACACTGTACCGGCGTCCCAGGGATGAGCCAGACTGTCCAAGGCAGCTGGGAAAGGAAACAGGATTTCAAGTGCAGCCAGAGGTGAGGAATACCAACGCTCCAGCTGCTTTTCAGGGAGCCTTTGCTCAGCAGCAGCACACGCCCAACACCACACGTGCAAGGGCAAGAACATTCCCAACTTACACGTGAAAACACAGCTCTGGTTTGGGCAGGG
Organism: Platyrinchus mystaceus; assembly: GCA_035041135.1. Classification (NCBI taxonomy): domain Eukaryota; kingdom Metazoa; phylum Chordata; class Aves; order Passeriformes; family Tyrannidae; genus Platyrinchus; species Platyrinchus mystaceus. Next base: position 1,489,733 of record JAWWLV010000144.1, on the reverse strand, counting down.
GCTCCCTGAGACTGCTCCAGCATACACTGGGGGCTGCTCCATGCGACATTCCCAATGCAATTCTCCGCAACACAATCGGATTTTGGTACAGGGAAGGCTCAGACTGTTTAGTCACAAAATAATCTAAACACCAAGAAGCTGCTTCCCACCATCTCCAAAGCAAATGAGCAAGTGTCTTCACATTCCCCTTGAACAACTCCAGAAACACCCTCAGCTACAACCACTGTCACCCCTCTGCCACCCATTCCCTACAAGGGACTGCTGGAATACTGCTGGATGAGCTGCTGGTGGCAGGGATTGCAGACACGCTCGGGGTTGATGCTGGACGGGAGGGGCAGCTCGTGCGCTGAACACGCTTCACAGAAGGAGCCCCCACAGTTCTTGCAGATGTTCTGGAATGCAGGAACAGAAAGGACAGAAATCAAGGAGAGGTTCAGAACTTGGCACATCAACTCAGGGAAAAAACAAACTGAGCTGAAAAGGGAAGAAGCTGCTAAGGGGCAGGAAAAACAAAGCACTGAACAAGGCAGAGCAGAACCCTGGAGCCACCAGCATTTAACAAGGTTATGTTAAGGGCAGAGGGGCCTGCAAGGGCTCATTTCTTTGTCCAAGTCACCAGCAGGAATCTGTGATTCCAAAACAAAAACCAGAGGGAAGGCAGTCACCAGGTATGGACGATGTCAATACTAAGTTACCTTCCTTTGGTTCCGGCTGCTCTCCTCCTGGCAGAGCTGGCACATCTCCGAGTGTCCAGGGCCCGACAGCTGCTCCTACGCACCAAGACAAAACCAAAACACTCTCCCGTGAGAGCTCTGCACCAACAAGGGGGAAACAAGCATCTTTTGCACTGTGAACAAGAGCTGACAGGCAGAAATTCCCAGTGAACAGGACAACACAGGTGTTGTAACATCTCAGTGACAGTCAGGGCTGGCTGTGCTTTGCCAGGCACCCAGGGGCAATTAGGGATGGATTTTAGTTGATTGGATATACAGGAACAAAACCAGGAAGGCGTATCGCTCACCTGCTCTTCCTGCTTGCTGCTTGGTGACCTACAAGGGAACAACAGTGTCACTTGGAGCAGGGCTTCCATCATCACAGCTTTTAAATAAAATATCTGGGCTACCAGGCCTTACCCTGTTTTCAAAACCCTATCCCCATATGGATTTTTGTGTAGCACTCCTAGCTAAATGGGAAGAACAGGCAAAAAACCTACAGAATGCCTTCGGGAGAGCAGAGGAGAGGGAGCATGACCATGGAAAAAACTGTTTAGGTGGTACCAACAGTTTGAAACTGGCTTTAATTTAGGGCTGCAGAAGGTCTGATGTCTACACATGCTGTGAACAGGCAGCAGTAAATCACTGTGAGGGTAAATCATCAGCCTGACCCTCACCTGCTTAAATGCTCCAGGTGAAACAGGGCTAAAAAGCATCTTGGGCATGGATGGTTTTCAGTATCTGGCAAAGCAGACTGGAACTGAGCTTATGCTATTTTCCAGATGCTACTTTCCTGATTAACTTTCCATGGGGACTCAGTGTGCTGCAGCAGAGCCCTGACAGTCAGAGCACTTCCCATGGGCCATTCCATCCCCAAGCCAAGGCCTCAGCACAGAGCTGTGCCCAGAGGCTTTGGAAACATCTTTTAACATTTAAAACCAAATACTAATCAAACCCTACAGTGAGAATCCTCTTCTCTAATATTCAGCTTGGAAACAAATAACCTGAACCACATTTTTACACAGCCATCTTCTTAAAAAACTTATTTTAAGTTACTTCTCCAACAACTTCTCTTTATTAGCAACAAACACCACTGATCCTCCAACCCTTCTCCTTTCCCTCACCGAAGATACTTTGGACATGTGTCCCCAAGGTCTTGCACTGGGCTTACCAAGTTACTTCTTGAGGCAGAAAAATTAGTGAACAGCAGATTTAGATAGAAACAAATTCAAAGGTAAATTAGACACGGAGCTTTTCCCATCTAGAAGTGCTGATGGCAAGCAACAGAACCTCCTCTGTCCCTTTGAGGGCTATGGAAAAGCAGCAGAGACCTCAACAAAGGTTGGAAATATTTCTCAGAAAGGGAAGTTGGACCATTCCAAACTTCCCATGAGCACAGAAATCTGGGAAGGGGAAGCAGGACTTTGGAAAGGAGGAGGCAGAAATGAAGTTTGTTTCCTTCCCTACCTGTGTGGCAGGACACTGTTCTCCTCTCTCAGTGCCTGTTTCACTTTAGCATTTTCTTCCTGGATTTTGACCTTCCCATCCTGCCAAAAGGAAATATTCACCCATCAGGTGCACTAGAGGAAGACTCCAGTTTCACTCCTGCCACACTGCAAGGGGACACTTGGCGTTGCTATTTTGGGATACTGGTCTGCTCCTCCTGGGCACAGAGGAGTATTTGGGCACCAATCTCCCCTGGGAGCAGCTCTCTGTGCTTTCCTTTTGCTGTGAACAAAGAGTAGACTGCACATTTCAGAGACGGGCTCTCAAACTTCATGGGAATTATGTGTAATATTGGCAAAAAAAGATAGAACTGCATCACTGAAGCATCCCAGGGAGCCCAGTGAAGGCAACTCAAGTGTGGCAGTACATGACAACTGTGGAAATCATCTGTTACTGTAACTGCCTGGTCACTGTGTTTAAAAACCCCTCCAAAGCTCCTGGGGTTGTGGCACATGAACACCACCTATTTATTGCCTGAGAAAGCTCAGGAAAAGCAAAGGAGCCAGGTGAAACTGTACCTCAAACCTGAGCCAAAAGCCCAAGTCTCATTACCTGTCTTAGCCAGTTCTTTGGCCCTTTTTTGTTTTCTTGGCTGCGCTGCTGACTGTGGGACCATCTGTCTCTTTCCCGCCTCAGTTCCAGTTCTAGGTGGTTCCTGGAATATTGAGGTGGAATCGTGATTAAAGGATGGTTTGGGGACACTTGGCACTGAGAGCTGATGAACTGTTTAACCCTGTCTTCACACCCCCGACTCAAGAACTGAAAGATGCCTCTTGGAATCTCAAGACGTCTCGCAGTGTGTTAAGCCACAACATGCCAGGATGGAAAATCTCCAAGTCCCTAATCTAATTCTGGCACAATCTGGCATCCAACTGGTACAAACCCAGACCCATTTGCCTGTGTCCACTTAAGCTCACCCACAGGCACCCAGGACCAAAGCCATTTGCTGGTTGGAGCTCGGCCAGGAGGAGGAGAAGGGACAACCCCCCGCCACCCCTGGTGTATCAAGCAATGCTCCCACAGAATTCATCCCGGTGACCTTGCAACAAGCCGCAGATGCGTCACGGCTGCAGGAGGAGATGCTCTTCTATTTTAAGGAAAGAGGATTTGTCTGTGTCCCTGACACTGCTCAAGTGATGACACTGCAGGGCAAAATGGGATGGCTCTCGACAAGGTCTCTCCGTTTGGCTTCCAGCAAAAACAAGAGTTTCACCAGGGAAAAAGTACAAATCACAGCAGTGTGTGTCAAACTGACAACCAACATCACTTCCCTTGCTCCAGACTCTTCAGTGGCTGCTCTAGGCAGAGGTTTGGCTGCTCCATCCCTGCCCATGGTAAGTGTTAGATTCCAAATTATTACAGAAGGGTTTGAGTTGGAAGGGACTTTACACATCTCATTCGATCCCCTGCCACGGACAGGGTCACATTCCACTAGGCCCTGTCCAACCTGGCCTTGGACACTTCAGGGATGGGGCATCCACAACTATTCCAGGCAGCCTATGCCAGTGCCTAAATAATGGTCTTTTTCCAAGGATTTTCCTCCCAGGGGTTACTCCTGTTGGCATCTAGCCTGTCACTTGCCTCACTCCCACTCCATCCCCCTGCTGCCCTGTGCCATCACCCTGCCTGCTTCTCCACTAGACACAGCAAGAACAGCCCAGGAAAGAGGTTGGAAAAGGATCTCTTCACCGCTGCCTGGAGAGCTCTTCCACTTCCAGCTGGAGGCTGTTGATTTTGTCCCCAAACTCCTGCTTGAAGAGCCGGTTGTCCTGCTGGGCCAGCTGCCGCTCCTTCTCTGCCTGTCGCAATCTGGATTTGAGCCACATGAACTTGTGATAAAAAACAAAAGCCATGGTGGGGAGGAAGACTGAGTTTAACCAACAAATAAACCCAGTGAAAAGGTAAAGCCAAAAAAAAGGGAATGGTAAAAACAATGGAAAGGAGAAAGACAGTTCAAAGCAAAGCAAAATGGGAGGTGAACCAGGCAGAAACTCTAATTTTCCATAGTTTTTATTTTATCACTACAGTTTACAGCCATTAGATGAGAAACAGAAAACATCACTTTTATCCAGATCCGAAGCAAACCTCAAGTACACAGAATTTAAAGTCCAATTGGATTTTAACGTACGTTACATTTCAGCTTTGCACAGGTAACTGGAACTTGCAATATAGGTTATAGCTACTCTATTGAGAATTAGTGCAGGTTCCTGGTCTCCCACGGATTGACACTCGGCTTAAGCGCCAGGCATCAGTACAGCAACACATTCCCACTCTGGGCCTGGCATCTGAAACAGCCAGATCCTTAATTCTGTTTGGTTTCAGTGTTACTGACACCAACCCCACCAGCCCAAGCCCCTGTTCCTATGGCAGAACTGTGGGAAGGGGCAGGGGGGGCTCCCTGTCCTAACGGGCTGTTTGGATACCTTGAACAAAGCTTCCACCTTTTCCTTAGGATTATATTTTTCTCCAGGCAGTTAGGAGTTTGTAGTAGCAGGTTACTGAAGGGTGAGTTTATAGGTTCAAGCATGCAGCTCGGGCATGGCAGGGAGGTTTCCAACAGGGCTGTCCCAGTGCCTGTGCTGGGAGCCCACGGAATAAGCCACGTGGTGGCCCACGCTCACATCCAGGAGGACCAGGCTGAGCCCCATGGAATTCTGACGACACCAGCGAGGACCAAGGTGTTCCCTCCCCACTTGTTTCAGTTACATTTGCCACCTACTGCCCCCAGGAGTGCCATCCCACAGGACAAAGGGAGCAAAGAATTACTACAGGCGTCTCACCAGAGCAAAAAACCCTTATTCAACACTGAAACCCCCAAAATCTGATCTTCCAAATGAAAGAATATCTCTAGGAGTGCTTATAACCTAAAGCCCATGAGAGGCCAGCACAGGGACTTCTGTGATCAGAGTATATTAGTTCATAATAGTCCACGCTACAGTTACTTCAGGTTTTGCACTGGGGTGTTAAATTGGCAATTATTTCTCTTATTGAGAGCTGATTCCAGGCTTTAGCTGTTCCTCCTTTAGCAAATTCCATTTGTATTGAGCAAGGCAAACTGAGAAGGAAATGAAAAAAGTGTAAAAGACCACTCTTTCCTTTCAACCAACTACTCAGACAAGGAAAGGGCAAGGACCAAATTACCATCTCCATTCCCCATCGCTGCACACTGGGTTCCTTTCCTCTTTGTGTGGGTTTGTTTCTTTTAAACCAAGGTCAGATTATTTTTCATAAAACATGTAACTTCCCTTTCTAAGAAGGGGAGACACCTCCAAAAACACCTCTCCTCAGCTTCCTTAGCTTGGGAAGGACCGCAGGGTCTGTCTGGAGGGATTCCTGGCAGAGGTAGAAGCAATGCGAAGAGAAGGAGGTTTCCACTGAACTTACCACTCTATCGTGTTACTCTAAGACACCTATAGCTACTAATTCTGGACACATGAAGTTTAAAGGAAGAAGGATAAAGTCCCCACCCTCCCACCACGTCCCTAAGGCAGAATCCAGGCAAGCTGGTTACGGGAGGGCCGGTCCTCGCCGTGACAGGCCATCGCGTCCTGCCCCCTCGTCTCGGACCCGGGGCTGAACCCACAGAACAGAAGTGAACGGGAAAACGGCTTGGGGCACACACACAACTACTGTCAACAACTTCCAGGGATGCATTTTCTCATCTACTTCACAAAAAAGGGCAACACAGAAAACGAGCTGACTCTCCCGAGCTGGCCAACGCGTTCCCGGCTGAGCCGCGCACACGCCGAGGGCTCGTGCTGCTGTACGGGGTGTGCACCAGCAGGTGGGGAGAGCCACGGATCTCCCACTCCTGGTGCCTTCCTGGGGTGTTTATTGGCCAACTCATTTGGTGCTTGAACATGGGTTAAATGGCAAAGTTTGGGATTTTTATACCCGACTCTAAATCTCGGCAGAAAAACTCACTGATTTTAAAAACTCAGCAAATTCCAAATCAACTTTAGGTGACAATTAACATTTTAACAGTTGCTTTTAGCAATTCTCAAGTTCTCCCCTCATGAATGAGTTCTGATGTCAGAGCTGTGAGGTGGCCAGACAAAAATGTCTAATGATGCTTCTGGATCAGTTTGTTTGCTGCACTATTTAAGGTTTTTGCCTGTTTCACCAAATCCTTTTCACTGTATAAATAAGTCAGAATGAGGACGATGAGAAAACAGAAAAATAATAACAGCAAGAGAGAAAGAGCAAATCAATTAGCTGAGTTGGTACCATAACACATTTTCAAATAGAGACTTCCTACAAACACTCTTGTTCATCCAGAGCCATTCCCAATATAAACCCTCAAATGAGAGCACTAATGCAGCGCAGTGCCCTGCTCATTAACCAGGTCCCAGCCACGCTGTTGAGAGCTGTGCCAGGCTGCCCCCTCACCTCCTCCCTTCACTTTCACAGGAGTACTTTTGCCAAGCTCACGTTGCTCAGGATCATCAAGAGAATGGTTCAATTGGGGGGATTTTATCCAAAACCAGAGATTTGGAACACCCAGGCCCCTTCGAGCCTGGCTATTGCTGCAGGCTTGGCTTTCCTGCTCCTAGTGCTCTCCTCAGGCAGCTCTGTCCAGCAGAGCACTTGGACTCTCCCCTGGCCCCTTCTGGGTCCCTGGGACACCCCCACTGAATGACACAGCCTTTGATCGTGGTCCAAGTCTCCTGCTTTACCTTTGTTCCAGCTGTTTGATGGTGGCAGCCATCTGATTTGTTTTCTCTTCCAAGCGGCTGTTTAATTCACTCTTCTGTTTCACTCCCATGTCTGAACTCTGGGGAAAGGAGCAGTAAATGCCAAATAAGCCCCAATAAATCATTTAGCACATGAAACAACAAGGCAGAAGGCAAAGAGGCAGGAAAAGGTGCTCAAAAAGCAAGTGGCCAGGTCACTATTGTGAGGGCAAATGTCTTGCCATACAGGTTCAGGCTCCATCTGGACCCCACAACAGGGCAATGCCATCATCCATGAAGCTTCCTGGATATGAATAATCCATAATGCACTGTCTGATATTATCACTTAACATCTTAATATCATTCAACTGTTTTGCACCAAGCCATGGGCTCAAGGAGAGCAGAAGCAACTCTTTCCTGTTCAAGTTGACTTCAGGATTTATTCTGAGCACTATGTTGCTCTTTGGAAATGGTGCTTTCCCCAGTCTCATGCACACATTTCTGGATCATCATTAATTTTTCTCCACAAGAAGTGTTCTTTTCCTTTAACCTCCACCACACTCCAATGTTCCTGCAGCAGGACACAAGTGTGCACAGCCTGTGACCTTTCCGCACCCAGCACCCTTTCAACAGGCAGGAGGAGTAGAAGCACAGAGCTCTCACTTTTATCTGGAATCCCCTGCATTTCACTACTTCCCTACCTGCAGCTTGAAGGACAGTTCATGCTTTAGGGCCCTGAGATCATCCAGCTGCTGTCTGAGTGCCACCAGCGCATCCTGCTTCTCACAAACATCCTTCTCCAGCATCTTCATGGCCAGCTCCATCTCCTGCCGCATCCCGATCTGCGCCTCCAGCTCCTTCTCCACGTCCTGGAACACAGGGAGCAGTCAGCATTTCCAGGAGCTCACCTCAGCACCCAGGGAGAAGCACCCTTCACTGGGGCTGCTGCCCACCATCCGTACCCGGGAGTGTGCTGCACTGCCAGTGTCACAGTCACACCTCTGACACATCTATTCAGGACAAGGAATCCATGCAGAGTCCAACACAAAAGCTAGGTGAGCAGCATGGCTAGCAGGGAGGGCCCATCTTTGTGGTGGGATGGACTAGGGAAAAGCTGGCAGTTTTTATTTCCTAAAAACCTTCTGCTCTGGCATGTTTCTCCCCCCACTGCATTGAACAGATCAGAGTGGCAGGGTCCCTCTGCAGCCATTTGGGGTGACCCCCAAGCCCCCCCAGTCCTCACCAGCCGCAGCTGAGTCTCCTCCTTCAGCTGTTTCCGAGCCTCAGTCAGTGCCTGCCCGTCAGCAGTTCTGTCCTTGGTGACCTGAGGTAACATACACAGTTCACCTGGCATTATGTACTGCTAACCCTCACTTTTTCTCAGTTTTGCTTCTTCCCACCACTTGGAAAACCAGTTCTGCAACAATTCAGGCCAAAACAGCACAACTACATCCCAGTTTTCCTGCCACCCCCTCCCTGCTGTCCCTGACACCTCGCCCAGTGAGCCATGAGCTCACGGAGGAAGCTCCTGGCTCCTGGCTCCACACGCGCACTGCTCCATGCCTACAGCCAGGCAGGGTTCCCTGGGGACAAGGCCCATCTGTTCCCTCTGCACAGGACCCACCTGCAGCCACTCTAATCTACTGTGGGTTTTGTGTGAGATACACCAGGAAATAAAGTGTGTTCCCAACACTGACTCCTTGGTTGAATTTGGGCTGGGCCTGCCCCAAGGCTCAGCAATCACACACACACACACCCCTACCTTCCGACTGGACTCCAGGATGTAGGAACTTTCTTCCTTAACCCGTTCCATCTCTTCCTGCAGTGTAATGATCCTGTTGTTGGCAACTGCAAGCTGGGAACACAACAACAGTAACCTATCAAAGTCAAATATGTCTTTTCCTCTCTAGGGCTCAGAGAAGGCTGATTTGGATGGAAACAGGAGGAGCAGCGCACACCACCCTGAGGGACAGGACACTTGGCTCACAGCAACTCCCAGGGAAGACATCACCACAGACTAACAGATTACTGTAAGTGTACGGTCAAAAGCAAAAGTAACTTCAGAAAACTCCTTCTGATTTTGTAATTCACAACTTACATAAGGCTCAGTGACATTCTGAGGGAGCAGCCATGCTATTCTGTGACAAACCCAAACAGAAATCACCCCGATCCAAGTGTGAGTCCTCGGTACAGCTCAGGCCAAACATACACATTGCTATGACGTGTGACACAGTTCATTAAGTACACCCTGGCTGGCACAGCGTGTCCCTGTGTCACCAGAACCCTCACTCTGCACACACTGGCAGACTTCACTGAGCAACTAAATAATCCAACCCCAAAAAATACCGCAGTCACCACTGCAACTTGTCTCCTGGTGTCGTGAAATGAGTGGTTTAAGCTCGCTTAAACAAATCACCAGCAAAGGTAAAACAATGTCACAGTGCAGGTAATAAACCAAAAGCCACTTATTCTACTCAGGTGAGACCTCCTCTCACCCACTTTGTCAGGGAACTGACCCCAAAAGATGTTATTAATCTATGCCATTACTAATGAGCTGCAACACCCATTTTAGACCACAGGTTCTACTTAAGTCTCATGTACCAGCTGTTTGTCGTGCTCAGACTTAATATTTTATCTATAATGACTCTTCTATTTCTTGCCAATTTATGTAAACATATGGCTGTTTTTCCACCTCATGCTCAGTAGCAACAGCCAGTGACATTGCTTGGCAGGTGAGTTATTCCAGTTCCATTATTAAACTCCCACCATTCAGTACACGAGAAATGAGAATAAACTCCTCCTTCCCTTCTTACTACTCCCTGACTCCCAAAGCTCACAGCATCAGATCATTTTCCATGACACTTACCTCCTCAGTCAGCTTAGTGTTGGATTTTTCCAAGGCATCCACCTTGGCTTGTAGGTTGTTTACTGTAGCGCTGTTGAAGAGAAAAAGCCCTCAAGTAATTCCTTCTTTTTTAAAAATCCCATTTTCTCTTTTCTTCCACAAGAAAATAAAGAGCCAACAGATCATGTCTTACCTTAAATGTCTATTGAGTTCTTCTACATAGTTCTTCTGGTCCAAAATAGCAGTTATCTGACCATCTCTGGAAAAAAGAAACAGGGCAACCTGGAATACTTGAATACAAGTTCCCAAGAAAGGAGCAGCAGGACAACTGTGTGTGTGCACCTACCCTTCACTGCCTTTTGTGCTGTTCCCATCTTTCAAATACATGGAGAAATCAATAACTCCAACCTAGAGAAAAAGCAATTTGCATTTTACATTAAACACTTGGTTTCTCAGACAAAACCACTGTCTCCAGTTGGGACAGCTTAGAGTTACAACATCAGTACCTGCTGCACTAAAGCAAGGATCCATTATACCAGTAAGCTCTGCAAAATTAATGAGCTTTCCAATTTAGAGGAGCAGAACAAAACCATTAAGTGAATCCCCCATACCTGGGAGTCCAGGTCTTCTCCCTTCATGCAGAAGTTGGCATCGATGACGTTCAAGCCCACGAGGAGGCCGGCGATGATGGCACCTTCCTCTTCCATCATCAGTGCGTTGGGCTCGTAAAATTCACTGCAGGGCACAGCAAGAGAGACAAGTGAGCTGGCTGTTTCAAGTCAGGTAGGAATGAAGTGACAAGGTCAGAAATCAGCCCAGCGCCAGGCTTTTATCATGAGACAATGCTGTATCCCCTCTGTGCAAATATTTCACCCAATCACCTCTTTAGAGCCAAGATTTGTGTTAATTCCAAGGGATATTTGAGACAGAGGAGACATAACAGTGTTCTTGCTTAATGCAGAAGCTAAGTGGAAGCTCTGCATTTCACAGATATTATCCCTTCTCCGAAAAAACACACATATACTTGACCATTTGGATGGCAAAGATGATCAAGATCTTACAAGACAGCAGAAGTGAACCCAACCTGAGAGCAAGCCCAGCACTCACCTGAGAAGGTCCTTTCTGTTAATCAAGGCCTTCATGTACTCTGAAAGTTTCTTCTGCATCAGAGCCAGGCGAAGCCAAGCTCTTCCTCTGCCCACAGGTGTCCTGCAAAGGCCAGAAACAAACAGTTCCAGACACCCTGCAAGGCACAGTCACCAGCAGCTCCAATAGCCCCACCCTACCTCAAGCATCTCCAAGACACACATCAGCCTCAAAATTATCTGACCTGTCATGACCTTCCTGTTCATTCCCTTCCTCTGCAGTCTGATTTCATAAACAGTAAAGGCTGTTCCCATGCCTGGCACATCACTCCTTCAGTGCTAGCAATAAAGGCACTGTTGTCCCTAAGTTCCAACGCTCTTAACACAGCAAGAATATATCCTGTCCTCTCCTCCTGCAGATCCTTGGTTAAGAATAGGTGAGCAATGATCCATTTCTATCACAGCAGGTGGCAGATGTATTCCTGAAGGTTGTGTTTGCCCTTCCTTCTCACAATAAAAACCATACTATATACTCATGCAATAAAAGACTGTACTTACTTCAACCCTGGGAGATCCTTAACACTTGCTGTTATCTCTGCAGCCTCAGGAACGAGTTTTTCTACTAGTTCTAGAGGTCCCCAAAAGGACTTATTTTGCCCAAGAAAAGTCTTTTTGGCTAGAAAACAAAGAGACAAAAAACAAGGCATTCTCAAACAAGTGAACAAACAGTAGCCAAAAGCTGCCACAAGGGTTCCTCTGGGGCCACTGCTGCTGGGCAGGCATTTAGTATCATGGAATCCCAGAGGGGTTTGGGTGGGAAGGGCCCTTAAGGCATCTGGGTCCACCCCCATCTGCTTTTCACCTTCAGCTACTACCAGGCAAGGGTAGCACCTGAAGAACTTGGCAATCTGAGCTGTGACTCTTGTAGGGTTAAACACATGCTCTGCTTTAAAAGCAGCTTCAAGCCATGAGCTGCACACAGCCCAAACCCTCAGGTTTGACAGAGCTATTGAGAAAAGACCTCTGGGTTGCAGTTCCTCTTCCAGCAAGGGACCATGTCCCTAAAGCATGAGGAAGTGCAGAAAAAGGAGTCATGAGTCTGCTGAGAGCTTGTGTCACGCCTGATCACTGCGTTACAGCCGAGGCATCTGAACCGCTGTTTCACACATGGCAATCACCTGCAGCACCTGAACTTTCCACCTCCCCCAGGTTCTTCTCCCTTCCTGTGGCCTGCCAGGTCCACTGGGATCACAGCAGTGACCCTGCTCAGCCTCTCCTCAATGTCCTGCAGGTTTTTAAACCAACACTGCTGTTTCTGCCCCCAGCCGTGACCAACAGCCCCGAGGACTCGTCCCAGGCCGGTTACCTTTGAGGCCATGCTTCAGGCAGTGCTCCATCACCACAAAGAACTGCTGCAGGGGGGCGTAGTCCGAGTCCAGCGTCCTGCCCAGATTCAGCGCCGACTCAATCAACCCCTTGATGCTCAGTTTGGCCATGTTCATCAGGTTCATGCGTTCGTTAGCCATGAGGTAATTGGGGTCTGGTAAAGAATGAAGAGAAATTCTATGAGCAACAAAAGCTACTTTTATTACACTAAACAGCCCACCTTTCTCCTTTTGTTCCTCAGCTTTGAGGACATTTTTGGGGCCGTGACACTTTCACACGAGGCACTCTGCAGGCCTTTTGTGGAGAAAAATCAACAGCAACTAGTATTTTATGGCCAAAGCTATAATGACATAGGAATAGACAGTGTATCACACTGAGGGTGCCTCAGTACTTCAAGTAACTACAGAAGCTCCCAATTTTCATTAGGAGCAGTTTGAAGCCTAGTGTTAACCCTATGCTTAACACCATGACATGTTATGGCTGTCACTTGTTCCAACTCACATCCCCAGCTAAGAATCCTCCACTTGTGGTTTGTTCTTCCATCTAAAGATCACCATGGACCTGCTCACACTTAATCCAGCAATGTATCTCTATCCCACCTCGCATTTCTCCCACAACTTGGCTGTAACACTTATCTATGTTTATAATCCCCACTTATCTCTGTTTTATCAACACCACTGGTTTTTACTGTTGTCAGTAAGGAGCAGATCTTCATGGCTCCTCTGACAGCTCCTTCTAAATCCCAAAACTCACAGGTATCCCAAAACTATATTCTTCCTCTACCACATTATAAACATCCAGACCTTTACACTTACTACGCACACCCAATTTTTGAGTCCCAGTTCCCTGGCAAAAGACAGTTTCATCCCTGTAAGGCCCATTTATCCAAGGCTGCTGGAAACAGCCACAGACCCTAGAACCAACCTTCACCTTCTCAAGTGAATAAACTACGCCTGGCAGCAGAAACCTAAGGGTACCAATCTAAGCATGAGACACCTTGTCAGCACCCACTAGCAAAAAAGAGAGCCAGGAGCACATTCTACAGAGCCACACCCAAGTGCACATCACTGTGGGCTGTGAAAACTCCACAGCACAGGGAGAGTGCAGGGCAGGGGCAGCTGTGCCATCCAACCCCCATACCACAGCCCGTTTGTTCAGTCTTTGCAAAAGCAGGTCAGGACAAGGCCTCTCATCCCCTGTGTTCTCCAGCGTGAAGCAGCACCACATGTCTCCTTAACTTCCCTGAAACCACCCCAGGAGGTACTGCCCAGAGCAGCTGAAGGAGGGCAGGTGTGTGCAGAGCAGGGAGTGCACAGACAACACCAAGCCAGCTGGAATTGCTATCAATGGACAGCTACAAGCCCAGCTGTGCTCCAGGCCACATCTGCTGCCATGGACAAATGCCCCCTTGTTCAGAGAAGTGGCAAACACAGCCAGTTATTCCTCTGTCTCCTCCCAGCCTCCTCCTGCCAAGGAGCAAAGCCATCAAACCCCCTGAGGTTTTAGTTTGCTATTTGTGCCCTGCCCAAGCACTGACTGTCCTGGCTCACACCTCACAAAAAGGCTGAGACTGGGCATTCACAACTTATTTCCATCATTTAACTTCCAAGTACTCATGTAGGAATGCAATGCTCACAGCAGCACTGGACTGTGCAAAGACTTAACTCAGTGAGTGAACAACTATTTGAAGCTGATGGATCTGGCACACTGAGCAGATGACCTGTTCTGGATTTGCAGTCCTTTTTATGACCTGCAGTCTAGCTGACAGACACCATCACTGGGAATCCAGACTCAGGAAAACAGTCAGGTATAATAGTGCCAAATCAGACACAGAGGCCTCTTCCTCCTCATCCTCTCTAATCGTGGTTCCTCACTGGCCAAGGTCACTGATCTGATGGGCAGCAAGTCAGGCATCCACAGTGACTCTGCCTGGCTAGCAAATCAAACCCTAATGCAGAACCAAAGGAGCTGTGCACAACAGCCCCATGGAAAACACCCCTTTGGCTGCCATTATTAACTAATTGGCATTGAAAAATATTTCCATCATATCACACTAATCAACGGTTTCTGCCTCATTAGTCTGCTGTGAGTGATCATGCTCTGCATATGCAGCTTATCTGAGATTCTCATCTTGCAAATCCATTACCTTAGAGTATGAAAATCCTCTACCTGCGTTGTACTACACATCCCACGTCATAAACCTCAAAAAGCAAAACCTCAGCCCTTCACCTTTGCCTTTCCACAGGGTTTGGCTTTCAAATGAAGGAATCAAACTCTCAAGACACTTTGCTACTTAAATATTGCAGGTCCTACAGAACAGACATGTGTTCTACCCAGCTGCTTCCTGAAGATGTCTTCAAAAGCACCAAAAAATCCTGTAATTTGTTTTTAAGGTCCAATCTATACCCAAGAACCTGAAAGTCAAGGCAAAAGTCAATGCAATATAAGACCTCAAAGGGTTAAACTGTGACTGTGGTCTCAGTACTTCTGCTGGTGACAACAGATTTTATCATTCCTCAGTGATTTACTCTAAAACAATGAAGAATAAACTAAAGCTGTAACTTGATCAAAGGCAGGGAGTGATAAAACACTGGAGAAGTGAACAGACCTGCTGAAAACAATACCAATTCATTTGCATTTCAGCAAGGTTCTCCAGGTACTGAATCCATCTTACAGCAAAAACACCAACTGAGAGCAGCCTGACATTCGGCAAGGCTGCTTCTGTACGACAGGGAAACATATCCCACCTGACAAAATAAACACCAAAATCAGCACAATTATTTTATGGAAAATAAGGAAGTCTTAAATCTTTCCCTTAAAGCTGCCGTGGAGATGCCCTTGGCTGGGAAGCAGAATGGGCTGTTGTGCCAGGAGAGAGGAGAACATTCCCGGTGGCTGAGGAGAAGCTGCTGTGCCCGTGAGGCCGCCAGGCAGAGCCCAGGCACAGAACCAGCACAGCAGTTAAAGGCACCATCCATGGAGGGTGACAGCAAGGGATCAGTGCACTCAATGCATCCCAACACCAGCCTTTTGTGCTGCAAACACTTGAACCCCAAGCAGCAGCAGTCGTATTTCATCTAATTACCAATTTGCCTGACTGCTCCCTAAATTGGGGATTCAACTATTTCACATTTGAACCATTTTTAAGAATCAAACAAGAAACACAGTAAATAAATTTCCTTTTTAGTAATGCACAAGTTTTAATGAACAGTTTGCATTACAAGTTCTAGAGTTGCTTTTGTCAAGCCTTGAGTAGGTAAATATAAATACCTGAGAGAATCTGAATCCTCAGGGTTATTTCTGAAATTTTTTTTTCAATTCAGCTTCCACATATTGCTGCAACCTTTTATGCTCTGTTTTTATCAGGCTCAGAAAAACATTGCCTCTGAATGCATTTAGTGGAAGGAAACTAGCCCTTGTTGATTCACCTTTTCTACCTCCCCTTCAAGTTCAAACAGTAAAACAACCAACTTTGAAACATTTATTTAAGCAACACAGAGAAGAGGCCAGAAAGGCACAGCTACTGGCACTGGAGAGGAAAAGTGCATTTTGCACTCAGGCTCAAAGTGACAGGGCAGAAGGCAATGATGGGCACAGACAAGAGGGGTGAGATGTGTGGAACGCACCTTCGGAATCATCGCGCAATTGCTCCACCACATCTGTCAAATCCTCCCAAGAGTCTTTGCAAACAGCAAAAGGAAAGGAAAAGAAAGAAAAATGTCATGCAAGCCGTGATCTAAAGGAAAGATTCAAAATCAAGGTACAAGCAAAGGGTAACTGAAAGGGAGATTTGCATCATACAAGGCTTAATTCAGAGTGGCAACAGATCTGCAAGTCAAAAGGGTTTATTAGTCTGCACAAAGCAACAGAGCAAAGCATTTTCCTCCCCGAGACTCAGATCAGGCTAGGCTTCAGTAAAGCTGCAGAAGCTTTGTTTCTGCATTAACACAAGCAACATTTTCATAAAGCACATCCTAAAAGGAAAAGCAACAAAAGCATTATTTTACTTGTAAGATAAAAGCACTGAACTCGAGATATTTAAGCAATGTCAGTTTTGGCTTCAATTTCCTCATACCCAGCCCCAAGAGGGAAACAGGCACACGTGGGAAGCAGGCACGGGCAGGTTCAGGGAAGGGACACAGTGAGGTGTTTTAAAGAAAGTCAAACAGAGCTTTAACTCTGTTATGACCATCACCCCAAGTGACAAATCCCTCAGAGGGAACCCAACTGAGCCTGATGCGGTTCACAGGCTTCCTGTTATTACTGTGATGATGATTCCCCAAGTTTTCCATCAGGGAAGCACCTCTCTCCTAGGCAGGAGGAGGGAGGTATCCTGGGAGAGGAGCAAGCAGGACAAGGAAAACTGGTTTCAGCACACCCACTAAGTCCCTGATTTCCAACCCAGAAAGCCAAGCTGGACAAAGCCCCAGAGGGTCTGACCCCTGAGCATTTTCCACTCCCCACTTACATGCCTGCTCTCCCCAGCACTAATCCGTGATCCGAGGAAGGTCCGAAGCACAGGAAAGGCTCTATCCCCCTTCCCAAGCCAACTGTGCCGAAGTCCTGGGCAAAGTACACTCGGTGCTGGGCCCTCCTCCCTCCCACACAGCCACCGCCAGCCTGCTGCCACAGGAGCAGCAAACAGCCCATCCACCGGCACTGCAGCTCAACAAACAGCAGCAGCCAAATCCCAGGACAGCCAACGAAGAACTGGGCCCCAAAAGCTCCCTATGCTCCAACTCCACTGTCCAACAGTCCTCTCTCTCATCCTTGGAGACTGCTGTGTTCACAGGGCTGAATTTTAACCATCCCTTTTCCTCACAAACCAGGGACTTGAACACACATTCCCCTATGGCTAAGCACTGCTGCACATTTCACGAGGGGAATCCCCTGTTGTTGCAAGAACAAATCCCTGGTGATGCTCTTCCTGCCACCATGTGCTATATTTATGGCTTTTGGTCTGTCATGACAGGTGTTCCAGGTTCCTGAGGGTCCACTGAGCCTGTCAGTGCTTTCCAGGACCCCACTGCACAAATGGGACTCCATGACTTGGATCCAGATGTTGGTCAACCCAGAATCTCTACCTGCACACAGTAAGTGAAGCCAGACACCATCACTGAAAGGTCTTCTCTAATAACAGGACTTTGGGTTTTTTTACTTAATCTAAAGAATAAACAGTGAAGAACATGTAACCAAAACCAGATTTACCAGTAGCTGGGTAGAGGAACAGAAAGAACTGCCAGGCTGCACTCCATCTTTCACCCCTCTCATTTATGTTTTATTTTAACCCTTAGCAAGTGGTCTTTAAAAAGGCTCCCATACAGGTGTCCAGGGCAGACACAAATATTTTCTTCTCTTCTATCCCTACAAACAATAATCCTATCTTCCTTCTACCAAAACTGCATGAATTTAACCTGGCACTACAGGATTTGCATCAATTTAGAGGCAAAAGCACATTTAATTAGCACTTTCATTTTCATTCATTTTTTCATGCACCCAGCTGCACTTTGCATACAGGTAATTTCTTCTCTTACATTGTACAGTCTTTCCCACTTGTTTGGAAATTCCACCAACAGTGGGGGCAAAATCCTTCACACAAACAAATTAAAAAAATCACAAAGGCCTGAAACTTGCTTGTTTCATAGCCCTTGTGGTACCTAAGACAAATTCAATACTTCAGATTATGATGGAAAATATCCAAGTCTGTACCAAGTTTAGAAAACAGGATGAACAAGACTTTTAAGTCTTCATAAAACGATTAACTCGTTCCAACCAGAGTCCCAGGAAGATTAGTATTATGGAACTGAACATCTCATTGGAATGAATGCTCAAGCCAGTTCCTTACAAAGGAACTGGAGTACTTATTATCACTAATATATTAATCAGGAAAATCCCACCTGTTATTCAGACAAAGGGTTTTGCAGTCCCTCCCTTCACTGACACAGGGGCAGCGTCTCCACTGGTTTGGGTCAAGGAGCAGGGATACACTTTCCCATGCCAATAAAAGCTTTTACAAGTAAACCCTGGGAGAATGGACCAGCATCAACATTATTTCAACACTGGTATTAAACAGAGTGCTGAATTTTTACTTTTTTTTTAAAAGGTTGAAGATATTAGTATAAAACAGAGTTCAGAGTTAAAACCTCTCTGAATCAATGAATATTACCGGCCTCAAACACAGCGCTTTGATATGACAATGAAGATTTTCCAAAGACAGATGAAATAGAATCATGAAATCAGAATGGTTTAGGCTGGAAGGGACTTCTAAGCCCATCTCATTCTACCCCCTGCCACGGGCAGGGACATCTTCCACTATCCCAGGTTGCTCCAAGCCCTGTTCAACCTGGCCTTGGATACTTCCAGGGATAGAGCAGCCTCAGCTTCTCCGGGCAGCCTGTGCCAGGGCCTCCCCACACTCACAGGGAAGCACTTCTTCCTTCAGGAAGAATAGTCCAGGAGTTTTTAAACAGGTCAGGATCTTTTAAAATTACTTTTAAGTACAGAAGTTTTTAACACATTCCTAAGGAGAAGCTGAGCAGTCAGTAAAATAACCTAAAAAAACCCCCAAAGCATCGGTTTTGGGAAGTGAAACCTGAGCTTGACATAGAAATTACTGAGCAAGGGTGCCATGTCAGCTCTGCTGGGAAAGGCTTGACCCACATCTGCTCCAGCACATTTACTGAATTGTAGGGACGGATACTGCTCTATCATGAAACAAACCTCTACTCACACTGTTATATTTAAATTGCATTATCTGATATTTGTTGCCTTAAGAATATATTTAACAGCAAAGCGATCGAGGAAGAAAATTAAGTAGATGCTGTTAATATTATTGGAGGTACTTAAATGAATTCTTTCAGATCAGGTTTGCAAAGGAGGTGGATCAAGTGTTGACAAAGGAAAAGGATCGGCACAGGGTTTCAGCATCATGTTCAAACACCCCGCAATCCAAAAATCAGGGAAGTCACCAGGCAGCCTGCAGCATGGAATGCCAGGAACAACCAACTCAGGGTAAAGTAGCTTAATTTTTTTTTAAACCCACTGCATAAAAATCCCATCTCTAAATATGCATGTATATGGAGAACCTTGCATACAGAAGAAAATAGCAGCTGATCTGCAACAATCCAGGAGAAAACGTAAAGGAAGAAACCAAGAAGTAGAGAGGACTTGGAAATGCCAAGTCCAGTCTCCATGACATGTATGGGACAAGTAAGTACCAAACATACATCACAGGCATTAATTGTGCAATCCCACCCTAAATTTTATTCCTGTCTCCATGTGATTTCCATCAAATGATTACCCAATTTCTCTGTGCTGCAACTGTGTGGAGTTATATGGAATGTTTCTCCCCAACCAGCCTCTTTGCAGAGGTGCTATGGGAAATTTCTCATCCTATTTTGGCCCTTGATAGCTTGCACAAAGAAAACCAAACCCCAAACCCTTGGGGTTCCCCCCCCATCTTTCACTTCCCAGCTCAGTTGACACTTGAGAGGTTTCTCTGCCATGCTTTTGACTATCTCTTAGGGATACAAACCTGTCCCAGGTTTCCCAGATCTGACTTCATTTAGACTGAACCAGCTTAAAAGAGCAACAAAAACAACTCTCAAATGTAATTTCTGAATTGCTGTCTGGGTTACATGACCTAAGTGCTATTCCAGAGATTTATGACCATGAACACACTGTAATTCATTTAACTTGCATTTACTGGCTTCACATTTGTTCTATTAAATCTGGCCTGCAGCTCCTTCAGAATTGTGACCTGTTTAGGGGGTTCTGGCACCAAATGTGTTTTAAGAGGTTCTCTTCCAACAACAGTCATCTCATACAGTTTGCCACACCTGTAAGGTCTCTGCCACTCTCGGTGCAGTTCAGATTTGTTTTATAATGGGAAAGGCCCAATCCATGGAGCCATTTCACCTCTCCCAACACTTTACTGTTCCTATTCCACACTACCAGACAAACGGTAAACCAAAGTAACAGTTGCCAGTTTGCAAAACAAAAATATAACAAATAAGGTCATGCTGCTTCCCTAAATCCTTTTGAACTGTGCAAAGAAACATGGAAAAAAACTTTGATAGAAAATGGTGAGAAAAAGTGGAATCTGAATGCTGATTCAATAACCAGTGTAAGAGATTAATGGGCACGAGGTGCTGAGAAGAGCATTTGCTTTTCCTCAAGCAACTCCTTCTTGGGGCATTTTAAACAACCATGTGTCTTAAACTGAAACTTTTAGAGTAGTGGTCAAAAAAACCCCAATCTGACCTTATCTCTACCTCATAAAAGAGATGACTTAATCTTTGTATGTTATAAACACATCCTTCCAATTCGCCATTGCAGTGCAAATAGAGGATTAATAAAAAAGGGATACTGTAATCCTTGACAGTTCCAAGTAAATTCAGATCATCCAGGTAGCACATGTATTCCTACCAGTCTCACTTACAAGGTGATCCTATGAGGATAAAAATTTCCACAGCTCTAATGCAAAGCTCCTCATGATTATTCCAAGTAGAAATTTAACATACAGTTAAACCATGCAAGGCCATTTTGTGTAACTTCTCCTGAAGTTGAGAGCAGTGTTCAATCCCATCCCTACACACAGAGTCTTCAACAGCCAATAGAAATATGATGCAGATGTTTTTCACCTCCATCCCTAAAAATGCTTTAAAGGCCATCACACACATTGCAAACGAACAAGATTAACAACCACCAGTGTTACCTTTCATTTTGAGGTGCCTGCAGACCACAGGAGAGTTCTGATTATCTTATTAAGAATCACCTTTTTTTTTTTTAATAAATTCTTGTCCTAAGCCAAGCAGATCTGCAGCAAACACCAAAATCAGCTTATTTTCATGCTCACCCAGAATTGTTCCAAACAGTTGAAAGAACAAATTAATTGCTTTTATTGCTAAATTGAGCACCCATAATACGGACTATATGTAATATATACAGTTGCAAGCAACTCCGTAACCACACTGCTGATTTACCCTTCTGCTACAGGCTGCTTTTAAATGGATTACAAGTTTTGCTCAGTTACTCTCCAGCTCCAGTTGGGTGGCAGGAAGGGAATTGCTCTGCAGGCAGGATGGCTGGTGAGGGCTGGAGGCACAGCAGATCACAGAGTGAAGAGAGGCCAGGGATAAGAGCTGATGGAGCGGAATGGGAAGCTTCAAATCTTTATTTGAACAAGCTGTTGGGTCTCCTGCTTACTGCAGTATGTAATTACATGTCTTTATTTGTAAGGAAAAAACCTGCCACCCTTTGTTATGCCTTGGGCAGAATTCTACAGCTTTTTTTTCCTTCTTCATAATGCCTACCTTTCCCTATCAGTCTTATGGGGACATGACAAGAGACACAAGCCCATGATCCTGTCCCGTGGACCCGTGCTCAGCAGTGCTGATGCAGTAGCACCACAGCCAGGATACAGCTGTGTCAGCTCTTCTATTGTCAACACTTTTCCTGACCTTCTATCTCTGTTCAAAATATGACTTGGGTCCAAAAACACCCCCCCAAACAATCAGTCTTTGTGCCTCTCAACAAACAACTGTAATTTATGCATAAACATCTCCATGGAGGTCTTCATGGTACAACTCCTTCCTTGCATTCTTTTTTGCCATCTGAATGAAATAATATGGCAACGAAATGAGCAAGTATTGTTTTCTAGCCATATGTGGTACTCCAAAAGTGACTAATTACAGCTTTAAAAACACCTGAGTAAGACCAAGCAAGGTCCAAATGTCACAGTCAGGTACACGGGAACTGGAAGACAGCTGAATTCTGGCTCTCCCTGTACTCACCTCCCTGAGCTCCTGGGATGTGCTTCAGAAGGAGCCTTAAGTCTCTGCTTTTGAAACCTCTGTCTAGGATCCCACTGTGTGACTAAGTACTTGGCAAGCCAAATCCAAACCCAAGGGCTGCTGCCACTGAAAGCAGCTGTCAAATGGAAATTAAATTGTCCCTTGGGAATTTAGTTTAAAGCTTAAATCCCCACCGCAACTTCAGTTGTCTCATCCAGCAAGACAATATAAGACTTTGCTGACTTGACAAGCCAGCAGCAAACGGGTCAAGCAAGGCTGTTTGGTGGAGTGGCTTTTCAGGAGCTACTGGAAAAGGGTCAGGCATGAAAAGCTGGAGCCTCCTTGCTCTAAGACCAAAAGGTGCATCCAGCAAGGGCACTGGGAACAGTGCTGGTGGCTACTGGGCAAAATTCCTGCAGAAATTCATCATCTCTCCTTCTTGCCCACTTGATTGGCAGAGCACTGCAAGGATGTACTCTCACGTTTTTAGTTCTCTCAAGAGCTTGCAATCCTCATCCTGGCATTAAACTGTTTTTATCACCAACCCAGACCACCAGGAGAAAGCAACATGTGCTACACCTCCCCACTTCAGCCTTCCCAGCCATTCCGAACAGCAGCACGCTCACCAGGGGCCAGCTGGGGCACTTGTGATGGCATTGTCACCTGACAAGGGGCATCGCTGCGCTGCATAATCGCTTGGGGCTTTCCAAACCTCCCTCCCCCGACCGCCGCTGGGGTGCTGCCAGTGTGCTCCCTTTGTACGAGCTGGCAGCTCACTAGCAGAGCTATCGGCCCCGTTCTGAGAGCAAAATCACGATCCATGTTCTCACTGAGCACTCAGCGCGGTTTTCCTCTTTCCTGCGATACACAAACCTCATACATCTAAAAAGGATTAAGCACAAATCTTTCAAAGGGTTGGGTTTCAAAAGACGCAACCATCTGAAGGAGGAATTTGGCTTTCTAATATGGCAAAGGATGTCCAGGCTCTGCAGGCAGGACAAGAGCATCTCTTCCCGGAGACACCCCCTCCCAACTCGTGCCGCGGCTGGAACAATGCGACGGCCGCAGGGATCCCGGGCAGGAACCGGACCGTACCTTCGTGGGTAGGCTCTGGGTCGGGTGTCAGCGAGATGTCATCCAGCTCCCGCAAGCAGAGCCATTCTCCATCCATCGACACTCGGAATTTGCAAAGATAGATGGTCTCCATGGCAGCCTGAGTGATCTTGTCTGTGGTGGGGGTTGGCATGTCGCTTTGAGGCGTCAGAGCAGACATGATGACTCAGCTGGTACAACAACAATGGGGGAAAAATAAGAACTAAAAACAAAAGCTTTCTGAAGAAGGAAATCAGAAATACCTTGCAATTAAAGGACAGATTGTTCAGGATCACAGAGGCTGCTCTGGCCTTTTCATGGATCAAGCAAGGTAAAAACGCTGCTCCTTCCCGCTCTACTCTGCCTCCCTCCTTTCCACCGACTGCCGTCTCCAGCTATGCTAGAGGCTATTGATCCTCAGCATCCACAGAAAACCTGGCTCCCGCATCAAAGGCAGAAGGAAAAAACAGGTCCAAAATACGAAAAGAAGGGGGAAAAAGCAGCCGAAGCAAAAAGAACGGGTTCCTCCGGCGATGACCCCAGCAAAAACAAAGGACGAACGGAGAGGCAGATCTCCAGGTTTGCCGAAATCCAAGCGTTGTTGCCCGTCTCCCTGCGAAGCCCGGCAGTGCTGCCCGGATTGGCTGTGCGCAGTGAGCAGGGTGGTGACCAAAATGG
Source organism: Platyrinchus mystaceus (assembly GCA_035041135.1). NCBI lineage: Eukaryota > Metazoa > Chordata > Aves > Passeriformes > Tyrannidae > Platyrinchus > Platyrinchus mystaceus. The sequence goes on along the minus strand of JAWWLV010000144.1, from coordinate 1,465,961 downwards.
CTGACTAATGAACGGAGCTGGGAATCCGGGCTCATGTGATCGCCTGCAATTCCCAGGATGCTGCCGAGACGCCGCGGATGCAGGGACGGGATGGGGCGCTCAATCACACGGCACCCCCTCTGCGGGCTGTGCTCGTCCAGCAGGGAGCGAGCAGAACGCCCCCCGGACTACAGAGGGGCAGCGCCAGCGGTACGAAGCCACATTTATATTCCTTACACATCCCGGGATGCTACTACAGGAATTCAGTCGGCACCTTTGTTTTCACGGAAGGTGTGCGAGTCGCAGTTTGGGCTTTATTCGCCGTGCCACCTGCTCCAAGGGCACCTTGGGGCTGAAATTTCCCACGTGCAAAGAAGTGTTAGGATGCATTTATCATCTCGGGGAAACAATGAGGGAGGGAAATCATCTGGCTCTAAGCTGTTCAGTGACTGAGGAGGAAGCTCTTTCGGCAGGGCACGCGCACGTGGAAGAACAATGAGGGAGAACACCACAAACACAGCTGCGACACAATCTTACACTTTAAAAACCTCACCTGAGAACTGGTGCTGCTCAGGTGAGGCTGATGAAGCAATAATACCTCTCAGGAGACAGAGAAACATGCTTTCAACCTCTCAAGAAAAATATGACAGCACTGCATTCCCTAGTCCCTTCCCGGCTGGTTGAACCTCCTCTGTGTCCCCAACCCACACCGCCCTGATTTCAGAGGACAAGAGCTCCCAGGTCACCAGACAGGCTTCTCATTCCTACACTGAGGTCACCAGTGCTTCACCACCCACTTCAACTACCCTATCAGGCACCAATACATGAGCTTATCTGACTTCATTCCTGGGTGGGTCCAGTATGTTTGAAGAGAGCAGACCCACAGCATCCATCTGAACTGGATGGACAGTCAGCCTAGGAGGAGGGCTGTCACCAGAACTGTATATTGGTGAGAACACATAACTGATACACAGATGTGCATCTGTTTCCTAGGGATGTGAAATGCCAGAACAGGTCACTGGATACACGATTCAGCACAGCAACGCATACAGCTTTTGGAAAAAACACCCACTATGAAAAACCCTCATTAAGCTGGAAAAAAGGGTTAAGAGCTGCTATTTCTGACAGACAAGAGGAAGCAGTTGCTTTCCGTGAACGCTTCCTGCCTGGTGCAGCACATTTTGACTCAGCATCTCTTTCCTCCATTGGGCCAAACCCAAGCAGGCACCACACAGCCTGTTTTTACAGCGATGCCAAGGGGAGAGTTACTATTGTTCCTTCTCCCCAAGAGAAGGGAGTTTGTAAACTGTGCTGACAATGTCTTAACCTGTTTATTTACACACCCTTTCATCAGTGAGAGCCTCATTCACATTGCACCACTCCCAGCTTTAAACCCAGACCAAGTGGCCGTGCACCACCAGCTACAGAACAGCTGCTCACCCTGGCTAACCTTTGGAAAGAATCTACACAAATGGCACAGGGGCAAAATAAACCCTTTAGAACCCACAAAGCACAGAAGTTATTGCTCAAGCTATTATCCAACAGAGCTCATTATCAGACAGTTTAATTTCTTTGCTTTGAAGCCATTAGAAACACAAACAGCAGTGGGTGTAACCACGCAGCTCCCATTTCACAATCCCAGTCTTCAGCTGAACTCAGCTGGTAAGTGACCCCCACACCGGGATCACAGAGCAAATGTGCTAAAAAAAATATCAGTAACTGTTCAACTTTCACTGGTTTGCTTTTAACATGAAGAAATAACAGAAGCCAGTATGTCCCTTCCAGCTCAGTTCTATTTTCAGGCTCCTTTAGGCAATGATCCTGCTGCAAATACTCCATAGGGGTATTTAAAGTACTTGGAAAATGTTCTTCAAGTTTGATTAAAAAAACAAACAAACAAACAGAAAAATAAAAAAAAAAATAGGAACTGTTTGACTTATTGACTTGTGACCTTTTCATCAGCACCTGAAACCCACAAGACAAACCTTTCCCTATCCCCATCCTGTGCCTCAAAATTATAGAGTAACAAAACCTTTAAGAAACAGAATAAAGGTATTAAATATTTGTGTTTTCATAAAGCCTTTCACAGAACTACCAGGCAACTCAAGGGTGTCTCATAAGGCTCCATCGGGGTTCAAGGATGGCCAGTGGACAGAACTATCCAGTGCAGGGATAAATACAGCAGAGGAAGGTTTTTCAGGATGAATCACTTTCTCCATCTCAAACCAGTCAGACAGCCTTGACTGGTCCTACGAACCCTCCTGTGAGCCACACTTTGGCACAAGCCCTTAGAGGCTTTGGCCAGATTGCAAAACAAGGCAGGGTTTTGCCAAAATGTTTATAAGATTAAAGAATTACAAACTGACTGCATTGGAATTTTAAGACTAACCACCTGAAAGCAAAGCACTTTGTCAGCCACCAGTATTTGAGAGCTCAACTGTACTGGCAAGTATTCACAAGTTGAATAAATTAGAATAATCTAAGCAAAGAAACCCAAACAAATTCCCAAGCCACCTTTTGGACTTCAGGCAACATCTCCAGGTGTACTTTTACTACCAGAGCCTGCAAGCAAGCTGAGTTTCCATCATTAGGAAAAAGCTTTGCCTCTCTCCCTGTGTAGAGATCATAAAGCAAAAAGGACAAAGCCATCTCTGACACGGAATGTAATCTAATAAGATAAAATTAGCAACACAGCATCTACACAGCAAAGCCTGTTTCTGACTCCTCTGCCACACAGATATGCACATTACCTCAAGTACCAGCTACTTTGAACGCTGCAACCTCAAACAGAAGTGGGCAAAGCGAAGATTACAACCAAAAAAACAGTGACACAATTTCTTAATTAATTACTAAGTGACAAACTGGGTTCTATTTACCTACTGTGAAATACAGAGATACTGAAAAACAGAAAGGAAAGGTCTACTTGAAGTACAATGGTATTGTGTAGGCCTTCAGTGGGAGCAAGGAATGGATTTGACTTTGTTTTAGGTCTGGGGTTTTTTTTAAACAGCCTAATCAATTTGCTTTTACTGTATTTAAGAAGTTTTACTGCAGCTCAGTATGTTTAAGTAAATCTTCTTGCTCCTTCTGTCTGTCTGGAACCATCTGTAACAAAGGAGCAGGTGCTGCTGGCATGAAAAGCTTTTGCAGTCTCCTTCCCTAAGCAGCTGAGGCCTTCACCTGATGACTAGAATCAGGTGAGAATCAGAGAGAACAGTTTAATGATTGTGTTGTAACAGGAAAAAAAAAAAGGACTTGAAATAACCTCCAAAATACTGTGAAATATTGGCTTTCCAATGTAGTGGCCACTGCCTCACTGTAACTCATAAGACTTAGCAGCAGAACCCACTGCTCCTGCTGCTCCTCTGTGATGAACAAATGAAAGCTGCTTTAGAGATGGGAGAACTGGGAGAAACCAAAACAAGAAAAAACAAGAGATGATGAAAACAAGATTTAAAGACAGAGCTGGCCCCAGGAGAAACAGAGCCCAATACACCAAGCAGATGATGATCCCTGTTTCCCTCAGACACTGCAATCACAGATGATTCCAAGTTGGAAGGGACCCACATCAGCCAGTCCCTGAGCAGACTGTGACACACGACAGTGCACAGGCAGCTGTTACCTCCATGGCTGAAAAGAACAAAGGAAGTTCAATATGCATTTCATGAAGGTTTTTCACAAAGCTTGCACCAACAGGCACCACGGAGTAAGGCTGACATGGGATAAAACACTGCTCAGCCACTGAGCCTCTCCACTCCTGGTGAACAAACACGCTCACAGTGATGCTCTGGTTTCTCCACATCTGCACAGGAGCCTTCTTACAACCAAGTTTGACCAGCTCTGAATATTTTCCTTCGAGTTTTCTTTTCCATCAGAAATAGCTCAAGCCCTTGCATGCACATCACAGGGTTTACTGGGGGTAAAGATCTCACGATTAGGAAAAAATTACAAGGAAAAAATAAGGTTTTGACAGGAGGCTGTCAGTTCCAACAACAATTTACCAGGGAGGGACTTCAGACTGTGGTCAGAAGTTGGCACTCAGAGACAGTCCTTCACAGAGCTCAGAGCAAAGTCAGGGCATTCCACCTCCTCTTGGCATTACAGGCAGGGACTTCTTACCTCAGTGGTTACAGCTCTGCTGAGTAATGCCTTTCAGTACATCAGCTTCTAAAGGAGAAACAAATACCTACTCCAAAAAATAAGCTCCTGTGTGAGTGAATGCTTACCTGGGACAGGAGGTGACAAAGCAAGGGCCAAAAGCTCAGTCACACACATCCTGGCCGCAGCCCAGAGGATGAAGCTGCTGGCTATTTTCAGAAAGGATGGAAAAGGGAAGATGGAAGATCTCTTCTACATGTACTCATGAGTGTAGTTTTTGTTTTATTTTAAAGCACACCCAACTACTTCACTGTACTCCAGCTTACCCAAATACACCACAAGAATATCACAAAGAATCTTACAATGGAGAAAACTATTTGCCACCCAACACACCGATGCACTTCAGCCTGCTCACATCTCCAGCGTGCTGTGCCTTTGCCTCAGATTTGTTCTCCCTGCCAGCACCAGGAGGGAGCCCGAGCGGGGGTTCCCCAGCCCCCAACTCCATCCCGAGTCCAGGACAGCTTGTTGGATTTCAGAGGGTGGCACCTATTCTCCCCAAAGGGCGCAGGAAGGACTCTCAGGAGGGCTGGTTTTGCTGACCTGCTGGGTCAGCACGGCTCACAAACACACATACGAACCGCCTCCTCCGGAGCTCTCACTGTCCCTTCTCCAGCCAGTCCACGCCCGCTGCCGTTCCCTGCCGCCGGGGAGCTACCAGGCCCCCCAAGCCCTGCGGATCCCTGCGGGGCAGGGGCAGCTTTGGGGCAGGGGCAGCTTTGGGGCGCCCCCCCCCCCAGCCCGGAGCGCTCCGTGTAGGAGCTTCGCCGGGAGCGGCGCTCAGGGACCCCGGCCCGCCGCCCACCGCGCCCCGCAGGAGCCCCCCGGCGCGGGGGAGCCCCGCCGTACTCACGGGCTCCGTCCGGCCCCGGGTAGCTCAGCACCAGCACGGGCAGCGCGGCCCCGCCGCGGGGCGCGGGGGGTCTCCAGAGCGCGGGCGGCGCGGCCGCGGCGCCGCCTCCATGGCCGGGATACAGCAGGAAGAACGGCGGCGAGGAAGGGCGCGCCTCCTCCTCCTCCTCCTCTGCCGCCGCTGCCTCCCCGGGCTCGGCCCGCCGCTCCATGCCCGGGGGCAGCTCCGCTCCGGCCCCGTCCCGGCAACTTTCGGCCGGCGGCGGCGGCGGCACCGCTGCCCGCTCCGCCTCCGCCATCGCCGCCCGCTGCCGCCCCGCCCCGGCCGGGAAGCGGCGCCGCGGCCGCCCCATCCTCCGCCCCCGGGGCCGGGGATGCGCTCCGGGAGCGGCTCTGCCCGGCGCGGGGGGAGCGCGGGCTGACACATATACCGACAGCCGGACCCCGAGGGGCTCTTACCCGAGAAGCGAAGCCACTGCACCGTGTGCTGCCTCCCCCCGGCATGGACAGCGGCGTTCTCAGATCCTGGGACAAAAGGCGACAAGACAAAGTCCAAATGTATTCCTTAACATTAGAACTGTCAAATAGATTGTCTTTTCAGAAGATAGGGACTAATACAGGGCAGTTAATGTGGAAGGTAGTGTTGTCAGCAGGCAGGCAGCACAGAAGTTGCCAGTTTTAAAGAACACCCGTGCACTCAGGTTAAGCTGAAATACGCGGCTGCTTGCTTTGCGAATCTCACATTAAAATTGCAAAAGCAAAGCTATAAAGGCAATTGACTTCTGGAGGCTGATTTTCCAGTGCTGCCCCAAGTCATGCAACATGGTGCAACTAATTCAACAGATGCTTTAATCCATTTTACAAATCTCACAGCTGAAGGTTTGAATTTCTACTTGCTAATGAGAATAAAAAAATGTCCAGACTCTGTCTGATGGGATATTATGGAGCACAACTAGGAAAGCACTGACAAAACTTAAGGCAGCAGCAGATGTATTTCCATTTGAGATAGTCAATGTATTTTCCTCACCCTGTATAAATAGAAATTCCAGGCTGTGATACAGAAAGCATTGTCCCCCCTCTGCCATTGTACTCTGTACAGACAAAAGAGCAGCTCATAACCCTAGAGCATCCTACACCCTGCCTATGTCATTTTAAATATGAATCACTGCCATGCAAGTGCAGGCAGGACTGACTATCCCTTGGATCACCCTGCTCCAGGCAGGCGGGTGCAAAGGACCTGGGGCAGGTACCTCCATGGCTGTGGGGGCAATGGAGGTGAGGCAGAGCTGTTACCTGAGGTGAGTCCCAACCAGCATTAGAGGCTGCTGAGGCCAACAGTCCTCTCCAAGCAGGACCCTGGCCATGACAAGTGCTATCCCACAGCTGAAGCTTGTCCTTGGCAGTGTCAGCACCTTCTCCAGAAACAATGCTGGAAAAGGAAAAAAGCAGCATTAACTTGACTCCACTTTTTGCTTTTTTTCCTGATCCTTCCCTGATTTTACATGTGTGCATTTTCATTGGGATTTTCCAAACCTGTTTACCACCAGGGATTTCCTTTTGGCACAAGTATTTCTTAGAGCAGCAGTAGCATTCCCCCTCCCATGGGGTTAATAATCCTGGCCTTCTCATGATCACTCATACATAAAACCATATGGGAATGATATTGATGGCTTTGTCCAATCTCTGAACTAACCAAGTGGACATAATGCCCGGTTAATCTTCATTAAAGTGGGAGCCATGCTGTGCCATCTGCCAGCAGCCAGTGCCGGGTGGCTGACACACGGCGTTCCCTCCAGCCTTAATCCCAGTGTTTCTGGGGAGTGTATCTGTAATGGCACGCTAATTGCTTATTTCCCTTATTTACTGCTCACATGGAAGTTGCCAGAATTTTGCTTGCCAGCTGCCTGGAGCTTTCCAGGGAAGCACAGAGCCAGATCCACCAAAGACCCTGAGTGAGCCCTCCATTTTTGTATGAAGTGTGAAACATGGACGAGCAGGTGCTGTAGCAATGAGATCACGGAGCATCTCTGCTGGATATTTTCCACATCCCATGTGATGCCTGTTACACAACACCATTCCTCCCCAGAAAAAGCACCTAAGCTGCTTTTTTCCCCAGCACCTTATCTCTTACTGACCTCTTGGCAAAGCCTCCAGAGTGGAGCTCAGTGTTACCAGTGGCAGCCTCCATCACAGTCCCAGAGTGGAGTTCATGAAGAGCGGGAAAAGCTCTAGTTCCCTCCTCAGCAGGGCTGGGACTCTTCTCCCTGGGAAAGAGCAGCCAACACTGTTGATTGCTGCCAGAATAAGGGCAGATGAGTGAGCACAGGTGAAGGACAGTTATCCCCACAGCTCAAAGGTTACAGATCTCACCTCTGGCCATCAGGGTACAGAGAGCACTGCTCTAACCAGAAGATTAGTTCAGTCCATCTGGACATAGGACTGATCCCATCTGTCCAGCTTAAGCTTATTAACCACCAGCCTTGAAAATTGCAAAAATATTCCTGAGTCAGCAATGAACAACATATTCCTGCCAGAACAGGTCTGGGGTATAAAGCTTTATATCAGAACCCTACAGAAGCACATTTCACTTCCAGAGGATGAGCAGAGCACCTGTATGTTTGAATTACAGCACCTGGTCTGTCACAGGGTCAGGAACACACACTCACATCTTGGCTTCCCCCAAGAACATCGCACACACAAAAAAACCTCCCATGATATGCACTGACATTTCTTGGCAATTACTCTCAATTTCATATGGGAAACTAATACCTTTCAGGTAGTACTAGCAAACAAATCAGGACATGGGCTCCCCAAACCTGTTCCAGACCAAGTACAGGTGTTACCTGAGACAATTTTTGTTAAACTTCAGAAAAATAAATCACTTTTTGCTCCTTTACAGCCTGGACTGGAAATGGCAACTCACAGTCAGCTCCTGGCAAGAACTTGACATGGGGTTAAAATGCATTTACCCACCAGAAGGCATGGAAGTATTCCAAACATCCTGAAAGTTCACTTGCCAACTGAAGACATCACACATTACCCACTTGTCCTGCAGCAATGCTACTTAGTTCTGTAGCAGGAGATGGCAGTTAGCCTTTATCATAGGTGAAGTTAATGTCTTAGATAGTTAGGAGATCCAGACAAGTCCTTGCTTGGCTTCTCACTGAACTCAGGGGAGGAAACACTATTTTAGACAACATGGAATTAAGTAATTTAAGACAACCTAAAAGTAGCCCTCATACATTTAAGCACTAACAAAGGAGTTAATTAAAATAATTAAATACCATAACCACATCTCTCCTTCTGCAGCTCAACACAGGAACAGGATGGACCAGAACACAATAGCAAAAAGAAAACAGTGAGAGCTGCTGAATCCCCTTCTCAAGCCACTGTCAGGAGATCAATCCATGCCACCCCATCTCCTGACCAATCCCACATGGCCCATTTCGCTCCCTTTGCTTGACACATCACTTGCAACCTCTCAAGGTTCTGTCTATGGAAACACGACAGCACCACAACAGAGGAAAATACCTTAACACATGGTCAAGTGTGCAAAGTGCCCTCTGCCACTTGGAGGTGGCACCCTCTGAAAGAACAAAAAAAAATCCACAAGTACCACCCTACCCCCAATTTCCTTAAGAATAAAATTCACACCATCCTTTACAAAAGTTTTATTGGATTCAGGATTGCTACTGGCAGCTCTTATAGAAAAGTGAGTGTCACTTGAGCTTCCTGCTCTTCTTGACGCCGGCGCGGATGCCCGAGAGCTCCCCGGCGTATCTGTGCAGCTCCCTGCGCACCTCCCGCACCTGCCCCTTGCGGCGGATCTTGGCGCGACGGAACTTCTCCCGATGCTTCACCCTGGGGTTGCGATCGATCTTCCTCCTTTTGGGCGTGAGGCCTTTGTTCTTGATCATCTGGTAGGTCACCCCTCTCTTTTTACTGGGATCCTCTCCTTCTGACACCGCTTCTTCAAGCATGTCTTCGTCTCCAGGTCTCTTCCTCTTGAGTGCCAGCTTCTCCTCCATCATCTTGTAGTATTTTAGGGCAGCCTCCTCATCCAGCTCCGACTCACCCGACGACTCAGAAGCAGCAGTAGCCTGGCCATTAGCAAGTGCAGAGGCACGTTTTGATTTATTTTTCTTGCCATCCATGGCGAGAAACACGGCAAACTTGTTTTCCTTCTGTAACCTCTCTTCCTTCTTGTCATAGTAGCTTCTCAGAAGCACACGGACCTGTGGGGATAACTTCTGGTCTATGACAGCGAGGTCATTGATGATATTTCTGTAAGCCACCAGCCGTTCGATGATGGGGTGACTATGAACCGGCACCCTCTTGGCCTTCAAAACTAGATAGAAGCTGATATTGGCACAGTAGTTCAGGTACAGATGATACTTGGTCTGCAAATAGCGACTGCCCTTCCCTTGCGGGATAGTGCCGTCTTTGACCATCTGCAGCAGTGGGTGCAGCTCATCCTTGAGCTCCATGAGCTTCACTTCCAAGTCCTCCATCAGCTGCAGGAGCTCAGGGGACTCCTGCTTCAGCAGCTTCAGCTGCTCCTTTTTGGAAAGGGCCTGCAGATCCTTGTCAATCTTCTGCCCCTTGCTATCGTGGGTTTTGCGCTGCTCAGCCAGGTAGCCCTGGATCATATCCAGCCCATAGTCATCCTCCCCCAAGTCCTGCACTAACCGCCTCTGGATCACCTGAGCCTCCTGCTCCTCTTCCTCCTCCTCAGCATCGATCTCCTGCTGGCTCCGCTTGCCCTTGGCCTGGGCATCACTCCCGTAGTCCGTGTCATAGTAGAGCTGCTTGCGCTGGCCCCAGGAGAGCTCGTGCGGGAGCTTGGTGTCCGGACGCTGCTCCTCCAAGTCGCTTTCCATGGACAGGTCCCCATCTTCATCCTCAACCTCATTTTCCTTCTCCTCACCTTCCCCATCCTCATCTTCCTCAGCATCTCCATCCTCATCCTCCTCTGCGCTGTGCTCCACGAAGAGATCCAGCCCCTGCGCTTCCGTCTCCTCCTCCTCCTCCTCTTCTTCCTCCTCGCTGTCCTCGGGCAGCTGCAGCCCCAGCACCTCCTCCTCCTCCTCCTCGTCGCCGCTGTCCCCGGCCTCCTCGCCGCTGTCCAGGGCTGCCATCACGGCTCGGAACTGCGCCTCGTGGAACTGCTCCACGTCGTCCGCCAGCTCCTCGGGGCCGGCGCTGCCGCCGGGCGCCTCGTCCAGCCCATGGTCGAGCTCGGGGGGCTGTGCCGGCGGCCGCAGGACGGTGCCGCGCCGGGTCCGCATGGCTCCCGCGGCTCCTCCGGCTCCTCCACACCGCCCCTTCCGCTTCCACCGCTCCCCTTCCGCTGCTCCGCCCGGCAACTCAGCCCGACCCCTTCCCGTTCCAGGTCCCGAGCGCGATCGGCCTCACTCCCCCCATGAGATGGTGATGTCCCCCGCAGCCCCCGGGGAGGGGGTTCCAGCCGTGGCAGCTCTCAGCAATTACTGATGCCACGTGGAAAAAGACGGGGGGGGGGAAGCCTTTTTTTTCCCCTCCTCGGGGGTTTTTCTTCCCCTAGAAGTCCAGCCCCATACCGTTGCTGTCTGTGTGGTCATCTTGCACGAGGAGAAAAAAAACAGATGGAAAATACACCTGACACCTGAATCCGCCTCTGGACTCCTTAGACCCATCCTTGTATGCAAATAGATCCATGTGTAGATCCATAGACAAGGAGCAATACTGATTTTTCAACACCCGGGGACCCCCTCATCAGGAGGGTTTTTAAGGCAATCTCTACTTATGTGTACCTGTCATCCATCTCAAAGCACCCAGCCCACCCTCCCAGCTTTTCTAAGGGAAAAATCACATTATTACTCAGCCACATGGAAACAATCTGCTTTGGAAAACTACAGGCAGCCCTGCCAGAAGAGCAGCAGGAGTCACATTAGTGTATTCCGAGGTCAGAAACCCAAAGCCTGATAAATTAAGCATCCCCACGTCCCAGCAAGAGCAGTTCTGTGTTCAGGAAGTGCAGGTGCTTTTTTTTCCTCACCACAGAACAGGTGCAGTCGTATTTATAAATGCTCCTGTCCACCTCTCCATAGAAAAAATATATGTCAAGCAAATGTTCAAATTAACGGACACAGAGTGGGGTGCAAAACTTGACTCACTTTTAGGTGATTCATTTGGATTCTGGTCGATCTGATGGCAGACAGGTCTCATTTCAAACTTTGATACGCTCCTCCTCTCCACATGGTTACCTCTGGGTGACAACTTTCTTGCACAAGGTAGGTTTTGCCTCAGCCCCCTTTTCCAAACCTGTCCGTGCTGGTTTTCAGCCATCACCCACCTGGATACAGACCTGTAGAAGAAAGAGCAACAAGAATAAGTTGGGTTTGGTGAGACACAGCATCATTTAATTTGTTAGCCACTCCTCAGGGGAAATTCTCACTTGATACTGGTTGGCCACTACATGCAGCTGTCCCTGGTGATCAGGCTTTGTCATCTGGCTGTTCAATCCTGCTGGGTTTTTGTGTGAATCCAGCCAGAGACATCTGCAGACAATTCCTGCAAGGTTTAAATTCCTAGGTAACTTTTACAGGTGTGACTTACTGAAAACCAAGTCTCCCTCATTTCCCTGACCCTGATTGTTACCATCTAACTGACCTAATTTTGTTTCAAGTCTGCCCTTTCAAAATTCAGGGCCTTAATAAAAGACTAACTTGCACTTGGACTCTCATATTGTCTCTCAACCCAAAGTTTATTTCCAAGAGCAAAGAGAAGAACAGGACAGACTGCTTGTGGATGGTGTGTTATCTGGAGAGACCTCATGCCCTCATGTCATCCTCCTCACCCGTCACAGCAAGGACACACACAGACAACTATTCTGCCTCAGTGCATCCAGGCACCTGCCCAACTTCTTACCTGGAAAATTCTAGTTCAGGCTGTCCAGAGCCAACTGGAGCCACAGGACAAGTGAAAGGAGACTGAGACTGCAAGGCTGGCTCCCATTTTTTTTCAGTTCTCAATTATTCCTCCACTGGCCTCTGCCCCAGAGGGAGGTGGGCAGTCCAGCTCCACACTCAGCCCAGAAACAGAGTCTGCACTGATGGACTGCCAGTCCCTTACCAAAACAGCTGGTTGCCCAGATAAATTTTTCGGTAATCCAAAATGTCACCCAGTAAAAAAGGGGATAGTTCATAGAAGTAACAGTCTATAAAACAGACCTTCCTCTCAAGAGCTTGCAGTCTCGCTAGAAACCCCAGAGACATGCAGGTGGCTGAAGAGGACTAAAAATAGCCCTCATGTCACCATATCCAGACCGAAGGGACTGTACACACACGTGTAGATTTAGCAACTGAAATCCAGATATGCTGAGCACCAGCAGCCAGGGAAAACCACTGAAATCAACAGAAACACAGAACGTAATTCTGCTCCATCTCTGCCTTGGGGTTGGAAAATACTCAGGTGCCTCTCCTTGGATTTTCCCAGTGCCATGTTTTTATTAGTGTATTTTGGCAAAGCAGACCAGAACCAGCCTCCTTTGCATGTGCTTTATCCTGGTGCTTGCTTTCCCCTCTTCTTGGATAATTCTAAGAAAATCCTTTGTTACAGAAAAGGGTTACTGAAGCAAATAGTGCTTTAGACAGACCCCCACACCAGCCCAGGCAAGCCAGGTTTATTTACCTTCTGCAAAAGTGGAACACAGAGAACATCTTGCCACTGGCTCAGAGAGCGCTGCACACATCAGTTGGCAATACCTTATAGGAGGGGGACAGGAAGCAAATCCAAATCCTGGCCTCCTATAGATGTATCCCTGATGAGAAAACAGGGTTTGTAAAGAACTGTGGCAGAACCCAATGCCCTGCAAGGAGCTGGGCTGTCACCCGTCATCCCCAGCTCCCACACTCATTGCACATGGCCACTGCTGATGTAACCTGAAAGCTCATTGCATCAGGCAGCTGCAGGGTGAGACATTTGTGCTTGGAAAAGCTCAGGGCACAGAATCAGGGGTCTTGGAAGAACCCCAGGGTTGGGGACCCAGCCAGCAGAGTCTGGGAAAAGGGAGGACAGCCTGCAAGGTAACAGGAACTGGGGTGCCTGGCAGCACTGCCTAATGACTTCAGCCTCTCGGAGAAGCCTGGCAAGAGCAATCAGGCCCTTGCTAAGACTGGGCTTTCCTTAAAAAGTAGCCTTTTCTGCACAAAACACATGTAAATGCTACAGGGACAGCTCTGGCCATTGCAGGTTACATTGCAACATTTGTGTTTCAGAGTTGCATAAGTGATACTAAATCTGGGACAAAAGAAATCCAGGTCCTCTCCAGTGTCTCCTTCCTTCAGGAAAAGTCTGCGTGCCCAGTATCTCAGGGTTTGGTTGGGACCTGACTCAGGACCTCTCACCACAAATCCCATGGAGTTCCTTTTCCCTTCTTAAAGAAATACACTCCTGGACACAGTGGGCAGAGCTGGTGGAAGAGCTCAGCTTGGCCCCAGAGCTGCTGTTGGCTTTAACTCTTTCACCCCTCCCCTCTCATCTTGCCTGCTTTGACTGCAAGCTCTCTGGGGGCAGGTCAAGCCCTTAATACAGGTTTGCACACAGTTGGTTGAAATAGGACTCAACTTTGAAGCCTGAAGTGTTTTTTTAGTATGACTTAAGTGATCCTTTAAGTCTGATTTCTCACAGTTAGGAGCCAGAGCTGTGGTCCTTGGACTTGCTTACTTTAGACTGGCCCTGATGGCAAGATGTCCCTTAAGGACCAGGGTGGTTTTGCACCTCCTTGCACTCAGCAGCTTCATTGCCTGTTGGTGATGAACAGGATGAAATAGCTCAATAAAAGCACAACCCCCTGCCCCCTTCCCCTCTGAAAGCCAGAGGTCTTGGTGCACTCACACACCTGGTTTCAGTCCCCAAAGCCACACTTCCCGGTGTCGGTGCAGCCGGCTGGGCTGTTTATTTTAGGAAACCCATTTGCACACGCCCTTATAGGCAGAGGCAGGCTCTGCACCCACGTTCTTCAAAAGAAGGGGAGGCAGGATGAAGAGCTCTTTGTTGCTGTGTGTGGCCTTGGCCATCTCCTTGGGGATCATCCTTGTGGCAGGTAGGTGAAAAACTGGGATTAAGATATCAGTGGCAGGTTTTGTGTAATCTGTAACAGTCAAAGGTCCAAACTCAAAGCCTGCTCAAGCAATCGTGGTTCGGTGGTGCTTGAACACCTCTGTGTGTTTCTGCACCAAAGCTGTGTGGGTTTAGTTGCTGCCTTGAGGACAAAGTGATGCCTAGCTGCAAATTTCACCCTTGGTGATTAGCCATTTCTTATCAGGTTGCTGAAGCAACAAACTCCCAACATGCTTGCTCGCTTTTCTACAGTGTTAGGGACCTTGCAACTTACCTGCTAGATTTAAAGGCTTCCAAGATCTTCCTGATAGTCCGGTCCTATGGCTACTGCCAACTTATTTTTGATTAAGCAGTAATTTGTCACATAACTCCACTGAATTTCTTGGGAACTTTGATTTCCACTGAGATCAGAGTGTGCTCCTAGCACACTCCTCAGTGTGGGTCTCAGGTCTCTGTGTGACAGTCTGAAGCCATTCTCATGCACATGGTGCACCTGGTCTGCAGGATTAAACCAGTGCTCAAGGATAACCATCCCAACAGCATGGACAGCTGCATCCCTGCATTTTCTCCAGCTTTTGGCAAAGGGCATCTTATTGCCTACCCAGGCACTACTGTTGGGCTTCACAGTGTATCACAGGATGATCCAATATTGGAAAATGAGAAATTTTGTCCAAAAACCAGCTACATAAGTATTGAGGAGGGAGGGAACACCTTAGTGCAGGAAATCCAAACTGCAGACACTTAGAACAGCATTAGGAAATTTTGTACATAAATACCTTCTCCTCGAAGGGACTTCACTGGGTGGCACATGGAGATAATGCTGACAAAATTATATTTTTTGAGCACTGTAATTTTACTTGAAAAATAAATGGAGTTGCAGTAACTTTTACAGTGAAGCCAAGAGCATTACATAAAGAATTAAATCAGGACAGCATTTTTAGAGTGCATTCAAAAAACCTGCATATGCATAAAATAGCGTGTTAAACTAATTTTAGAATTAAAGCCTGTTCCCAAAGGCTTTGGGACAACCCCAAAGCCAATAGGATCCGACTTGAATACTGGCTTTGGATTAAGGGCTTGGAAAGAACTGCACACAACATTATATGGAATACAGCACAGGCAGCAGAGGAAGGGCTGTGTGAAGGACAAGCCAGAGACCTTCCATGAGCCAAAAAAAAAGACCAGGACAAGGAGCCAGGGACTAGAGAGGCTTTTGTGCGAAGCTTCTGCTTCAGAGAGAAGCGCTCATGTGGAGTGATGAGTTGGCAGAGAAGCTTGCAGAGCAAGGAAGCAAAGTGATTTCCTTCCTGAGCTAGAAACTCCACAGAGAATCTTCTCCAGCAGGTGTTCTGCTGCCAAAGGCAGCCAAGGCCACAGAAACAGCACTTGAAACAAGCAGGTGAACTCTAGGGTCTCTCTGAGGCATCATTTCACACAGTTTTGGTGTCTTTTTCCCAGACATGGTGCCTGTAAGGATCTCCAAAAACCTGGAATAGGAGCTGATGAGACCAGTATATTACAGGGGCAGGAAGTACCAAAGCTTTTAAGTTCAAGTGACTCCAAAGTCTTTTATAGACATGATTAACACAGGTGTTTTCACCTATTTCTTCTTTCTCTCCATAATTAAACCAAGGGGCAAGCAGAGCTGGCAAGTCCATCTACCTGCACAGTAAGGCAGCACTGCACAACACCAGGAACATTCCAAAAACCTCTGGGTGACACATGGAATATTTTAGCCTGTTTTGACTGAGTTTTGTATTATGTAGCATGCTAACAGTGTGGGAGATGTACTCAGAGAGAAGAAACAGCTTGGGTAAGAAAATCAGGACTGGAGTTTTCCCTGCAAAGCACAAGCATCATCAGGGCCACCTGCCCTTCCCTGGAATCATTCCAGGTGCTGTACTGGTGCACTCCTGGCATTCTCATCCCTTGGTTTTCCACTAGAACAGCTTTGACAGCTTTTTTCCTTGACTCTGGGGTTGCATATGCTGTGCTTGCAGGTTACCCACTGGACCCCAGGGATGAGGAGTACGTGCTGGTCAACAACAAGTGTCAGTGTGTGACAATGACCTCAAAGTTCGTCCCCTCTGAAGAACATCCTGATGAAGAAGTCCTGGAGAGACACATCCGTATCATGTAAGTGGCAAACGAATATTTCACGGAGATGGTGAGCAAGTGATGAAGTGTTCTCTTTTCTGTGCACTCTTTCCCATGTCTTGGCACTGATGAAGGGAACAGCTTGTCCCATGGGCTGCTTTCTGTGGTAGCCTAAATACTTCCCTTTGTTTAGTGTTTTTTTACCTCACGTGAACCTCTCTGGTGTTTGTCCCTTCAGATACAAAAAGCATCCCCATGTTTTAAGCAGTCCAGTAGTAACTTCACAAAATAGGCTGGGGAACTAGAGTGTAACATGTCAACAGCTGATCTAATCTGAAACCAGATGGGGCTCATGGCACTGGATACTTCCCTATCTGACAGTGAGTCTGGGAAAGTAGTTAGAGCCTAAACCATCAGAAAAGCTTAATCCTATGAGACACATCTCAGTTCAAGAGTAGGACTTGGTCCTATCCATTCACACAAACCTAACAAAGAGTGTGTGTGTCTGGGAAACAAGGACCGAGTTTAAGGCTCAGAGCTGCAGGATCTCTGTAGAGCTCACAACAGGAGAGCCACTAGTGAAACATCCCTGTCCATGTCCTGCAAGTCTCCTAGGCATCTGCCAG
>JAWWLV010000144.1:1424272-1449047 GCA_035041135.1 Platyrinchus mystaceus | reverse complement strand
TTGTCCCCGCTCAGAACCAAGTTTGTCTACCGAATCTCTGAACTGTAAGTAGTTTTATTTACTAATCTAATTTCCCAAGACTTAACCCACAGCAGCTCAAAAAGGTGCTTAAAGTCTGTGAGTTCCCATATAACACCTAGAAAGGCCACAGGACTCTGCTGGCTCCATCAACAGGGAAGATATGGGTGTCACCAGGGGCATGTTATCATCATATCTCTTCACACTTGTTCTGTTCTCCATCTCTTGCAGCTGCAGAAACTGCAATCCTGTAGAGATTGATCTGGGTGGGAGGATCGTCCAGGCCCAGCAGGGCAACTTCTGTGATGAACCCCAGACCTGCTACACCTACGACAGAGAGCAGTGCTACACCTCCCCCGTGCCCTTCCTGCACCACGGGGAGGTGAAATATGTGCCAGCAGCTCTGACACCAACATCCTGCTATGCTGACTAGATGAACCCCTGCTGTGCTGAAGCCTGGCTGCACTTGCTGTTCCCATCCCACATACAGGTATAGCACCATAGAACCCAGGTGATAGTATTCCAGTTCCAGCTCCTACAGCAATGCCAGCTTGTTTCTCCACATTTTCAGCATCAGACTAGTGCCATCTCCCAAGAGCAGCTCCTGGTTGTCATCAACTCTGTTCTCATATCCCTGGCACGTACCTGCAATGCCATTATGTGTCTCAGGCAGGATCACCATATAGACCAGATACAAATCAGTGATCCCCTTGAAGCCAAGGGAACCACACTGATTTACAGCTCTAGGGAACCTGTCCTTGACAGTCTCCTGTGTGTCTCCACCTGAGCAAGGCTGCCACAGACATCAGCAGGAATGGCTGTGCACTTCCCTCCCCAAGCCCTCTAAAGCAAACCTCTGCACTCCATTCCAGCAAGGCCTTTGATGGTGTTAGCAGGAATTGTGCCACCCTTGTGAAGCTGTTGTACAACCATATTTTAGGGATGAGACTTCACATTTCAAAGTTATTTTACAACTGATCATTCTAGACCCTTCTAGCACTTGGACATCTGCAAGCTTCTAGTTCTCACAGATTCAGAGAAGATCAAAAGATGCCGCTACCCTGAAGTGTTTTGCAAAGTTGCCAAGACCTCAGCTGTGCCAGGAATAGTCAACTCTTCTGGGAGATGTTGGGCATTTTATTTCCCATGCTGCTTCACTGCTACTGCTGCCTTCTTCCACCCCTGCTCCCAGCTGAATTGTTGAAAAAAAAAAAAAAATCAACCTGGCTCAAGTTTCTTTTCTTCCTCATTTTGCATTTAAAGCTTAAAAAAATTCTATGAAGGGGGACATAAGTGCAAGAACAGGACCCTGGTTTGGGATTCAGAATTGGAGTAATGAAACAGCAAAAACCTTATTCCTATAATTATAGCTTTGTTAGCAAAATATTCAATAAAACTTTGTGTGCATCAGTCTGTGTGTTCTATTTCAATTCAGTAGGAAGGCATGAGAAACAGCCAAGCCTATAATCATATTCTTTTCTTCTTCACAATGAATCAAGCTCTCCCTAAGTAACTGCTTATACTTATAGGCAAAGTATGCCGAAAACCCAGAATTCAAATATTTCCATGCACTTACAGAAACCCTGACAGATTGGGGCTGAACTGGTTTATCATTATCTGCATCACTGAGCTGCTTCAAGGCCCTGTGAGTCAGGGCAGGATCAGAGTCTCAAAATCCAAACGGCACCTAAAATTACTCTTGAAACTGCGACCCACAGATCACATATTTCCCTCACCCCTGAAAAAGTGCCTTTAAGACAGGCAAGTTAGAGGACAGTCATTCACATGTAAGGTGTCTATCCTAAAGACAAAACAATCTGCAGGAACCAAGTCTTAAAGAGCAAAGGGGTAAAAAGGACTGAGACAAGTTACTCTGATGTTACATCAGTCATGGAAAATGAACATCAGCAAAATATCATTTTTTCCCTCCTTCATGGACAAGTAAGCCAGTTAAGAAACACCAAATGCCAAGGGAGACAAAGAGCCTCCTGCCAGGTACTGCCACAGCCATACCCATTGCAGTGGTTAGATACTAAGCTCACCAACATTTGCCCCAAAGACATTTTGATCTTCAAAATCCTGGTGCTCCCCAGTCTCAGAGTACTGCGATGTTACAAGTTGGCAGATCACCATGAGGCTGCATTTCATTCCTCACAGGAACTTAACCTTTGCCCTCTAGAATTTATACCCAGTGTAATGATAAATATGAGCAGGTTTTTCACTCCAAAACTCAATTGCAACATGTGCTTTTACTGCCCCTTATTGGAACAAACCTTACATCATATTTTTAGGTTAGATGGAATCAGACATTAAATTGGTTACTATTCAGCACAGGATTGTTTTAACCATTAAGAAGTGATTCGCAAGCAATTCTTCCCTTCAGAGGAGGAAACACTTGTGCTGCAGGCAAAGGAAAGCCACAGCAAGCAAAGCTGAGGCTGAATATCCCCCAGTGCCACCCAGATTCCTGCCATCAGCACTATCAGCCAGGACTGTTCTACTCCCACAGGACCTGCAAGTGACTGAGCATTTCTCAAACCATTACTGTAACATCTCCCTGTTCTGTTGAACAACAACACACAACTCCCCCGCCTCAAGACTGTAAATAATTTGAGTCACAATCCAGAAATAAATATTTCTGTTGCCCTTAAAGACTTGCCTGTTTGTTGTTTTTTTTTTTTTAAAGGTAAAGAGCACTAACTCCCTTCTTAATTACAAAATTACAAGTATTAAGTCCAGGAAGACAAACTCCCTACAGTAACAGAAGGCCAAGAATTGACACAATTTAAATGAAATGCTAGCAATTGAATATACTAAATGAGTTCAAGTAAAGCCTCCTAGACACTGTGAAAACTCAAACTCTACAGCTCTTGATTGGATAGAAAGATGGGGGCTGACTACAACAAGGGGAAAACAGAGCTAAGAGCCACCCATGATACAAACAACCACAACAACAACAAAGAAAGCCTTTCAGTCTATAACACAGCCAAAAGCGATTTTCACAACCATCATCATTTAGCATATTAATTAAGCCCTAATCACAACAAACATACAACATGCTTTTTATCTTGCTTCCAAATCAATAAGAAGAAATGAACTTATACTCCTTACCTTAAAATGAGCCAGTAGTCTCCCTGAGGAACATCCATACACCCCACTACCATTAACCAGAATAAATGAGGCCCATCTGTCCCGAGTTTAAGTATTCCTGGTCTAATTAGCTGGTAGACCAATCAGTGTGCAGGGGGCAATGGGCTCAGGGTATAAAAGCTCAAACCCAGGGCCATGGGGTCTCCTTGCTTTCTTCTGTGTTGGAGTAGTAAGCGTGTGGTAAGGTAAGTGTGGAGTTTTTTAATGAGAATTAGTTACTTAATTTGTTGGCTCTTTTTCTGATTGTACCAGAAAGTCAGATTGCTTTTAGAAAAAATCATTTTCTAATGGTTACTGATACATGTGTTAAATGTTATTGTGATTTAACATTACTGCTTTCTTCAGTAAAAATTTTGTTAAAAGTTTATGCAGCTGTTTTTTCATTGTAAATGCTATAAGAAGCATAAGTGTACTAGCTGCTTGAAAATAAGGGGGTTTTCAACATAAAACCTGGCTGAGCTTTAAAAAAAACTGGCTAAGAAGGTAGTTTATAATTGCAGTTTATTTGTATGTGGCTGAACTGAATTGTTAACTTTTTGAGTTGTTTCAATAATCTTTGTAGAAACAGCAGTAATAGTATTGTTTCTATGGAAGGCTATGCTCTGGTATGGGTGAGGTCATTTTGTTCCATGGTTTCCCTAAATAACGTGGTTCTTTTCACTTTTACTGGAGGTATTATACTTAAGTCGGTTACTTACTCCCCTATTGAAGAAGTTAACTGCAAAGCTTACCATTTTTTATGACTACCAAATGGAACACCTCTTGTGTAGTAGTATTTTGGTTGTACAAAATTTTGGCTTAAAGGTGTTGAGATAAGGTTTAACCAGTGAAGGTACAGGATGAAGCGAGTTCTTGAGCTGGGTTGTTTCAGGGCTGTGCTGGAATATTGAATAGAGTAGAGCTTCCTGGGAGCAGAGGTTAAACAGATTCTAATGTTAATGAAGGAGCTAATTAATATCCGGTAACATTAAGTGGCCATTTGTTTTGGTAACAGAGAGCTTGTTTTTATTGTATGTAGCTGGTAACAGCCCCCACACAAAGTCGTGCTTTTACCTTTGCAGTTACTTTGCCCTCCCCCTGCGGCTAAAGCCAGGTGTTTGGCAGCTGTGTGGGTCCCTGTAAGGGAGGATGTGCTCCTCATGCTCTAATGGGTACAGGAAAGCCCAAACTCCCTTGAACCAGGTGAACCTGCTGCTAAGTATGTGCTTAAGTAGGCATATATGGCTGTGAAACTCTTACCAGCATAATAAAAAGCCTTTCAGTGAGGTGAATATTGGCTGACGTACAAGGAGAAGTTATGTTCGTGGTTTTTGGACTGTGCCATTTTTAAGACCTGGTGTTCTTCTGATACTCACTATACGACTCTGTGGAAGAGGAATTACTGGGTATAGTTTATTTAATAGCATTTACTAATTGTATAAAGGAATATAAACCTGTTCCTGTAGTGTAAATAAGCAATTAGCTTAAAGCAGTATAAGCTAGGCAAATGAAAAGGTCTGCTTTCTATTATCTTGATTGAAAGTTTAACTCAGAAAAGATGAAGCAAGAATAAATTTCTTGTTCTAACTGAGGCTTCCCTTTTGATGTTCACCATTTTTATAGTGATTATTTGAGATATAGGATGATACCACTTCCCTGCAATCAGGTGGGAAGGGAGGGAGAGTGGGAGTATCAGCTGTGCTGAAGTGACAAGGTACAAGTGCTGCGGAGAAATCCCTGGGGAAGCTGCTCAGAGGCAGCTATGGCCAGTCCCTTGGCTGGCGTTGTGTTTAATCCCGGAGGACCCTCCCCAGGTCTTTGTCCCGCTGGGAAGGAGTTCCAGCTGAGCTCGTTCTCCAGGCGCCCTCAGTGAGCACTGCCAGTCGCTGCCCGCAGAGGGCGCTGTGCAGTGCGCGCCTCCCGCCCAGGTTTGTCCCCTGGCGGCGCCCGTCGGGGGGCGGGCCAGCATGGCCGCGCCCGGCCGTGCGCTCACGTGTCCCGGCCGTGCCGGCGCCGCGCAGCCATGTCGGGCCGCCAGGGCAACAAACTGCCCAGCAACCTGCCCCAGCTGCAGAACCTCATCAAGAGAGACCCAACCTCCTACACCGAGGAGGTGCGGAGCGCGGGAAGGCCTATGGGGAGGCCGGGGTGGGCTGCGGGCTGTGGAGGGGGTGACACGGGTGGGTATTGCTGGCCCAGCTCACCCGTTCCCTGTGTGTGCGCAGTTCCTGCAGCAGTACCACCACTACCAGTCCCATGTGGAGATCTTCACCTTCCAGCCGGACAAGCCCAGTAAGGAGCTGGCCGAACTGGTGATGTTCTTGGCGCAGGTAAGCCCACGGCGCCCAGCCCTGCACCGGTGCCCGGGGCTGCGCGGCGGCGGGGGCAACCTGGCCTCGGGTACGGGCTTAAGTGTCTCTTGTTGGTAACATACGAACACTGAAAATATTCCTGGTTGTTCACACCTTGCCAGGAGTGCCCTAGAGCGTTCCCTTGCCTCTCCCTTGCAGGTGGCCCACTGCTACCCCGAGCACATGGGCAGCTTCCCGCAGCAGCTGAAGGAGCTGCTCTCCTACCACCACACGGTGCTGGACCCCGACCTGCGCATGGTGAGACCACCCTGGGGCACTCCCTGCCTGAGAGTAACACAGTCCTTGGTGTGAGCTGAGAGCTTAAGGGTTGCTTTCAAATCGGCATGGAGACTGGAGAGCATTATGGTAGTTTGGTTTCTCTTACAGACGTTCTGCAAGGCTTTGATCCTGTTGAGAAACAAGAATCTAATAAATCCCACGAGTTTGCTGGAGCTCTTTTTTCAGCTGCTGCGGTGCCATGATAAGCTCCTACGAAAGGTAAGCTGTGCTCAGTCATCTTCGTTTCCAGGGTGTTTGGACCAACTTGCCAGAAGCATTTCCAGAATAGGCAGCTCCTCTTTGCTTGGTAATAAATTAAGTTGAAACTAGCTGTGATTTTAACCACTTGGTGCCAGAGGTGGGGCTGCAGTTCTTTGTTGTGCTGCTGCAAACACCCTGACTTTGCCATTGCAGGCTCTAGGCCTGCCCTGTGTTTGGGATGGAGCACCTTGGGTGTGTCTGCAGGTGAAACCATAAACTGGTTGCTGTTGGTGCTGGATTTACTCAATTGTGTATCAACCTCTGAGTAAAACAATTACAACCAAACCAGCTGCTGCTGAAAGCTGTTACAGGCTTATTGCCATGCAAGGGAGAGTGCTGTGCCCCCAGAATTCCTAATCTGATTATCAGAACAGACTTGAAGGAGACAGGGCTGGGATTTCATTCAGCAATGCTTGATGCTGTTGATAGTCTTGCCTTGCTGTACTTTAACTTGCTGGTTGTTGTTATAGTTGCAGCCTAGAATTATATGCTGGGTGGTGGTGAGTTGGGTCTCACTTTGGTCCTTGGGGAATGTGAGGGCGCAGTAATGTCTGTTCTCTGCATGACCTGTGCTGCTCCTGTCATCTCTGCTTTACAGACCTTGTACACTCACATTGTGACGGACATCAAGAATGTCAATGCTAAGCACAAAAACAACAAAGTGAACACAGTAAGTGTTTGAGCTTTCACTTGTAGTTGGATTTGACCTCCTGCTCTTGTGGAACACTTCTAACAAAATGTTTGCAACCTTTTTTTTTAGACACTGCAGAACTTCATGTACACGATGCTGAGAGACAGCAATCCCACTGCTGCCAAGATCTCTCTGGATGTGATGATAGAACTTTACAGAAGGAATATCTGGTGGGTCTGGCAGGCTTCTGTTGATTCCAGGATTTGTTGTGGAGCACATGGGCATCGCTTTGTGGCATGTAGTCCAAAGCAATCCAGGGGACAGGGACATAAATAGATATGTATTAATTTTGGCCCAGTGGGGCTGTATCCTGTGCCAAGGAATAAGCTCAGAAGAAATAATGTCTTGTGTGAAATGAGTTATTTAATTTGATTATGTGATGAGAACTAGTTTCCTGATTACAGTGTGAAATTGCAAAATTTCAAGTAAAAGGTGCTGTTTCTTTTTATTCCAGGAATGATGCCAAAACAGTCAATGTCATCACAACTGCTTGCTTTTCTAAAGTGACCAAGGTGGGAACAGAAATTACTTGATGAAATGGGATTTTACCTCATGCCTTTTTCTTGTGGATGTAGCTTAATATTTTATTGCAAACAACCTTTGCTGACTTGTCTCTTGAGTTTTAAATTTTCAAAACAGCACTCATGGAAGGAGGCAGAGCTTGGCTCTTAAGTACAGAGGAGCAGAACTGGCAGCTTATCTTAGCACCAAATGCAGGCTGCTATGGGGAGGGTGGGTGCATGTTCCACTGTTCACAAGAGACTGTTGAAATACCACCTCCTTGAAATGAGTGTGCTGTGTGAGGCTTTAGTTAGTTAAATATGAGGAGAGGAGCTGCTCTGCCTGGGGCTTAAGTGAATATTGGCCCTTCTGTGCTGATTCAGGAGGCTTTAAAAAACTTTTGCTATGGTTAGAGACAAGTTTTTAACCTGTTAAGGTCCAAAAGCTGTTCTGCTCAATAAAAGCCAACCAACCAAAAGTGCAACAAAACTATATAAAGTAATGCCAGTTTAGGGTTGTGAGCATTATTCTGCAGATCCCCTGTGTAGGGGTTTTTGATGGTGTTGACATGAAGCAATTACTGAAATGGCTTTGCAGGATAACAGAGAACTTGCAGCTTGGCATTTGCTCTGGGCATTGTGGAAGCCCAGGTGTGACTGAGTGCCTCTGAGTGATGATGGCAGTGAAAATGGTCTGGGTCTGTAAAACACCTGTGGCTTCCAAGCTGTTGTTCAGTTTTTCTGATCATATCCAAGCCTATAAAAAAACTGGATGAGTCTCTGCACAGCCTGAGATGTGGGTGTAGAGTGGTTGTGAATACTCCTTTCAGCTTGTGCTGTCCCACGTGAGTTCACTTGACTTTTCAGGTGTTAGTTGCAAGTTTGAAGTTCTTTCTTGGGAAAGATGAAGATGAGAAACAAGACAGTGACTCAGAATCTGAGGTGAGTGTTGTAATGAAATCTTGTCCTCTCTATTCCTCAAACACTTAATAGGTCTCCCATCCTAGTGACCCTGCCCATCTGTCTGCTTCTCTGCTGCCTAGTTTTCCCACCTAGTTTTCTCCAGGTGTTTGTGCTTCACACCAAGTTCAGTGTCTGACAGGTGGCAGGATGCTTTAGCTGTCTGATAAAAGACAAATGCCACGAAAAATTCCTTTACTTTTCTCTTTAAATACTGTTACCTGTGTGGTGACACTTAGGAAGGGGGAAGAGTTCTTAAAGCCTGGCATCAGCTGAGCCTTGTTTCCCTCTTTCCCAAGGATGATGCCCCCACAGCCAGAGATCTGATGGTGCGCTATGCGACCAACAAGAAAACCACCAAGCGCAAGAAGAAATTGGAGAAAGCCATGAAGGTCCTCAAGGTGAGGGGAGTGGTGTCTGACTTGCCAGTGTTTTAGCTTGATCCTTCAAGTGCAGGAGCTGTGCTGTTGTCCCTGCAGGTTTAGCTATGGGTGGTTTCAAAGAGGGAGAGTTTTTAAAATCTAGGTGTTTGTTTTTGAAGAGGCATCTTTGACCTTAAAACTGAAGCACTTTCCTCATGGAAAGAGAAAAATGTCTCTTACTCTTTTCCATGCAGAAACAGAAAAAGAAGAGCAAGCCAGAGGTGTTCAATTTCTCTGCTATCCACTTGATTCATGATCCCCAAGGTGAGCACACACTGCATTTCCTCTTATTGCAAGTCTGTGTTGTCTCAGGGGCTGAAACTTGGACACAGCTCTGCCAGGGGAATGGAAGTGGCAAATAGGTGCAGATGTGACACTTGAAGTGTTTTATCTTAGTGTTTCACTGCACTTTGAGTGAGATGAGTCCTGTTCTGCTTGTTTTAGTGGAACACATGGAGGTGAGACAAGAAAGGAGGAATCTTACCTCCTTTGGATTGCTACAGAGCAGAATGTAGCTCTCTGTTTCTCTTGCACATGTGAAGGCTGTAATTTGGTGAACACCAGCTTACCCTACTAAGCTTCTTGGGCTTACTCCCTTCTATACTGTATTTCTGTTGTTAGCCTGATACTTGTCTAACAGCACTTGACTTTGCCTTAGTAGGATGTAGTGAACTTCGGGGGATTTTGTTTTTCAGATAGGCCCAAAATGTAGTTAAAAAAAATCCAGCTTTAGACCCTGTGCTTATGATGGGGGATGTGTGCTAGTTTTCATCTAAACCTGTGCACAGCTTCAGCATTCTTAGGCATGTGAGAAGAAAAATAACCCACTGGGAGAAGTGCTTTGGCCACCTTGAATTTCTTCTGTGCAAGGGCACTGTGGCTTGAAAGCACTCAAAACTGAGTCCCTTTTTTTCCCTCCCCAAATCCCAGGTGAGTTGTGTTGTGCTCTCTTGGACTACTACAAATCTATTACTACTCTTTTAGACTTTGCTGAGAAACTGCTGAAGCAGCTGGAGAACTGCAAGGAGCGATTTGAAGTGAAGATGATGCTCATGGACCTGATATCCAGGCTGGTTGGAATACATGAAGTATGTACTTAGATTTTATAATGGTCTGCTGGGTAGCCTGCCTGGCTTGGGTGGAGGCTTGTTCTGGCCTTGTGCCTCAGGAAAATGAGGTTTAATTCTTCTTATATATCAAGAATTCAGATGGATGGTGAGGTAGTTGCCAGTGGGCCTCATGGAATGGCACAGAGGGTTGTGTGGCACTGAGCAGGGAATTGTCTGGAATTGCTGAGCTATCCCTAAAGAACAGGCAAGAACTTCAAGACCTTCCTGGGAAGCTGTTCATGCTTACCACAGTGTCAGTCAGGTGGTGCCGAACAAGATGGGAACTGGCAGCTCCTGCATTAGCAGGGGTTTGTGCAGACTGCCCAGTGATAAAATAATTGCCTTGTATGAAGTGAAGAGTAATTCAGTCCAAGTTAAGGGGGTTCAGAGGATGAAAGGATTTCAGTGCAAAGAAGTGGGTGCAGAGAGGCTGAGCTGTGTTTGTCTGGAATACAAGTCATTTCCTTAGCTCCACAAGTATCAAACTGAACATAGGAGACAGCATCATGCCATAGAATCTGAGGCAGGTGGAGAGCATGCTACAGAATGAGATTGAACTTGGGATCACCTTCATAAACGGATACGTAATAAAGACAAGAAGATAATGGTACAACTTTTTTTGCAGCTTTTCCTTTTCAACTTCTACCCCTTTGTTCAGAGATTTCTACAGCCCCATCAGAGAGGTAAGTAGCTGCTTTGTGCCACTGCTGATCCATGTCGTGTGCAATCATTTCATGGAAGTGTTGCTGTAAGTGGACAGGTAGCAGTGGCTTGGTGGGAGATAGGAGTAGTGCAGAGTGTGGAACAAGCAACTATAAGTCCCTGACTGCCAGAAATGCTGAGTGCTTTGTACTTCTTTGGAAGTTGCGTACACTCAGGGCTTTTAATCTGAGGATTTGAGAAACTTCAGCAATGGAAAATGCATCTGAGTCCCTAATTCTGACCAGCTGAGCAAAGCATGGCTGCCTCTTGCTGCCTCATTTTATTGATGTTTGGCTCTAGTTGTGGAGCCTTTCCTTTTGCCTTTGGTGGTCAATGAGGGCCTGCACTGCTTAGTGGAAGAGGAGAAATAGTTGTCCCAAATAAGGTCAGGCTGGAGTGGCTTTGGGACTGACTGAGCAGCTTGTTGAGCTTTGGCAGATGTGTTTATAGACCAGAGGAAGGTGCAGCAGTACAGTTTAGCATCTTCTCCCTTCTCTTCCAGAGGTGACAAAGATCCTTCTGTTTGCTGCACAGGCTTCACATCAGCTGGTACCACCTGAGGTCAGTATTCCACCTGTTTGATGCAAATGGGCAGCAGACCAGCATGGAAATAGGAGTGTATTTGTGGGGAGGGAGAAAGGGGATCTGGGCAGACTGTTTGGTAAAGCTGAGGGTAACTTCAACTATTTTTGCAAGTTGCAAGGTGTTGTTTCATATAAAGAGGTGGGGAGGGGGAGAACCAACATGCTTGTCTTTCTACAAAAGAACTTGTGTCCAGAAAATAACTGTGGGCTACAGTGACATATCCTGGCCTCTCTCTTAATGATGTCTAAGCTTTTATTCAATGTGCATTCTTTTTTCAGATTATTCAGTCAGTGTTGATGACCATTGCCAACAACTTTGTCACAGACAAGAATTCTGGGGAGGTCATGACTGTAGGGTGAGTACAGAATCATACAAAAATCTTGAACTCTGAGTATGATAATATATTTTTTTAAACTACTTGCAAGCTGTTCCTGTCACTTGTACTATGCTTTCAAGAACCTCCTTGAGTAAAAACAAATTAGGACAATATCTCAGCTTAAACTTTGTGTTTTTGTGGAAGTGTTCTACAATGGCATTCTATTAAACCAAATTCATATAAATCTAGTGTAGGGTTCCTTGAGTTTAAGGTAATTCAGTCTATTAGTGGGACTTTGTCCTAACTGGTCTTGAAAAAATGATTAATTCTCACTTCTTTTAGAATCAATGCAATAAAAGAAATCACTGCGAGATGTCCCTTAGCCATGACTGAAGATCTGCTCCAGGACCTCGTTCAGTACAAGACTCATAAAAATAAAAGTAAATATTACATGGATATAGCTTTAAAATATTTTTTCTCTTGTATTATGTGCTCCTCTGTTAACAGCCTTTGTAATAGTATTGTCTTAATGGGTTTTTATGGGCTAAGAGAACACTTGTAGTATTTGGGTTATATTGCTGTATTTGGAGTGTGTATCCAGGGGAGGCAAAAGTCACGGGTACTTATGGCAGGGGAAATAATTGACCAAGATAAAAAAGGAAATGGATTAAGAAAAGTCCTAAAGAAGTGCTGTGTTATGCAGCAGAGAAGTCAGGGGGAGCTATAACTTCAGAGAAGGCTGTAAATGCTGATGACCTGAGTGGGCTTTGTTTGCTCAGAATTCTGGTTTTTGGTACTGACTCCTGACTCTCCCTTCCTGGGTAGATGTGATGATGTCTGCAAGAACTCTGATACACCTGTTCCGCTCCCTGAACCCGGAGATGCTGCAGAAGAAGTTCAGGGTAAGTATTCCATGTGCATTGCATTCACTGGGAACTAAGGTGCTCAAAAATAACTGGTCTCAGTGGCCTGTTGAGAATGAGATGGAGTCCAGCCTGTGTCTTTCTTCTGCCTGCTACCTTTGGACATGCTCTGCTCTTATTTCTACTTTTCCTTAGTTCAAATTCATCTAACTCATGGATAGATTGTGCTCCAGAAGGTGAGCTCTTTGGCTAGAGTTCTTTCAACTTCAGTAATTCAGCATCTTTATTTTATCAAGCAAAATTTGTCTTTTTCTAGCCACACCCCCCTGTTCCCCTTGATATTTTCATGCATTTGTGGGCACTAAAATTAGCAGCCTGCTTGATGTATTTTTTTTTTTAATGTATAGGGTAAGCCTACTGAGGCCTCGGTGGAAGCCAGGATCCATGAATATGGAGAACTGGATGCCAAAGACTACATTCCAGGAGCAGAAGTACTAGAGGTTGAGGATCAAAAGGAAAAGGGAGGAACCCAAGAGGAAGGTTGGCCTTTTTTTTTTTTTTTCTTAAATGTATTTTGGACATCACTGTCAGTAAGATTTTATGTGGACATAACACTTTGTGCATTTCATTTTGCTGCCTTCCTGTGTAGTTTGCACTTCCCTGTATCCTTGAAGTGCATTAGTGGGATTTGTTACTGTGTTGCTTTATGGGCTGAAAAAGCTGAGACACATTGTACAGCTGTGGAACATGATATGTTCAGCTCCTGCTACAGAGAAGTTGTTGAGAATTATCACACACTGAAACAGTACTTGGAAGTAATATTTGGCTTAAACTCACTTTCTGTGTAAATGCTTTACACAGCCTGGAGTACCTGCCTGAATGAGGGAAACGAGATGGGGGAGTCTTTGAAAGCAAGGCAGAGTTTGGGAAATGAAGCTGGAGAGCTTTGGAGATGTTGCAGGGGAGGTGATGGGAGGCATGAGTGCCCTGAGATGCCATGCTTTTTAGGCATGTGAATGCAGTAATTAGTGTAACAATCTGCTTGGTTCTGAAGCTGGTAAGATCAGCACTTCAGTCAGAACAGCAGCAGAGAGGAGCAATGCACACAGTGTAGTAAGGTAGCTGTAAAGCACCTTGCTTCTCTCCTTGGTTTAGATGGAGGAAAGAGGGACCACCATTGCTGAGGAGTGTAACAAGGGTTAGAATCTGTCAGCTACTGTGGTGCTTCAGAGACTGTCCCAAAGGCACTGTTTTCAGGATATTGACCTTGAGGTGAGAGTCAAGCTTTGCAGAGCAAAGCTGGCATCATGTCCCTGGCAGAATGCAGTTAGGAGATGGGTGGTGAAAGGCTGTGAGAGCAGGTGATCCAAGAATGCATTATTTCTAATTTGGGTAGTTAAGATGAGTCCACATTAACTGGCACTTCTTCCCTGAGCAGATGGCTGGGAAAGTGCTAGTCTGAGTGAGGAGGACAATGAAGATGGAGAATGGATTGATGTGCATCACTCCTCAGATGAGGAGCAGCAACAAGTAGTGAGTTGCAAGTCTCTCCTGTCCCAAATATGCATTGGTCTTGTTAACTGCAGGCAAGATTCTCGTGCTCTGTACTTGGATGTGACTGCTCATAAATAATTTTACAGGTCTTCAGTGTAACCTGTGCAGAAGAAATGAGATTTGAATACTGCTTAGCACCTGTGCTGAAGTACACACCTTAGGACGAGGAGGGGAGAAGGGGGAATTCTGTCTCAGGGCTAAGCTGTCTCAGAGCTGTGATACTGTACTTATCCCGAAATAGGGTATGCATGTAATCTAATCAAACACTAGATGTTGGGTATAAGACTAAGAAGAATCCTAACAGCATTTCCCAACTATACTGCCCTTACATGATAAATATTTGGGAGGTAAGGGTCATAGATTGTGGCACAGGAATGGCTGGCCAAGCTTTAGGTGATTGTTCTGTACGTGTTTCTCTTCCCAAGGCAGAGAAGGTGAAAAGCATGCCCATAGAGGAGCGGAAAGCCAAAGCTGCAGCAGTCAGTACGAGCAGGCTGCTGACTCAAGAAGACTTCCAGAAAATACGTCTTGCCCAGCTTTCCAAAGAAATAAATTCTGCACCTGGCAAAGCTGCAAAGAGGAAATACATTGAAATAGATGATGAAGAGGAGGAGGGCAGGTAGGATATGGACTGTCATCTGGTGAACCAGCTTTTCACTGCAGCAGGGTACAGAACTCTGCTGTTGGTCAATATTCCCTGGAGACAGCAAACAGCCGTGGCCTGGAATGGATCCTGGCTCAGCATTTTGTTTGTACCTGGGAGAAAAGATATGAGGGGCCTATGGAAGGTCTGAGCCTGTTTGGCTTGTTCAGGCCAAGAGCATTAGGGGTTCTGTGACAGTAATTGCATGGTTATTTCTCCAGAGTTTGTGAAACTGTGGATAAAGCAGGACTTTAAAAACATGTAATGGCAGCTTTTGAGGGGGATGTCCCAAGCATGAGGAATAACCTGAAAGAGAACAACAAATTTGTGCCTGAGTTTATGGTAAGACAGTGGTGTAAGAGATGGGTTAGAGACCAAGAGGGCGTGTTTTCCTTGCCAGATAAAGTTTTGTGGGTGGTGACCCTTTGCTGGATTTCTGTTTGTGTAGGGGAGAGTTGCTTTCACTCAGAGATATCGAACATCTGCATAAGAAGCCCAAGTCAGACAAGGAGACCAGACTGGCAACTGCAATGGTGAGGAACTGGGATGTTTTTTGTTTTGTCTTTACAGATTTAGGGTTATGATTGCATTCTGCAGAAAGAGGAGGTGTTGGGGTTGCATCTCTAAGATGGATGCCCAGCTGTTACGGGGTGTTGAGAAATTATTTCAGTCTTTAGCTGTTGCATTTTGGCTGCAAGAAACAGCTTCTTGCTGGTCACAGGTGACCATGAAAGTACAAACACCACACCCAGCTTTCACTGTGACTTAAGAAATACAGCCAGCATAGGAGAATGCAGGTATGGACACAGAGTCATCCTAAATCCAAGTTTATTGTTACTGCTATAGAACCTGTTACCATCAGGCAGCTGATGTTGACTGTGGGGAAGGAAAATTAAAGTGACTCCCTGTTATTCTACTACAATGTTTATTCTAGGCTGGAAAAACAGACAGGAAAGAATTTGTGAAAAAGAAGACAAGAATTAACCCCTTTGCCAGCTCTTCCAACAAAGAAAAGAAAAAGAACAAGAACTTCATGATGATGAGATACAGCCACAGTGTCCGGACCAAGAACAAGCGTTCCTTCAGGGAGAAACAGGTAATGTTGGAAATGGATGGGGATGTGTGAGCTCAAAGTGCAGGTGTAGTGCTGTGCACCCTGTGTCCTGAGGTGTTGCTGCTAACTTGGATGGTGTAATGACTACAAAACCTGTGGGCTTGGCTTCCCTGAATTGTGCCTCAGAGGTGGAGTGGTATTGGAGACTGTAGTGAATGTTTTTGACAGGCTCCTCTAATGTGCTTTGAGGTGCAAGCCCTGTTGCAGAGTGTAGGTTAGGAAGGTTTTGCTTTCTTTTACATAAATTGAAGAAATAATAGAATCCTGACTGTAATCTTGTGGGAAGGAATGTTTCTCTGACATGGAGTTGTTTCTCAAGGCAAGCTTTCAGTGTGTTTCTTCACTCTCCATAGTCTTTCTTTGACCTTTGTCCTGTTATTATTGTGTTATGGACTCATCTGTCCTGGCCTTGAGGTCATCTAATAGCTTGTCACAAATAGCATTTACAGCTGTTCTTTAAGGACATTTATTGCTACCTGAAGTGAACTGGAAAATCAGTTTAGCAGTAGTTTAACCATAATGCTGCTCTCAGTGGTGAGGCCCCTGCCAGTCCAGGGTTTCACAAGGTGTTAGTAAACTGAACTCATCCAAACATGTTCCAAGAAACTTGTAGAATAATCCAGTTATGTAGCTGTCTTATATGTGGTGGGTTTTTTCTCCTTGTTAGTTGTCCTGTTAGTGCTTTCAGAGGCTTCTTTTGTGAGGTGTTTGCAGGATCATATCACTTGGATAATGTGTATTGGTTTGCCATTTGCTGCCTTGAGAATGGCAAGACTGCAGCTGTCTCAGCTGTCTCAGTAGAGAAGGTCTTAAGTGTTTCTATTAAACAGGACAATGTGGACTAATATCCTCTGTGATATTTTGATCTGCCTCACATAAGGCTGACTATATTAACCCTGCTCTCAAAACACACCAAGTAGGTTGCAAATAAACAATCCAGGCAGTTCCAGGAAGCTGCTGTTGACAGTGGTTCTTAGCTCACTTACAAAAAACCCTCTTGAATGTTTTGTTCTTAGTCTTGACTAATGTTTAGAATGAAATATAATGGCTAAACAATGAAAGAACAATTTATTCATGCTTTTTCACCTGTGTTATGCTACTGTATCAGTTCTGTTAAATGTGACTCGCAATTAACTTTTGTGAGTGGGTTGGAGGACCGTAGTTGTGTGACAATGCATTCTGCAGCACTTCTGGGTGGCAGAATAAAATGGCCTGTTGTCTACAGTTCTGCCACTAGATCCTTTACCAGCTAAACCATGTCTGAAATGTGCAATGTCTCTCTAGAGTGACATGGCACTTGTAAACCTTTTTTCCCCCTTGGAAAGTTTTGTCATATGCCTTCACAAATAACATTTTTACTTACCTCTTATCTGGGCTTAAGCTTTGTCTTGATCTCTTCTGATTAAAATGAATCAGTGGAAGAACAGTGTATCTTTCATTGTACAGTATTTGATATTGCTCAGCTCATTAATTGTACTGTGGAGTTTAGCTAAATAAGAGTTTCTGCCATTGTAGTTAACATTTGCTATTGCTGCTCCCAGCTGGAGCTGATGAGCTCTTAGTGTTTTTCTCAGAGGTTAAAGAAATTGAAAACAGTCATTGGTGTGATTGGGGTGTTGTCTCAGTTGTTATTCTCCTTACCTGATCACTCCACTCTTGTCTCATGTCCAGATTGCTCTTCGAGATGCACTTCTGAAAAAGAGGAAAAAGCTGCTGAAATAAGTGTTGAAGAGAACTTACCCTTGAAGAAATAGCCCTGGAAATACTTATTTCCACCCACCATCCCCCTGGGGGAAAGAGGGACTGTGGTGCCTTATGGATTTATCTGTTCAGTTCAGCGTTAAAACTGGAACTCTTACAAGCTGATGGATTCTGCATCTAGACAGAGGCCTTAAACTTTGAAGGGTTTTAATTTGTTCTTAAAATATTCTAGGGGAGAAGGCAATTATCTTTTTATTTAATGTAATTAGCATACAAAACCCACTGTAAGTATTAAAATACACAACCTTATCATTAAAATATTTTACTTGAGGCAATTCTTGAATAAGTAATGGGAAGCAAAGAATATTCTGGTCAGTCTATAAAGCATGTGTATGTAGTGTCTGTGCCTGCGTTAAGGGTGTGGCTGTACAGACTTGAGTAAGGGGTTTGAGCAGCTGTCTTTGACCAGTGTAATAAGACCAAATTCTTGTGTAATGCAGGTAAGCTCAAGTGAAGAGTCAGGGGGAGGATCAGTTTCATTGCAGCTCATGAAGAAAATAAAATCAGTATATGGGAGATGGTTTTCATGTTGCCATTTAAACATGATGCTACCCTTAAATGCCAGAGAAAAAAAAGAATGTTTTCCTATATTGGTGTGTCTAAGGGAGGGACTGGCTGGTGTCTCTTGGCAAGTACCTGTGAGAATAATGTGCACCTCTGGATTCTGTATGTAAGGTTTAACTTGTGCTCCAGCACTGACCTCTGCTGGGACCGTTAATGGGTTTTGTATCTTCCCCAGCCACCTGTTTTAATGGAGTTGATAAATTATAAATAACTTGAGGGATTTATTTATAACATCCTTCATCAAAATCGGTTTGAAATAGATTTCCTTGTGGGGCAGGAACAGGTGCCACAAGCACAGTACAATGGAAAAGCATTTGTTGGGGTGCTTTTTTCCTTTATTTTTTGGAAGCTGGGTTACTGCTTATGTCCTATGAGGGAATTCATGCAGTTTAGCCGTTCTTTGTGTTGAATGTGTATTTGTATTTACTTTAATTCCTAATTATGTTGATTGTGTATTGTTTTATCACAATCTTCCTAGACTGAAAAAGCTTATAGAGGCTTGAGGGAGCCAGGAGAGAAGAATCAAGTAGGAATTTTTTTACGAATTGCAATTTTGTATTGCAGTGGTATGTTCCTGCTGCGGGAATGGCAGGAATGGCTACTTGGCAATGATAGCAGTGAGCTGGCCAGGTTAAGGATGTGTAGCTGGGAGCTGGAGTCATGGAAGGGATGCAGAGGACCTGTAGTGGGGTAGGGATGGAATGTGGAGCAGGGGCTGAAGAGTTGAAGATCAGGGGAGGAGAGGGCAAGTACAGTGTGTTCTTGTACAAAGCCCACTTCTACTGTTCCTGGGGTTTTTTTCTGCTTAAGACCTGAGTGGTTTCCCTTCATGTGCATGTGTTCAAAAACTAATGATTGCTGAGGCCGGGAGAGGTAACTTTTGCTCCTGGAGTTCAGGACAAGTATCTAGTGTCCCCTCTTCCCCTCTCCCTCTTGTTTACAGCCTTGCAGTGTGACCCAGCAAGCTGAGAGCTATGCCCAGTTACTGCCAAGTGTGTGTCTGCCCCCTCTGCACTCCTTGTAAAAAAGGACAGTGTTGGACTGCCTCTTATAAACTTCGGCAGGCAGAAGCGCGGGGGAAATGCACGAGTTAAGCAGTAGCTTCTACCGGTTTCGGTGGTTATTTTGTCACCCTGTGTGTGCTGCCCGAGGTGCGGGGCTGCAGGCTGCGGGCCGGCCCGGCCCGGCGGGCACGCCTCGGGGCGGGCATTGCCATGTCCCGGCCCTGCCCGGCGGGCGTGGCTGCCGCTCGCTGTGGCTGCGGGGAAGGCGTGCTGGCCGCGGGCCGGGCGCTGCTCTGCGCCATGGGCTGTGGGCCGTGGGCGCTGCTGGCGCTACTGTGCGGGGCGGCCGCGGCGGCGGCCCCGCTGCGCTGCAACGTGAGCCTGGACAGCCCGGCCGAGCAGCGCTGGCTGCCCGTGCTGAGACACTTCGACCCCGCCTTCCTGCGCGCCGCCGTGGCCCGGATCATCGAGTGAGTGCCGCACGGGGGGGGTGCCCGCAGCGCCCGGCATGCGCTGACGGGGAGGTGCGGGGTCGAGCCGCTGACACCGCTGTCCCTCGTTTGGCTAACGCAGCGGGTGTTTTGCAGCGAGAGCGTCCCGAAATGGGTGCACCAGGTCATCCGGCCCATAGCGGCGGAGCTGGAGCAATTCATGCCGCAGCCCTTCGCGGGGGAGATTGTGGGGCTGTGCCAAGCACTGGGAATCAGTCTGGGAGACGGAATCCTGCTCAACTTCGCCTACGAGTCCACTGCGTAAGTGTGCGGTACTTACAGCGTCTGGTATGAGCAGGGGTAGAACTTTGGGCAGTTCAGTGTGGGAGGCAGGTCACTTGTGTTGTTGCTTCTCGGACGTGTCATATCTTCAGCTGGAAGGTTTCATTCTCGTTAGGCAGTTTGGATCCTGAATGGAAAGAGAACATTGTTTTTTATATGGCTTAGTGAAAGTAAAATCTAGCTGTTGTGTTCTTGTGTACGTACATCTATGTAAGTGTATAAAAATCTGAAAACTTGTGCTAATAAGGTAGATCACTCAAAGTAGTTGAGATGGTTTATCTTTAAAGATCATGTAAGATAGTCTTCTGTCACGTAAAATCATCCAAAAGGCAGCTAGAACAATTAGTTGCCATTTCATTATTTTACCTATTTGTCTGAGAAAGTTACTCTAAACCACTTTGTGGATGAGTGTTCACAATGACTGCATCATCATAATGAAAAACGGCTGAAATATTATGACAGAAACCAAAACTTCAGTGGAAAAAATAGTTTCATGCTGTTCTCTTGCTTTAGAAGCACATACAGAAGAATAATGAACACTTGGAGTTGCCTATGAGGGTACTAAAAATATTTCTCCATACAGTTTTTATGAAAATTAAGGGTATATAGCTACTTCTTTGCATTTTGATTGTTTTTTTCTTAATATGTGATATTCAGTTAGTGATCCTTTTTTAGTAAGCATTAATATTGGATGTGATACTTATTAAATGCTGCCTTTGTCAGTGTTTCACAGAGGATGCTTATAATGTTTGGCCCTGGTAAGATCCATGCAACTTTCTGAGCTTGGATTCTAAAAGAAAAAACCCTCAACTGGGAACAACCTAGTTGTATGAGGAATTTTATATCTTTATATTTTTGAGAGATAAGGTTATGCATCACTGAGAAGAAACTTGTAACTCTAGAGGAAATAAGTTGTTAATTTCCTGCTAGTGGAATATACTCCATAAAAAAGCCTGTTTCCATGAAACTAAAAGTGTTACAGGAGGTGTGCTCTAATTCCTTGTGTACTAGAGATTAGTCTCTTACTGAAAGTGCTGATACTTGAACAACTGTGTTTGCATCAGTTTCACTGAAAGGACTTAGTTTGAACTCATCTAGTTGTGACAACAAATATAAACATGATCCAAATTGAAGTGAAATTACCCATCAAAATTAAATGCAGAGAGCAGGACACTTTGTGGGAGCTTTTAGATGTCAGCTTTTCATTGTAATTTAGAAAAGAAGTAAAAGGAAATAATGACTTTTCCCTAGTGGAAGTGCTGCTCTGTGCCTGCTCTGTGGTTTCTGACCTGATTTCCTGACTCTAGTGTGTTACTGTACTTTGAGCAAACTCCTATTTTTATGGAAACATTAATAAAATACTTAGCAGAACCCAGTTCCTCCTGAAAGGTTGATCTATTTTGACTGTAGTATTGAAAGCACTTTCATAGCTCTTTATTCACTGATTATTTTTGTCTTGTGTGTTTGCAGGTTCTGTACAAGTATTGTTGCTCAGGATGACAAAGGGAACATCTACCACGGTCGAAACCTGGATTATGGTTTTGTTGATATATTGAGCAAGATCACAGTTGATGTGCAGTTTATAAAGAGTGGGCAGGTATGGTCTGGGATTGGCTCAGCTGGGTGGTCTGTCCCATAGCTGCTTAGATAGGGGGATTTAATGTAGGAACGTGGTTCCCATCCCACACAGACTGGATTGTTAGAGCAGCACAGTCACTCTCCAGGAGTGTGGGATGAATGCTGGTTTTCTTTACTTTCTGGGTATCCAGTTTATGGTGATGGATTGGAGAAAATAGAACAGCATAATAAAGTATCTCAAGATCATTATTTCTAAGAAGATATTGAAAGAAAAAAATGTCAAGATACAAAGAAAAGTATTACAGGAAACAAGACATCAGTTTAGGCAGGGATCAGTTCTAAGGCTTACCTTTTAGACCTTTCTAGTTTTTGTGACCAGTGTGTGTGATTTTGGATCAAGATTTCAAAAGATGAATTAGTTGCTAGTGCAGTCTAAGTGTGAATTTATTCATATTCATTAGTCTGTTTTGCAAATGGAAAACTCAGTTTGTTTCTTGCTTGGCTGCTTGCTAATTTGAACTAAACTCTTGTAGCAGCTGGTGATCACTAACAAATGAAATGCAGTGAGTTCAGGGCCTCTTTTTATAATTTACTTGGCAAGTTTTACTTTAATTTAAGGCACAGTATTTTTATAGCAAGTAGGTATGAAAGTCACAGAAAGAAGGACAAGGGTGCTGCTCCCAAATGTTAGTAATATTTTAAGTCATGTTCTGTTCTGGAATGCTGATGTGCTGCCTGTTCCTGGTTTCAGGTAGCGTACCAAGGCACCACATTTCTTGGCTATGTAGGCTTATGGACTGGACAAAGTCCACACAAGTTCACAATCTCTGGGGATGAACGAGGTAAAAGTCTTCTACACTTGACACTGTTGTTGATTGTTGCCTGCCCTGGCCCTTCTCCCCTAGAGGGAAAAGTGAGGTTAAGGTTGCCAGGAAGGATCTGAAATGGAACAACTTGCTTTGCCCTCAGTGTCAAAGTGCACATGCTGCCAGTTTTTGGCTGCTGTGCAGGAGGAGGTATTTGTCATCTGAGCTGAAAGTGTCAAAGGACAGGAAGAGCCCTGGGGAGAGCTGTGGAAGGCTAACTGTGGTCTGGTCAAGAGTCACAGCTGGAGGGGGCAGAGTAAGGGCTGACAGAACAAGATGCAGTTTGGATAGCAAAGAAACAGCTGCTTTCCTGGTTCTGTGACTGTTCTGCTGTATTTCATTGTCTGTCCTCATATGGCACTTGGAAAGAGGATGGGAAGAGAAGTGTAAGACAGATTTAGGGGAAAGGCAGCAGGGCTTGAGAGAATGCAGAGGCACTGGAAAGGCAGCTGAGCAAGATCAGTAGTAGAGGGAAGTTGAGAGATGTCACTGCTGAGAACTAAAACTTGGAGCAGTGAGGAAGGCCAAGGGGAAAGGTCACTGCCTCTCTTCCATCAGTACTTCAGTGTCACAAATATTGGTAGTTAAGTCCAGCCAAAGCCTGGGGTTCGTATCTTCCATCCCACTCCCTTTTCAAGTTTTTGTGGGTGTTTTTTTTTTGTTTTTTTTTTTTTTTTTTTTTTTTTTTTTTTAAAAAAAAGCTGACATTTTGTTCTTTATTGGCTGATTGTTTGAACTGGCAACAATGTAGTCTCAGAGCCAACACAGAAAATATTTATTTTTCTCTTGTGATGGTGATAAACATTTTTGACTTTTTAATCTCTTAATTGGACAATCTGTTTTTGAAATTCTTAGATGATATGCAAACAATATTCACTGTACATGTTACATGTACATTATCTCTGAGTAGGGGTTCTGGTATGGAGCACATGGACCTCTGGATTCTTGTTTCCTTTGTTAATGCAGCCTTGTTGGAGTCACTAAATTCTTTCCATAGCTGACACACATACTGCTTCTGCTACCAGAGTAGTTATTTAATCCTTTCAAAGCTGGAGTGTGTTGGGCTCATACTTAGAGATGCAAACTACTTTTAGTTCAGCTTAGAAATAGTCCCAAGTGTGTCAAGTCTCTGTAAAGGCCTGACTTAGGAAATCTTGTGTACCAAAGACTTATGTCTGTTCATTCCACCCATGCTGCACTTCTGTAAATTGGTTGATGCTGCTTGCTAATTTATCTGAACTAAAAGGTCTTTTTTTAGTTCACTCCTACTGAACAACAGATTAAGGGAAATAAGCATGTGGACTATGGTTGGGAAGGGGGGGTGACTAAATTAGAGTGAAGGTCTATCAAGTGACGAGCATATTGATTCTGGTGGCTTTCCTGTGGTTTTGGTGTATGAAGAATAACAAACTTGCTCTTGTTTTTTTTTTTTACTTCTTGTAATGTTCTCAGTAACTCAAACACTATCACTACTGTTTTTTAGCTGCTTCCTGATTTCTGTGGAGTTATTCCTGTTTCACTGTTTCAATAACACGAATAACTAGATTATTATCACTCTTTTCGTTACAGGTCTGAGATGCTTTCTGGAAAACAGGGATGTTAATCCAGCTGCTGTGGCTGAATGTCAGTTGGGATTAGGTTGTCTCTTTATAGTCCATCAGGATGTTGTGCTCCTTGTTGGCCTTTCTCCCATAAAATATTAACATCTTGTGCTGATAGGCAGCTGTCTTGTTTCATTGTATATATGTATATTGCATGTATAGCAATTACCTTTTTCTCCCCAGATGGTGGTAGATGGTGGGAAAATGCCATAGCTGCTTTCCTCAATCGGAATTACCCTGTCAGCTGGCTGGTCCGGGATGTAAGTGCACTGGGTTACTTTCTCACATTACAGTTATGTCATTTGTGCTGAAACTCCTGGTAAAATTGCATCTTCCAACTCTCAGTTGCACAGAAGACTTAATAGTTTGATAAGTAAATGGATTTCATAAGAGAAGCTCAGTGTTGTCCCTGAATTGTCAGTAAATGAGAGGCAATTCCAGTCCTTCAAGGGGGTGATTTCTAATCAGTGCCAGAAGTCCTGGTGAAGCTGTGCCAAGACTTGCTTCCTAGGGACTGTTTCATCTAGTTGTGATTTGTTATGACCAGTTAACACAATTGCACTCTTAGATATGAATACCTGTCCCAGGGGTTATTTTATACTCTTTGATATGTTACTATACTAATACTTTTCTCAAGTAGCACTTGAGTCATTGACCATTTCCAGACAGGCTGGACCTTTTTGATTCTGAAGATGTGCCAGTGCTTGTTTCTGTACCTGACCTCACTGTCATCTCCTTTTTTGCATCAGACCCTGAGCAGAGCAGAGGACTTCCAGTCAGCTGTTCTCAGACTGGCTGGCATTCCCATCATTGCTGAAGTTTACTATATTGTAGGAGGCGTGTCACCCAAAGAAGGCATGGTCATAACAAGGAACAGGAAAGGGCCAGCAGATCTCTGGCCTCTGGATCCTTTGGGTGGAGCGTGAGTAGGAAAAAACTGCTTTATTTTCTTTTCTATTCCCTCCTGAGTGATAGGTTGGGTTAGTAACAACTTTGAGACATCCAGGCACCTCTGGTGGTAATGCTGCACAGGGAAAGTCTGAAACTCTCAGAAAGGAACCCCAGTTCCTTCTCCTGGAGAAGGGATTGCACCACCTTCTCAGGTTGGGCCAGCCCAAAGGGAAAAAGCAT
>JAWWLV010000144.1:1358032-1424172 GCA_035041135.1 Platyrinchus mystaceus | reverse complement strand
GACTCCAAAGGAGGCAAGACATGAGGGCTCTTGCCATCTGTCTGCCAAGTACTGCACCAATAAACTCAGCAACTGGAAATCAGTTGTGGCCCGATGTGGTAGAAGGCTAAAGGCACAGAAATAACTGTTCCTATCTAGTTTTTTTTAAATCAGTAGCTTAATATAGGAAGGTGACGGTACAGAACTGCCCTGTGGGGATAAAGGACACTAATGTGAACAGGCAGATGGAATGCTGCAGGCTGCATCAGTTGCAGACCCATGGCTTTTCCAACCATACTTCTGAAGGTCTGTTACTGTAATCAGTGGTAGTTTTGTCACAAGCCAGCAGGAATTCAGGGGTTAATCCATTTATGTTCCATAGTCGATGGTGCAGGCTGTTAGATATATCTACACAGGGCTCTTGGGCTTGCAAAAGACACAGGGAAGTGGCTTTTGAGGGATGTTTTTGCTTTTGGCAAAGCAGAGATGCTGATGATTGGCCTGAAAGAATTACCTGCTGATTCACCTCTTCCCTTTTGGTCACAGATGGTTTCGTGTGGAGACAAACTATGACCACTGGACCACCCCTCCTCCTTTTGATGATCGCAGGTAAACTGGGAGCTCTGGAGTGAGTGAACACTTTGATTTTTAAGGAGCTTACAGGTTTGAGTGTCTCCTTCTCTGGGCGGGTGTTATCTCATTGAGCAGGCACCTTATTTACTTCCTGTAATGCCACTCTAGAGAGAATAGATAAGGGGAAGAACAATTTTCACAGATACCAGGGCAAAGTCTGTGAGGCATGGCTTAGCAGAAATGAGAAATTGCCAGGGCAGGCATGGGCCAAAAACTTTAAGTAAAGTTTAGTAAATGGTAAATGATTCAGATGCACAGTGCAAAAGTATTTGATGGCCCTAGGAATGTGCTCACACATGGATTTATTAGGCTGTGTAGTGTGCAGAAAGGGATTGGCAGTTTCTGTACTCGAGGGATTAGTAAGAGTAGCTTCAATGTGAGACCAGATCCTGTCACACAACTCGGGGTTATTTTAGGCAAAGCAAGCATTTCAGTGACAAGGCCCTTAGTGAGAAGTTTGTGTTGGTGCTTTGTAGCCTTTGGAACAGGAAACTGTGTTAATGATACTGTGTTTTCCTGCAGAACTGCAGCCATCAAAGCTCTCAATGCTACTGGACAGCAGAACATCAATTTTGATACACTCTTTAAGGTATTTCTTTAATTCTGCATTATGATTTTCACTTCAAGTTTTGTCAAAGCAGAAATGCAGTAGTTTGGTCAGGGATCTAAAAGCTGTTCTTTTTTTGTGGGGAACAAGCTGTACTGCAGAGTCATCTCTGGAGAGGTGAAGACAAAGTTGGTTAAAATGCTTGTAATAGTCTGCCAATTCAGGTGGAAAGTGCAAGAGGTGAATCTCATCATCTTTGCAGTTCCTTGTTTCAAGCAGAACCATTGATGTTACAGCAGGCAGTGTTAGACAAGAGTGGTATCTACCAGTTAACTCTGGGAACTGAAATTGATATTTCATTGTTTTTGAAAAAAATTCTGTAAAATGGCCAGATGGTAAAAAAAAAGCTGGAGAACTCCTTCACTTCACATTATTGCTTTTATAACTTCACCCTGCTGCTGTTCCTAAATAACCTTTTAATTCCCTTTTCACCTACCAAAATGACAACTCTTCAAACTTTCTGTACAGGTGTTGTCAGTGAAGCCAGTCTTAAACATGTAAGTATTAGACTGAGATGATTTGTGCCTCCTGCTTGTGCCCCAGGCCACTTGCAAGTCAATCAAAACTTCCTGAGGGTCTTGCTGTGTGTCTGAGTGTCTTGTGGCTTCCCAGTTTAGATTTTGGCTGGTGTTTGTGGCACTGTTTTCACTTCTACAACACCCTTTGTCATAGGTCTGCCCCTCCATTCAAAGAGCTATGCTTGGTTGGGCTCAGTCTGGTAGTGGGAAGTTGCTTTGGAGTAGTGAAAAAATTACTCCTTTGGAGGAGCAGCTGAACTTTCCACTGAGTTGTTTGTCCATTGTTTGGGTTGGTGTTAACACCGAGAGTGGCT
Organism: Platyrinchus mystaceus; assembly: GCA_035041135.1. Taxonomy (NCBI): domain Eukaryota; kingdom Metazoa; phylum Chordata; class Aves; order Passeriformes; family Tyrannidae; genus Platyrinchus; species Platyrinchus mystaceus. The sequence goes on along the minus strand of JAWWLV010000144.1, from coordinate 1,422,121 downwards.
TCTTTTAGATGTTCTGATGTAGGTCTGCTTGATGTGTAAAAAGGAATAAAGTAAATGGGACAAACTTTTAGGTACAATTTACTGTGTTTTCAAGAGATGTATTTCAGTATCCTGTTCTATACTGTGGCAGAAATCACACCTTTGCAACACACAGGTTATCCTGTTATGTTTTACACAGAGATCAGTATATTCTCTGCATCACTCATTCTCTTTGGAGCTTTGCAATGGCTTCCTCAAAGTTAATACCAGGACCTCTTCTCTGTCTTGTAAACGTGAGGAAATTGGGAAAGAGTTTATATCTGTCACAGCTGAGATGAACAGTACCAATTGTTTAATATAGTGATAAAATGGATGTGGAAATACCATTGCTTTGCGGTACTGAGTGGGGGAGAGAACACTAAAAATCTGTGCCAGAAGCCTTCAATTCCATCAGCTTTTCTCAGTCTTTCTAACCCTTCTGTACCTAAGCAGAAGACCTGTTTCCACTCAAGCTGCTCTGCTAGCAGTATAAATTAGTGTTGCAGCCTTTGGGATGTCCCTGACTCTTCTTCTCTCCCTGCCAGTAACACAGTGTACACCACAGTGATGAGTGCTGCATTTCCAGCCAAGTACCAGACATGGATCCGAACAGAGCAGTGAAGAGCTGTAGGGAGCAGAGGTGTAAGTAGCATGTTGTACCTGCACTTAACCATTTTGGCTGCAGAGTAACTGAGGGACAAAGTGCTGCAGTGGCACTGCAGTGACCTGGTCTGAAGTCCTGATTCTGTCCTTGTTTGCGTATTGCCCTTGGTAAATACCTTCCCTTGTTGTTTTAAAGATCAGTAAGTATTGGCTTGCTTAGTGAAACTCTTGAGATTATCTTAGGGAAAGTGCTTGATCTGAGAGGAAGGGGGGTGGGTGTTGTGACTTGAGGTAGAGGTCACTGGCAGTGTTTTGGCTGGTTTTACCAGTTCCACTCCAGCATTCCCTTGTCTCCAGGTGGTTGATAGGAATCCCAGCAGGAAGGGGCGGTGCATTAGCACCAGAAAAAATTGAGCTTCACTGGCAACAGCTGCTCAGTAGTGACAATATCAGCAGCACCCTGAGGGATTTGTCCTGCCAACTTGCAGAACAAGTCCAAGTCCTTGAATGCACAAGGTGCCTCATGTGGCAGTTTCAATGTACTTAGAGAAAGATACTGTTATGATAATTTCTAAGCCAAGAAACTCAGGTTGCATGACTTTGGCAGGAGCACAAGAAGCTGCATTCCAGATTAAAGATGTTTTTAAAAAAAATATTATTATATTTGTAGTAGTTAATTCAGATCTGATTTTAGCAAGAGTAATTCCTTTTAGGGACTGTACAGAGTTTGGGTTTTTGTAACTCTATACCAACTTGTGCTCTCTTATCTCTTTTTCTATTTCAGCAGACTGAGTGAAAAGCTGAAGCTTCACAAGATCAGCATATGCTTCTAAAATAACTCTTGGGAGCAGTACAGTTGTTTTGGCTTACTAATTATGTGAACCATTTGGGAAATAGTGACTTGTTAACTCTTTGAAGTGTTGCAGGTGATCCTCTTAATGAACTGTAATTGGAGTTGGAAGTTTATTGTAACTGATGTAGCAGATGTGTCTGGTTAAAAATGGCTTTTACTGGTTTTGGTAAGAGTTGTGTAACTGCAGCGTAGTTCTGTGCTAACAAATTTTTGTACTGTATGTGGCCGGTAGGTCTGAACATGCTGAAATAAAAAGATGCTGCTGATGGATTGATTTCTGGAGGTGTGTGGGGTTACTTGTATGTGCTCATCCTTTCCCCTCACCTGTGACGTGAGCCTAGCAGGGGCAGATGCAACAGTCAGCAGCATGCAGAGCTGTAGACTATGGTAATTTATCAGAAATCAACAGCTGTTTCAGAAACTGTGATATTTTGGTAGATGAGAGAAGCTTGTATTGGGTAGCAGTGAGGTTAAAGGGGGACATATGTTTTCCTGTGTTCAAATAAAATTGCCTGCAATAGTAAGTTTATAAGTTGTTTCTACAATGTGAAGCGGTGGGGGGTTTGTCAGATTGTGCTGTGACTGCATATTGAATTTGGGCACTTAATTGTACCCTGGAAATAGTGAAGGATTTGAAGAGCCAAGACAGGTGGATACTGGATTATGTAAAGCCTAGTGGTCCCCTTCTTCACTGGACAGAACTTCATCTGAGGGAAGGTGTGGTCAGAGCACCATTTCCAGATCCATGCTGTGCTGGTGCAGTGTTTGTGCACTGGCTGTGCAGACAGCTCTGAGAGCACCTTCTGGAGCTGTGGGCCCTTTTATCTCCTTGTGCTGAGTCTCATAACCTGCTTAGCTGCATCCTGTCCTCCTGACTGGATGAATGTGCTGCGAGCTTTGCCCTGACCCACTTTGTACAGCAGTTGGGTGCCAGAAGGATAAATTTGAACAGAGTTCTGGAGGAAGATGTAACAGTGCTCACTATCTTTGGGATTGCAAAATGCCATTGTTTTAAATCACAGAGCAGGCACTGACACCTGATGGCACCAGGTTTTCCTTATATAACAGCCACCTACAACTAAAGGATCCTTCCAGGTGTGGTTTTGTTTTGTCTTCCTGACCTCTGCAGCATTAGGCTGATTATCTGCTGGCAGGGGTGTGCCCAGATGCTACTGGTATGTACATTTAACCAAATGTGTGTTTTAATGTGTACAAGCAGATCTGGTGTGTATAAATCACAAGTATCCACGAATATTCAGGAAAAAAATTGCTGCTGCTGTTGTGTTTGGGTCTTGGCAGCTGTTTGGGCTTGTGAGGTTTAAACAAGGAATTTAGGTTTTTTCTTCCAAATTATTTTCTTGGAAGCCTTGCATTTTGTGTGATAATAAACACTCTAACATGCTCATTGCCAATAAAAAGCTTTCTGCCACCTTGAATGTTTTTCTTATGCTGATCAAAAACAAATTACTTTGTGGTTTAGTTTAATGACAAGCTAAAAATATAAAGACTAATGAAGTGGTAAATGACACATCATAGTAACTAGATGATTTAATCTGTGAGTAGCTGAGCTACTTTTAATAAGAATTGAAATTTGACAAAAGTGCAGAGATGGGATTGCTAATACTTTAAATAAAACTCTTAATGCTGGAAACATTAAAATGTAGTGCTGATGCATTATTTTGGCAGGTTTGGGTATTTTGTGGGAATTTTTGCCAAGAAAAGTTGGACCAGATGATCCTTAAGGTACTTCTCAATCATGGCATTCTAGGGTTCTATCATGTTTCTTTAAAAATGGAGGATCACTTATTTCTGCTTAAGATTTCATCTGCTATGTGTTCACTTCTTAAAAGAAAGTAGTTTTTCTGCTTTCTCAAGCCTTAGAGTCAAGTAATGAAATAGAACTAAGGTAAGTAATAATCCTTGCTTTTTTCCCCATCCTTTCCTTTCTGCACTATAGATCCCCTAGCTGCAAAGCTACAGTCCAACAGAGGTAATGGGTGAAACCATTAATTACTTTTTCTCTATAAGTTTGCATTTAGCAAAAGGTGCCTTGCAAGTGTGTAAGAGCTGGCTCTTAAGATGGGAGAGGCTAATGTGCTGTGTTTCTCATTTATAATCCCTTCAGTAATCCTAATCCAGGTCAGGTCTGTAGCCTTTCTTAAGGATCACATGGGAGAGGATTCTTTAAGGCAGTAAATAAGTTGAAGGGTCCACATCTGTTCTGGGCTGCACATGTACAAAGACATGGCCTGTCCTGCTGCGTGCCCGAGGGAGCACCTCACTTGATTGTTTGCATTCTGAGGAGGAGTTTGTGCATCTGTAATCAAACCAATCACTTCAAAGATCATTCATTTCTTTGAGTACAGAATAGAACAAAAATCTACCAAGTGGAGAGCTTCTACTGTGTTTACCTCAACAAATCCCTAACTTAGGAGTTAGCAAGGTAAGTTGCGTTTTTCCTTTTATTTTTGTGACAGGCTTTTATGTTCAGCACCCATAGTTTGAGGTGAAATATCTTTTTTATATGCTGAGCTGTATAAAACTGCATTTGAAGGGTTTGTATCTGAAACTGACTTTTTTGGCAGTGCAGTAACAGAGTGTGGTGGTGGGTGTGTGTAAAAATAAGCTTCACCATCTCCTTTCCAGCTACAAGACATGCTGAGTCCAATGTACACAAGGGCCATGCATAAGTATTTACTCTTGGGGGCAAGCCAGGATCATCACTTTCCCTAGTGCCACCTGGGATTTGTTTTCTTGGGAGAAGTATTTGGTTATTTTGTTAATTAATTTGTAGCTCCTAAACTGTTGCTGGTTTTTTTTTCAGTAAAACTTTCCCTCCAACATCTTTCAGGTTTTTCCCTGTTAAACTCTGAGTAAGTCCGTCCTCCTGTTGCCTTTTATGTTCTGCTCATCTGTTCCCTCAGCTGCTGAACTGTCTACAAAATGGGCAGGTTACTGGGGCTCCTGTTTTGTATGACCCATGCAGTGTCACTTTTCCTAGGAGCCCTGTTTTGGAGTAGGATTCCCATTAGCTGTGGTGTTCCTGGCCTGTGGGTCGAGCCCCCAGTTCTGCACAGATCTGCAATGTGCACAGGCTCAGAGTATGTAGGATTTAGTTAATGCTGTCACTTGCTTTTGTTTTGAAGAAGCTAAAATAATATTTGTGCTAAGGCAGGAAGCTGACCTAGGTTTTTCTTCCTGTTTTGGGGTGCTTGACCCAAATGGATTTGTCTGAGTTTTCCTGAGTTTTATGGTATTAGATAACATTATTCAGCAAGTTGGCAGCTTGTGTTTGAAGACTTCCAAGAAGCGGTATCTAATGGCTTGTGAAGTTTCTGGAGTCTGTGTTTCTTCTGCCTGTGGACTGTTACCTCTGGTGAACAGGGCACAACTCCCCTGCTTGTCTTTGGGTGCCTGCTGAGACCCTGAGTGGTGGCCAAGAGCATGGAGAGGAAGGAGCAGTCAGTAGCTAGTCATTTCCCCCATGCATCATGTTGTATTGCCTGGCTGTTTAGGACAGGCTCTATTTGAGCTGATGCTGCTGTTGAACTTGAGCGAGTTTTCCAGGTTGTACCTTTTTTTAGGAAGAGAAGGGTGCACCTCAGTGTTGGGTGGATGAGGAAGGATCAGAGGTGCTGAGCAGTTGAACTAGTGGATTTTTTTCTCACTCCTCTCACCCCTGGAACAGGTTTGATTCCACTGGGTTCTGGTTTATTGTTGTGCATTCTTTGGGCTGTGGCCCTCACAAAAATCTGAGGGCAATGAACTTGAAAGAGCTCACAGCTCCAGGAGCTGCTTGGGAGGGACCTGTTGATAAGCCTGTTCATATGGTAAACAGGTAGGTGCTGTTGCCTATGTTGGTACTCTGCAGATGCTTCTAGAGCACACTAATACTAAGCCATTTTTTGGGATGGATGGCCAAAATTTGTTTCAAGTAGGCCTGCCTGAATAATAAATGTCTTGGTTTTGCAGGTTAGGTAGGAAATGAGGGAAAATGTTATTCTGTGTTGCCAAAGGTAATCTTAATTCCAAAGTCCTGTTTCAACAAAACAGACAGGCAGTACCCCTGAACGCATCCTTAAAGCAAAGTACTAAACCCTGTACTTAAGTGTTTGCTTCAAATCTGTTCTCCATTTTCAAAAGTCATCTGGAAGTGTTCTAATTCCTGAAAAAGGACATTTTTGCTCATGTTTGCATTTTTAAGGGTATCTTTAAAGGTACTCATCTCTTCCAAAAGCGGAAGCCACCTCCTCCCCTTGAAGCTGGCACAGGAGGCTACAAATAAGAGCCCCTTAAGTGTTAGGGATCCTGACTTTGTGTGCTATTGTCCCTTGGAGTAGTTAACCTGAAAAATTGTCAGAGCACCCGCATTATTTAAGCATAAAGGCTGTAAAGCAGCAGATGAAGTTGGATATAATTCAGCAGTGATTTCAGGCCATTTCTGACACTGATATGAAATAATGGTAGAATAAAATGAGAGCATTGCTTTGTACCTTCCTGTTGCATCACCCAGTTACTATGAAGATGCCAGTGTACAGTTGGGCATCCTGGGCAAGGGAGAGAATTGCAGCACTTGCTCTGCCTTGGAACCTTGCCATGGTGCAGTGTGGCTGAGCAGGGCTCACCTTCCTGAGCCAACACGGCACATGCTCACCTTACGCAACACCGGACGTGCTACTGCGATCGGTATTTGTGCGGATCGGAGCTATTTTGGGAGGAGAGACGTGGGATAAGTGGAGGGAGATTGAGGGAGGCACAAGGATTGCAGGAGGTGAGGAAAGAAGAAGGACTTTTCCCTCTGCTGGGGAGAAGCACCTCTGTAGTCACTGCCCTGACTGTTCAAAGCCCTCTGAGCTATGGTCTCCTGCAAGCACCAGGCTTAACATTTTTACAGGTGTTTATTTCCTTCCCTCCATTTCTCAGTTTTCTGTCCCTGCAAATTCTGGGTTAAATTAAAAATCTAATTATTTTGCAATACAGCCTGGGGCTGCTTTGGCAGTGTACTATGTGACTGGGTTTTTTACCAGGGGAACAGTGGCTGTGAACAGCATTCTGGTTGCCCTCAAAGTGAGATACTTCAGCGTTTGACCTGATCTGGAAAGGGGATCTGTTTGCTCTGACAAGAGCTTCCTTCCAGTTACCAAGGTCTGGCTGTCCTGCCCTTTTATACTGGTGTAATGTGCTCCTACACTGTAGTAAATGCATGAGGTGAAGGAAAGCAGTGTTTAACAAAGCTGATTATTTTCTTATGATAGGTAATTATTGTTTTAGGCTTATCTACCCTCCAGCTGTGGTACTGCACAGATAATAAGATTAAATATCATCTGTGTTCATCCCTCATAATAAGTTATCCTTCACAGATGACTACATGCATGAATATTTGTCTGCACATATTGATTGGTAATCAATCAACTTCACGGCTTTTACAGTTCCTGATCAGTACTGAAAAATTTCTTACACATCTGCCATACAATCACAGTACCTAGATATGCAACCTCTATTTTCATGCAAGTAGGAAAGGTGCTGAACCAGTTCCTGTTTATATAACTGACTTGAAATTGGAAAGAGACAAAAATCCTCATTTTTGGATCACCTGAAAGACACCCAAGTAGCTGGAAAAAACCTGATAGTAGAAGATGTACCTGAGCACGAGAGGCTATCTGATCATTGATCTTTAGTGTTAATATATTTAATTGTAGATCCTCAGCACTGTGGGACACGTTGCAGCTGTTTTGATTCTGACCGAATGGTGTTCGCTGCATCTCTTTGGTGGTTTTGGTGACACTGGGCCAGTCTGCAACACTGGAGCATTGGTTGGAGAACATGGGATCTGGTAGTTCTGTGAATGTCAAATACAAGTACTCCCTGCAGAAGTCTGAAAATGGTGAGTGATTCTTTGAGAAATCATCTTTCCCTATTTGCTGCGTGTGCTTTAGGGAGGGTGCGGTGCATGTGTTTGTGTGATGGGTTACCCGGTTTTCCTGATAGCATTGAGGTGAAGTTCTGCATTTCACGATCCTGTGACAAGGATTCTCAGCTGTCAGGCAGAAGACTAACAGTCTTGAGAAAACAGCTATTTAGGCCAGGATTGGATTAAAATCAACCCTAACCTGACCAGATATGAAGCAGCAGCTAGAACTGACACCTCATGGCTTAATGACTTGCTGGCTAAAGTGTTTGTTGTCGTGTGCTGGCAGTGAGACAGACGTGCCAACCTGCTCATTCTCTGGGCTGTTTTCCAAGGCTGTTAGTGGTGCAGGACTGCCAAAGCAGAAGCATTAACAAAGCCAAAATAAATCTGGCTCTAAGGAAGGTGAGATGGTGTGGCTCTTAATCTCTGCTAATGATTTTAACCTGTTTATGGCTCTCACAGCTGTAATGATCAATTCTTATGAAACCCTCTGTGTGATAGCACCAATTTCATGAGTGTGTGCCTAGATCTGGCTGTGGAATAAAGGGAGTTTGAAGGGGACTTTACACATAGGGGAGCATTAAAAATAAACCTTTATTTCATTATTATTTGTATCAGGCATTGGCAGAACATCAGGATGGGGCAAACTGTTTGCAAGTGCTTTGAAAAGAGGGATTGTGTTTAGAAATGAAGAAAGTAGGGATATGCTGACTTTGTTTGTAATTTTTGTTTGTTGAAAAACTCCACCTTTTAAGTTAGAGTAGTCTATCACCCATAGCACCTGAGAACCATGGAATTTCCCAAGTTCAGGGTTATTTTCAGATAACACAGTGTAACATAAAACTAGTTATTTGAAACCTTGTGTTACATCTGATACCTCAGCAACAGTTTCCCATGGCAGTAAAACCTCTCTGAATTTCTTACCTTTGGTTCTCAATCCCTTCAGATCTGGTGATCTGCAGATGAGGAGCTGCTTAGGACTTTACACCCACATGCAATGTGCCAGGTGTCATCCTGTCTTACCTGTACCAGGTCCAGAGGCTGTTTCTTATGGAAAGTGTAGCCAGCAGAGCTGTTCAGCTGGCCCTGCCCTTAAGTGAAGAAGGGGATGGGGAATCCCTCCTGTGAGCTGATGTGTGAGCTATGCTGCTTACACAAGTGTTCATATTTTGGCTTGAGTGCTGCCACTCTGGCATGCTTTCAGGAGCTTATCATGATACATGGCTTGGACCCTCATAAAATGTGGATTAATCTTTCTCTCCCTTTTTGATTAGTTTCATCTAAACTGGTACAAACCCTGCCAGGTGAAACTCACCCAGGTAAGCTGGTAAATTAGAATACTGGCCTTGCAGGTATTGTAGAGTCAGTCTATGTAAAAGCAGAGTAACAAAACAGTGCCTTGCCCATCTGGAGCTTAAATGCTGTGGATAGTGGTATATATGTTAATTGTGCACTTGATAATGTGTCTTCCATAAGTTTTATTTTAACTGTTTCAAAGGATCTGGTTTTGATTGGTATGTGTAGAGTCACCACTAGGGATTTCTTTCCAAGCCCAGCAGACCAGTAAGCATTTGCTCAACATGAGAGAAGGCTCAGGCACAGAATACAGAAGTTATTCTTGAATAACTGGCCAAGTCTTACCTTCTTGCCCACGACTTCACTGTGACTCAGTTCCCTGCTGCACAGCAGCTGTGACACCTCTCTTTTTGTGCTTGGCTGTTCCCAGTGCTGAAACAGAACCATATTTAAAAGGATTATTATTTTCAATACATAAGCCATCAGGATATCTTCTCTAGGGAAAGGTCACTGTTTTCTGCTGAAGTACATGAAGGGTGGTTTATGTCATGTAACTAATACAAGCTAATTGAATTAATATTATCTCTTTGTCTCTCAAAGGGTAGGGATCCAGAAAGAAACAGGAAGGGACGCAGTGTAATCAGAAGAGAGATGCCAGGTAGCAGAGCTGGTCCAATTGGGGTCAAGACCAGCTAGGGAGGATGGAAGAGTTTCTAGAGGTACATGAAGTTCTGTGGCAGAACTTGAAAAAGGAGATGGGGGAAACTGCACCAGTGTACTTGAGTCTAAATATGCACACACCTTAACTGAAATAATCTTTTAATGCAACACTGGAATTGGGGAAATGCAGAGGAATGAGTATGTTGAAAAGATCAGGGCAAATAGCTGTCATTCTGAGAGAAGTGCCTGGTGCTGGTGATGGATTGAACCACAAACAGGCAGCTGGAAATGCCTGCCATCTCATTCCTTAAGTGACCAAAGTTGTGTTTCCCTTTTTTCTCTGTGGGGGGTAATTTAGTCTTTATTGTGGGCTAATGGTACGGTAATGATTATGCTACAATAGGTTCCCTCAAGTTCTTCCAGAACTGCAAAAGCTGAGGTATTTATTTGGCATAAAGGGAGGTAGACAAACTCCGTATTTTTAAGGCTGTGGAAGGGGACTTGGTGTCTTACTTCCATCTCTTTGTGTGACCCAGGTCAAATTTCTGTTTTCTTGAAGCCTTGGCACCCAGAGACTGTAAGATGGACATTATAATCAAGGGAGATGGAAAGGGAGGAAACTGTCTATTAATACTGAAGAATGTGTTTGGATCTTTAAGCTGTTAATGGTGGTGCTGAGGAGCCAGCAGTGGTGGCTAGGAGTGCTTCACAGGTCTCTTGTCAGGCAGGATCAGGTCAACCTCTTGCAATGTGTTGGAAAGTGGATGACTTGTTATCCTTAATATTTAGGCGTCAGAATAAAATTAGTGAGGATTTCTCCTGAACAAGGGAGGTTCCTCTGCAATTTTCAGGGCTGGTGAAGGAGCAGTAGCAGGGTACCTCAGCTTGGTTCTGTTTGTCCCCCAGCTTTCAAGGCAGCTGTTTTGATCCAGCAGTGGTACCGGCGCTATGTTGCTCGGCTGGAGATGCGCCGCCGCTGCACCTGGAGAATCTTCCAATCCATCGAGTATGCCTGTGAGCAGGACCAGATCAAGGTACTGTGCCAAGGAAGTAGGGAAACACATAGTGAGGTGCTTCCTGTGCCACAGGCTTGCCTGCTTCTGGCTGCTGGCTGGTAACCCCATAAGTGCTTCAGTGGGCTAAAGACTGGGTTTTGTGCCCCCTTTTAGCCTGTTTGATTCCCTGCCTGCTTGTGTCTGATGAAACCTGAAGTTATGAGCCTTGAAAGAAAGCCATAAGGACCATCTAACATTGTTTTTCTAGAGTCTGAACATAATAGACAAGCCTAGTTGTTTTGTTATACTTTAAGATTCTCTTAGGTGGCTGCCTTGCTGTCAGGCAGGGAGAAGGGAGTGCTCATAGCTGTACTTGTGCCTGTTTGACTGCAGGTAAAGCTACTGTTTGCCGTCATCACAGGGTACTCCAAGCTTGCATTGGTACAGTGTGATTTGCTGTACATACCAGGCAACATTAGGAGGGCAGACATAATACCTTGAGAAAGATGATTGTGCTAAGTTGCTGCTCTGCAGAATTTAATTCCAGGATGAATGATGGGCTCTCTCTCTTGCAGCTGCACAACTTCTTCAGTTACCTCATGGACCAGTTCACACCAAGCAGCAGCAAAGAGAGTAAGTTTCCATGTGAAATATTCGGAGCTGAATGCAGCACTGCAGGTGGGGTCTCATGATCTCTGATGAGCAGGGCTTTGCAGAGGCCATTTCTGAAGCAAGAGTCTGTCTTGCCTGACATATACACATGGAAATTTGTCCCTATAGCCTTTCCCCCACTGCAAATTGTGTAGTGGTGTTGAACCAGGACTCAGGCTCTGTGGGGCCTGAGTTGCAGCTGAACCAAACAGCTGTTCTTTGAAAATTACTAGAATGGTACCTTGAACTAATCAATTTTTTCTTGTCACTCTCTTTTTGGACAAAATTAAACCCCGTGATCTGCCATCCAGGGGATTTTATCAGTCGCATGTTCATAACTGGAGAAAGCTACAAAGAGGCAGAGCTGGAAAAATACTGTGACTATGAATCCATAGAGGTGCCAGACTCCTACACTGGACCCCGTCTCTCTTTCCCACTCCTTCCTGACCATGCCACTGCCTTGCTGGAAGCTTTCAAACAGAAACAAGTAAGGATCCCAACAGGAATTATGCTTTGCCCTTCTCGGTGGGGGATGTAGGATAGATAATTTGATTTTAGCCTTCCCAACAGGCTAAGGTGACAGGAGTGTAACAAGCTGGCAGGTTGTTAAACAGAGGGGGATGAAAATTATATAATATTTTCCCCTGCCATGGGAGTGTTTTTCTTTCTGAAAATGCAATTCTGACAAAACTGAGAACTTTACCTGGGGGCATGTACCGGTATCAACCTGAATTTCATTTCTAAAGGAAGAAATCCACAACAGCTCACGTTGAACCTTTTTCTCATTTTTTGTTCAAATTTCTGCACTTGCGAAAAAACATAGCATGGAAACAGCCAGATGGAAACAGCCAATTAAAATGTTTTGTGCCACACAGCTGACTTGCATTTAAAATGTAAATTGTGAGATCTTTGAGCAAGTCCAGTACCACTTCAGCAGCACTAACAGAACAAGCCCTCGTACAACTGCAGTATTCTGCTGCCATCCTCAGTCAAGGTGCTGAACTGCAAAATAGGCCAAAGCACTCCTTCTCCAAAAAAAAAAAAAGTTTCCAAACCAAATGTCTTGTGTCCCAGCTATATTAAATGCTCGCACCCTGGCTTTGAGCAAATATCTTTCTGCAGGACACATGGAAACTTGTGGCCTGGTTTAATGTGGAGGAGCTAAGAAAGATCTAGAGGAGCAGCCTCTAACCTGTGATACTGGGCTGGAATTTCCCTGGAATTTGTCCCAGGGCAAGTTTTTCCCATCTGGGCTGTCCTGGTGGGCCTTTGCAGACAGAGCTGTGGTGCTGCTCATAGGCCAGTGATTTCCTGCTTTAATCCCTTGGCTTTCTCCCAGTAGCAGCTCCATGCTCGCTATGTCTTAAACCTTCTGCATGAGACCAGGAAGCACCTCAAGCAGCTGCCAAACATCAGCCATGTCTCCACCTGCTACAGCGAGGAGGTCACTGTGTGTGGTACGTCAGAGGCTGCAGGATGCTCAAGTGGGAGCAGTGGGAAAGGCATGGGATGGTAGCGAGAGCACGATGTATTTAACATGGAACATGAAACACAAATGCTGTCTGTAAGCAGGACGTGTGATGCACTGAGAGGCAACTGTCTGTCTGAAATACCTGGGTTGTCTTTGTTCTGTCACCCCAAATGTGGAGTAGTTTTACTAAACCACAGAAACTGCCCCAGTTGAGAACTGGGCTCAAAACTTCTGCATGCAGTCAGCTGTTTTTAGCTGTCCTTTTCAGGCTTCAGCTCAAGCCTTACATCATGTCCTTTTCCTCCAGGCACATTGCCTCAGTGTAAGGAAACTTATACTTTGCACTTCCCACAGTGTTTCAGTGGTTGTTAACTTACAAAGGAGATACTTCATAGTTAGTTATTTAGTAGTGTCTTTTTAAGTTTAAGGTAAACACACTGACTTGTCTTTGTGCCTCTTAGGAGACTTGCATGGCCAGCTGGATGACTTGTTCCTCATATTTTATAAGGTAGGCACTGAATTTGGAGAGAGAGGCTGGCCAGGCATTGTGAGAAGTATTGCATGGATCATGCTGAGAAGTGTTTTCAAAATGGGGCCCTTCATGTCCAGTTCTCCAGGTCAGTTAGACTGGTTTTAAAAGGCTTTATAAAGCAGCAGCTTATTCCTTGATGACTTTGAAATCTGGTAGCCATGTCGATTTTGGAAGTGCCAGTGGGCATTTTTCGAGTGCTGATACCAATAACAACACTTGCTGACTTCCAACTTCCACTGCTTTTGGCACTGGGGCCCTACAGGATAAAGCTAAGTCAGGATGTTTATTGTATAAGGTAACCTGGGACAGGAGTGACAGACTGCAGCTGTAGGGGGGAGGCATATGGAGACCGTGGGGAGGCCTCTCTTGTAACATCCACCTCTTCCTTGCTTTTACAGAATGGCCTGCCTTCCCCTTGTAAGTCCTATGTGTTTAATGGAGACTTTGTAGACAGAGGCAAACAGTCCCTTGAGATCCTCATCATCCTCTTTGCCTTCCTGTTGATCTATCCAAAGGAGGTTCACCTCAACCGTGGGAACCACGAGGACCAAATGGTCAACTTACGGTACGGGTTCTGTGCAGGGCTGAGTGCCATGTCAAGGGTTTTGTGTGAAATCCCACTCAACTGCCTTTCTCCTGTTCCTTTAGCTATGGCTTCACCAAGGAAGTGATGCAGAAATACAAGGTAGGCATATGTTTGTGTCTCCTTTATGTGTGAGACTTTGAAGACTGGATGCTTCATCTTTTCCTTTCTGACCTGCCCTCTTAGGTGCATGGTAAGAAAATCCTAAGGATGTTCCACAATGTCTTCTGCTGGCTGCCCCTGGCCACCCTGATTGACCAGAAAGTCCTTATTCTACATGGGGGCATCTCTGACACCACTGACCTGGACATGCTTGAGAAAATTCAAAGGGACAAAGTAGGTTTTATTTCCTACTTCCCTTCCTTTGTTCTGCAGCGTAGTTCCCATTGCAGATTAAATCCATGTGCTTTACCTTTTGTGCAGTGTCTGAGCAGTGTGGAGTCCCTAAGGAGATCTGATGAGTATGGGGCACAGCTGTAAATCCAGATTGGCACATCCAAGAGGATGGTGCTAGTATGTCCTACAGTTAATCAGCAGCTGATGGCAGCAAAGGGAATTGGGGCTTGGAGGTTTGGGTCACTTGGTCAGCCAATGGAAGATGATACAGCTGGAGGTGTGGGTTTCCAAGCAGTGTGATCAGCTCCATTTCTCTCATTTCTTTCAGTTTATTTCTGTATTAAGAATGAAGAAAAGGAAGGAGTCAAATAGAAAAGTGGAAATGTGGAACGTAAACGGGGATAGCAAATCAGAGGCTGATGCAGCAGGGAATGAGGCAGCTCCTAGGCTATCTCTGCAGCCCCAGCCAGCCCAGGCTCCCAGCACGGCCAACAGGCTGGAGTTCTCCAGGTGGCTCCGGCAGACGGTGCAGGAGCAGATCGACACGTGCCGCCGGCTGGTGGACATCAGTGAGTCGGAGCCAGAGGAGCTCACTTACTCCAGCACGGTCTCCCTGAAGTATGGGGATGAGCTGTGCTGGACTCATCAGGAGGAGTGGCAGCAGGTGAGGAGTCTGTGGGGCCCTGAGCTTAGTGAGCCGTGGGTGGCTCCTGCAGCAGTTGATCCTTCAGTGCTAAATGGCCAGTAAGGGGTGTACTGTGAGCATGTGATGATCTCTGCTGCCCAGGGGTATTTTGTTAGGTACCTGTGCTACCTGCTTGGGGACTTGGTTTCTTCAGTTTTCTTGTCTGTAATTCTCCTCTGAGTGTTCTGTAACCATGGATACTTATTCCACATTACATAAAACATTCCAGTGCTGCACATCTTTTCAGCGTAAAGCTGTATATTGAGGTCACGGTTAAAGAGATTAAACTTTAATCCAGACAGTGGTTACTGAGTCAGCACTTGCATTTTTGGAGGCTGCAGAGTGTCCTGGGTAGAGAACAAAGGAGTTTAATGCTAAGCCTGCTCACACCCTCAGAATCTGGTGGGTGTTCTTGCCCTGGGATTTGTGGTTTGGGATGGAGAAGGACAAGCAAGGCTCTTGGACATCTTAGAGGCAGCAAAGGCAAAGCTTTTATCAGATATGATTTTTGGACACCTCTCTTTCCCCAGGCACTCTGGGTGTGCCTGTAGCTTCAGGCCAGCAATACTGTCATCTCTAAGGTGGCCCAGGTCTGTCACAGCTCAGCTGCAATGCAGGAAACATGTCTGTTCCCCTGCACTATGGTAACTGCAGCAGTGCAGGGAGGGATTCAGAGACTGAGCTGTATTTGCCTAGTAAACCCTGACAGGTGATATCTGCTGTGGGTACACTTTATTCAGAGAACTCTTGCAATCCTTTCAGATCTTAGACATTCTCTGGAGTGACCCCATGCCTCAGGAGGGCTGCAGACCAAACAAGGTGCGAGGTGGCGGCTGCTACTTTGGGCCTGATGTGACAGAGAAGATCCTTGAGAAGTACAACTTGCAGTTCCTCATTCGCTCCCATGAGTGCAAGCAAGAGGGCTACGAGTTCTGTCACGGCCGGAAGGTTGGTCTGAGGGGAATGGCTTGTGTCTCCATCCTTCCAGGGTAGGCTGTTGTAGGAGTGGCTTCTCTCAGCTCTGAGTTTCTTCCCATGGGGCTTTAAGTACATGCAACACCACTGAACAGCCTTATTGGGAGTTATTGAAGTGTTTCCAGCTGTTAGGGCTGTCTGGAGCCACCTGCTCTGCTGGGGCTATGGCTGTGCAGGTAGAGGATGTCCTCATGTCTGGCAGCAGGGAAGATGTGAACCCACTTGTACCACGGCCCCTACTTAGTGCAGCTGTTCCTGAAGATGGCATACAAAAGGTGTCACTGAGCTGCTGCAAACAAGCTCTGCTCTCAGAGGACTCAGTGTCACTTCAATGACTTCATCAAGTGCACTCTGATTCTAGGCAGTGTGTTTGTTGGGAGAGCATAATGAAATCACAGAAGCCCAGCATGTGGCCAGATCCTTGAGATCTGTGTTGCCCTTTTGGAGCTTGCATGTGTAAGGCTTCCAAGCCAGCTGCAACCTCACTCTCCCTTTTCCACATAAAACATAATGTGTTCACAGTCTGGATTCTGGATGGGATCACATGTGTTGTTTACATGTACATATATATTACAGGATGCATGTACTGACTGTAAATGCCTCTCTTTTTTGGGGGGATTAGGTGCTGACCATATTTTCAGCCTCAAACTACTATGAGGTTGGCAGCAACAGGGGAGCCTATGTGAAGCTGGGACCAGACCTCGTCCCCCACTTTGTTCAGTACCAAGCAAACAAGGCGGCCCACACACTCACCATGACCCAAAGGTAAGGTCTTCTGGTTGTCTGGATTCAAGTCAAAATTCCAAAAGAGAAAACTCTGTGGGCTTTGAGAAAGTTGGATTCTGGAGCTGAACTTTCACAGCTTGGTTTTCTATATAATAGCCCTCAACGAGGATTCAAACTTTGTGCAGAAGTTAGAGGGAGGCTCCTCAGGGGTTAAGGGGGAGTGTTACAAGATCCTAAGTGTTGCAGTCCCAAGACTGCTCATTTTTCAGTTTTTCTTTTCAAAGTCAAATTTTAACTTTTGACCTTTGAGGTTCCCTTCTGCTTTGCTACTTTACACATTGATGTGGGGATTTGCTGCATCGGCTGTGGGGAACTGTGCCCTGGGCATGCAGTGCGTTGCCATGAGCAGAGATGCAGCTGTAGCTGTGCAGAGCAGTTGTGTGAAGGTCTAGGAAACCCACAGACAAGCCAGAGGACTGGGAAGGTGCAGCTTCTCTAGCAAGTCCTTCATGTGCTTCTCTCTGTTCTGCATCCTCCAGAATCAGCAGAGTAGAGGAGTCTGCCTTCCGAGCCCTGCGGGAGAAGCTCTTTGCTCACACCTCTGCCCTCATCAGCGCGTTCAAGGCCTACGATGAGGACAACACAGGTACAGCTGAGCTGAGGGATGTGTGGGTCGCCTGCTAGGGCAGGGTTGAAGTGACTACACTGAGTGGCTGGTTGGAAGACCCCTCACTTCATGTGCCTTCAGCTGCTAGTGTCCCAGAGGTCTCCATGTCTCTCCCTTTTCCCTCCAGGAAGAATCACGCTGAGCAACTGGGCGACCGCGGTGGAGTCAGTCCTGCGCCTGGGCCTGCCCTGGCGAATGCTGAGACCGCAGCTGGTGCGCAGCACGGAGGATGGCATGCTGGAGTACAAATCCTGGCTGGATGACCTGGCCATGGAGCAGCGGAGCCAGGAGGTAACTCTGGATGCAGGCCTTCGGGTGGGAAAATTATTTCATTCTGAGTTGTGGTTTCTTAATAACACCCAGCAAATCCAGCCCTGCAGTGGTTGGGAAAGAACAGGCTGCTGATGGTCTGTACTGCGGTTGCACAGAGGGTCCAGTTATCACACACCTGTTTGATAAGGCACTGCTGGCACATTCTTGAGGAAGAAATATTTTGTATTTATTGGGGAGGTGTGCAGTAACCACTCGGGACAGAGGGCTGCCAGAAGGATAGAGTGAGTCTGATCATGTTTTCTTTCAGCACATCCAGTCAAGCCTGTTGGAAGTCATTTACCGGAACAGATCCAACTTGGAGACAATATTCAGGATCATAGACAAGGACCATTCAGGTAAGCAGATGTGCAGTGGGTGTTTGGTCACTGCCTGGTGTTCCCTTCTACTTTGGGGCTCCCTTTAGTACATACAAAGGTGTTTTTATTTAACCGTTTAAGGCTTGGATCCTTCTGCTCCCTCACAAGCTTCTGAAATGTCACTGCATTTTTCCACAAACAAGATGTGTTTTCAAGTGTGTGCAATACAGCTAAAGAATTAATAATTCTTTTTTCTGGAGGAGTTCAGCAGAAAAATTGTGATGAGAGCAGTGACAGTCAGTAATACAGTGTAATTGGGACCTGCTTTCAAGTAGTAATCTCTCCACCAAATTACTTTGGGAAAGAGGAAGTAGTCTTTGCCTTTTGTCCTCCCAATTTGTATTATGTCTCTTTGCTGCTTTAAGTTGTGTTTTAGTCAGTGTTCTCCATGCTAGGAGATGGAGTTGCAGCATGTGAAACACTTCTCCACAGGTCTCATCTCATTTGAGGAATTCCAGCAGACCTGGAAGCTGTTCAGCTCCCATATGAACATTGAGCTCACAGATGATGGCATCAATGACTTGGTTCGCAGCATCGATTTCAATAAGGATGGGAACATCGATTTTAACGAGTTCCTGGAGGCCTTCCGCCTTGTCAGGCAGTGCCAGGCGTGACAGTCCACCCGGGGCTGCCATGTCCAATGCCTTCATGTCCGAGCAGCCGGGACTGCGTCCCACCCAACTGCAGAGTGCCTGCGGATGCCGAGCGGGGAAAGGGAAGGCAGGTACCCCAAACAGAGAGCGGCAGCTGTGACCCGTCAGGGAGAGGCAACAGGCAAAATACATGCACTGCAATTCTGACCGTTTGTACAAGAAGCTGCATTTTAAGTAGAAATGACTGTGCAAAGGGAAGATGCAACTTAGTTTACAGCTCTATCTCAGCTACAGGACTATCCAAAAGTAGTAAAATGGAAGTAAAGGTATTACTTGGTTTTAACAAGGTAGCACCTGTTTGATTAGGGGTTTCCTTTTAATAAACAGTTTTTTCTAGACTGCTGTTTCTTGGCTGTTCCTGTTTTCCCTAGCTTGTAAGCTTTGTGAGCCAGCAGTGCTGTTCCAGTGATGACACTTACTTCTGCTGGTGTTCCTTTGCTGTGGTAAGCTTGTTCTGTAAGTTTGAGACAACTAAATATGTTCAGTGGAGCAACACTTCAGGAAAAAAAATCACCTCCAAAGTGCACCACTGTCTCTAGCAGGGGGACTTGTTTAAAAAAGTGATTGAGTAATTACTTAGAAACTCAGGAAGTGTTTCCTGTTAGGGAGCCTATCCTTCATGTTCAGGATATTTTCAGAGCATGGTACAATTGCAGCTTAATAAGTGGAGCAAAGTGTGGTGGGGTTTGAAAAGCTTATAAAGAAAAAAGAAAGTATTTATCTCAAACACGCAGCACAGTCAGACTATCAGGGGGACCATGGCAGAAGAATTCACTTAAGACTACTACTCCAGCCCCTGAAAAAGAGAATTGTAGAGTCATTTGATTTCTTTCAAGAGCCCATGTTAGAGCCTGCATTGCACAGTGGAGACATTCTATTAATTGGAACTATGCTTTCAAAAGCAAACTAAATCCTTCTCCAACTTAAGAGTTCCACATATGCTTTTTTCAATTGTAATGGAAACAGGCTTCCACAAACACTCTCTCATGACTGTACATGCTGCAGCATGCTTAGGCTGTATTTTTGCTTTTCCATCTATCAAATTTTATGAGTGGGATTTATTTTGTTTTGATGTCTAAGAGACAAAATTATTCTGCCTCCTCTGTTTCTGCTGTATGAACTCTTACTGCAGGTAACAGGGTTTTTTGTTTGTTTCAGTTATTATCAGTGATTTTTTTAAGGGGGGGGTTACAAACAGCTCTCCACTGCATGAAGGAGGTACCTGCCCTGCAGCACTTGCTACCAGGTAGGATGTAAGGGACATGGCTGTGTATCTTGGTTTGGGGACTGAGCCTGCCAGCAGCTCTGTGCCATCAGGTGCCATCTCTGTGCCCATTCCTTGCAGTGCCTGGAGCAGAGTGAAGTGCACTTACCTGGAGCTGTCAGCAGTGTCACCGATGTAACCGCAAGCCAACACCACACACCAGTTATTACAAAGTCAGACTGAATTTATTACTCTTGGGCAATTAAAAAAGGCAGAAGACAATGTCCAGACATTCTGCTACTTAGAGGGGCACCAAAGCTCTGTATAATTTAAGTATGTAAAGTAATAAAGCATGACCTTCAGATCCGTGCAGTCCAAAGGAAGAACAGAAACTGGAAAAAAGTTCCTGCAGCTTACTCCAGTAAACGACAGGTATTGCAGGGACCAACACAGTTACAGCAACTAACATCCCCATAATGATTTAACTGTTTACACAATGTTACTTGATTGTTTTAACAGAAACATGGAAGGGGGCTAAGCTTTCCACAAACCAAGTCACAAGTGAAGCAATCCCCTCAGCACTGCATTTCTAGGACAATGCTGTTGTAAAAAAAGGAGAGAAAAAAAAATGTACAATAGTACATATAATTTTATAGTAAACCGGTATCTGAACAGATTCAGTTTTCCTTCTTTTGTTAAAGCATATACAGCTTTACAAAATATAAACCTTCCAAAGGTCAATTTTAAAAGCTTAAAAGAGGCTTTGCTAATTCTAAAGGTAACAGCCAAAATACCATTGCTCCTACAAGATATGTTTTATTTTACCTCAACAGTTTTAGCCTTGGAAGGTGAGCCATGAACTTGACTAATGTGTTCTGTGTAAGCCCAGCAGCATCCAGTCAACTGAAGACACCTCCTCTGATGGGAATGCTCTCGTTCAGCCCGTGTTCTATTAGCTTGATGTCCTCCAAGTCATCCTTAATGATGCTGATTAGGTGACTGAGCCCTTCTTGCTGCTGCTTCAGGTGCTGCAGATAGTTAAAGAAACAAGCGTGAGCACAGTCCAACTTTGCAGACTAAAAGTAATATTTCCCAAAGGTGTCATCACTGGTGCCATTGGCACATGGAAAAGCCTGGCATAATTTTCTGGACTAAAAGCCTAACTCCATAGAGTGGTTTTGTACAACATGGATGCACTGCCACTGAGAATAGTAAAAAGGACTTCATCAAACAATTCCAAGAACACGGCATTCTACCCAGTCCTACTTACTTGTTTGATTTCCCTTAAGAGGTCTGCATCTATGTAATAGCGCTCTTCAGCCCGCACTGCTCCAAAGTGGTTCTGCATCCTGATCTGGGACATGAGCTCATTCAGTCTGCCCTGCAGGAGAAACAGGCTTCAATCAATCATCTGCCAGAGCTCCAGCATGTACCATTCCTTGAGTCAACAGGACTGGAACCACTGCTGTTCATTCCATTTTTAAATGTTTTGGAAGATGTACAAAGGGCAAGCGACTCCAATACTTCCAAGAACTCAAAAATACTTCAGTACTTATCAGTCATGCAGCAATGTGTGCAATGCTACTCCTGGTAATGCTGCTGGACTGCTGACAGCTTTCCACAACAAATACACACGTGTGGTTTGGCAAACTAACTTTTTTTTTTTTTTTTAAATAAGAAAAGAGTAGCAGAGTTCTATTAACTACCTACCTTGAACTGTGTTGGTGCGTTGAGTTCACACTGAATTGTATCCAACTGTACACGGAGCTGCTCCTCATCTGCTTGGATGGCATAACCACTTTTCCTTTGGATCTCCTGCTTTATTAACACCTACAAAAGAAGCCTTATAGGTTCATTAGAGAAGACTTGGCCCATCTCTTTCCCCACCACTCCATTCACATGTCTTTTTGCCCTTCTTCCAGCATGGGTCTCACTGGACTGTCACTTAGTTTGCTGCCCTGAGAAGGGAGAGAGATGGTTCCCAAGTACTGTGGACCTGAAGCTTTCCCCAAGAGCTCTGCCTGGTACTTAAATGAACACCATTTAGCTGAAGTCAGAACTTCCTTTTCAACACTGGTTATGCACAAGCTGGAACAGGGCCTCCTGCCCTTTCTGTTTCTGGCACTAGACTGTATGTCAAAGGAGCTATTTACACTACCCCTGTTACCTGTAATGTTCTGTGAGAAAGTGCCATCAGCTTCCTTTTGTACTGTGCAATTTTTGCCATAGTTGTCGTTTGGTTTTTCTGCAGCTCGCTGATATCTTCTGATATTATCTGCAGAGGACATGGAGGCAGTTGGGGAGTCAGAGGAGTTTGTGATAACAGAACATGTCAGTCCTGATTTAAAATGGGGAGTTTCATGGCAGTACACAGCCCAGCAACTTAGTGTCCCTGCCACAGATGCTTTTAGAAAGCCTTCTGCTACCTCAACTACTCTGCTTTGTATTTATTTTCATCTGCAAATGGGATTTTCAGAAGGCATTGGAAAACTGGTTACCTAGAGTCCATACCACTACACCTTCACTGAGTTAGTCTAATTTAGTCTAACAACACACCAAGCTTGAACCTGAAACAAAAGCCAAACCAAGCTGCTCCCTTTTGGGCAAAAGATATATTTAAGAAATACATTAAGAACATAGTTCTGGTTTCAGTTTTCAACACACAGGAGGCACAGGGGGAGGTTATTTTTAATGCACATCCTTCAGCAGTAAGTAGTCATGATAAAGATGAGCAACCTTACATCTAATCGAGTTTGATGCTGCTTGGTCATCTGATCTTGGACCTTCAATCTTCTCAACAGTTCCTTGAAACCCACCATTGGCACAGGAATAAGCCTACAAGAACACAAATGTTTTTTGCAACACATTTTTTTTTTACTGGACATGTGGTATGGATTAATAACTATGAATAGAATCTAATATAAAGGTACAGATAATCATGGCCTTTTTAAAGTTAATAAATAATATCTTCTTGTGCTAAGCTCTAGTGTCCTCACTATTCCCAGCAACCTGGTCCTTCGTTGTAAAGAAATCAGCCTAAACTATCTGTAACTACTGAGGGTACAAAGGTGCATCACCTTCAACTGCAAGAAGAGGGGAAAAAACCATAATGGTTGCAAAACCTAAGTCACAGTAACTAGTGCATGCAACGGAGGGCACCACAGCTCTGAGTCATGGGAGTAAAGCTCTTTATCCTGACAGTTCCTAAGCACCTAAATCAGTAAAGGGATTAATAAAGGCACTTCCAGTAATCTTCAGCGTTTGCAAGGAGATCAGCACTTGGCCAAGTTCTTCTCTAATATGTTTCTTGGAAGTTACCTGGAAGGTACTATGCAATTATTATCTTTCTCCCTTTTCCAAGTTTTGTTGCAGTACTCAGACTACTGGACTTACTTGTCAGGATCAGGATTATCAACTTTGGCTTGTTCCCAAATAATAGGATCAACACCTGAAAAAAAACAAACAAAGGAATTTTTTAGTATGGATAAATCTGAATCACTTTCTCATCTTACAGCTCTTAAGCAGGAAAAATTACTATGGCATACACAAGCCCTATGAACTGCTGCACTGTTACACAAATTAAGGTTAATTAAAGGAGGGTAGTTTTTAAAAGTCCTGTTGCTGAGCTGTGGCAGTAAGTTCAGTCCCAAAGGCTGTCAAATACTCCTGCTGTTTGAAGGCAGGGGAAAGGGAAGACCTATAAGTGATCCCATCATATAATTCATACTTTAAAGGGAGAAATTCCTACTGTTTCCACTGTATTGGGTCATCTGTCCTTTTCAAGTTGTGTAAAAAACCCAAATGTTAAAAAATCAGTAAAGGGATCAAAACCCAAAACCAGTTGGCATAGTAATCCCAGTAGGAACTAGCTCTGATTTTTCTGCATGAGTAGGCCCAGTTCTTTTTGCAATCCTGATTTCATAGCTTTTCGTATCCTAAACATAGACACATATAAAAGCTATAGACATAAAGATAAGTTATCCTACGAAATGGCATGAAAAACACTTAACTACTCTAACACAAAGCTGTATGTGCACTGTCTGTAGCTCTTGTAGCTTTGGAAGGTGTTTTCCAGTGGGCTGACACCTGCGTTTATCCCAGAGCCCAAAAATCCAAGCCTACGTACCGGCAGGAGGGTTCTGCAGGAGCTGTTTGACCTGTGCTGGGGACAGCTCTGTCCTGGCCATGGAGAGGCTGACCCCCAGCTGCTGCAGGGACGACTTGATGTTGGCTTGTTCGAAGTGGGCGTAGAGGGTGGTGGCAGGAACTCTCCTTGAGGTGCCGTTGGGCGAGCGCTCCACAACGTAAATGATCACCTCTGTCCTGAGCAAGGCAAAGTGCGGAACGTCAGGAAAGGGGCAGCAGCACACAGGAACTAACACAACAAAACCAGCCTCAAAGCCAGCTGACCACTTCTCCTAGCTAGCTCTTAACTCCCTTTAGCTCACTGAGATGTGAAGTACCAGTAACTGCAGGGTTTAACACAGCGAGGCAGAGAGAGGAAAGCTGTGCATACCATTGCATGATATGGTGACACTAGTACTACATTGGGAATAACCTAAAACCTCTGGAAAGGTACTGCACTTAATGCCTTAATAAAAAGCAATATGAAGGAGTGAGAGATACAATTTGAACTCAGGATGAACAGATCCAAAATCAAGGAGAAGGGGAGGCAGTACACTTAAACATCAACCCTTTCCAACATGCAGTACTGGATAAAAAGGCAGAACTATGGGAAGTTCACATACTGGTCATCTGGCATCGTTTTAACCCCTTCCACGTTGACAGTGAGGGTCTGATTTCCCCCCAGAATTTTGTGTAGTGACTCCACAAGCTGCTGCTGCTGGCTTCGAATATCTGCTTCTTTTCTGTTAAACACCAAAACCACGAGGCCATCTTCGTCTTTGTTGTTGGGCATTAGACTGTAACCCACAGCCTGCAAAGGAACAAATGAAAGATGAGGATATATTACTTAGCAAAAGCATATCCAATGTGGCATGAAGGGGATAGGCTAAACCCCTCTGATTAGAGCAATTTGTTCAAAATTTAACTTACAACATACTCAGAGCTGCAGAAACATAAAATTAATCCTTCTCTAAATCATTCTTCTCACACAAATATCAGTAGAGCAGCTTTTGAAACAGTTTGGATTTTTACAAAAAGTTCCTAAGCAGCCATTTCCCATCTTATAGAAAAACCTACGGATTGGGAGTTCAGCAGAGCTGACAGCAAATCAGGAATATTTTAAAATGTACCCTTTTCCCAAATTGCAAAAGGGACCAGAGGACCAGACCTTATTACAAGCAGAAGCAGAGTGGCAGCTTTCATGTCCTCTGGCCTATGAACTGTCACACCAACATACCGCAGGTGACAGGGTGGACAGTGGGGGCTTTTTAAGGCCCTGACACTGCATGTGGGTGGGTGACCTGCACCTTTCCCCTCCTGCAAGTTCAGCGGAAGAGAGAAACGAGCTGGGGACGTGCCCAAGAGCCTGGTTTTGTCAGCAGTGGGTAACCCCCCGCCACAGTGAGCCTCGTAGAATTAGCCGTCCTGTCATAGAGCACAACAGTGACAGCCAGGGAAGAATTTGGTTTTAAGCACATCACTCCTGTGCTATTTCTGTTTTAAGTAAATAAATCCTTCATGGCTTCTTTATGCAACAAAGTATTTTCAAACTATGACATTTTATTTACTTCACTGTGGTCCTTTCAACAGTAGCTTGTAACACATACCCTTAGAAGCACACTTTTCTTGGCTAAGAGCTGCATTTCTTATTTGCCCTAGATCTGGAAGTGCATACAAGTGGATTCCTTGAACGCCTGTGAAACCCTCCAGCTAATGCCTCATTCTTATCAGATGCCTGACGCTTCCAGAGGCAGTAACCAAACTAGGTTATGATGCTTTGTTCCTACACCCGTGCCACCAACTTCTCCCTATTTTATTTAGGCATCTTCCATTGCTGGCACAGATGGGACTTTTCAGTGTTTCACTTAAGGCATGTGAATTCACAACTGGGTTAGAAACACTCAAGTCATAGGGACAAGGGTGAACGTAGTATGTGGCGTTGTCTAAAATGAAAACCACTCTTTTTGGTAAATAAAACTCTAAAATAACTGAGTTTCCATGACACAACTTACACTTGGCAATTTTTCAAAGCCTCTAAAATAATTTCAGAAAACAACTTACAATAAAGTAAGCTTCCAGGTGCATTGCCAACAAAATACCCAAGGTAACACTGAATAAGGCGATGCAACACAAGCCAAACATTTGTTAGGCAGGCACTCGGCTGCTGCTAAAATTTTATACAAGTCTCACGACGTGCCTAATGAAAACTAGACTTAATTAAGTATTAACCTACATTCAGGTCACAAAGTCTGCACTCAAAGAATCAGCTCGGGGAAACAGGGCATCACACACCTGCCCCAAATCCCCTGCCAGGCCTGAGGCTTAGCAAGGCAGTCAGCAGGGGCAGGATTGGCTGAGGATGAACAGCCACGTATTCTCTGTCCCCAGGAGAACTGCTGACGATTCCACATAGGGAATGGAGCAGGGAGGGATAAAGGCACAAGTCTCAAGGCTGGTGGACTTTAAACCTGGCACAGGCCAGGTTCACAGAGGGTTATTTTAATGCAGTTATTTTACATACTTTCTGACATATTATCACCTACACAAATACACATTAAAATTCATTTCCAGAGACTTGCTCCAGTGACACACACACTAACCTGAATGCTATCACACAAAATGTTACTTTCATGATCCACATCTGGGCTCATGATCTAGTGCCTCCACACCACCCAGATTTCCAGCATCTTCGAACCTTTTAATGAGCATGCACCAGAACTGTGTGGATTACCTGGAAAAACACTGCTTCAGAATACTCTTACCAGTAATAAAATCTGATTTAACACCCGTGAGATGCTCAGGCTCAGCAAACAGAATAAGGGCATCAGAGCCCTTTGTGGGCAGCCGTACAACTCCTTACCTTAAACCTGCAGAAGGGGTTTTCCTGTGTGAACTCCACGGGAGCGATGTTGTTGTTGAAGTACCCTTTGCCCGTTCCCCAGAAGGCCTGCAGCTGGTTCCACTTGGCCAGGATGGCATCCCTCTCATCCCCCAGGAGTGTCGGAGCCGACAGGGCGCTGGCTGTATTGATGAGCTGGTTGGACTGGGCGGGTGTCTGGGCAGGCTGGC
Organism: Platyrinchus mystaceus; assembly: GCA_035041135.1. NCBI lineage: Eukaryota > Metazoa > Chordata > Aves > Passeriformes > Tyrannidae > Platyrinchus > Platyrinchus mystaceus. The sequence goes on along the minus strand of JAWWLV010000144.1, from coordinate 1,395,419 downwards.
TGAACAACCCGCTTCCTAACGCTGTGGTGCATGGAAAATCCAAATTAATTCCTTGACCAACCATGCCAGACTCACTTGCTATCATCTACCACCTGACTATCATTGGCACCACTTCTTTTCACATTCTGAGATGCAGAATAAAAGCACAGAATAAGTAAATATTTTTTTTTACTCCTACTCTTCATCTACAACAGTAGTTCTTGAATGCCGAGTTAGAAGAAAACTATTTTTTCTTTATTCTTTAAATGAGAGGTCTGTCCTGATCCAGAGCATCATCTGGCACTTTCAATATCTAAACCTGAAGGGCAGATATTGGTTGTTACAAACTCAGCACACTCAGAGCCTACAGCAGCTCATTATCCAACTCACATTTAAACTGACCTTAATGCTGTTTTCCTCCCCTTTCTAGTAATGCTGTAACTGCAACATCAATTCTGTAACTACCATTTCCACCACCACTAAACCAAAGGGGTACATATTGTCAGGAGCTCAGGAACTGCCTGAGCTCTAGTAAAAAGTTAGTTACCAAAAAGGCAAGTGCTGCAAACGCAGGTACTTCAAATGCCAAATTTCTGAGGGAGTATCCAGCAATCAGGAGGTAAGTGTATAACAGCCTCATTTTACAGTACACTTCTGTCCTGCTGTGACAGTCTTACACTGTCACTGCTAAGAGAGGAGTAAGTGCAGAGAAGGCCATACTCACTAGTCTGCTGCTGCTGGGTTCCAAAGCCTCCAAAGCCGAGCCCAGTTCCCAACCCACTACCCAAGCCAGTTCCAGTTCCTGTGCCAAAACTAGTGCCAAATCCAAAGCCTTTGTTCTGGGTGGCACCGAAGAGTCCTGGAGGAAAAAGTAAAGGATTTTTGAGAGAAGAGGAGGATAGTGCCAGTGCAATCCAAAGCACCCACTGGTTGTTCTAAAGCCAACAGGTCAGACTCTCTTACCACCAGTGCCCGTGTTGGTGGGCGCAGAGAAGCTGAACACCGGTGCCGCGGTGGTGGTGGTGGTGGCAAACCCTCCGAACGCTCCTGCCAAACAAAGACTGGGAGTCAGGCAGCGGCTCACGGAGCAGAGCGGGCACAGCACCACGAGCGACCGCACTGCGGGGTGTGATGAGAACAGGTCTGACACATGGATGGGACATGTCACAAGCATGTGCTTCACAACGCTCTGGGGGATCGAGCTCGTTGTCCGAGGAAATGGGGGAGAAAACACGGACCAAAGAGCCAGAACTTGTGTGGTGTGTCAAGAGAATAAACAAAAAGGCAGCTGTCAACTGACATCCTGTTTCTTTACCAGTGGGATGTGCTTTCCATTGGAACAGACACAACTAATAGTAAGTAGCATTGCTTACATTCATTCTCAGAAGCACCTCTGGTCAGTGTCACTGCTGAGTGTTTAATAAACAACCTCATGTTTTGTAAGCTTTTCAAACACTGCTAACCCTTTGAAATAAATGACAGCCTGAGGCTAGGGTGCCCACAGTCACGGTGCTTACAGGGAAAATTCACAGGGAAAATTCTAGAAGGTCCTTTTTTCTTTAAGCCTAGCTTCCCTATCATCTTCCCCATTAAACCTTACTTGGAGGTTCAACCACTAGTATAGGAAGATGGATGCAAAAGCAATATCAGCCTTCCACAGATTTTCAGGAAAAGCAGTCACTGGGCAGCAGGAGAGGGCCTAAGTGAGGGCCTGAGCTCCAGTGGTGCCAATGCAGCGCCGGCCCAAAGTGCAGCCTGTGGAGTGCTGACCAGCCAGGGAAACCAAGTTCTGTTTCTGGCTGGTTTTACACGTGTTCACATGAAGAAAGACACTGTGCTACAAAGGATTTGTCAAAAAGATGCTGCCACTACTAACTGACGTGCATATGCCAAAAAAACCCCATGTTCCTTAGATCTACTACACTCGCAGTCCTCCTCTACACAATCAAGTTAAAAAGCTTAAACCAAGGCTGATGTGCAATCACATTTTATCTCCGATCAGCAGACATATTAATGCCAGTGGGCATAACCAGTTGTTCCCTGTAACATCCATGTTTCTGTCCTACCAGCGAGTGAAACACCCTGGCAGGAGCACCAATGACATAATCTCTAGGTGGTCTTGTACTCTTTAGTCATCCTTTCTTTGAAAGGGATCTGAAAGTGCAAATCAGGAAACCAAATTAAATACCCAAGTTCTCTTTTGGAGCAGCTCGAATTCAGCCAAGGAAATACAGCCCAAGAGTGTCTCCAGCAAATAAACCCAAACCAGGTCCCTGGAGTGCACACAGCAGGTGACAGTCGCTGACACAGGGAGCGATGGCACTGTGGAATGGATGGAATTCCTATACGAGCAGCAGCAACATGATCCCCGGGATAATTCCACATGAGCAAAAGCATTAGAAATCCACCCAGCACAGCGTTTTTATACAAAATAGGAAAGACTTAAGGTGAAATAACATCACTGATGGATCTATATGGGGCCACGAAGGGTACTCTTAATCACCACTCAGCACACCCATGACACGCAGGGCCCTACCCAGAGCACAGAGCATCCCTCTGGAGAGCCGGGGAGCTTTTGGGATGCTCAGCAGCATTTGGGGAACAGGTCAGGGCTGGGCTGTGCTTTCGTGCCGGTCACATACAATTTGTTTCTCCACAGAAACTGCTGGGGTGTGGTGCATTCATGACAGCCAACGCAAGGCCAATGAGAACACATGGGGAAGATGAAAACATGACTGCAGCAGTCCAAGAATCTCATGTCAGGAAACATGGCACAGGGAGCAGCTCTGGGGTTGCGAGGGATCGCCTGGATCTGAATGGAGACCTGACAGTGCCGTTTGGCTTTGATTGAGGCCCAATTTCAGACTGGAGGGTGATCCAGTTCATTCCCATTTCACAGACTATTTGGTACAGGGTTCTTTTTCCTTTAAAAGCTATTCCTTCAGAATTTAACAGGCGAACCCCCTACAAGCCTGTGGCTCTCAGACCCACTCCACTTCCAGAGCTTTTCTTCCCAGTCTTCACTGGATATGAAGATTAGTACTGTCCCAGATTCCCAGTTTGGGATGCAATTCTTGGACCCCTGCTAGGAACATTTACCACAGAACAAGTATTTCCGCGTTATCTACCTGCACTTGCCAGACTGTTACCAAAATTGAACGGCGGAGTTGAGGTAGTGGAAACACCGAAATTCCCAATATTAAAATTCACCGCGGGATTAGCAGTTAATCCGAAACCCCCAAAATTAAACCCACTGGCAGTGGAGTTTGCAGTTTCAAGCCCACCAAATCCTGACGAGCGGGAAGCAGAAAAAGAGCAAGGCAACATTAGTTCTTCTGAGTAAAAGGCGGGAGAGAAAACCTGAAACATTTTTCCATCCCCGTGGACAAGACAGGCACAGTTAAAAACAAGAGCAAGGTATTATTTATCGGACACAGTTAAAAGCTCCACACATCACTGCCAGAAGCATTAAAACACACCTCCAGCAGCTGAGGCACCACATGTGCCTCAGTTATTCCAGTTACATCCCAAAATCTGCCCACCCCAGCCTTGCTGGTGAATTACCTTCTGCATCCCATCCCAGTGTGCCCAGGATGCAGCTGGAACAGGTTCATGCTGCACAGACAGTGGGAAGACCTGGGCTGTGATCCCACAGTTCCCTCTGATATTGGGCTGTGTGTGTAATAAGCCTTGTCACAGTGTACAGGCAGCACAAGGTTAATCTTCACTTTCAGACAGGGACAGAATGAGTGTGTGTGAAACACCCAGAATGGGAAATGACACAGTAAAATTCAGGCTAGCTGCAGTGAAGGTGGGACCCGCCCAAAGGACTCGCTCAGATGGTCTACTAGGAGCCAGCAATGATTTATTTTACCAAATGAGTGTAAGGAAGGCTCAGGCTTACACTTCACTGCGACTGACAGCGACAGAACAAGCAGGGAAAAAAGTTCTTTCTTCCTTTACAAGTTAAACGCCGTATTTTACCTTGCCCAAATGCGAGCTTCCCACGGCACCTCATCCAAACGGGAAAGCCATTGCAAGCAAAGTGCTGCCCGGAGTGACCTGCACGGTCCCGTCACGGGCGCCTCGGGAACGACTCGCGGGTCCCGCCGAGTCCGAGGCCGGGGGAGCACTGAGGGGCGGCCGTGAGGGGACCGCGCAGCCCATTGGCCGGAGGGCGCGCGCCGGCCGCCACCGCCGTTCCCATAGGCGGCGGGGAGCGCGCGGGCTCTGAGGCGACCGCCGCTCCTATTGGCCGGGGGGCACGCGCGGGCTCTGAGGCGACCGCCGCTCCCATTGGCCGGGGGGCACGCGCGGGCTCTGAGGCGACCGCCGCTCCCATTGGCCGGGGGGCACGCGCGGGCCGCCACCGCGGCTCCTCGCGCGCGCGGGGCGCGTGCGGTTCTCCAAGCCGGGGGCGCACGTGCTGCCGGCCGCCGCCGCTCCTTATTGGTGGGGGGGCACGCGCGGGCGGCTGAGCGGGCCGGGGATCTCATTGGCCGAGGGGCACGCGCCGCGGTTCCCATTGGCCGCTCGGGGGGCGCGCGCTGCCCGCCGCCCGGCTCCCCCCGCCCCTCCCGGCCCCGCCCCGCTCCCCCCGCGCTCACCGCTCGGGTTGGCGGCCCCGGCTCCCGCCGTCCCGCCGAAGTTGAAGGCCATGGGGCCGCTCGGCTGGCGGCGCGGGGGAAGATCCCCCGCGGGAGGCGCGCGCGAGCACCCGCGGCGGCTCCGGCCGCGAACAAAACCGCCCGCGCGAGACGCCGCCGCCGCCGCCAAAGCGCTTCCGGGTGACGCGGGCGACGCGCGCGCGCCGAGCGTTGACGCAATCGGCGGGCGCCAGCGGGCTGTACCACTGCGGGCAGCGGGAGGGGGGGGACGGGGGGAGTTGGACTGTACCATGAGAGACGGGGAAATAAAGGGATAATAAACAGTGATAAACCCAAAGAGCTCTTTTCCCCGTCTATGGAAGGGAGAAAATGCCCCACTAGCACAGCAAGAGAAGTGGTAAGAGATTGCTCAATCACATAATTCCAAGGCTTGGGGTTCCTCTAGGAATGTCATCAGACAGAGGGACACATTTCATTGTAATGATACTGAGGAGCAGGGATTAAAAATGATCGCGGGGGCAAAAATATTCTCAGCTACAAGGTCGCCCCAGGGCCGGGGTCTCCTCATCCCGGCGTCCCCTCCCCAGGGATTCCCTGGATTCCCTCACTCTGGAGACACAGTTCCCGCTGTGCCCCTGCCAGCCCCACTCCTTCGGACACCTCTCACTATCCCAGGTTGCTCCGAGTCCCCTCCAGCCTGGCCTTGGACAGTCCCAGGGATGGGGCAGCCACAGCTTCTCCGAGAATTCCATTCCAGCCCCTCCCCAGCCTCCCAGGGATAACACCAGAGCAGGAGCCAGGACAACCCCCCCCACACCCCCCTACTGTAAACCCCAAACGCCGCTGGTCAGAAGACAATAACACCTTTTTAAAACACGTTTCACTCTCTAATGGAAACACACGAGAATAGTCTTTTAATTGGGGGCAGTGGGGGGGGGGGAGAAAAAAACCCCAACAACACTTGTGATTTTTAAAACAGGTTTCTGCTTGACAAGTAAAAAACAGGGCGAGGAGCTGCCGGGCCCCTGTCCACGTTTAACACGGAAGGAGAGCTCCCATCCCAAACACACCCAGCTCACCCCAAACCCCCCGGACAAACCCCCAGCTCTGTGCCCCCCGCCCCAGGAACAACGCCGAAGGACAACCCCAAACCCGAAGGACAAAAGCCTGGCCAACACGCACGGCGGGGACAGCCGGGAGGTGGGTGTGGAAAGGTGTTTCCAGCCATTTGGTTCCACATGGAGCTGCCGGCGCCGCACGGAGTCCTGGCCGGGGTTAGTGTGACACACCAGTGCTGTGAGGACATGAGTAACGAACACTTGGGATTAAGTTACAGCAGAGACACCACCAGCGGGACTGTCCCTTGTCCCTGGGCCTGCTGTGTTCCCAGAGGGCCGTTTGCAGAGGCTTCCCATGTTGTTTCCGTAGGGAATGAGGCCAGTGTGCTGCTGCCCACGCAACGGTTAAGGCCCCCCGTGGGTACACACAGAGGGCAGGGGTGAGAAAAGCAGGGTCTGGAGCAGTTTTAAAATGGAGTTTTAAAGCAGCTGGCGAGAAAAGTCTCCTCCCTGGCTGACGGGGTGGATTCTCTTCCAGCTCTGACCCACAAAAAGTGATGTGGACACGGCCGTGCCTCCGCAGGGGACACGCTGGGAAGTGGTAGTTGGTGTTAGCTCAGCTCTAAGAGTTCATTCTCCAAGCTCACATGGTAAAGAAAATCTACTAAGACGTCCTGATGAGCGGGGACCTCTCCTCCTCAGTGCTCTGGAAGAGAAAAACCACAGCAAGTTAAATGTGGCACTGCCTCCAGCTGGGCTGCCCAGACCCCAGGCAGGGAAGGGAAAAGCTCTTGGCTCCTAAGTACAGTTTCCTAGAAAAGCACCACAGGGTGGGTGGCAGCTTGGGCAGGGACCTGCTGCAGCACCTGACAGAGGATGGAAGGCCAGAACCACCCAGGGGATCACAAGGAGAGCTACGAACTGCAGGATTACCTTTGTTTGCAGGAAAAGCAACTAAAGCAAAGCAGAGAAAACATGGAATGTAGGTGCCCCTTTGTCCTTTTGATCCCCGTGGTGGAGCGTTCCAGCACATCCAGGAGAGCTGAACATGTAGGGTGGGGCAGGAATGCCTGGGACAGGCCTCAGGCAATGGGACACTGATTCTCTGAGCTGCTGCTAACACAGGCAGGCTCCAAAGCTCCAAGGAAAAAGGACCAGCCCCTCCTGTAAAGGAGCCTGGAGTACAGTTCCACTGGGATGTGATGGGACCCACTGATCCAGAGGGGTGGCTGTGTGCTCCGGAGGTTGTAAGGCAGCACTCAGGGAACACCAAACACACAAGACCACACAAAGCCCAGAGCAACTACAAGGACAAAACAGCCTCCTAGAGTACCCAGGCTACTTCTCCAATCAAAGGCTTCATGGTTTGTGTCATCTGAACCCCACTGACTTGCCTGTCAGGGTGAAATTCTGGCACCAGCTTTCACCCTGTCAAACACCTTAATGCCAGCGTGTCACCTTGTGACGGAATTTTTCATAAACAGATTTACAAACTCTTCAGAGAAAACTCTCCACAGGCTGCTGTCTGTGAAATTCAGCTGTTCTTTGGCCATAAATTCAGAAACAATCCACTGGCACAACGCAGCTCCTTCTGCTGAGAACACTGACAGGCTGCCAACTAAATCTGCCCTCAGACACCGTGAGGGGCTTTTGCATCTTAACCTTCAGGGTCCTCTAGACAGGCTGATTTATTTTTCACTACTGCTGGCAGGGGAATTGGGCACAGACACACGACCTGCCTTACCAGGTTTCTTAGATTAACTCCACTCCTTTGCTTTGGCGCGTTTATTCTGACTCTATTAAAACTTCCCCTCCCTGGAAAGGTCATTTTAAACAAAAACAACATATAAAAACGCGTGCAGAGAGACACCAAAACGGGTCAAATCAACCAAAAGAAAAATCAAATCCAGGCAGATGGACAGCAAGGAAGTTCAAGTGTTCTTACCTCTTCACTTATCCCCCGGGACCTGCACACCAGCACAGTAAAAACAATGCCAAAAACAATCCCTAGAGCCATGATTACGAAGGGGATTCCAGTTACAACACTGGCTTCCAGCAGCACGTGCCTGAGTTTGCTGGCAGAGGCCTCATCGATCAGAACACTCTGCAGCAGAGAGATGAAGAGGGGAAAAAAAAAAAAAAAAGATTTATTTCTGTTCTTTATATAAGATCACTTCTGTGAAGGGCAGGGAAACAACATTCCCACAGCTCTCCACCACTGCTTCATTGCGTCCTCACACGATCCCCTTCCAAGAATTCTGCCGGGGGCCAGAGAGAGCACCTGATCTGTATTTCCAAGGAAAACTGGGATTTTTAACTTTTGGATTAGGAATGGACTAATACAGGCCTGGAATACTGGTGTGCATCATCAAAACTCAGAGTCCTCCCTGAAGCCAATTAATCCAACCACAGCACAGGAACATTCACAAAAGAAGACTCAAAGATGCCATCTTGTGAATTTCCTCCTCCTCACCCGAGCATCCCCCTTTTCCTCATGGCCAATTCCTTTGAAACCAAAAGGACTGTCTGACTTGAGGGTGTTTTGCAGAGCTGAACTCAATACCACGGTCAACACGCAGCAGGAGGGTGTTAGATAAGAAACAGCAACAGCTTCCTACCTGTCACTGTGTAAAACAACAAGGAAAGCAGGATTTTCTTTTCTGGTTGGCTCACAGAGGGTGTTTTTGCAAGCACAAAGGTGCCACAAGGCTGCAAGGGCAGGGCAAAGCCATTTACCTCGTTTATGTACATCACGGGGAAAACCAGCGTCCGGATGTTGCCCGTCTCACTGCGTAAAAAATACAACAACAATAAAAAATTATGGTCTGGAAACTTTTCAGCTTGAGGGTTGTGAAGACAGATTGTGACAGAACAGTGAAGGAGGAAAGTGTCCCTAAAAAAAACCTCTGGGCTGCTCCTTTTTATGGCTGGCTTTCACCTCCTTACTGGGGTAGAACACCCCCAGTGTCCGGGGTGAATCACAGATTCTGGATTTGGTGCAGTGGCATTTTTGGGGATTTGGTGGGGGGAAAAAAAAGAGGGGGATCCACACGGAGTTCATTCCTAACTGAGTGACAGATTTGTGCCAGGCAGCAGGAATGTGAAGCTAAGCTGATGTTGGAGGTTACTCCTGTTTGTAAAACACAGGAACTATTGTCCAAGCAGCATGGGCACAGCAGCAAAAATCCCTCAACATTTGGCACACATGGAATCCCAGCTCAGGCAGAAGTTGCTACTGTGGCAGCTCCTGGGCACTAGGAAACAAGGTGCTGTTTGTTCTGAAGGAACATCACTGACTCTCCCAAGGGGACTGGGAAGATCAAATACTTTTTAGTTGTTATAGCCAAGCTGTGCCAGTAAACATCAGCTGAGTAGGAGGAATAGCTGCCACACAGCACCAGTGACAAATAAATCAAGGTGTCAGGAAGACACAGGATGAAGGGGACAGTGTTTCTGCACAGCTGAGCTGCAGTCTGGGGACAGTGCATGTCCCTCACTCTGGGACACCCAGAAAACCAGCAGAGCACATTTGGTGTGAAATAAAAATGGAGATCTTTACTCACACGTGACCTGGGACTGTACACTGCTCCCATCTGCAGGACTGTCCTGACTTCCAAAGCTGCAGTGCAAAGATTTCTCTCTCTGATACCAATGCAGTCAAAGGCAAGACACTTCTCTGTACCTGATCTACCTGCCTTTCTTGAATACTGCCTTTACTCTGCAGCTGGAACTGCAAAATCTACTGGATCTGTGGGAAGAGGGGACACTGCCTCTTGTAACTGAGATTCAACTGGATTTCCCTCTCTCACACCTGGTCTCTCCAACCAGATGTTCCATATGGACACTGCAGACAAATCAATTCTGAATGCCAAATCAGCCCTGAGACATCCACCAGGCAAGCAGGGAACACTTACAAAAACTCAGGTAATTTTCTGACGTGAACGTTGATCTGCATCCGCTTGGCTGCCCGCAGGACAAGCCCTGTCAGCTGGGGAATAACAAGAGATCAGCGTCAAAAAAACAGGGTAAACACAAAAGAATAAGAACTTATGAGGACACAGCAAGAACCTGACACCAAACCAGGCACCCAGAAGCATCTGCACTAGACCTTAAGAGGAGAACTGTGGAATTCCCTCCCTCTTTAGCTGCACATAACAGCTCGATGAGTCAGAGCACTGTTTCTGTAAGCCAAGCAGGTCATGGCTCTGCTCTTTTCCTTGACCCACATTCGTATGTGTGGGCGTAGAGATCACTGTCGTACTGGTTTTAGCTGGGAGAGAATTCACTTGCTCCACAGCAGCTGGGTAGCAGGCTGTGTTTTGAGATTTGTGGTGAAAAGAGAGTGGACAACACGTGGATGTTTTAGTTACTGCTGACCTGTGCTTGCACGGCCTCGAGGCCTTTTGTGTTTCTCACAGGCAGAGAGAAGGTGGGTGAGAAGCTGGGAGGTGACAGGGACGGGACAGCTGACCCAAACTGCCCAGAGGGATCTCCCTTTCCATCCAGCATCATGCAACTAGTACAGATTTCTTCAGGTCAACGGGACCACGTCAATACACACCATCCAAGGAGGTGCTTGGATTCATCCACAGAACCCTCGGAGGAAGGCTGCACTTACAGGATTGATGTCCAGAAAAGTCTCATGGTATTCCTTTCTGGGATGCATGCCCTGTATGTCCTCTACGAACTTTGGATCCGCTTGGTAAAAATGTGGAGCTGACAGAAATATTGGAGCACCTGGAATGAGAAAACACAGGAAGTCGCCACCTGAAGAAAAAAAGGCAGGGCAGGTTTCAGGGAAGTCTCTGAGGGCCTCAGAACTGTTTCCACTGTGCCATTCACAGCGAAGGGAAGAGCCCGCTCCAGAGCCACAAACCCAACAGTGACTCCTTGTCCCCAGGACGAGCCAAGTTTTCCCTGGGGACGCACCCTGCTTGCAGATGCTGACGTTGAGGACTCCGGTGCCGGGGCAGTTTCCCGGCGGGACGCAGAATCCGGCGTTGTCCGGGTTCACCGTGGTGTTGGCAAAGACCATGGAGGAGGGCACGAAGCGGTAGGTGGGGACGCCCGCCACGGCTCCCGAGCTGTCGTACACCAGGTACAGAGACCTGAAAGGAAGCAGAGCCAGGCGCAGGTCAGGCTGGTCCTGAACACAGTCCAACACACAGCCGATTTCAGATGGGTTTTGTTCTTCCCAGACCGGGAAATGGGCAAGGGAGGAGACAAGGTAGAACATAAGGAGGGAAACACCAAGATTTTCTGCATCCTGTTGCATTTCAAACAGCATCAAGGCATGAATCTCTGAAGAGTGCAAAGTGGGTTCTCTAAAAAAAGCAGGGCACAGAGGAACATTTTGGAGGAAAGAAGGTTCACGTAAATCCTTCCGTTCCCCTTGTTACTAGCCTTGCAAGGCAGTCCAGTCTATCTTTCCAATCAGCTTCCAAATTTTCCCCTTATCTTCATTTTGAAATAGCACATCCTTAAATTGCTGCAGATTGGGGGTTTTGTTGTTGTAATTGTCTCATCCCTCACACCTCAACTGTTAAATGAAATCACAGAAGGAAAAACACCAGTCTAAACAACAAACCTCAGGAGAAATGGATATAAATGCTCTGCTTTAAAATCTGTCTTCTCCTCACCTGCAGAAATCAGAAGAGAAGATATAAATGTTCTCATCTTTGCTAATCAGTGGGTGAAAGGATGTTCCATCTGTGCCATTGATCATGTTACACGCCTCTGTTGTCCACCAGCTCAGGGACCTGAAGAAAAGGAATACAAGAGAGCAAGGGCTAAAAGATCTTTGTGCAGTGGTCAGGCAATGCCAGCTCTTGGCAAACAAGAATCAGACCCTCTTGCCTCAGCTCTGCCAACAAGAAAAGGAATTAAAATGGCTTTAAATTGCATCTACAGCCTCTTCAAACTGGTGCCAGGCAAGTAAGGGGCAGATTCTGACACAGGCCACACCACGCCAAAAAACTTACTCTTTTCCTTTCCACTCCACAATCCTGGAGAAGTTCAGGTAGTTCGTTTCCCCACTCAGGAAAACATATTCTCCATCATCAGTTCCATTCATCTGCAAACAGAGGCAGGAGTTTTCAGTCCCTCCACTCCCCCTGTGACACCTGGCTGGCAGGATTTTGAGCTGTCATCACTTCAAATCCACCCCGGGAGTGATGGACTCCCCCTGAGGTCTGTGCAGCTCAGTGAACTCCACCTTGAACACCGACGAGGTGGAAGTGACTGGGCAAGGTCATTACATCTCCCAAGGGCAGGAAATACAACACCACATGAGCATTTTCTTCCTTTGAAAACTGGCCCTGAAAAAACAGCCCCTCAGCAAGAAAAATAACCCCACAGAAAATAACCTGAGCACTGCAGACATCTCCGAGAAATGAGGAGTCCCCGCAGACCAAAATGACATGGGGACTGGACCAAAATGGCTCCAGCACAGAAATAACATCTAATTTCAATCCATTACTAAGGAAAGTAGTCAGGAAAATCTTCTAGGAGTTTGCACAACCAGCCCCACAAAGCCCAGGTTATTCAGGCAACAGTGGAAGGGTTTGCCCTTGGAAAGCTTATCCATACCTGATAAAGTGTATAAACAGATAAAACACTCACAGCCAGTGCCCAGACACAGCCAAACTGAAGAGGGAACATCCCGCTACCCCTGCAGCTCCAGTCCGGGCACATCCCCCTCAGCTGGCTGGCGACCCCAGTGACCCAGTGACAGCGACACTGCTCCCCATCTAAAGCACCAGCAAGCCCTGGCCATTTGGGTACCTTACTGAAGAGCCCGAAGACGGGGTCGATCTCGGGGCGCAGGACGTGGATGACGGACAGGAGGCGGTCCTTGTAGCCCCACAGCAGCTCGTGGACGCTGTGCACGGTGAACAGCGACTCCTGGTACAGCAGCAGCAGCACCTCTGTGGCAAACCGAAGAGGGGTCGTCCTGGTCCACTCCATGGCAGCCTGCCAGGGGGTTGGAACGAGGGAGCCACGGTCAGCTTTGCTGGGCAATCAGTTCACACCAGCTGCAGCCAAACGCAGGCGCGTTTCAGCACTGCACGTGTCTCGGGACACTCGCCGCTCCCAAATGCAAACGGTTTCTTTCCTTTCCAGCTGACAAGCTGTTTTACAACATGTCTTTAAAAAAAGCAGTAGCAGAAGAAAGGCATTTCTGTGGGCAAACCAACCCGTGGTTCTCCTCCTACTGCCTGTTACAGTACATCCCAGCCTGAAGTCTGAAGGAGAGATAATCCTGACCACCGAGATGCCTGGGAGGAACTGAAAATACAGCGTCTGCACTGTCTCCAACTTTCAGTAAGCTGAGTCCTATCTACTGCTATATACAGGGCATTTTTGTAGTCATTCATAAAAATCAGACATTTTTGGCAAAGCTGGGGAAAAAGTAGAAATGACTGTACCCTGCAACTAAAGTCAATAAACTGGGATGGGGAGTAAAGGCTTAGTCACACACTGAGGAGTATTTGAGTACAGTCTGATTTCCTTAGGAAGCAGTGACAGCTTTAGATCTGCTTGTTCTCCTGCTAATCCTGTGTGAGACCAAAATAATGGTCTGCCTCTGCTCACCAAAATGACACTTTCTTTCACCTAACAGAATTTGGGGGTGCATGTTTTAACCTTCATTTTACTCTGAGAGGTCCTTTTCATCCGGCCCTGTCCGAAACTCCCCTGCTGTGCTTTTCTTTCAGTTCGAGCAGCAGACTTGGAGGCAACTTCTGCAATTTTCAAAACATAACCCCAAGCATTCCTGACTTTCCCATTCAGAAGGTCCTCCTAAGCGTTTCACACCACAAATTCCCTGGTTTCACTTACTCATGGAAAACCAGCAAGCCTGATTTCTGCCAGCTCTCAGCACAAGAGCGAGGCACCAACACTGCAGAGCTGTGAGGGGAGGGAGCCAAAAAATAGGAACCCCACAACAGTCCAAGCCAAAAGTGAGAGCAGCACCTGCCCCGGACATGAGCTGCCCCTCCTGTTCTCCAATCCCATTTATCTACCACAAAGGCAGAGACAGGATGAAGCAAGGAGCTGCTGGTTCTGAAGTGTGCCAGGATGATTTCCAAGTAGGAATGAAAGAGAACTCACCACTGCAGGAATATTTACTGTTCTGATCAGGTCCACTTCGGGGTCTCCGACTGACTTCTGAGGTTCAAATACGTAAGTCTTTGGGTTCAGAGCAGACACTTTGGTCCCGTTGTCCAAAAACTGAACATGGACTCTCGGCCTGTATTCCCTGAAAAACAGGAGAGTTCTCTAATCAAGTTAAACAAGTACCCACAGCAGTAACTGCAATTCAGTTATGGCTATTCTAGTGCTTTGAGCACAGAAGGGTGGGATTTTCAGTGCCCTCACTAACACAAACTGCCCGTTGTGGCAGTGTGAGCTGAGTCAGACCTCATGGGTGCTTCCAAAAATGCCACCCTGTGTGCTAATTCCATTTCATATTCCTGCCTCATCTTTAAAAACCTCCAAGGAAGGAGGACAATTTCAGATGATACAGAAGGATTTGGAGGCACCATACAGGGGATTGCCCTTAAAGCACAGTTTGAAAATGAAATTTTTGTGTCTTTGCTGCAGGTATAATTCACTCCCAGGCAGATGCAGGCTCCATGTGCCCTGACCTAAGAACCTGCCAGAATCTTTCTGCTGGATTCAAAGCACTTGGCACTACGACTTCTGGGCTGACATGTGACACAACCACAGAACAACACTCATTTTAGTTCTTCTTTAATTCTCATGCAGGAATCCTGGACATGGTAGAAATTCAACTCCATTTTTGCTGTGCACTACCCATGGCCTGGGAGGTTGCTGCTGTTCCTGCCTGAGCATTCAGACAGCAGAATACAACTCAGGATTGCTGACAAACCAGTCCAATTGGCAAGAAACATCAACTGCTACCTGCTGGCCTGATGAGGAAGTCAGGTCTTAATTATCCTGAAACACATGTCAGAAGCATAATTCAATTTTCACTGCAAGCAAGAAGTCTGCAGTTCTGCAGAACAGAACAGGCTGGCTCAGGCTCAGCATGAGCCACACACGTGTCTCCAGCAGGCCCCTAGAGGGAAATGGCAAAAAGCTGGCTGCCCAGGGCACCCACAAGAGGAGAAATGCCCTGTATTTCCTCAGCCTGCGCTCACTCAAGAGGCTGTTGACTTCCTCGCCGCTTTGCCGCCCGGGTAAACGTCAAGTCACAAGATGTGAGGGTGAATTGTTGCGCCAGCCCCTGTGCCCTGATGTTCTGCATTCAGCTCAGATCCCGGACTCTTATCCTGGCTGCACCACATCCAGCGATGCAGCCTCACGACAGGCTGCACTACCTTGGCCCAGCCTTTCAAATCCAAAGCAAACTGGAAAGGCCCACAGACCTATTGTTGTTGGAAACCAACCGCTCCCCATCCTCCTTACCCGAACGGCGTATCCACCCCTCTCCAGCATCCCGGCCACCCAGCGACATTTCGGCCTGGCAACACTTCCAGCCTGATTTTGGACAGCAACCCATTTTATACCCCGGGGCTGGAACTGAGGGGATGGAAACGGACAGTTGTGAAATGCCTTCCTAAAATAGGCCAGGGGTAACCTGAGACACGTTTCCAGCTCTGGAGAGGAAAATAATACTCCCTGATGAGGGACACGAGTAGGAGGCTCTCAGATATGAAAGACAGAAAGCTGTAAATGTGTGCAAGACCAGACAATATTCCGGTGTTCTTTGGGACTCAGCAGGCTCGGGCAGATAAGCAGCTTGCACTTTATATTAGTTGTTTTACATGCTGCCAATTCAACTTCCAGGGTTTAAAAACACCAGCACTACTATATTTTTGTTACAGAATCTACCTCTGCACCAACTGCTGTGAAACGTATGCTGGTCAAAACTCTGAGCTGCAGGAGGAGACTCCATTGAGCCCTCCCACCTCCTCTCTGTCACTCACTGGATGTTTTTCCTCTGCTTGTCTGGCCCAGTTCACTTCCAGCCTTTCCCAAACACCCTGGTTCATAAAAACACGGAGCCATGCACTTCACGTTACGGCATTTTGGGTGTTCTGCCACGTGCTAAACCTAAATGAATCTTTAGTGCTTTGCTACACAGGGCCTGTGAGACCAGCTGGGTATTTAATTTATTCCCTGGCCCCAGCATGCAGTATGGCTGCAACATCCCTCCCTGCTCCCTCTGCTCCCACCCACTGCTGACAGGCTGCTGCAGCGACAGCTAGGCAGGGATTAAAGGATCTGCTGGAAAACAGCGCTCCACTTCCTAACTTTCCTCTATCAGACAGAGCACAGCACCAGGGAATCCTGTCCAGACATGTCAGGCTAAGCAAACAAGCCAGAAGCAACTGGAACACGCAGCCTCCCTCCCTCACACAAACAATCCTCACACAAACAGCTGCGGCTCTGGCGTGGGATGCAGGGAAAGGCTCTCCCAGCAAACCAAGCTTAGGCTGGGCCTTCCCTCAGGCACAGACCAACCCAGCCAGTACACCACCAACCAGCCCCATCCACCCCATGGAGCTCCTTCACGGACTGGGTGCAGCTTCCCAAACTGGGCTATGCGGGACAGGCGGCACAGACTCGGAGCTGAGGAAAGGGAAAAAAGCAGCAGCTGGCAAAGGGACTGAGCACCAGCCTGGGTGTCTTCCTGTAGCTCTCTTAGCCCTGGAGCTGCCCCTATTTGTCTTCCCAACACAGAGAATGCACTGCTGACCAAGGACCAGCCTTACACCACACACACCTGAGGAAAAACTTAGGAACTTGAAAGCTTGTGGATCTTTTCTCCGGCTCTACTGGTTTATGTAACATCAGGGATTTTGCCAAAGTACCACATGGAGTTTGCCAGGCCTAAACAGACACAGGACTGGAATGCAGAAGAGACAGGGGAAAGGATTGTTGGCAGAGGCAGAAACAAAGCTGAGGTGTGGGAGGAAAGAAACTGAAAGGCAGGAGATACTGCAGAGACCAAGGCTCTCACTTTCATTCCCCAGTATTTTTTTTGAAATACCAACAGATTCTGGTCATTTTGAAGCTTAGGTAAAGACAACTCTAAAACCTAAAACCTCACTACAGCGAGGGTTGGCTGAGGAAGATCCATGAAGTACCACTCCAACTGCTTCTGTGGCCGCATTTCACCAATGTGGATTGTGCAACTTTGGCTGGGAATTAATTCCTGAGTGAGCAGGAGTCACACTTTTTTATGCAACACTCCTCTCCCCAGACTTCCAAACATCACCCAAGCATTTCTTCTCTCACAAGACAGCAGGCCAGGATGCAAACAGCTGTTCCTCTGCTGAGGAACAGCAGCACACCAGCAAAACCTTGCCCAAAATCTGACAGAAGCCACTGGCTTCATCCACAACTGGCTGCAAGTGTCAGTGCTGTCTGTGACCATGCTCCCCTGGATCAACCTTCCCTCACACATTAACAGCTAGGTTTTCTCCTAGATAGGATCCCAAGCGTTCTGGATCCCACTTTTTGGCTTCCCTCACACACACCAGCAGCTTTCACAACACTTGAAAACAGTGAAAGGGTCCTACCTGTAGGTGTATGGCCCTATTTCCTCTACAAGAGGACTAGCACCCTGGAGCACTTCCAGAGGATTTGTCACATTAAAAAAGTAGAACTGCATGTAGACTGGGGGAGGAGGGTCCTCCCAGGCTTCAAAGGTTTCCGTGCCGTTCTTCAGTACTGTCCCCTGGAACGAGAGCAAGGACAGATCAGCTGTTAATGCTAATGGAGATGCCAGGTGACATTTACAGGAGAGGGAGGAATTCTGTGAGATTCCCTCTCCAAAGCAATCAGACTTTGTTTTTCAGAGGAAAACCTGCAAGTGACAGAAATTCCTTTCCTGTATGTGTCCTAGGATTCATACCTTCCCAAGGTCTTGGGGTAGGGCCAAGATTCTTTGCCCTCTGCCTTTAATTAGTTTCCTACAGCAATGGCAGCACATGCAGCTCCAGACCTACTGGCCTGTCAGTCTATTTTGCAACCAACAAAACGTGGCCCTACAAAAGGAAAGCTGTAAAACATCATTTTACAACAGAAGCACTTGAGAAATGAAAGACTAATTCCCTCACATATCAGCATATGCATGTTAAACAGAAAGTCACAACCGCTCCTGTCGTGTAGCTCCATAAGAGAGGCCTCAATCCCTCATTTTATTACCATCCCATTTTAGACAAAAGTCACCCCAAACATAAAGCATCACCACCACCAAAATCAAGGCCTTTCACACAGCAATAACACTGGCACTGCTGCAGTGGCCACGAAGGGAAATCTGGCTCCCGGAGTGAATTTCCAGGAACAAGCACAAAGAAAACTCTGTCTTTGAAAACCACATCACCTGTAGGAGGAAGAAAGGGGGGGGGGGAATGATTTGCAATTAAATGGGTCTCATCAACACTTGTTCTTTTTATTCTTCAGAGCAAACAAGTCAAATATTGTAAGTGGAAGCTCAAAAGCAGGGGAGGCTGGACAGCTGCCAGCTCTTGGTTGCTGTTTATGGGGTCTTATCAGCCACAGTTGCCTCAGGACTCATTCTTGGCCTTCCCACTTAAGGAGCCGTTTTCTCTCCATGTAGACCTTTATTTTGAAGGATTAGATAAAGAGAAAACTGTTTCAAAGACAGGACTATTGCTGAATGGCATCGAAAGCCAACCCAGCTGCTGGCACTTTGCATTTGCAGACTGGTTTCCCCTAAGGATTAAAAACCATGTATGCTGAGCACATCACAAAAATTAATGTATTTTAGAGCTGGTTCAGACAGACTCCCAAAAACTCTCAAATAAGGAAATAGGGTAGGCTCTTTTCTTCTCATTTTCACCAAGTGTTACCAGGGATATTTGGGTCTATCACATGGTATTACAAGGACATCAGGGCTTCTCCTTCACAAGTGGAGTCCATGCTCATTTCCAAGCATCTTTCCTGCTGGTTGCATTTACCAGCCAGCCCTGAACTTGCAGCTCTCTCATTCACCGGTGTTTCCTTGTCTTGACTGTTCTTCACACACAGGAAATAAAAAGGGAGCTTTCCCACCCAAACGTAACTTACTGATAGTGAGGGTGGGAAATGACACTGATCATTCTATTAAATTGCTTTTTTTTTTCCCCTGGAACTCCAAAACATTTTAGTTCCAAGATGTACTTCTATGTTTTCATCTATGACAGAATTTAATTGCAACTTTTTAAGGTGATCAGGTGAGTGTTCAGATGAGCACACCCATACAAAATATTAGGTCATATTCATAAACTGCATATTTACTGCAACAAATACACAGGCATCTACCTAACAGAGAGCACAAGGCAACACTGCAGAGAATGCCTTTCTCCTGGGGGCAGATGATTTATTCCTGTTCATTACAAGTTCTTTCCCACTATCCTCTGGAGTTTCACGTGCTAGGCCCTGATAACACACAGGTATTGGACACCTGATCTGGGACTGCACTTTTAATTCACAAAAAGACAGTAAAACTGCAAGTAAAACAAAGAGTAAGTTGGCAAGATTTGAACACCTCCGGGGAAAGGTGCTCCCACTGTTCCTTGTCACTCCACATCTGCCTGGGGATTTTAAAAGGGATGCGAAGTCTGACACCGGGTTGGATTCCCCACTCTTCCCACATCCCTCTGTACCCAAGATCCTGCCTTTGGCTGGAAAGGGTGCTGTACACAACCCCCTGCTGAAAGCAGAGCCATCCTCAGCGGTCCACAGGTGCCGGGTTTGGACACACAGGGGCTCCAGATGCTCCAAAATACAGTTCTGCACTTCAGCTGCACTTGAGACAGCCCTTCCCTGCGAGTCAGCTCTGCTTCAGGATGGCTGGGAAAGCCCTCAAAGGAACAGGAACTGCTTGTAAAAGCTCAGGTCTTGCCCCATTTCAAAGGCAAATTGAGATCTGCCTATTTGCACGAGGTTTTCTAAGCTACACACGCTGTTACACAAGAGACAGCAGCTTTCTAGACTGCACAGCGATGAGGAAAAGCTCATGGGGGATAAAGCACGTGTGGAAAGCAGTCGGGTCAGCAGAGTGACTGGAAGCACAGTGCTCTGGGGCTGTGAGCTGCTCTTCCACAGGCTGGGTGTGCCTGTGGATCCTGGAGAAGGCCAGGAGGCAGTCGGTAGGGGAGCCAGCACGCCTCATTCCCTGGCAATCCAGATGTATGCCAGGACAAGCTGGAGAGCAGCAAGCAGGAAAGGACTGAGCTCTGGAAACTTTATCCTGCATTACTGAAAGCCCTGCTGAGCGAACACCAACTTGCTCTTACATAACCCCCCATACCGGGGAAGGAGCAGCAGCCAGGAGATAATGCCCGTAAGGAGGATCACGCCTAATTCCCAGCAGCCCTACACCAAACCACCCCTCTTACCCCACTGCTCTTTGGATGACTAGGCCTGAAAGAAGGATTCTGGGATGCAGAGGATGGCAGACTCCTCGCCAAGGAGAGCCAAGGCCTGGGAGATGGAGCTGTGCACGCTTTTGGGAGCTGTGCTGGAGTTTAGGGGCACATCTCAAAGCGCTGTAAGCTCACTGCCGACATAAAACGGCACTGAACCCAAACCGACTGAAGTTAAGACAACACAGTTTCTATGGTAGGAAATACTCCCTGTCCACGGCCCAAAGATAAGAACACTAGGTCAGGAGATCACAGGTGATCTGGTCACCAGTTAGAGGACAGCACTTGTCAAATTCCTGCTGGTCTCTCTGTCAGAATGAGAGCTAAGATGATATTCCTCAGGCCAGGAAGAGAAATAATTGTTTATTTACACAGGGAGTTCCTAACAGAGCTGACCCGCCTCACCAGACACTGGATAAATGCCCAGAGCCACTCTGGGAGAGGAACAAAAGCCTAGGCAGAGCAGGAACAGTGCAGGGCTCTGCATCCCCAGCAAGGCCAGGATGGGTGTCCCCGAGTGTGGGACAACAGGGTGCGATGCCTCACTGCCATCACCCAGCCTGGGAGACACCACGTGCTTCAGCCCATGGCACCTCTGGCTGTGCTCCAGAGGCAGCTGTAAACGGAGCAGCAGATCAGGCTGCAAGAAGTCTATAACAGGAATGGCAAAAACGAAGGGTGCTTTAGGTGTCCCCTGCTCCCCCCATGTGCTCCCGCTCCGGAGAGGCCTCCTCACTACAGCTGCTGCACCACAGCCTCAAGACGGCTGATTTTTATGCATTTTCACCCGATTTTCACTCGGCCCAGGGGCCAGTGCAGCGTGAGCTCCATCCCGAGCCCCAGCCCAGCGGGGTGGTGCAGGGCAGGGGGGGTTCACTGCCTGGGGCAGGGGTGTCACCGGACAAGGGGGTGTTCAGTGCCCGGGGATGCTCCTGCCCACCCAACCGCAGCTGGTGCAAGGAGGGAGCCAGCCTGCTCCCTCCCTGCCAGGGCTATTTCCAGAGGGAATAACGCGGTAAACAAGGAGCTGGACGGGCACGCGGCCGCGCTCTCACCTGCTTCACCTGCAGATCCACCACCGTCTGGAAGACGTGCGCTACCAGCAGGGAGATGCTGGCGATGAGCAGCGTCATGGCCAGGACCCCCACGGTGACGAGGCACAGCGACTTCATGGCTGCTGCTGCTGCTGCTGGCGAGCAGGGACACCCCGAGCTCCGCCGGGCTCCAGCTCCGGGGGCGGGCGAACACCGGGCCCCGCCTGCCCGGGCCGGGAGGAGCCACCGCCTCCGCCCCGCGGGGCCGGGGGGGACCGCGGCTCTCCCGGGAGATGCTGTGCCGGCTCACCGGGGAAGGCTGGATGGATGTATCCCGAAATAACTGCAGGTTTGCTTCCTGCCCGCCAGCCCTGGCACAGCCGGAACCTTCCCGTGTGCTGGCGATGGGAGCTGCTAGCGCGCCTCGCTCCGCGCATCGTCACGGGCTTTGCTGGGAAACAAGCGGAAAAATTCTCCAGCCAGATTATCAGGGAAAAAACTGCAGGGGACGTGAAGCTTGATTGTGCCACAATACAACTCATTTCAGCTCCCACTACCACAGCTAAGCCGCTCCTAGGGCGGAAATCAAATCAACACACACCCGTTCCTTTAAAACGCAGTGGGAGGCATTTCTCCATCTACCCACCCATCACTGCCAGCCGGAGGCAAAATACACCTGCATCAGGGGCCAATCGCCTTCCATCGGGGCACAAAAGGACGGAGAGCCCCTGGACACAGGGCTCCTGTGCCATCACCGAGCCTCCAGCAGCATTAGCGTTTCCCAAGCCCATGAGTCATTCCCTCTCCAAATCACGAGACTGGCAGCTTGCCAGCAGCACGCTGATCCAAATAATGCCTTCCCTAGCAGAGGGCAAGTGGCCCATCAGGTGGATTTCCTGCTAAGATGGACTGAAACGATTTTCCTTTATAAATTTTTCTTCCTGTCATTGTGATTGCAGTAACAGGGTTATGTTAATATCTGCCCTTTTGGGTGTTTTTGTTTAGAAAAGGTTCTGAGGTCACATTTCAAAGTTGTTTGGAAGACCAGAATTTTTGTGGTTCCACCCATGCAATGATAAAAAAAGAAAAAAAAAGTTCTGGCAGCTTGTTTTCATTTAGATTCCCATTCCAGAGCCGTGTTCTTAGCCCTGTTTCATCATTATCTCTCAGAAAAGAAACCAAAAAACCCACAATCAAAAAACCCCAAGCAACAGAGCACATAATCAGAATCCAGTTTTAAAGGCTAATTTAACTACAGCAATAGAATTCTCCCCTTAGAAGTAGTCTCTCTCTGGGAATTCTCCCTCTGAAACCATAAACCTTCCCTTCCACCATAAAATATTGGCCTTTGGTGGGGACCAGCTGCAGTGACAATTTTCACAAGCAGCTCCCTCCTCCTGCAGCACATGAAACACATGTTCCACGGCTGCTGGAAACAGTGCAGTGGAGAAATTTTTCTTGTCTCACCTCAGGTAGTTGAACTGCTCCATGACTCCTGTTTTCCCGGGAGGATCTCCTGATGCACACGCTCCAACGTCAGGGCTGTTGTCCCCAAATCAGAGATAAATACAGGAGTACAGCAATATGCAAGACCAGGAATATACAGCAATTCTCCAGTTATGCAGAGCCATTTTTATCAGAACTACTTTCCACAGCCATCAGGCAATTCTTTATTCATAGTGTTAAAGAACGTGCCGGTTTATCTGAGCACTGAAACCCTGGCAAATCAAAAGAAAGGGGAATATTTAAGAAATTCTATCTTAATTCGGAGATATTTTTGGTTTTCCAAAGGCTAAATTTAGTTTGCTACTGAAACAGATCAAGGATCCTTGCAGACCACAGGATCACTGAAACTCTTTTTGCTGAATCCTGGCACGACTATTTATAGCTCAAGCAAAGATTTCAGCAGAATTTTGGGTTTGCTTAATTCAGTATTTCGGTTTATTTTTCTATAAAAATCTACCCATGTGATGCATAGAACCACATCCTTTCTCCATGCAGGTTTTTTAGACTCTCAGCATGAATTTTTTTTCTTTTTTTGGCAAATTATTTTGCCTTTGGAAACCAAGGAAGTGCTCACTGGCCGTGATACACTGAGAACATTCCCCTGAGGAGCGACTCCACCTCTGAAGTGCTGCACGGGAATGCAGTGGGTGCACTGCTGGCTCAGGGCACAATCCTGTCTCACAACTGCAGATCCCTGACACAAGCAGAGGCACATCTTCCCTTTCCAAAACCATGATGACACTACAAGGAAGAGAGGCAGACAAGGCCCATGTTCTGGAAAGCATGTACATGATGAAACAGTCCTGTCCCGTGCACTGGGAATATCCTGAAGAAACATAAAAAGCCAAACTTACTGAGCTTGTCAAGTGGCTTCTTTACTCTGTGCAACACCAGTTACTCAACTCCTTGGGGTCTGTGTAGGGAAGGGAAAAGCTTCTCAGGGAAGGAATTAGGAAGTCACAGAGCACAGTATCAGACAAATCAGAACAGATCCCAGAAATCCTTAATCCTACTCCTGGGGTTTAGTAACTATCAGACACTCTCCAGTGAATGTCTCATGCTGGCCACAATAAAGGGCTGGAAGAGCACACAGGAGGAGTGGGGTGGTTTTCCGTGTCTCTGTGTGCATCCATGTCACTTCATGCATCTCTGCTCCTCGACACTCCAGATAGGAATCGTGCCTGTCCTTACCTCAGCATGTGGTGCTACAATCATCTGCCCACTGCCAGACCTGTTCACGCCACGTCCGACTGGATCCAGGTCTCGCACTGCTTCCTTTAGGAGCTGCGACCTGAGGGCACAGACACATGGAACAGAAGTGTAGGTTCATCTTAACACTGAGAAGGCAGCTGCAACTAGAAAACTGCTTTACTTAATAAATGCTCTACTAGTTTCTGTCTTATCTACAACTTGGCTTTCAGAGGCTTTGCTCTTCTGCTTTCCCTGCACAGCTAATACACATCCTTGTCATCAATGAACTCACACACACTGGGTATGTTTCTAGTACTCCAAGCTTAATTAATAAAATAATAACCTAATTATAAGATCCTGATTTCAGGTGAGAGTTGAGACATTTCTGAAAGGTTTCTAAGTGGGTAGAGATCGCATCACACTGTCGCAAGCTTTAATTTATTCTTCCCACACAGTGCAAATTAAGTGCTGGCAGGAAAGCAGTTCACTATGGGGCAGAGCTACACTGCTATTACCAGGACCATCAGCGACCTTGGAGAGGGCTGGGAGCAAAGCTGGGGCTTGTGTAAGAGCAGCCTTTGGTCTTGGTTAGAACTGCCAGATTTGGGA
Source organism: Platyrinchus mystaceus (assembly GCA_035041135.1). NCBI lineage: Eukaryota > Metazoa > Chordata > Aves > Passeriformes > Tyrannidae > Platyrinchus > Platyrinchus mystaceus. Next base: position 1,371,030 of record JAWWLV010000144.1, on the reverse strand, counting down.
CGGTGACAACTCAGGAGACAAGAGATTTGCCTACAGCACTTAATTTTGCTGCTGATGAAACTACTTTTAACTATTACCAGAACAGCAGCAAAAAAGTTCTTCCCTCTGACATTTGGGCCTGCTTGACTCTCCTGTTTTTGACATTCTCCAGCTAAATAACCACAGTCCTCACAGATTGTGAGACACACACAGACAAAACCAGACATGTCCTAATTGTGATACAGATCACGCAGCACATTTTACAATTGCACAGACACAGAGCCATATTCCCCACAATCTCAGTTACACCAGAATTAGCAAGGGCAGCCAGTCACACCCATCAGCTACTTCTGGTTTCGTTTGCTGCTCCCCTGACTCACCGGCTGCTCCTGCACATGGAGCCTCGTGACTCAGGGGTGCCAAACGGCGTCCGCGCGGGGCTGAGCGTCGCTGCAGGCCACCCTTTCCTCACTGCTCCCTTCACCCACATTCCTCCCCTCACTCAGCTCCACTTTCTTCCAAACCTCACCCTGACCCCCCCAGTTAAAACACCTTGTTTGCAGCACTGGCACAGAGCTGAATCCAGGGCGCTCCCGAGCCGGACACGGCCAAGGAACCATGCTAAGGGATGGGGGGGGTGCAAGAAATACATTCTGGGGTGGGAGAATGTCACTAGGGGCTGTGAAACAGATCTTGCTGGGAAAGCAAGGAAAGGAAGCTGCAGGGCACGCACTGGGATGGATGGGAGGCTCTGGCAAGCGGCACTGTCTGGATAACCTACACAAGGTTTGCTGAGGGCCTGGCTTGCAGTGCCAAGCCCATCTAATCAGTAAAGCTCCTGCTGCCAGAGTTTTACTCCCTTAATTCAGGTTTTAGCTGCTGCCATGCAGATTGCAGCAGGAAGAACACTGTCTTTCAAGTGCTTGATCTTATCCTCTTAAGCACTGCCCACGGAGACACAACCTCTCCAAGCCCTCATTCTTCTATACAGCCCTGAGGCAGCTCCAGGACCAACCAGGTTTACTTGTCCTGCTCCTGCTGAGCACTACAAACAGCCCTGGACTGCTGGGAACACCCTCTGCACACCAAGAGACAAGCCCAAGTGTGGGAGAACCCAGGGGAGGAACCAAAGCTGATATGTGCCCATGCTGCTCCCAGCACAGGAGAACCTGGCAAAAACAACCCTGGAGAAATGCAAAACCAGCCAAGGATTTTGCTCCCTCTTTCCTTATAAAACCCCTGCCCCTCATTACTGATCAGAAACAGGAAGCCAACAAAGTCTGAATCACCATAAAAATATAACTCTGATCTTACTATATGGAGAGTTGTAAGGAGCTGGCAGGTTTCTGATACAGCTGGCTAACAGGGTCAGGTTAGTCATACAGGTCAGGTACTTTATCAGTCATACACTTTCCCATCAATATAAGACACTGGAGAGCAGAGACTTTACCCTCCAGCCTTGAAAACCTCTCCTGAACATGCCACAATTTATAAGGAACCTGTCATTCAAACAGAATAAATGATGCTTGTGTACCTTTTCCTACAGTATGACACATACAGCTCCTGAAAAAGGGAGGATGACAGTCTAGGACTGTCAGTGGTACTTCAGGGCCCAAATCCCACAGCAGTGGATGAACCCTCCAGCCCCTGACCCAAAGCCTCCCAGAGGAATGGGGCAGAGAGGGAGACGCGTTCCATATGTTTGCCCCATCTGGGACTCAGCCTGACTGAGTTTCAACAACCCACACCTACTTTTAAGTGAACTGTACTAGGGAGAGCACATTTAAAATTAGCAAACCAGTGGCACACATTTCCCTCACCTGTGAGTCATATCCCACATGAATGCCACTCCTTGAAGGATGCTCCACTGGAATATAATAGGACAGACTCCAGGAGTCTTGTTTTTCTTTTGTTAGTCTACGCTCAGCTGCTTATTGATCTGAAAGAGTTCAGGAGCAGATTCTGGCACTTAGGATGTCTGCTGCTGCAGTAAAGCCTGGATGCACACTGCCTCTCCACACTATTTTATTGAGGAGAAGTGGAGATCTTGCTCCAGGGATTTTCACAGTCTCTGCTAACTGCATTTGAGAGGCTGCAGACCTACAATCAGGGTCTGCTTTGTTCTGAGCCTGCCTTGTGTCACAGCCCGAGATCTTCCCCTGGTCCTGAAATAAACACAGGTACTGAAGGCTGCAATTACATGATTTTGCCTGCCTGCATCACATTATGATTTACTCAGGCACTGAACTAACTCTGATTAAAATTCTGCAATGTAAGTCTCTTTCAGCTTCAGTGGCGCCAGAGCAGCACAGCTGAGCTCTCTGGAGTCTTCCTATGCACAAAGCCTGTGGTCCCTGTCCTTAAAGTGCATCAAACTCGTTAGCACAGATGAGGAAAGACCAAAAAAGCCTCACACTGGGAGTCTCTCCCTGATTCCCAGTGTCTACTGCACTTAAATGCGCACTTGGTAGGCCCAGAAATAAGGGCACAATGAGTCACCTTTAATCCCAAGCCCCGCTCCCGGACAGTCGGTGGCAACCGCTGGCAAACAAACGCTCTGTATGTCAGCCTGGATACAAACAGCTCCTGCCTGCCAGCTCACACAAGGGGGCTGTGTGTGGGACAGCCCTCAGCTCCCAGCCCCAGCACTGCCTCAGGGCATGACAGGCACCAGCTTCCCTGGAAACATGCCAGAGGAGGAGGTCTTAAGTGAGCAGGTCAGGAGAAGGATGGGGGAAATGATGTGTGAGGAGTTAAAGGAATGAAGGGACTCCTTAGGGTCTAATCCTGGGAGGAAGCTTATAGAATCTCCTACCTTAGGATCTGTCCTCGACCTTCTGAGAAAACAAACAACCCAGCAACCTTTTGCAATTTCCAGGCCCATGCATTTTCCAGAATCCAGCTTCTCTGTCCCTATTCCTTGTTGCACTCGGTTGTGACTCAACTGTATTTAATATCTTGTAGCCAAAGGCAGAGCCAGGCCCTAGAGTGGGAACCACTAACCATCAGCACTGTCTGCAATACCTTGGATAGCTCAGCTGTGTCCCTTGACTCCAAAGGGAATACTCTGGGGAAGCAAAGAAAATCCCCCCCTGGTTGGTTCTAGCCTGGGTCTCAGGGTGCAGTCACTGCATCAAGTGCTGGCTCGTGGCTTGCCCTTTCCCCCAACACCACTGGGTGGGAAAGGACTTCATGCTTTCTCCTGTCATCAGACCAAAGCAGCACATGACTAAGTGACCAGTGACATCCTCCCTCACATATTTACCTCGGGGAAGAGGAACTTGTGGGGACAGTTTCAGAGCAGGACACACAGATTTGATGGCAGGGAAACCGTATTTCAAGGTACATGAAGGACTCCTGTTGCTGCCTTACTTATATCCCTGGCTTTTTATTTCAGGGAGGAAAACTGTGTAGTATCAGATATGTAATCAAATAGGATTAATAATAATAATGATACAAGATTAATATTCAAATATCAAATATGTGATGAAACTTCCTCAGGTCATGAAGATAAACACTACCATCAGAGCTTACAGACTTGGGAGAATTCTTTCGCAAGAATCCTTACAAGCAGTCAGGCAAAACAGAAAACAAGAAAAAAAAGCTAATTCAGGGAATTCAGAACTTCATTTTGAATCATATAACGTGATTTATAAAACAATTTCATAGCTTGTCACTTTCAGTAAAGCAACATCTAAAATAAGGGGGAATGAACACCCACACTCAAAAACTCTACAAAGTTTTGGCCTAATTTATCTGCTGAAAATTAAGGCCATCTTAACCTCCTGAGAATGAAATACTTGCACTCAGTGACAGGCAAAGAAGTAAAAAAGAATATTCAGCCAGGCTAGGGGGGAGAAAAGTGCCTCTCAAAAGAGAGGAAGCTCTCCCAGAGGCTTCTGTGCCTTATCTCTGCTGTACTCCTCCACATGTCCTTGGCTACTTCACTGAGATACACTTCCCACAGCTTCATTTCACAGGAAAAACATCCAGCAAAAGGCATTTTCCTGGAAAGCCTGACAGGATGGGTAACATGCTGTGAGGAACAGTGTGAAATAAGACCACACTCCACCTGAGCTCCCTCCAGAATGTCCTCCCAGGAACTCTTCCTTCCCAGGAGCTCAAAATGCATTTCTGGTATTTTCTCGGAATTAACTGTTCTCTATCTCCAGCTTAGAAGATTCTACTCACGCCTGTACTTGTTTTCTCTGTGCTCTTCGGACTTTAGACTTGGATAAATTTCTGTGTTAAAAGTTGCCTGAAAAGAAATATTTCTTTTCTGCTGCATTTTTCCAAGGGCCTGACAATGTAAAGAACTGACATGGAAATCAAAGCATAATGTCTCCAGGATGTCAGACAACCATGGGAGCCTGTCAGCGGGATTTGGCTGGAAAACCTTATTTATGATTCAATATCTACAACTTACAAAGCCTGAAATGACCTGGAGACACTTTACATTTCACAGAATTTAGCCAAATCTATCACACTCTGTTTTATGCCTGGGAGGAGGTAAAAAGCATTCCCACTCATGGAAGGGCACAGGGAATGTGTAACAGCCAGGGAAAAAGAGAATGGAGAACAGCAAAATAGAAAGTGTGACTTGCACAGAGAGTGACTAATAAAGTGAAAAAGCTGGCAAGTAAAGGCTCTATGGAAAAAAATCTATGAGGAAAAGGGATGTAGGGAAAGCTGTCATTCCTTGATATTACTGTCACAGAAGTTCAGAGGAAGCACAGGACATGCAGGAAGAGACTGGCCAGGGCAAGCAGTAAACTCTACTTCAAACCCAAGAAAGAATTCCAAGTGAGATTACTATGGGTAAGTAGGAGAGAATGGCATTAGACCATCTGAGTCAGCTAAACAAGGACAAAATGCACTACAACATGGAAAAACAGCAGAAAAAACTCTGGATCACAAGCTGTGCCCTTGAAAATTTACAGAAAATCAGTCCGCTTCCTACTCAATTTGCAGATGAGCCCCTGGAAATCACTACAAAGATGCTGAAGGGCTTCAAATGGATTCAAAGCAATCCTGACATGCTGGACAAAACCTGGAAAACAAGAACAGGGGGAACGACTTCTCCAAGCAGAACTTCTCAGCTGAGCAAGCAGCAAATGGGGAACAACTGGCCAGGCAGGAGTTCAGCATGGGAAGGATACAGGGATTTTGCCTGATTCTAACTATGAGCAACATCCTGGTTATGCAAAAAAAATAGGAAGCATCTTATCCTGAGGACAAAGACCCCCATGAGATAACCCTCTGTCCTTCTCAGCCTGGGTAAGACCTCTGGGGGTGACATCTGTGTCCAAGTTTGGTCACTGTTCTTAAAAAAATGACACAGTGTCTAAAGAGGAGTCCTGAGGTCCCTTTTAGCTGCCTTCCAGATTTTAATGGCTGATAATGGAAAGCAGGCCTGGATCTGGGGTGTCCCCACTGCAAAACACCTGAGAGGAAGCATCACTGCTCTGTTTGGAAAAAAAGAGCTTTTCCTGCCAGCCATACTCCTCCTGTGCCACCTGCTGACTGCTCTGCAATGCTGCACAGTGTCCAGTGTTCACAGCCAAGGTGCTCCAAATAATATGGGAATGGCCACGGTTTCCTCCCAGGGTGTGAATCGGGTCCAAAGTATATGAATACTTTGCCCTTCCCATTTTTCTACCTGCTTGGGTGTGGACCCAGCAAGAAAGTGTCAAACAACTGGCAGGGAAACCTCCATGACAGCAGTGTCTTGAACCCTAGATCTTAGCCTGGCTCTTAGGGAAGGCTACTTTAACCTAAGCACTTCCAGTGCCATGACAACTCATCCCCAGGGAATAACAGGGCTCCCAAATTTGTATTTCTTTCTTACTGACTCACATTTCCATTTTGTTCTATTGTAAAACTGCAGGAAGCACTGTACACACACAAGGCTTGTTGAAGAGCAGTTCTCTCCACAGGATCAGACAGTGGCCAGGCTCAAAGGTGCTCCCTAAACAGCATCCCCAACCGTCAGAGCCACAGTGGGATATTTCTCAGTCGAGATTCCCTGTCACCACACTAGATGGCACAGCTGACAGGACAACATCCAGACAGTTCCTCTGGGACAGTGCCCGTGGGCCAGCCCTTCCTAACAACAGCCCTGGCTGCAGAGTTGTTTATAGAGCTGTCGGAGTAAATATCTGCCCTCCTGCTTCGGTTCTGAAATGTGAAAAGGCTCCTGATCTGGAGCCAGTCAGCTGGGAATTCTGCAAAGTCACGTGCAGCTTTCCCAAATGCAGTCCAGCAACTGCCACCCCACTCACTGAACAAACAGTGGTGCCGTTCTCCAAACTGAGGCCTCATCAGGAATGACTGCACGAGCAAAGGGCTTGAAATAATTAGAAACAGAACTGTGTCCCTGAGACTTTCAGGAAGTGTCTCCTCACCCCTTTATTGTACTGGCACCTTGCTTGGTTCTGGTGAAAGCTTTAAAAAAACCCTCTAAGATACATTTTGGAGCATTTCTGTTAATCTGCTTTGGAAAGTCCCTTAGGAGGCAGAGGTCTCCACATTCTATGGGATGTGAGCATTTCATGAATTCCTAGAGAGGAAAGGACCAAAGCCAGGGGTAAGTTACTGCCTGCAACAATCCATGTGTTTGCTTAAGAATAGGAACCTCAGTCCCTCAGTGACTCTTCTCACTCTCTCCTACCCAGCATCTCTGTTTCTAACACTTGATAAGTGATCAGGAATTCCAGCCTTAGTACTCACCATGAACCTTGCTTTAAAAACAAAAAAAAAAGAAATATATAATAAATTATAGGCCTCAAAAGAGGAGTTCAAAAGCAGACAAATTGGCTGCTGCCTGGACAGGGTATCACTGTTACAGCCATGACTAAAACTAGTTACATCCAGCACAAATATGTTTCAGGAAAGACGTGGGGTTAGCAGCTCCAAGCACTACCTCTTAATCTGTGCTGAGGGCTGGCAGAATGATGCTCTTCCAGTGTAATGCTACAGTGATTAATGGGTTTTGTCTGCTCTGCTGCAGGGAGGTGACTGGGAAGTTTAAATTGCAGTGCACACACATGGTACTTACAGAACAGCAGCGTGTGGGCGCCCAAACTGGCAATCCCAGCTGAGCAAGCTAGTGCACAGACACAGAGCAGGGGACGACTGGCTCTGTTCTGAAGGCTAAAAAAAAGGGATATAAGTAAACTGCCAAAACACCACCTGCTACACAGAGTTTCAGTATTTAGCACAACTCATTACAGACAAGGGTGTGTTTTAAGCAGCAAGGCTGAGCTGCACCTTGAAGCACCGACGGTGGTAAAAGAGAGTGCACCCAAACCCGCAGCCACAGAGAAAGTGCCCAGGCAGGTCCCGGCTCCTCAGCTCTTCCCTCTCCCGCAGCAGCGAGCAGGAGATGTGAGCAGTGCACGCTCAGCGTGTGCCAGGACACATCCCACACGTCCAGGGACCAAAATAGACATTCTGACTTACGCACCAGCTCAGCACTTTGCTGGGGGAGCGCTCCGGAGACCGGGCCTGAGCTACTGTGGTAAGCAAAGAAAGGAAAAATATTTAGATCGTGAATTCTGTGCATCTGCACGAGCCACCCTCTTCCAGATCAGCCAGGGAACTGCACCACGGAGGCTGCACACTTGTGCTTCTATAAATTCGAGTGACATTTGCTGTCCTGCTAAGCTGAGGTAGCGCTGCTCTAAATGACACCGAAAGATTAAGAAGTTCACACACTGGAAACAGACTTACCGGGACATCCACTTAGCCATTGTCTTTTCTAATGAGATAGTGGGTAAAATCTCATCAGTGGGCCTTAGAGACCCAGTCATGGCAACACCTTTGGTCAAATAAAGAAAATGGATTAAAAAAAAAAAAAAGGCAGCAATCAGAACTGAGTGGAACTGCCCTCCCCAAATCCTTCCCTGGTGTTAATCTCTGGTGTTATAAACGTTTTTACATGTTGTTACTCCAGAACTACCAACTCAAAACACAAAGTCCCAAGCTGCATTTACTGAATTTCTCAGATTCCTAGTAAGATCTATCTGTATACCCTCTTAATTTTGAAATACAGCTTGACATATCACTTCAAGCGCAGTAAAATGAAGGTAAATTAAAATGAACGTCAAATACCCTCTGCACTAATGGACTCTGAAGTCCTGGTAATCCAAAAAGCTTCCTGAGCATAACACAGAAGCCAGGAGAGCAGGGCAACGTCAAGGAATCCAGTTGTAATCATTAGAGTACAACGCAGGAGTTACAAAATTAATACCTGAATTCATCTCACTTCTCAGGGATTGCCAGCCTGGATTTTCATCAGCACAGGCATTAGAAGTACCAGCACATCAGTCACCCTCAGCACACCTCTGTTAGAGCAGCACTGCTGGAGTTAAATCTGCTCTAGGTGATTCTGCCTTGAGCTAGAGGATCTCCAGAGGTCCTTTCCAACCCTACCAATTCTGTGATTCTGTGAAACTTCATAATCTGCAGCTGCTGTAGCTCCAGTGCTTGCTTTCAGGCAAAAAAAAAGCAAAGCACCTCACACACTCAGTCCTCACCTTTTACCTGTCAGCTCCCTTCAGTTTTGCACTGGTTTAACTGGCATCACGGCTAAGTCGTGGAGAGCACGGAAAGAGAAGGGGAAAAAAGGGAGGGAAGGGAGCGTGCACGTGAAGCCTTTAAACTTTTCCCCCCGGACTTTTGGAGTTTATCCCGACCCGCCTTTCCCCCGCGCGCGGCCCCGCCCGCCGCGGCGGCTCCTCCCCGGGGCCGGGGCGCTGTTTAAGGCGCTGCCGGAGGGGGGGCGGCCCCGGTCGGGGCCCCGTCTCGCTGCAGTGCCCGGCCATGGCCCGCGACCGCGGCCCGCCCGTGGTGCGGCCGCCCGGCGCCGCCGCGCTGCCCGCGGAGCCCCGCGGCTGGGGCTGGCTGGGCTCGGGGCTCTGGCCCGCGGGGCTCCTGCCCGCGCTGCTCGTGGGGCTGCTGGCCGCCGTCCTCGCCTGGTTCTGGTACGGCGGCAGCGATGGCAGAGGCGAGGCGGGCGGCGGAGAGGGGCCCCGGCGGGCCAGCGGAGAGCCGGCGGCCACAGGTACCGCGGAGGGGACGGGGGCGCGGATTTCGGGGGGGGGGTGGTTGCGGTTTGTAGCTCCTCCGCTTAACCATCCTCCGTCCTCCCCGAAATGTCGCTTGCAGGGGATGCCGAGCAGAGCGCGGAGCCGCTGCGGCGGGAGGTCGCGGCTGCCGTGCCCGGCGCTCCGAAGGCAGGAGAGGATCTGGCGGCTGGTCCGAGGGAAGAGATCAACCACGTCCCGAGCGGCGGAGTTTCGGGTGAACCTGCGGAGGTGGAGCGGCTGATCCCGAAGCAGGATGCCACCGACGCCAGGGAGCACGCAGGTGATACGGCCGGCAGCCAGGCAGGGGAGCTGGGAGCCCAGGTGGGACAGGCAAGTGACGGATGGTGCGTGATGAACTTGGCAGGAGCCTCAGAGGATGACTGTAAGGACAGAAGCGAGGAGCAGCCGGGTCAGCCGGCTGAGAGTAAGGACTTGGACCATGAAGAGTGGGAAGTTGTTTCTGAGCACCTGGTTGAGGGGGAGGCCGGCAAGGATGGCAGCATGGAAGACTCCGACAGCAGGGAATGGGAACAAGGAGACTGCTGCGATGGGGACTTGAAAGCAAAGAGGGTTGCAGCCGTGCCCCCCATGTTCCAGAACATCCACGTGGCTTTCCGTGTGCACTATATCACACACTCCGAGGCTCAGCTCATCGGTGTCACCGGGGACCACGAGTGTCTTGGCCAGTGGCACAGCTACGTTCCCCTCAAGTGTGACAAGGATGGCTTCTGGTCCGAGTCCATCAGTCTGCCCGCAGACACCAGACTGGAGTGGAAATTTATCTTGGTGGAGAACGGGAAGGTCAGACGCTGGGAAGAATGCAGTAACAGAACCCTAGTGACTGAACACGAAGATCAAATTGTTCATCAGTGGTGGGGATACCATTAACGGGATGTTGGAAGCTGCTGATCTAGTGGCAAACCTGCCTAGATGAGTCACCGAGCCCCTAAACCCTAGGGGGGGCTCCCCTTCTTCAGTAGGAGACCCTCTCAAGTGCAGAGCTCTGGAAATCCTGTATGGAACCCGGCTAAACCAACCTGTGAGCAGCAGATCTCTGCCATCCCCTTTAGGAAATCATTTGGCAACCTGAAAAACCGACTGCGAAGGCGTGCTGAAGAGATACAAGGTAGGCTGAGAAGGCTCGAGCGGCATTCCAAGCACCTGCCTGTCCAGGTAAAACTGGACCCCGGACTTGAGTTTGTGTGGCTTTGAGTGGGGCTACGGGATGCACCTCGGTACCGACGGCTTGGGCTTGGGAAGTGTGGTTACCAACACTGTAATAAGAACCTACGTGTTTTCATTTATGTACTGTATTAAGTGAACAATAAACACTTTCAGATTGACAGCCTGTTACCAGCTGACCACTGACCTCACTCATTTTGGTAACTTTGACCCAAGTGAGCTTCTTGCCACGAAATCTAAGTGCTAAGGAGCTGCTGAAAGGCAGCCAGCACTCCTGGGAATAACAAAAGGTTGAACCCCAAAATAGTTCATCCTCTACCCCCTACTGTCCAGCAATCAGGTCGGCTCAAATGAAAGGCTTGGCAGACAGCTCCTCTCCTGCTGAGGGGAGAGCGAAGGTCAGATAGGACTGTCTGGGCTTAATGAATTACTTTGTCGGGGTGGGAGCAGGCTTCAGAGAAACCCTGGAATGCTGGGATGGCTAGGGAATAGGGCTCTGGCTGCAACAGAGGCAGGTGGCTGCCTACTGAAGAACAACACCACAGTATTGTTAGCAAATACTGAAACTTGTAATTATTTTTTTTAAGACTATTTTTTCAGCACAAATCTGAGTTTTCAGCACAAACACTGAGTTTTTATTTTCTCAAGTAAAACAACCTCAACTGCATCCTCTGCACTTGTCTTTTCTAACAATAATCTAAAGGTGACAATATACCTGATACACAGAGCTACAGCTGAAATAGAAGCTGCTCTTTGAAATCGCCGAAGTCAAAGCAAAACATGTAATTTCAAGGTGATTACACGTCTCTTTCCCATTAATGCAAGCTCTTCAAATAGTGAGATACTGTCAACTCAAAAAGCACTGCTGCCGTTTGAGCATATTTATACACACATTTGAGGCTTGTCTGAGGAGATTAACTCTGCTGTGAGATTAAGTTATTCACTAGAAGGCCACTTAACCTACACTAGAATAAATTCTCTAATGCAGTGATGAACATGTCAGAGACCAACCAGTCTCTCAAACTGAGAGCAAATTTTTTTTTTTTTTAATTAAACACCCTGTGCTTTGATCCCACGGACAACCCACAGTGCTCACGATTGTACTGTCTTGCTGAATGATCAAGTGAGGTTTCTGCAGAGACCTGTGCTGAACTTTTGCTACCACCCCTAAATTATTATGCCATTCACCTCACTGCTTGCCCAGCAGGGCCTGTGCTATGTAAATTAAATATTATTGGTATGGTGAAAGACAGAAGTCTGGATTTCAGTATTTCTGGAGGAGCTGATTAGTATTTTCTCCAAGTTCACAGAGGTGTGTTCTCATTATTGAACAATATATTCACTCAAGCATCAAGGTAGCTTTAAACAAAGCTGCCTTGCTGCATAAAAATAATGATGCTGGAACAGCTAACAGCTGTCTAATACAATGTCCTGGCTGTGAGAGTACTACAGCTACATGTGAGAAACAACTCGTTGTTGTCATTCCTGTGTGGATCTAACAGCCTCAGGAGATCTCCAAGCAAATAATAAACTGTCTCGCTCACAGCTTAGCAAAGCCTGCAACCACAGAGCCCTGTCAACAAACTTGTGACAAATTAAACAATTTGATTACTTTTAGGTGGAATGCAATGTGCTCCTGCCTGTGAAGTAGTTTGGTGCACAGATGCTGAGTGCTGCAGCTGGATGCTGTGCAGGCACAGCCTGGGGGGACTGGGCATAAAGCAGTTCAAAGTCTCCTGCAGAAACCTGCATGGCAGCTCGTTTGCTTGGCAAAACCCATCCCACATACTCTCTGGGAGTTAAACTTACTGTTTGGAGTCTCTCCACAGATTAGCCTGGTATTAGGTTTTCTCTCTTAGGGGCTGGCTGTCATTTGGGGCGTCCTCCTGTGCCATCCACCTGCGTGACAGGGAATAACAGAGAGCTGTTAGGGCTGCAGAGTCCAGGATGTGCAGCTGCTCTGAGAACCTACGAGCCTGCTGCCTCCCCAGGCCAATTCTTTGCCTGCTGCTGGGGGCAGGGAGGAAGCCCAGACCTGTTCCCAACTCTGCTGTGTTCCTGCAAAATGATGTTAAGCTGCCTTTTTGCTTGGCAGATGTCCCTTTCCTTTGCTCTGGCTCTCTGACCTCCCCACCTGCTCCCTTGCCCTTGGCACAGGGCTGCAGCTTCTGAAACTCTTTTTAGCTTGGCTCCTTGAACACAACTGAGACTTGTGACCTTTCCCAACCTGCTGGGGGCTCTTACTCTCTACACCTGACCCTAACCCTGACCCTCTTCTTAGGAAAATTTGGGTAGATCTGTCCAATATATATGGCAAGCCCAGACTGTGATACACAAGCCATCTAAAATAATCCTTTCATTTACATTACAAACGATTCCTAGGAAAGGAGAAATCCCTTTATTAATATTTTGACTAAGTTTGCAACACTGTTGCAAAAATTATCAGAAACAGTGAAAAAATAATTAGAAAATATATTAAAAAAATCACCTGGATTAAAATATTGTCAACAATAACAGAGGACGGCTTAGGAACAACTCACTAATTTCTTCTCCCCATACAAGGTTCCAACTAAAACTTGATGAGTCCATTCTGCTTAAAGAAATCACAGTATAGGATGAAATTCAAACTGAAAGAGGGAGAAGTTAGGGTAGATATACAGTAGAAATCCTTCCCTGTGAGGGAGGTGAGGCCCTGCCACAGGTTGCCCAGAGAAGCTGTGGCTGCCTCATCCCTGCAAGTGTTCAAGG
>JAWWLV010000144.1:1334796-1355010 GCA_035041135.1 Platyrinchus mystaceus | reverse complement strand
CTTCTCACTGTCCTAAAATATCCTTTCCCACCATGCTTGCAATAGCAGCCTCTCCAGTAGCAGTTTAGATTTAATCCTAGTCAAAATCCATGAATTATATTTTTATTTGTGAAGTATCCTCATGTTCTGGATTAGAAACACGTGTTGTACATGTTGTATTGATTTTTCAACTTCATGTACCACTGTCATGTCATGTCTTTGGTAAAAAAAATAACTGCCTGCTTCAGCAATGAGAGAGGGGATATTTACATAAGGCAGGACAAGATGACAGGAGTTCTAAACCAAAATAAAAGCTAAAACACCAAAAAGCAAGCGCTGGAGGCAAATGGTGTAGTCACCTTCTATTTCCCTGCCACCTGAAGCACTTGAGGAACCTGGCAAACAAAACAAGCTTTGGAAGCTTTCAGATTATCTCAAGCCTATATGTAAACCCAACTTTCTTGCAGAAAGACATCCTGCAGTGCTCCTGAGGCGTGTGAGGAGCCAGATCCCAGTTTTAGAGGGCACTGCAAGTACACAGCACACAACAAAAATAAATCTATTACTCTTACGCTGCACTGCTCTTGGCTGCTAAAGGTGATTTTCTCCTGCCATTGCCACTGAGATCCACAGAGGGATCATCACTGCCTCAGCTTGTTAATTCTTGAAGAATCCTCTTTAGATCCTGCAATGGTTCTTCCTTCAAAATGTCCAGCTTGGGAGGCACCTGTAATAAAACCATTCCGTTACAAAGTATTTATGCAGACACTCTGATAGTCAGTTCTTCGCTCTACTCATCCAGAGGCACATGTTTTACTCTTGCTTTTACCCCCTTTACTCTCGTTTTCTCCTTTTTACCCTGTGCCCCCAGGTACTGCTGCACAGGACACAGACACAGTGCTGAAGACAGAGAGGAGCAGATCAGAGTGTTTTCCAGGCACCCATTCCTGTAACAGCTGAGCTGTCTGCAGATAGAAACCCCTTTATTGTCACAGCCACCTCAGAGATGAAGGGCAAGATTATCCTCATTTTACTGATCAACACTTGAGGCAAAGGCCTGGTTCAAAGAACCCTTTCTTTCTGTAAAAACTGGATTTTTCAGACTACTCAGCATACAAATGTTCAAAGCACTGCTCCCACTGACCTTTGCTCCACCCGGGGATGGAACTGGCTGCAAACATTTTGCTACCCTATTTTCATTGGGGAAAAAAAACCCAAGTAATTTCCAGTGGGAACACACTGGTTTCAGCAGGGCTTATGTGGAGAACAAACCCTCAGCTCCATAATGGGCCCAAGTGATAACTGGGTCAGACCAAACCCACCCTTCCCACATTCCAGCTAAGGAACCAGACTATCACCCTGGTCTGTCTCAAGTGTTGGAGCTGCTTCCTTTTGTACAGTAACTAATGATGCAGGAACCAAGAAGATTAAAGCAGACTTTGATTCAAGTGCTTCTGCAACCTGTTAGGTCCTCGCCGTGGTACTGCATTAAAAATCACTCCTTTTTCCTTCTTTACCCTGAGAAGTATAAATTGATTAACTCAAAGAAAAGAGAGTGGGAGTGCCTGATGCTGCAGGGATTTCACAGAAGCAACTATCCTTTGTTCCTTGATGTAAATGTTTGCCACCACATCAGAAAGCAAACTAGAAAATATTACTGAAAAATATCTGTACTAACTTGAAGTCTCCTGCAGATTCTGAGGTAAAAACTAAAGAAAACATCTGCTGGAGATACCTCAGGTCCCTTCTGGAGATTTTTACAAAATTTACACCGAAAATAGCAGAAGATTTTTTTTTTTTTGGCATAAGAGGTTTGAGCTGATGTTTCTGTAATGAAAAATCAGAACAACACAAGAATTTCATTTAAATCTAAATGTAGATATAAAAAACCAAAAGGAAGGACAAGGATGTGGATAAAACTGGTCATATTTTGAACATGACATCTTGTTTCTCCCTCAAAACTAGCAGCTGTGGGGGTGTCACTAAAATTAATGAAAATTTCTTAGGACAAAAAAATTGGTACACTGAGAACATTCATTCATAGCAACAGTCCCACTGCAGCCTGAATAGCCCATGGTTATAAATAAGGCAAAAGTAAATAATACCCTCTATCTATCCCAAAATAAAGTCAGAGGTTGAACTAAATCCATGTTTTTACTGCCCTTACTGTACATAGCACTTCAAAAACCTGAATTTGTGGACACGACGTGTGCAGCAATGAGGGATCCCACGTAAAAAAAGGTTTCAGAAGATGAACAGTTTAGAGCTCTTCACAACAAATAGAGTGAAACTTAAAGTTCAGACCCACAGCAAAAGCGTTTAACACTAGGACTGTGTTTCTCAGGAACACACTCACTGTGACATCCAGAGTGTGCTGCAGCTCCCTGCTCCTGACACTGGATCCCTGGCACTCTCAAACTGCATGGATGCCTGCAAGAGAGCACACAAGAGCCATGAATTAGTGGTGCTAAGTTTCTGTGGGTTACATTCTTTCCTGTTCCCTCAACAAGCTGCACACACAGATGTGGTTATTAAAGGGACCTAATCCCATCAGGACTGGGCCCAGACCCACCGGACACCTCTGGGATCAGAAAATTCAGCAGTGCTCATGAGGCAAAACTATACTCAAGGCTCTAAAAGGGGTGGCTGAGAACTTGGTTCCTGTCTTTGTTAAGTTACAAATACTTTTTCTTCCTTAAAAAGTTTACTGTGAAAAGGGGTGAGAACATCTATGCACAAAAAAAAGGGAAGCTTCCAGTGACAAGCACTTGAAGAAAGAGATTTCCTTATGGAAGAGCAGCAACTTACCTGTGGGGCACCTGGGATTTCTGTGTTAGTCAGACCAGAACATAACCTTAGGTATGCCAGCAACAGAAACCTTAGCTAAAAAAGGTAAGAGGCAAATAAAACACCACCATGTTCTTAAAAAATTCCCCTCATACTGAAGAACAGAGAAAGGAGCTGTGCCCAGAGCCAGTGGAAGGTCTGGAAGATCAATCTACAGCCTGTACAGTCCACCTGCTGTAAATTCCCTGCAGACTGGATTTCTCTGAGCTGGTAAAGAGTAAATCAAGAGTTCTCCTAATGAAAATAGAAGCCTTTTACCCTTAAAAAAAAAAAGAGAGAGATCTCTTCAGGTAAGGATCTTCCAGTAAATGTGAAAAGAACTTAGTTAATATGACCTTTCTCTTCCCAGGTGACTGCAGAGGAAAACATCCCAAAGTCTCCCTGAACTCAAAGTTACCTTGAATTACCTTATCAAGGGCTGTCTCCACCTTAGATAGTCTTTCCTTCAGCTGTTTGTCTTGTGCTCTCAGGATGTCCAGCTCCCCAGCAATCCTGATATTTTCTGCTCTACTACAGCTCAATTTTTCACTTAGTTCACAGTTTTCTTCTCCGAAGTAACACTTCTCCTGAATTTAATATGGGGACAACAAAGTACGAATTAAAAATTTATATGTTACACATATTTGTTTTCTGCACTTTTTAAAAAATCCTTTTATCTTTGAAAGATCTGAATTAACCCCTGGACAAGCTCAGTCATTGCACCTTGCAGAAAGATGAGGTTTGGCAGCAAGAAGACAGGTCTTATAAGGAATATAAAAAAAGTGCAACTTTGAGAATCTTGGTGAAACAACACCTCAGATTTTAGATCCCTTTTAGAACTGGAATTCGAAGCTTTGGGATCCACAGGATCCAAAGCCAGTAAAGAAGTAAACTACAGCTGTTGGTAAGTGAATGATTTGTCACAGAAAACAAATAAAATTATTTTTGGTCCTTCTTGGGCCAGCTGTGCTTTTGGCCACGCATTTCTCCCAAGACAAATTTCCCTGAATCCAGTTAAGTGCTTTTACAGGGAGCTCTTCTGACCTCAGCTGCGTTAGCCATCGCCTCTTCCAAGAACTTAATCTTGCTCTGTAGTGCATCTATCTGCCCTCTCTTGGCTGTGATCTGCTTCTGTACTCTCACTGCAGCTTCCAGAGCTATAAAACACAAGGTTAATTCTCAGTGAACAACAGTGATTATGACTGTAAAACTTACAAAATTTCCCTTGTTAACAAGATAAATGTGTGTGATTTCTGGGAAGTTCAACCCATAGTTACCACTGCCAGCAGATCCCTCCACAGTATTTAGAGCAGTCCTGGCCTGTTTCAGTTCAGCTTGGGCAGATTTCAGCTGCATTCTCAGTCTGTTTGCAGCATCTTCCATCTCCTCAGTTTTATCCTGGTAATCCCTCTCCAAATCTTCAAATGGCCCTGGTGAGAGTCAGTAAAGATTGAAATTAAGAGTGATAAAAAAATATCATTCTTCTAGACTAAGATAATCGATCTGCTGCCAACTTGTGATTAAAAAAGTGCTTTTGGATGTTTTCTGAGGGTACAGGAGTGTGCAGAGAGCAAAGCATGTGACCAGTAGCATCTGGACAGCTGCAGCACAGATTTAACTGAGAATCTCCGTGAATTTTGGTGGCTGCTTTGGGTCCAGCCAAAAGGCATATTAGTTGTGAGAACTGTGAAGTTGAAGCATCAACTTTTAATAACGTCATAGCAAATTTACAAAACAAAGTTTCCCTGTAATTTGACCACAGAAGGTTAAAGGGATCCACTAAAACAACACTCAGGAAAAAGGGCTCAAGTTCCCATTCTGTGATTTACTCGATCTTTTTTCATCTCTGGAGACAGGCAGTTTGAAGTATTTTTGCTCGGGGTACTGAGAGGGGCCATAAGGATGGTATTGCCACCCTCCTGTGCCAGAATCCCACGCCATGACACAGCTCCCTGACGGAACCCGACCATCCCATGCTGCCAGGAAATCTCCTGCTGCACCAGCAGCCATATTTGGATTCAGGGAGCAAGCTGCTCTTTTATTTTTAACACCAGCCCAAATTAGCAGCTGTGGGAGCTGAGCTGGGGCTCCCTACCTGCAAGGCCAGCTAGGTTGCTCCTACCAGCCTGGAGTTCATCCATGAGCTGATCTTTTTCCTGTTTCACATCTTTAAGTGCCTGGAGCTTCTCTGTGCATGTGTTAAGCAGATGAACCTTTTCCAGCTCCAGCTCGCTCGGTCTGGCCTCCACTTCACATATTCTGGCTTCTTTCTCATCCTTTGCAAGCTGCTTACACAAGAAACAACAGTATGTGTACTGTACATAATTATATCAAATAACCACAAAGATGCGTAGACACCATTACTTTAAATCTCACTTTGGGGCAAGAAATTGAAACAGAGTAAAACAGGCAGATTACTTGTGTGAAAATTGCTAAGGCAGGCAAAAAGGGGGCAACAGAATGGGATTGTGATGGTTTTACAGCATGTTACACCTTACCAGGTGTAGGACATGAAAATGATTTCCATCCTCTCGTAGCAGTTCATTCCCAATCCTCAACTCCCTCCTCATATTGATCATATTGCTCTTCTCTGCCCACTAACTTAGTGCTGTTAGGATTCCAGACACATTGCCTGACCTTCTTCAAAACCACATTATCAGCCCATTAAGGTGGAGATTTAAAAACAGAAAACACATACTGCCTTAAAGAGACATAAATACAGCACCGTTTGCACACCTTGAGCTCTTCTACTCTGAGTTTCCAGTCCTTTATATCTTGTCTAAGCTTGGAATTCTCAACTTCCATTGCTCCAGCAGCCTGACCGTGCTGGCCCATGATCTGGGTCATGTTATCAATTTGCTTTTGGAAGATCCCAACGATCCTTTCCTTCTCCAACACCTGCAGTTTCAGTGTCTCACACTCTGACTGCACCTCGTGTAAGCAGCCCTCTCCCTTCTTTAGATGCTGGAGCTCCTGCATCCTGCTGCCAAGCTGGGAATGCAGCTCCTCGAGTTCCTGCCTGGTAACCCCAAGGGCTCTCTCCTTCTCCTGCAGACAGGCTGTCAGATCTGACACTGTTTTCCCAGCAGCCTCCAAATCCATCTGTTTGGCTGCAAGATCATCCTCAACTTTACGGAGTGTTTCCTTGGTTGCCTCCATCTGGACACTCAAAGAGGAGATTGTTCCAATGCTTTCATTTGTTTCCTTAATTGCAGCCATCTGAAGAATAACAATACCAGGATCAACCAAGACATACCTTTAGAATGTCCTGTAGTTCATCTTTACTCATAATGCAAAGCAGGTTTTATCTCATTTTAGCTCATTTTTGAGGGGCTGAAGTCTGGAGAGAAGGGGAATGAATGTTAAGTGAGTGCCTAGGAATCATCCTTGTCAGAAGGAATTCTGGCATGGCACTGGGTTATAAACACAAAATTCATCATATTTTCATTAACTATCACATGAAGTCAAGCACTAAGAGGCCTTTAATTTACTAACCACTCTTGCAGACATGCTCACTACCCAAAATACCACCTTCAACAGCTTGTTTGGTACATCTGGCAGCACCAAACGTACTGGAAGTTTCCAGAATGCCCTTTAGGAGGTTTATAGCCAAAATCACCAACCTGGCACTCCATTTGTCTGCGACACTCTGTCCTCATTTCCCTCACTGCCTCTCCTATGCTCTGCAGCTGCTGGTTTTTGTTGTCCAGCTGTCTCCTGGGCTGGGCCATGGTGACGCTGTTGTCTGTGTTCTGATCCCAAAAATCGCTTGTTCTGCTCTTTTTCCAGGCTTAGTTCTATCTCTTTTTTATGAAGCTTAATCTATGAGAAATCAAAGTCATCTCTCTCCTAAACATATTTAGGCTTCTTTTGTTCTCTTAACTTTAGCAGCATTCAATGGCCCAATTACACACTGCAATAGGAACTGCTGCAGGGGTTTCCACTTGGCAGAAGGAGAAAGGTTGGCTAAACCAGTCTGGCATCTCCTCCACTTTTCCTTTCAAATGTATATATTTCAACTGCATATATTGCTGCTGTAATTATTTTGAAGCATGTTAACACCTCAATGCTGAAGTCTTCCATGTCATTTGTATCTATCCCCAAATCAGTATAAGCTACAAAAGGAAAGAAAATGATGCCGTGTCAACACCAAATGCAAACCAGCAAAGCAGTAACTGTGAGGTTAAAGTGAAGGTTGCTCAGCATCTTTAATGTGATTTGCATAGGGTTCTGTGATTTTTGAATTTAGGACAAAGTTAATCTTAATTCTGGATGCCCTGCACTGCTAATGGAAAAAGCCTCTGGGCCTTTCACGGCTAATTCAAACTTCTAGTTAAAAATAATCCTCAAACTTAATTATAAGGGGAAACAAGCAGGGTGCAGACATGAACACCAGCAGTAAGGACAGGCTTTTAGAAAGCAAGATTTTTTTTCAGTACCATCACTTATTTTTACCAACAACCGACGAATCCGGGCCCTCAGATTTCCAGATTCTTGGCCACATTGATCCTGTTCTTTGTGAGCTTCTGCTGGCTCAGAACGAGCTGGGTGCAACTGCTTCTCGAGGTCTTTGACCTGGAAAAAGACAAATATTCATTAAGAATTATCTTAATGTATTCTATTTTAAGCAGTACGTTGGATTCAGTACATTGGATTTATTCTAGTTTTCTGTTAGGTCCTACTTGAAACAAGTCCAAATGTCTTTTTTTTAGCTCAGCAGAGTTATTCCCTGGGTGTAACCAGAATTGTGTTTTCTTCTTTTAGTGATTCAACTCAATTTCATTTCAGAGTTAATTATGATTCTGGAGTGTAATTTGGCTTCCACCCTGATCCACAGCTCCTCAGAAATTCCTTACCTACACCATAAAGCCCTTAATGGAATGGGCAGACAAACACTTGAGGAAAAAAAAGGCCTCTTTCCACAGAGATATATTCCTTCACTATGAACACATTCAGATTTTGTGTCCGGTAAGTTTTGCAAAGCTACGTTGTGTTAGGGAAAGAGAACTTATTCTTAAAAATAACACAGAGTTAAGGATAATGTAATTTATCCTATTGTCCACACAGGTTTTCTGAAGCAAGCCCTAGTCAAAAGCCTTCCTTGGTGTACCTGCAGCATTTGAGATACCCAGATACCCAGTTTCATTGGCATTAACGCTAACAGACAAATCCATACACACCTTGTTTTCATACATCCTCTTCACTTCCTCTAATTTGGAATAGAGCTGAGAAACAGTGGATTCCAGGGGGCTGACTTGATGTGGGTGCACTGACTTTGGGGTTCTTGCTTGTTCTCTAAGGAAAGTTTGAGGTGGAAAAATTAGAAACTGTAAAAACCATGAAAGGAAAAGGAGCCCCAGCCTCCTGATTCTCAAAGCAGCTGGTTTGCCTCTCCTCTATTTTGCATGGGTTTGTGGGTTTTTCTGTTTGTTTTTTTCCCCACTTTTTTCTTCATTTCACAATTTACACAAGAAGTGCTTGACACAAACAAAACTGCTGAGAAGCCGAAAGCACAGGGCAGCGAGCAGAGAGCGCGAGCAGCATAACCCTTCTCCCAAATTAAGGCTACTCCTAACATTTTGTACAGCACAATCAAAAACCAGACTGGATGACACCTCTCTCCATCAGGCTCTGGGTGCTATTTGCAAGCTGCAGGCACTGTCAGCTTTACCAGCCGGTGCTGCCACCTCCTGCTCTCAGCTGCTCACTCCTCTTCCAAAAAGAAAACACTAATTTTCATCTTGGCAAACAGTAACTTCTTTCAGTAGTCGGCAATGTAATAATTCTGATTTTCTGCTATTAAAGTATGGAGTTGTCAATCCTGTTATTTTGAAGAGGTTAATGTATAACACCTGTGGATAGTAGGGCAAATTAGGACTTCTCAAACAAGGTAGGACAAAGCTCTAAGTGAAGTCAGGCAGAAAAAAAAACCAATATCACCAAAATTATTACTTTCAATCTTTTAACAGGGAAACTTTTTATATCCCAGCAAATTCCACACATCCAACTAAGTTACCAATTGCACTTAGAAAAGTAAGATGTTCTTCCAAAATAGGAATTTTGCGGCAGTAAATAAACCAAGAAATTGTCAGCATGGAAGGAAAAAGTAGCAAAAGTAAAAAGAAAAAAAAAAAAGACACGAGAAAAAAAAACAAGAAAGAAAATAATAAGAAGAAAGCAAGTAGAAAAAAAAAAGGACAGAAAAAATCTATTACTCCGTGGCAGCTTTGAGACGAATGTATTAAGGGGCTGCCAGGACCCCCCGCCCGCGCCCACCCGCCTTCCCGCCTTCCCGCCCCTCAGTCCTCCATGACACCCCACACCGCTCCCGTGGGGTTCCCACCTCCACAGGGCGCTGCTGCCGACGCCGCTAGCGGAGAGGAGAACCGCCTGGCCGCTCCCTCCCGCCTTCTCCCCCCGGGAAGAAACCATCCCGGGACGGCCACCCGCTCCTCCGGGAGCCGCCAGCTTCATCCCAGCGTGGCACGGGGGAGCGGTGGCGCCGAGCCCCTCAGCCCCTAAAATGGCCGCCCACCCCCCTCATGCGGTGGGCACCATGTTGTGGTTTGGGATTCCGTGCGTTTTAACGATGCCGTTTGGGACGGGAGATAAAAATCCCCTCACGCGGGGGCAGGGAAGTGTTTAAGTCATCTTCCTTGTGATATTTGGCCAGCAAGGTGGCACATTTTGTGGGGGTGACCGTGAGCTGACCGAAGGCAGACACTGGGGTGAGAAGGCTTCCTACCGACAGAGAACAGGTCAGAGGGCAAAAGATTCAAAAGCATCTTCTCCAAAATTCGGTTCAGCAATAAAAACTGAAATATTTTTATTTTTACACCAATCTCTCCAGAGATTACATGTTTTTGGGTTCCCAGAACTGGCTGCCTGGCTGGTATTTTCAAGGTGAGGGAGCAGGTGCAGAGTCAAGAAGGCAATTGCTTTACCTCAGCAAAAGAAATTACGTGTCTCACTGTCCCATTTTGGATTTTGATTTCAGGAATGAACACACAGGAGGCTGACCCTCTTTTCAGGTTATTCTAAAGAACAGCCAACACCTTCTCCCAGACAAAGTTTTCTGGAGCAGATATATGAACTGGGCCCACAACGAAATCCTCAAGGAGCTGGAAAGCTTATGTCTGAGCCAACTCAGGAGACAGACAGGTATGTTTATATATTTAAATACCTCACCAGAAGAAAAACACATAACCGTCCCTCCAGGATAACACACCATTTCAATTTACAAGAGAGGGAATCAATTCACACGGTGCTAAAAGACACACCAAAGGAGTGGTTTTATGTGGCCTACTTCAGAATGAGCAAAGAAAAGTAAGAATTAACCAGCTGAAACCAGACCTCAGGTCCCCATTCTTGCTGCACTGCTATCCCGAGTGGAAAACAGCTCGAAGAAAGGGCTTTTTAACGCACCACCCTCCTATCCAAAACGGAAAGAGGCAAATGAGTTTATAGGTGAATTTGCTTTACAGTAACAGTCTCAGGTGTAAACAAAGCATGAAAACTCACCTGGGAGGGGGCCAGGCCCTACCTCTGGCAGGCAATGCCGGGGGTTCAGCTCCTGGCTATAGGGTTGGAAAAGGGAAGGGGACACCGCTCACTCCGCATTCGCCCCTGCTTTTGCCGTGCTGTGAGCTGGAAATCCAACTTCCAAAGGTCCACTGGGAGCCACCTGCTCCTTACCCCAACCCCTCTGCCCGACTATGTAGCCTCGGGAACAGGCTCCTCCCTCAGGAGCCGATAATGGGCATGAGGGAGAGCCAATAAACGGCGCCTTCAGGGTTTGATTTATCCCCGAAGTGTCATTCAAAGTCTGGCTTCAGCGGGAAACTTGATACCTTTTCCCCATCAGGGCCCTGGCAAGGTGCTTTCTGCAGACCACCACCTGTCCTGGCTGCAGGTGACTTTTTTTGTCCCATATTTCCTTGGGAGTCCTGGTCTGGAGCACTCCAGTCTCTTTGCTACTTCCCCCTGAAACAGCAGTTACAACCTGGAGACAGGGTAACTCTCTTAGGATCAAATTCCTGAATAACTTTCCTCCTGTTTGGCAGTACTACTGGAGAAGAAAAAATCTGAAATCACCACAGGTTTGCCAGCAAGATGCAAATATAGACTTCTTGTGTTTAAAATAATCACTCTCCCCAGAGAGAGGACTATGAGGTGTGCAGAGGGGATAGAGCTTCAGAGGGAGGGACTGGAGTGATTTATGCCTGCAGAGACTTTACTGAAATACCTGGCCCATACCCACCAGCCATTTCAGAATTGGTCAAAGGCCTTAAAAATGGCTTGAACCGTTTAGTAATCATCCTCTTTGGGGTGGGAACATAGTAGGGTTGTGGTGTTGTAGTGTGATGACTTTTGTTTTGATTCCTGGTTCCTGATTCAAACCCTGTTTTCATCAGGGTGATGGCATCAGATGCAGAGAGGAAACCAGTTGTGAGCTGATGCCCTAAACTCACCTCCTTCAGTTGTGACAGCGCTTGTGCTCCTCTTAGAGGGATGCATCTATTCCTCACCTTGGCTTGTTGCTTTGCAGTTTGCTTTGAGGAACTGAGGGACCCAGAGCTGTTTAGTGCTGGAGGCAATATTACGTGGACAGACTCTCTTATGTCCTCCAAAGAAAATCTTTCCTTTTCAGGCTTCAAAGGCGAGTGCCTTTTCCAACACAGAAGTGGATGTGGATTCACTGATTTTGCAGCTTACCTCTGTTTCTCAGCCTTGTTCTTTCACTCTCGGATCTCTTTCTTTTCCTTTTCTCTGTCTGATTTTTCATATTTTTATCTGAGGCCTGTCCAGAAAAACAAACTTATTCTGTGGCCTGAATTTCTTCTTTTAGATGCCAGCCTGACATTCTCCAGAGCTGATGGAATGGATAGCTTAGAGTCAGCTCAAGCTGATTGGAGGTAAGTATAGGAAAGCCGTATTTTCTATTTATTAATTTCTAATTTTTGTATATAATAAACCTTCAGAGGAATCGTTATCCCAAGAGGGAACGGTTCACCTCTGAAGGAATCCTGAGCTGACCCAGGAGAGTTGTGCCTTCTGACACTTCTGTTCTGTTCCTTCCTCCTGCAGATTTAGGTGAATGGCTTCAGGACCCCAGGGCAGAGGAAGAAGAAAAGAAGCACTTCTTTCCCTTTTCAGCCTTTTCATGCTGCCTGTATGACCATGAGCCAGTCACCCCTGGGCTGTGTTTGTGAAAGGTATGAGGACTCACATTATTTTATAAAACTCCTCTTTAAAGATAAATTGTGAATTTGCTTCCTCTGAACTTATCAGATACAGCAAAGCAGCAGGTAGATTTAAACTAAGCCTAATGTTTAATTCCCCTGACAAAAAGGCAGTAAGAGATGTGTACGTAATTTAGGAGCTGAATTTCCGCTTTGATTTCTGGGTTTACTTTTAATCTGCCTTAATGACTTGCCAGCTCAAGGACCCAGGAAAGAACAGTAACACCACTCTGAATACTCGGGAAACAATCTGCTCCATTTTTGAACGGGAAAAGTATAAGAAATGCCTATTAACTAATGAAATGTTTGCATTTTGATCTATCATCTTAAACCGTAACAATTTCTGGTTTCAACAGACGGGGGCAGTGTTGCTTCACTGAACTTCATTCGCAAAAGAAACGCTATTCGAAGGCATTTAGGAAAAGTCAGAGCAACTGCCAGCAAGGTGGCAGTGCCTTTATTCATGATAAATGCACTCTGTGCGTTGTGAACTCCGAAGAGTGAAATCAGTGGTAATTTCTCTTGCTTTAGCAGTGTGGTGTTTGATGAAGGAAAGGGTTCTGACATGACGATTCCAAATTTATTTTCCCTTACATGGCAATGGTGCAAAATTTCAATTCAAATACATCATTCTGTGTGGAAATCACTTTTCTGAGCCCAGGTCTGTTCTGCTGCCCCTCAACAGAAATTATCTCAGCTCTGTCCTTAGAGGAACTCCTTGTAAAATAATTCCTTTCATGTAGCAAACAGTTCTAAGGTACTCAAGCTATTTGAGCTTCTTGGCAGAGGCAAGACTTTAAAAAAAAAAAAGTTTGTATTTAATACTTTGAATTGTTTGGTAGGTGAATGACGATTTTGCTTTCATTGTATTCAGCACTGAAATTTGTTTCTTGGAAGGGGAGAAAGTTATGTGCTTGCCATGGTGATAAATTTAATGGAGTTCTTGGCAAAAATGATGTTGGATTCAGCAGCTGAACTTAACCACTTAATCAATGCTGGAGTAGAAGAAAAACTGTACCTCAGAAATATTTTGATAACTGTTAATCATCAGACACAGGACTGACCGTGTCAGCCCTTACTGGAAATCTGGTGTCTGCAGACAGGTGTAGTGACCAACGTTTTGTATGGGAAATGGATGTAATCCAAAGAAATACCCTGGCTTGTTAACAGGCTGGTGTGTCCTTCCATAGCCTTAACTAGTCCTGCTGGCTGTGGATAGGAGGAGGTACAGCCCCAGGAGAGCTCCCAGAGCCCTCGCCTGTCTCTGGAAGGGCTGTGGAGGGGATGGAAATGAATTGCTCTTTGTGGTGCTCTGGAATGAGGGTTTTTACAGTGAAACCTTAGGAGTGTAAGGCCACAGAAATCTGATTTGAGTCAGGCTAAAGGGTGAGTTCTGGATAATAGCAATCCGTGAGGCTGACCAGGATGTGAGGCTAATGAAAACTCAGCCCCTGGGAGGGAAGCAGAGGGGACAAAGCTCAGTATAAGCAAGGATTGAGGATCATCTACCATGAAAAATAAAGCGAGGGGCCTCTTTCCTGCATTCCTCTTCATGGCTACTGGGAATGAAAGCTGGGACATGTGGGGCAAATAGAAGGCTCTGGGAACCTGTAGCATGTTAAATGGAATGGGAATGGGGCAGCATGAACAAATGCAAAGATTCCTGGGTTTAGAGTCCCAGCTTCAAAGCTTTTCCCCCCCACACAGTTCTTTCGGGTTTTGTTAACACAAAATCTCCACAGCCCGAAGGAGAAATAATGCACATCCCAGGCACTGTAAGATCAAAAGTGCAGGTGCCATAGAGGCAGAGGCACTACTGTGTGTTTCCTCAGCTATGCCAGCAGGAAAGGGAGTGGGCTCCTCTCTCTGTTGTCCTGTTCCAGGTCCAATTAAAGTCAGGAAAGGTTTTGACCACCTTCAGTGATATACATTACACAGTGAGTCAAATGCCTAAGCCTATGTGCATATATGCAAGAACAGATGCATACACAGGAGCCAACTGCCTGTATTAATAAAAGTATCCCAAGTTCTTTGTCTTATTTCTTATTCCATGTATTGGGAAAGCGTTGACCTTTTCTGGCCATGTAAATGAGGAAAAGAAATATGTCCATGGAAGCTGCTGGGCTCCATGTGGAGAAAAAGTGCTTTATGAGAGCAGAATTATTAGCAGTGCTCCACTGAGCTGATTTGGAACAGGTCCATTGTGTTTTCAGCAACTGGCAGTTTGGATTGTTACAATTCCTTGGCAAGTACAATAGAAAGATGGTGGTTTCCGGGGGCATAATAAAAGGGTGAGCCCCAGCTTTGCACACTGCATTTTATAATTGCATGCTTGGTGTGCACGATTGGGCAGCACTGCCTTACTTGCCTTAATCCATCTCTCTCTCCCCCTCACTTCCTCACCCTCCCTCAGAGCAGCAGTAGCTGCTGCAGCTCTGGCAGCTCATCGGGGAGAGCACTAAAAACGAAAAGAGTTCAGTTTTCATCTTAACGTTTTTCCCAAAGGATTCATTCCACCTGCTTCTCCAGTTTTTCCGATAGCCTTTTTTCCCCCTTTTTAATCCAATAAGTATGGAGTTATTTCACATTTTAAACCCCTCCAAAGGGTTTTAGGAATGGACTTTCTCTCTCCTCCTCCCCCAGCCTGTTTTTTTTTTTTTTCTTTTTGACAAGTCAGAAAATTGTGAAGTAAGCGAACAGAGTAACTGAGAGCTGGAGAGGGAGAAGACGCTTCCATTCTTTTAGTGCAGTGGGCTGAGGCAAAAAGGCCATTGTAATGGTAAATCGCAGGCAGAAAGGAAGAAAAGACTGATAATCAATCACAAATGAAGCATTCGTTTGGATTTTGGCAATTTGCTGCCCAGGGGCTTTTAAATCTATAAACTTTTTTTGAGTCTTTTTTTTTTTTTGGTTTCTTCCTTTTTTTTTGTTTTTGCCCACATCTTTAAAAGCACAAGTTTGGTCTACCGAAGACAGGAAAAGAAATCTTTACAGGGCTATCATGGCCAGAGTACCTGGCAATGGGGAAAGCACAGTGCTGAAGCACCAGTGAAACGTCGCAATCCCGAGGGAGAAGCAGCGTGCTGCAATGTGGATGGGAATGTTTTTAGCCCATCACCTTGGACTCTAGCTCTGAAAAAAACTCTCCACCTCGGACTGCTCTCGTGTCACGCGTTCAGGGATGACTTGTGGTGGGGCTTCCGGGGAGTTCAGTGTGCAGCTCGGTCGTTCTGTGCTTGCCTGAGTGGGTTTTTGCGTTTGCCTGAGTATGTGATGAGGACAGATGAGGATGTTAGACAATATTAACACCAGCATATCACCTTCAGAGTGCAGCATTACCCACAAAGGAAGATACATCTACCTGGAGGCGCTGCTGCACGGAGGCGCTCCATGGGGATTCACGCTGAAAGGAGGGCTGGAGCACGGCGAGCCATTAATCATCTCAAAGGTACCCTTCTGATTTTCCATGTGGGGAATTTTCCAGCTTAGGAGCAGGGACTTACAGGGCAAGAGCTGTAAAAGTTAACACTGAAATGTTATATCTGACGCTGTATTTGGCTTGGTTTTTACAAGTGTTGAGCACCTATTGAAGCCAGCGGGTTTGCTCAGGAGCTGCGTGTTTGAGAAACACGGGAGAGCTCTCGGCGTTGTTTAACTACCCAAGTGCAGGTTTTGTCCCACGAGAAGTATCTTGGCTTGCAGAAATTGCCTGAATTTATTTCACTGCTATGAATGGGAGGGAGTAGGGGACTCTTACAGGGTGATCTTGTGTCATGAACTCACGATCAGTAATCCATCCCCACCACTCCTGAAGTGAGAAGAAAGCGAGTATTTTACATCACCTGTTGGCTAATTAAAAGTGTACCTGTGAAACAGTATTGTAAATACTTGGACCTATCAGGTAAGTGAATGTATTGTGCTGTGTTAGTGATTTGCTCACCCCATGCACTCTCTACTTGCTAAATATTTATTAAGTATGGTACACCTCCAAGATTTTTGTTATTTAGGGATTGAGTATTGCCAACAGGCAACTGGTAGCACAGCTCACAATGATATTTTGAGGGGAAAAAAATGGGAGAAGGAATTCCTCATTCTCATCAGAACTAGTCTGATTCACTACCCAGGTACCTCAAGAGGTAGATGCTAAAGACAATGGATTTTCAAAAGCCTCAAATCAAATCTAGGAATATCTAAAATCTGTTTGACCTGTAGCCCTTAAAGTGTTCTGAAAACAGGATTTTGATAACTCTGAAATTTTTGCCTCCAGTGGGTCATAACCATATTTGTCTTGTGTCATCTGTGTGGCGCTTTCTAGTTTCAAATCCAATAGCAACTCCCTGTGCAAACACATTCCCATGAAGAACTGTCAGTCACCAAAATAAATTAGTTGTGATTAGTGCATTTACACATCGAAAGTAAAAACAGAGGATTTCCCTAAAAATCCTTTCATCATGAGGGGATTTTAGAAATTTCACATGATGTCTTTCTTGCAGGGCCTTCTTGCAGAGAGTTTGGCATAGCCACGGGCAGCAAAATGGCGTTATAATTTTAATTTTATGAACATGAGGGACTAAAACAGGCTGTTCACTGTTACTGGTAGTGTCCTGCAGTTGTGAGGAAAGAGTTTCTTTTTGTTTAGACATTCCTCTGTGATGTAAAAAGCACCACCATCCCCCCCCTTTTCTTTTTTTTTTTTTTAATTGGGGGCAGGGAGTCGGGGAGGACGAGAGATGGCTCTGGCTGCTGAACATTAATTAATCTATGGGATTTGGTTTCCACAACAACCAGGCCCCTTAATGTCAAACATGCCTGGAGTGTGCATAGTGCCGCTGGGAGCTGTATGACTTGTGCCTGCCTTCCCTGAAACAACACTATAAAAATGGGGCTGGGGGTTTTTTTGGTTGCATTTTCCTTTTTTTTTTCCCTTGTAGTCCCTGCTTGGTTTGTGCTATCAGTGTCAGCATTTCAGTGTTTCATTCATGCATGGGTGATGCAGAGCTGGAGAATGGCTGCATGTGAAAGCTGTGCTCTCTGGAATTCAGGCAGCTCCAGTTTCCTGGTTTCCAGTTTCAGCTGAGAAATTCCTCTTGTGCTTGAATTCACTATGTGCTCTTCAGAATTAATTGCATATTAGTCATTTAGCTAATTCAGTATTCTTCACCTGATTGTACTGGGAAGTAATGAGGAACTGTGGGGAAAAGATAAACTGCATTATGTTACCAGTTAAGTTCTGTACAAGACTGCTTAGAGAACCATAGAACGTTTTGGGTTGAAAGGAACCACTAAAGATCACACTGCTCACACACTGGGGATGATCCAGTAACAGTTCCATATAACATTACATATAAATATCAGAAAACATGGATGTCAGGTTTTAATGTCTCATTATTCACACTTAAGAACTTTTATTTCTGTTTCAGCTCCCCATTCTGTTTGCAAATACATTTTGTTTATGTCCACTTAACCGTCTGTTTGCGTTGACAGAGTGGTGTTAAATGGCCTCAGTGTAAACAAAATTGCACATTTCAGCAAATAACTAAGCTGGTGCCCGTGAAAGCTTACAACATGACTTAAAACAAAGTAACACTGATGTATTGTCACCGAATAGCCATCTGGAACTGCTGCTTATTTGGGACCCACGAGTATTGTGTCTCATCTTCAGACCAAAGGCTGAGATAGAAGTTCAAAACAAAGAGGAGTGAATTTACAAAAGGCCCACGTGCCCAAAACTGGTTCTCGCAGCCCTGTGCAGTTTTTTGGAAAGACACATTTTTCCATCAATAACATGCCTAGAATTTACCCAAAAGCAAGAGAAGCAACATTTGGGAGTGTAAGTGCAGAAACCAGACCTGTACTCTCAGCTGGTAGAAAGTGCTGGTTTAGAGATCCAAATACCAGAGCTTTAACTTCGTAGTGTATATTTTTTTTTTAGCACTGCCTTCAAAATAAGAGCAAGTTATTTACTGCCTTTCAGTCCAACTGCCTTGGCTGTACAGACGTATTGCTGTGCCCTGTGCAACAGGACAGGCTGATTTTGGGTGGGGGGTGTGTGATTGAGTGCACAGAGGGGCAAACTCCCGGTTAAACACACCGGTCAAGCTGTGCTGGCTCAGCCATGGTGCTCAGCACATCACGCAGCCCAGCCTAACTCAACTTGTCAGAAATGTTGGTTGTGCAGCTGACGTGAATTCCAGTCATTAAAACAAACACATGACGTTTTCATACTCACTCTCTTCTTTTTTCCATCCCTGTGGAAAGACAAACCTATACTGAAACAGTTCCATGGCAGGTAAGTCCTCAGTGCAGGTCTCTTCATAATTTATTTGGCTGGAGGTGAGACAAGACCATAAATTTGTATCCAACCCCTAGCTTCCCTTTTCCATGTGGGAAGGTGCTTTGACATTCCCTCTTGTCAACTTTTTTCTGTCTTGTTTCTGGACTGACTGTAACAACTCATCACGTGAAGCTGTAGAATTATAATATGTTATGGTTCTGGCTGTACAGGACGTGTAAAAGAACACATTGATTTTCAGTGGAATGAAATTTGGAAATGCTGACAATGTGTCAGCAAAATAGGAGCTCAGGGTGTTGACTGTCCTGGAGCAGGGCTGAGCCATCCTGGGAACATAAGGAAGTTTCCTTTCCTTCCAAAGTTTCCTTCGTCTTCTGGTGCTGCCTTTGGGCCACAGTGCTTTAGGATCCTGTGTGGTGTTCCTGGTCTGCCACCTAAGCACAGGTTTGTCAGGGACTCTCAGAAATGAGCTTGGTGGAATCCTCCCAACATTCGGTTCTGTTGTAGCAGAAGGGAAGGAATGGAAGAGGTTTGCTCACAGGGGAAAGCTCATTAAACAAGCAGTTTCTTCACCTGGAACTAGAACTTCCATGAGAAATGCAAAAGTGATTGCAGGTGATACCAAGTGTTTAATTAGAATCCAGTTTGCTGGGGCCTCAAAACCATGATAATACCGAGAAGCAAGCCCAGATTTCTGTTTCCAAATTACTTTTTTGGCTCACTCTGAGCTGTAGGATCAGTATTGCAAAACTGAAAGCCCTGACTGTTCTAGGCAGTAAAGACAAACAGGTAACAGAAGTGTTCATTCCTTCTCAATTTTCTCTAAGATTTTTTAACTTCAGGCAATTCATGCTAATCAATCTCAACGGTTTTGGAGCCAGGTGAGGTATTTCTACAGTCTGTTTCTCCTTGCTACACACCAACCTCTGGAATAGTTCTAGCTGTTGTAGAGGCCTCTGAAATGCCCTTTTATTTTGAGCTCCATGTTGACAATGCTAACAAAGGAGCTGTTTCTCTTGCCTAGGAATTAAAGCATCCAAAGTGTTTTCTCTCTGGGACAGTGGCTGTGTGGGAACACTTTTCACATGCTGTGCTGGAGTTCATGGGTTCCCTTCACTCAAAAGGGCAGGGCATTTACAGGGACCTCATGCCAAACTCCGAGGTTTACCTCTCAGCAGGGATGTAGGAAGCAATAAAAGTTTAATAATAATGGGAACGGTTTGGGACAGAGCCTGAGAAAATATCCGGAATTCTCGTAAGGTGTTTAAACCTCGCTGGGAGCCTGATCCAACCTCTGCTGCAATGAACAGCAGCCGGTGCTTGCAGGAACTGGATCCTTCCACAAGCCTCCCATGCCTGTGCTACTTCTCTGATATTTTTGATTATGATGGCTTGTTCACCTCACTTGAGGGAGCTCACAGAGCATTTACCTACACGTTGTGAGAATGGTTCCACCATTCTTGGCAATACAAAACCCAAAAGGCCCTTCTGCACCCAGCTGGTCCATAGATACTTGTCCCTGTCCCTGAGCAAAACACTGGGAATCAGTGTTCTCCCAGTACCAGGAGCCCACTGATTTCCCCACTGGAATGCCCCGAGTCCCCATAAACAAAATTAAATTATCTTGTGCTCTGACAGGCAAAGTTGCTTTGCATCTGTTCCCCGTATCCCTTGGTGTGACAAATGGCAGTTTAGGAACTGTTGTGCTTTTTGTAGGGCTGCAGGCACAAAACCCACAGCCAGTGCTCACGTCAGAGAGGCTTCTCTGAAGTTGGCAGAGTCAGAAGGGACTTATTGGCCCGGATGTGAGGACATGAAACTGAGCCAGAAACTGGTGACCATGAAACTGGTGACTTCTCCTGGTATTATTTTTTT
>JAWWLV010000144.1:1257205-1334696 GCA_035041135.1 Platyrinchus mystaceus | reverse complement strand
CCCGGATGTGAGGACATGAAACTGAGCCAGAAACTGGTGACCATGAAACTGGTGACTTCTCCTGGTATTATTTTTTTTTTCTTTTAACATTTCTACCCTTGTTCCTGTCTGTATGGACTTTATTTTTCTCCCCACTGCTGAAGAACAGCTTGGGGCCTCTGTGTTGTTAATGTTTAAAAGAACCACCCTTTTTCACTCTTTATCTTCCCTTATCCTTTGAGTGGGCTGATGAAGGTTTCTCTTTCAAAGCCATTGTTATGCTCACGCCTTCTTGCAGAGCAACCTCTGCACTGGTTATGCATTTAGGGCCAGAGATATGGATGCTGTGGCCTTAGAAATGTTGGGGTTTTTGTGGAACAGAATAAGAAGTCTATAAGAATAGCCTGTGCTGATCTCTTACTATTAAACTACATCAGCTTAGAGGCAGATGCCTGATCCCAGGACAACATGGGAATCTGGATGTTGCAGAGAGGGAACTGGCACTGTAATTGCTTCAGAAAGAAGAGGCAGTTCCTCACCCTCTTCCTGATTTCTCAGGGCTCAGCTTAGGGCCTCTCCAAAGACTGCTGATGCCAGCACAAGGGACAGGATTGCCTACCTTCTCTTAAAGCCAGGGAGTTGCTGGATGAAAAGGCTTCTATTGTCAGCCCCTCCATTAGGCTGCCGAGCGCTCCCCGGCACAAAAAGACTTCTGTTCCCTTCCACAGCGCTGAATTGGCGACCGCGGACAAACCGCCTGCCTGACGTGAGCAGGGCCGTGCTGGGCACTGCTGCTGCCCCACCAGGGTCAGGGGCAGCTCCCAGGCAGCTGAAGGGGCTGCAGGAATATCTGGCTTGTCCTTACTCACAAAGGTCAGCAGGGCTGAACCCCAGGGCACACAGGCAACTCTGTGATGCCACTTTTATGAAAGCATGAAAACAATCGTCCCTCTGTGCTGAGAAGGGGTGGGGACAGGTGTCAGTCTCCAGCTCACCCATCATGCAGGGGTTTCCTCCTTACCAGAGATCAACCCCAGCTGCAAAGTTTGGTCCTAAATCCACATGAAAGATCAGGTCTCCACCACGGCATTTCAGCCACAGGAGTTACAGTGTCATGTCCTTCAAGGTCACAAAAAGGTGTAAGAGAAGAAATATCTGGACAGAGAGGAATCCTGTGTGATTAAACGCAACATGTAATCCTTAGGGTCAGGAAATGGAGCCTTCATAAATCCTGCTCTGGCTTTAGCTTACATGAAAGATTAGACAGAAAAATGCCATGTATCCTTGTTTGCTTGGCTGTAGCAGGTATAAGCAGAGTTAAGGTTTACACTGATCCTAAAATGAGACCCAGGGAATCCATTCTTTAAATCAGTGTTCATGCAGAATAGATGATTTCTTGTGAAATTCCACCTTTCCCATCCTTCTTGGGAGCCCAAGGCACACAAAGAAAGCTTATCATTGATAATAGTGCTGG
This sequence comes from Platyrinchus mystaceus, assembly GCA_035041135.1. NCBI lineage: Eukaryota > Metazoa > Chordata > Aves > Passeriformes > Tyrannidae > Platyrinchus > Platyrinchus mystaceus. Next base: position 1,333,243 of record JAWWLV010000144.1, on the reverse strand, counting down.
AGCTGAGCTAATCTCATCTCAAATTTCATTGGTGTTTGCCCTCAGAATCTTGTGATGAAGCTCAAAATTGTGGAGCATGAATCCAGTACGGATCTATTGTGCAGGAAATATTTGACCAGTGACAGGACTTCCCCAGTGTAAGGGCAGGGTTGGGTTGGACATTAGGAAAAGGTTGTTCCCCCAGAGGGTGGTCGGGCACTGAACAGGCTCCCCTGGGCAGTGGTCATGGCCCCAAACCTGCCAGAATTCAAGGAGTGTTTGGACAGTGCTCTCAGGCACACAGTGGGATTGTTGGCATGTCCTGTACAGGGCCAGGAGTGGGACTCAATGACCCCTGTGGATCCCCTCCAACTCAGAGTATTCTGTGAACTACTCAGACTTGGGAGGCAGCTTTGACAGTGAAAAGGGGAGGAACTGTAATTTACTTTCTAACAAACATTAGTAGTAAAGAAACAATGTCCAGAGGCCTTTGCAAATAGACAGGTAAAGCACAAAATCTCTGTCACTCATTTGTGTGCTTCCAAAGCCTTCACTGGATCCCCATCCGGTGGCAGCAGAGAGCATCCGAGGACAGCATCAGGAAACCCTGAAAGATGCTGGCACCCATCAGTCACACACACCACCTGAGGGGTGGAGAAAACCTCTTCCCAAGTGTTAAGTGTTGCTTGTTTTAAGTAAGACAAGGTTTGTGTCGGCTCATTCTCAGGGCTGAACTGGAAATAGACTTCTGGTCTTCCTGTTTTCAGCCAGACACTGCCTAAATCTTAAAAAAAACACCCCAACAAATTATTGATTTCAGGTTTCTTGGTCAACCGAAATTAGGAAAAGGACAACAGGAAAGAACAAGAGCAGCTTATCCAAGACACAGCTTGTTAACATCCTATCTGGTATTCAAGCATAATATTAATTTTTCACACTTGCATTAAAAAATCCCACCAAAAAAAAAAATCAAACCCCAGTGAAGAATGATTCCTGCTGATAAGAAAATCACTGTGCTTAAATTCATTAATAGAATAGGCTGTGGGATACATTTCAAAGCACAGGGTGAGAAATAAGCTTCCAAATCCCATTAAGAAATAACAGGATTTATGTGCATTCCTCCCATATATTAACTTTCCCCTCTGGAAACGTCTTGTGCTGAGCTGGTGCCATTTTTCAGGCAGGTGCAGTGTTTTGCAGTTCCCACAGAGCTCTCCAGATAATCTGCCAGCCTGAAAGCCATTCCCTATTCTCCCTCAAGAATGGGGATTTTCCGATGCAGGGCTGAATGAGGGGTTTGGCTGACAAATGCCCCAGCTCGGTGTTGTTGTACCGGCCTTGGGTCACACATTCTGCAGCGATGCTGTAACACCCACGTCCTGCTCATATCCGCCCTTCCAGTGATTGCAGCCCCAGCCAGCACAGATCCAAGAGATACCGGCTTTAACAGCCCCTGTCAGGAGCGGGGCCTGAACACAGCTTGGCATGCAGAGGTACAATCTGTGAGCTGAAGCTTTCTGGGAATTGCTTTGTAGCATCAGCAGGGTCAGCAAATTTCCCAGCACCCGTGGAGAACTACTGACTTCCTGAGAAAGTGTCCGCTGTAGCCATAGGGAAGTATTTTCCTGGTTTTCTGTCAGCTTGTAAGCAGTGTTTATTTTCTCTATCATGGCAGTGCCAGCAGGACACAGTTAAAAGCTACAACCCTCTTATGCTGTTTATTAGCGTAATAAAAAAATGTGCTCCCAGGTGGTTGGAATTTATAGTTGTGATGCAGTCACATGAGGTGTGAGTATAAAACCCCAAATGTGGGAATGGGTGAAGAGTGAAGCAAGAATGAGTCTGCAACCGCACCAGGGAATTTACTACCTCATACAACAGTGATGTTGCTTGGGGTTTATGCATTTTTTCACGTTGGCTTTTAAGCTGTTTACAATGGCACATAATCGCTGGAATAATCGTGTCCTTGAAAACTTGCAGTAGTGCTGGGTCCATTATTTCTATTTTTTTTATTTTTCTGTAAAAAATATGTATTATTTAAACAAATGCTTCATTTACAAAAGTGGATTGGTCCCCAATGTCAGACCTCACGTTTTCATACATGATTGATGACCAGCCTTGCCAGCGGACTGAGAGAGACCCACATTTCTCAAATGCAGTCTCATAGAAACTGGGAAATGAGCTGATGGAATTCAGACCAAAGATCTGGCCGTTTTCCAGGAGCAAATACATGGCAAACCACATTTCCAGTTTCAAGAGAGAGGCTTGACGTGGAGAAAGAAATGTGAAACATTTGGACAGAGAGGGGTGGGGTCGGGGGGGGAATCTTCATTTACTCAATGGTCCCACACTTCCCTCCCTCCTGGCCTGCTCCATTTCGTGTTGGCTTAAAAGCAGTTGCCAGTGTTTGTTGAATAGTGTCAGCACAGAAGGGATGCAGCCGCTGACCTGACTATAAGGCAACAGCAAAAGGTTAGTAGAATTAGTCTTGTACCGCAGACTTGTATTAATAGTTGTATTGTGGGGTTGTTGGCACAAACTCTGCAATTAAATAAGTTGTTGGCACTCTTCCCTAGGTTAAATTACTACGGCTGCTCCCCCTGCTTGCAAGTCAATGAATGCAACACTTTTGGGGAGGCAAGTTCAAACATTTTTGTTCTTTGGGGATTCTGCACATTTCTGATCTCAAGCTAAGAGGTTTCTGCTGGCTTTCCAAGCAGACCTCTGTTGTTGTTCTGTCTCTGCAAACAGCCCGTGCAAACTACTGGAATAACCAAGTGGGTGAGAGGGAGAGACACCACAAAAGACTGATGGAGAAACAAATGCCCTTAGAAAGGGTCCTTGCTTTCTCTCCTGCCCAGACCCGTGGATGTTTCTTAGCACTGGCCTATTGTTGGAGAGGATTAGTTTTCCATCACAGCTTCATCAGGGGCAACTTACCCTTTTTGTCAGCCCAAAAACACAGCCACAAACACAGGAGGGAGGGACTCCCTGCCTACCCTTGCCCACAAGCGCAAAGCTGCCCCTTTTTCCAGCCTGAGGCCTCTCCCCACTCTTGCTCTAGTCAGTGGCAGTTGGGTTTGGCCCAGGGGCCCACACAGCCCTCGGTGCCTTTCTGCAGGGGCTACCCTTAGCAACACACCTTCCCAGCTGGAAAACTTGGGATTCCCAATTGGTTAGCAGTTCCTTCTACCTCAGGCATGGGAACTGCAAGCGCTTCAGTGCCTGTTTCCCTGTGGCCAGCGCTGAAGGGCAGCAGGGCTGTGGGGAGACTGTGCTCTGTACGGTCTGGGCTGAGAAACCTGTACATAGAACATCCAAGTTTTCTAAGAGACTGGTGCTATACAGAAAAATATCCGGGGAGAACCTTCATCTGTGCTTCCCTGAAGGCTGGTTGTTACTTAGTCAGGCATTGGGTGTTAGTAACGAACTGCACTGAGCTTTCCCTGCCTACCAGGGACATGGGCTTTTTATGGCTTATATCAGTGTTTGATGGAGATTGATGGAGAGTGAGCCACGGGCACACCAGTGGAAGCTGGAGAAAGGAGTGAGCAGAAACAAAAGTAAATGCGCTTGAGTGGCTCTGTGTCTCTGCAACTCCTTGTGTGTCTCATCAGCTGCTGAAACAAAAGGTTCCTGTGCTGCTTGGAGCTGAAGAGAACCAGGCTGAGCATCTATTGTTCTGTATGTTGTATTCTTCTCGGGCTGGGATCTTGTCAGCTCTCATTAGCTCAACAGGTTGGACTGTGTCACCCCTTGGATGGGAGTCGTTGGAAGGCAATGAGAAATGACACCAAGTGGTTCAGTCCGTGGCTCTGCTCCCGCTGAGTCAGCGCTGAATCACTGACCCAGCAGGGTCTGAGGGGGGGGTGTGATAGCGCTGCTCTGGGAGACGGTTCTGGCTTTGGGGATGAGATATTATAGAGGCTCAGTCAGCGGCATAGAGGAAAAAATGTCATGCCACAAGCCAAATTCTGGTTGGGATACATTGCATACCATCTTCATTTTTCCTGAGTCACCTTGGGCTTAAGCCTTCTCTGTAATTCGCAGGGGATTGTAGTCTGCCCTTGTATTTTTGGTGACCAGTTGTAGACCGAGCAGAATCCCCAGTCAAATGTCTTTGATTAATTGCTGAGTCTTCAGCACTCCAGAGTGAGTCTGCCTCTATTTCAGCAAGTTGAAAATGGTGGTAGTATCCTGTCATTTCCAATAAAAACATTACCTGCCATGATACCTGCGGCCGTGGCACTGCCCAGTGACCGAAAGGGCACAAATGACTCCAGTGGCAATGGGATCTGAGGGCTGGTGTTGTGAGGCTCCCTGCTGCTGTGGGATGTCTCTACCCAGAAACCTGCAGGGCAGCTTTACTGTGCCAGAATGGGGCTTTAAAATACTCCCTAACAAAGTAGTTCAAGGTATGAATGAGTACACCTTCTAAAAGGTGGGAATGAATGCCAAAGAAAGACACCTTTCTGCAAGTGAGAGACTGTGCCTTTCCAAGCTCTGTAGCAATCCTTGGAAATTCCCTAGCCCAGAAAAAAAGAAAAAAAGAGGATGGGCAAAAAAAGAGAGTGTGGTTGTCTCATAGCTGCTCAACAGGCAACCCTGAGATCCTTCTGGCAAGAGCCACTGAGGCTGAATTTGTCATTGTTTGGCTTGTGTCACCCAGCTGGTCGGGTCAGAGAGCTCCTCTGACCTGAGCCCACGAGTGATGGACAGGTCTGTAACGGGCATTATCACAACATAATCACATGGAGTGAAAGGAAAACCCTGTGTGTGCCTTTCTTAACTTTTTCCCTCCCTGTTCTCCAAATCTTTAGGATAATACATCTTTTCTTGTTTTACTCTGAATCTGTTAATGCTTCTGTTGTGTAATAAGGTTTTCACAGCAAAATATGGCCCGGAGAGTAGTAAATGGAGAACTCTTCCAAGGAACCCCAAAGATCTGCAAAGATTCTGTTCCACTGCTAAAAGAAGCATTAATCATGGTCAGAAATATTTCCTGCTGGGCTGTAGTGTGCTCCAAGGTTTCCTCTGTCCCTGGGGCACTAGTGGAAATTCCAGCTGATAAGGAGGTGAGGGGTTTTTTTCTGGTGGTTTAAGTTAGCTAAATCGGTTTTGGAATAGAACAGAGGGTCTGTAAGTTCTTAGTGGTATTACTGCTCTTGCCAAAACCAACAGCAGCCAGGAAGAAAAACATTGGAAACCCAAAGACCCGGGTCAGGAGGAGAACAGGGGAAGAATTTGGTTGGCCTGGGGACTTGGAAATTCCTGTTGTCTGTCTGCATTTCTGGATATATATGTGTTGTATATATGTAATACATATATATGGATATGTATGTGTTGCTGGCTTGGGGAAGTAGAGGAGGAGATGGGCATTTGGAGCAGGCAGGGTCAGGAGATTGTCTGTTCACTCAGATTTTCAGGTTTTATTTACTCACAGCATACTGACCATGGCATGAATACTAATTTTAATACATGGAAAGTTTGAAGAATGTAAAACTATGTAACATTCTTGGTTAGGTGGCCTGTATAAAGAGATCGGTTCTTGTGGACCCTGAACCAAAACTGTGGCAAGACAAACAATAGAAAAAAAATGAGTGGCTTGTGTTGAACTGACAAGTTTTGTTTGACCCTGTAAAATACTTGCAGGTGAACTTTGAAATGAAAATAATCACCTAAACCCAAACCAATGTATTCTGATTTGAAAATATCCAAGTTAAAAGTTTCAGTCTTTTAAATGATTTCTTCTTTGCTGCCTTTTAGAGATCAACACCCTTTACTGCATCTAACCTGCCCGTGGAAGCAGCTCCTGCCACTCAGAATCACACTGGAGCGAAATAATGACACCCTGCTCTTGTCTTTCAAACTAAAGCTCTGCTTGCCTGTGGAGCAATTTAGCCTTCATCCCACCTATGAATGACACTCCTTATTATCTTTGGGGCTTATTTTGCCCTTTTGTCTTCTAGTGAAATAGAGCTGAACCTTGGCAGAATCCCCCTTTAAGACCTTTTCTTAATAGTACAAGGGATGTATTAAGCTCTTAGGAAAATTTAGGTAGTGAGGCAGACTTTTCATGAAGGAATGGATGTGATGATATCACTGGATATTATTCCTGTGCATTTCATATTTCTAATGTGGAAAAATATTTTGCTTTCTTTATTATTATTATTCGTAACTAGGGCTGAGTGAAACATGGATTTTCAGGTCACTGGATGTTAAAAAAAATATTTGGGATGTTAAAATAATATTTTCACTTGATTCAGATCGTTTGTTTCAATAACACTTTTAGTTTTGACAATTCCCAGAGATAACTTCAACAACCAAAATCAAATCAAATAATGAAACTTTGAATTCAAACTGAAAACAGTAACTTTCTGTTTTAAAAACAGTGACCTTTGGGGTGTTTTCTTTGCAATGAATATCTTACCAGAATCAGTGGGTATTGGGAAATGTGTCCACTACTAACATGACACCAATTGGACTTAATCACCTAAGTCACATAGGCATTAGAAAAGTTCATGAGCACTCTTTAAAGCCAAGTAGATGAGAACTGGATTTGCAGGAACACTCAGTGTCCAAGCAAGTTCCCGTGGTCTTTATTTGAATACTCATAAAAAAATCTGGCTTTCTCACTCAAGTTCCCTGTTGGCAACTTCTCTTATTTATTCATACCCACAATCTCTCACCCGTGGTGTCTTTCCACCCAGAGGGGATACTGTGGTCCTTTGCCTGTGAATGCTGCAGTGGAGAGAGACAGGGAAAGAGATCCTGTGATGACCATCACCCCCCGGTCTGGCAGGAGGACCAGAGTTCCCTCTGCCTGAGCTAAAAAGCTCTACTCCAAGCAGAAGCTTGTGAGGAACTGGATAAGGCCAGGAAGGAGGCACTGTGTGCTCAGCATTAGTGCTTAACCTTCCCCCACAGCCCCAGCTGCCAAAACCTTGTTATTTCAACTCTTCTAAATAACTTGGGAGATTTGTCTCTAAATCTAGGGGTAGCACTAATCCAGGGAAAGAGGGTTTGGTAGTGTAAGGCCTTGTTGGAACTACATGACCCTGTGGTCCTTTCCAACCCAAACCACTCTGTGATTCTATGATAGGTTAACCCATGTGGGTTCCATTTGTGTTGGTGCCACAGGGTTGGGTTACAGTGACACAGGCATCCAAACAGGCCTGATTTTGTCATCCTGATGGAGCAGGGCACGGAGGTGGGAGCCACCTGTGTGCTGGTGCCCAGCATAACCCTCGAGCAGCCCACAGCAGTGTCAGCTGGAAGGTCACAGGACCTGGTGTTTCTGCCCAGCCTTGTTCTCCCTTGTTGTGAGGGCTGTAATTCCCAGCACGTGAGTTCTCGCCCTCGAGAGCTGCCTCTCTCCCAGGGCTGGCCTTGGCCGAGTTGTGGCGTTGAAGCAGCTCAGCCAGCTCCAGGGTTAACCGAGGACAGCGGGGTGCCGGCTCGCTCCACGGCAGCCTCCTGCCTCTCCTCCCCGTGGAACATGGGAACGGCCGGCACCGTGCTTGGGATGTGTGCGTGTGTGTGCTAATGAGGCCCAGAGGTGCTGCCAGGCAGCTCCCTCCAAGGGCAGTTTGCACATGAGTGCACCAGGAATGCACCAGCTATTCAATGGTAATAAGTTTTTATAAGCACACGTTTCTGACCATGTCAAATTTTGTACCCATTCAGCTGCTAAAATCCATGGAATTTGACACTGGGGAAACAATCACGTTTGAGAAGAGCTTGTACAAAGGGGAACTCACATTGCTGCCCAGCTAGAGCCTGAGCAGTTGACTGGCTTTTCTAGCACAATATCACACATTTATTCCTTAAGTAAGATTAAAACTTTGGGAGAAGAAAGATTAGTCAGCAAGATTAGAATAGAAGCGATTCTTAGAGAGTTATATTAACCATAAACAACCATTGCTCACAACTGCAAAAGTTGAAGGACATTTTTCTCCCATAGTTTTGGATGGCAGAGGTCTACAAACACACAAATGGGGCCCTTTGTGTTCTCAGCTCAGAAATCCCATTATTTTCTCTAATATGACTTATGTGAGTAAAGTAAAACATGCTTAAGGGTGTGATTAGGACAAGCAAACAGAAAAGAATCATGTTCCCAGGGATCTTGGTGCCCCAATACTCAGACAACAGCAGAAGATGCTGATGTGCCCAAGGGGCTCTCACACTGAAATGAGGGGAATGTGGTAACTTCTCCATTAGGAAAAAAATCATAGGATCTAAAAATTATGGAAAATCACTATTGAGAGAGACTCAGTGAGCATCAAGGAGTGACCATCACCACTGCACTAGCAGCAAGGTGTCATCCTCTTAAGGACAAAGGAAGTTCTTAGATTGGCTCTCTTTTGCCTGCCTGCATGAAGCACTGAAGTACAGGAGATGAAATCTCACTTCCCACACTGTTCATCTCATATCAGTTTACCACAATAACCACCCTCTGGAAAAACAAACATTAGCTCAGCAGAAAGCAAACTACACAACACAAAGAGATGAAATATTGAGGAAATGGTGAGCAGTCACTTGAGCTGGTACAGGAGCACTTAACTTTCTCACCCCAAGGGCTCAAGTGAGGCAAGTGGAGTTACTGGGACTCATTAACCACGGATCCATTGTTCATTGGAAGGTTGTGCTGTGGGGTGATCGATACTCCAAAACCTGTGTGGGAACTGACGGGACATTAGGAACAAATAACAAAAGTGAAACCAGCTTACAGGCCTGATCCTTTCTCTGTGGCTTGGGGCACTTCAATTCCTGAGCAGTGAGGAAAGCTGTGTGGTTCCAGAGAAGGGATCCTGTGGGAGGACCAAGGAACTGCTGCTTACAGTCAGTTTTCACTTCTGGTCCCCACTTTTGCCCTCTTTGCCTCACTTTTGTTTAGGGGCCAGAAGAGCCTCAGCTGAGGCTTTTGAGGGCGAAATAAAATTTTCAACCCTGCCATGACTAACTTTCTGTCTTTAACAATGGCTTTGTACAGTGCCTGCAGCAGCAGGCAGAGGGTGTTTTTTCAGTTACCTGTGATTTATCAGCAACATGTGTATTAGCAGCTCAGTTTGGTTCTGGCTATTTAAGTGTGATGGATGAGCATTATTATCTGCCTGGAGAAACGGAGAGACGATGGCAGAGTCATCCAAGGACAGCCCTGGGGAGTTGGCCAACATCCCAAATCTGCGCTATGACATCAAAGGACAGCATTTTTCATCTGAGCTGCTTCTCTCCCAGCAGCAGGGGAAATAATCTCTCTCCTGTCTGATACTGCCTTGCTTCACACCTCCCCTGTCTTTCCCAGGCCTCAGCTGGATTTGGAATTAGTTGTTGAGGAGAGAAAGAGTAGTGGGAGCTGTGCCTGAGCTGTGGAGAGGGGACCTTTCATAGGACAGAGTGGCCAGACCTTAGGAAATAAAATATGATGGCCTTTTTCTTTGAGTTCTGAAGAAAAATGTATATGATGCTGAATAGCATGTGACCTTTTCCTCAGATCTTGGTTCTATTTTGTCTCCTCCATCATTCCCAAGAAAGCTCCCTGATTCATCAAATCCATCAAATATAATGCATGGAGCAATCATTTCCAGAGGCCAGTGCTTTAGCTGATGTAAATCAACACACACTATTGGAATGACACTGGGATCTCAGCAGAGAAATTGGCCTGTGTTTTCCTTTCACTGGAGTGAATAATGTATCTCTAAGGTACAAAACTAATGACTGTGGGGACATTTCTCTGTCACAAGGGAAAGACTTGGGAGCTCTGTGTACTCCATGGCTTTAGTTCCCTGCACCCAGTGAACCATCTGCACACACTGAAGACTGTGGCCAGCTCCTTAACCTCCTGCTGAGGGAATGGAACTGGACAATGCCAGATCACTAGATTTTATAACACATTGCTTTCTTCTCTCTAATTCCTCAGTGAAAGAAGCATCTCTGACACTGTGAGGTACAGGCAGACACCTAAACGTATTGTGAGCATTTAGACAAAAGCCCTTGTTTTAAGCAATAGTTTTGAAACCAAAGCACAGAGTTGCAGTTTTGTCAGAGTCTTAATTTTTTATGGGGCCGGGGAAAAGTCATATTTGAAGTGGCACTAAACCTGCAGGTTGTCTGGCTGCATTTCAGTCTGCCTTACAGTCAAAGTGGCATTCGTCTCCCAGCTCCAGAAATGTTACTGTGATGATGATGTGTGAAATGGAAACAAGACAATTAGCGTTTCAGACACACCAGGCTGGCAGTGGAACCAACTTACTGCAGCTCAAAGGGGACCAATGTGACGTGGAGCCCATTCAGTGTAAACAGCAGCCTCAAAAGAGCAGCACGCCTTTATTTTCTGATCAACTGCTTGTTAGTCCCAAGGTGTTCTCTCCTTCCCCACGTCCATTCCTCTGGAAAAGAAACGGGGTTTGCCCTTATTACCCAAATTAAGAGTTTGACCATGAAGTGATGAAGCATATGCTGTGAGCTATTACAGCTCCGTTGGCAAGTGGCAGGGCAAAACTGTTCAGGGGCTGTGAGCACAGGAATGGATGATAAGAGCCTTTTCATTTATTAATCACTTTAATTCACATCTAAAACTCAGCCAGCTGAAAAATAACCGGCTCTGGAGAATGGGGATGTAGAGCACAGCGCGGTCAGCTCATAGCTCGGTCGTGACATCCATGTTTTACTACTTGTACTTTGGGAGGCTGTGCCAGGGTTAATGACTCTGTACAATGCTGAGAAAGAGTTCATTATATGGGGAAGTTTATTAGATTAACTGACTAGGAGACATTTTGTGGAGAACTTCAGGGAGATGCTGCCAATCCCAGCAGTCCATGTTTTAAACTGAATATTAAGTGTTTTCAGTTTAACTACAAAAAATACATCACCAGTGGTTGGATGCTGAAGGTGAAAGATTAAAATTTTAAACTGAAGTTGGGATTTTTATTTTAATCCCCCCCTCCCCCCATCCCTGCATACAGAAAGTTTCAGATGGGTTTATGCAGGAGCTAATTAGTCGTGAACCTGTGTTATCACACTGAATGTTCACACATTCAACATGTTTGTAGTTCTATTCTTGAAGCCTTCAAGGCTTAAATCCCCAGCAGCCCATGGTGATGGTAATAAATATCTTGGACAGACTGGATAGCTGATGCTGGGAAGCTTGTAAACTTCCACAGCCTAGGAGGAGGAATATGTTCATGGGGGGAGAGGAGTGCATCTCCAATCACACCCAAAAAAGCAGTTGACAGACACTGGTCAGCCACATACAGCTGTCCTTGTACCAGGGTTACCCTTGCTGCTACTTGGAGTGGAGGGAGAAGGAGAGGATTTAAAACATTTTTGTTCATTAAAGTATGACAAAAGACCTTATTCTGCCCAGGCATACAGCCCTCAAAGCTGTTTAGGGACTGAAAGAATCAATTGAGGCGATCCAGCGGTAGCAGGACAAAAGGCCTGGGCCGGTGTAATTAGCTAAGTACTGCACGCTGCTCCCTCAGCCCCCCTCACTTAATCAGCCGGGACACTGAGTGACGAGCCGGGTTTCACAGGGATGGCTGGGTGGGAAACGTCTCACCGTCTGAGAGCAAACACCGCCCACAGCCACCTGGGCTCCTCTGAAAGCCACGTCTGCCTCGTGGTGCTCATGTATCTCATCAATAACTGGAACCAACTTCCCCCCAGAAGGACATCCAAAAGGAGGGCAGTTCTCATGACAAGTGGTGACACTTCCAGTGGCAAGCAGAGAGGAAGGATTCCATCCCTCTCTGTGCTTTGCATGCTGTTTAACTCTCTGGAGACGTACACAAGCACACAGTTGCAGCTGTAATTTTCATAGGAATCTCTAGGATCCAACAGGAATAGTCAAGAGGCCACCACCATCACTGTGCCATTTTCATACTCCATATATTGGCTCTCCATGTGTTGAAGGCATTAATCCTTATCTCAGTAAAGGCCAAACTGCAGGAGAGAATTAAACTGCTAAGGCTTTGTTCAAATCTGGGGGTCTGTCCTGTCAGCAAAAGGGAGATTCAACAAAAAGAGGGTCATCTGGCTCTGCTCCTAATTCAGCTTGAGCAGCAGATGCTGGGATTTTACTGTAACTGGTGCTCTGTGCTGCTTTTCAAAGGGCCAGCACTGTATATTTTTAATTATTGTGTTGGCAACGGTGAGAGCAAACAGCAGCAGTTCAATATTAGCGTTCCCAAAAGTCTCTGCTGGGACAGCAGGAAACTCAGACTTGCAGCCTTAAGATTTGTTGTCCCATTTCCCTGTGGTTTTGCTCTTCTCCTGCCAGGCCCTTTGAATGGAGCTGAAGTGTTTAAAGCTCATCCAAGCTTTTCATATGTTCAGCACAGTCTGCTTTGATACAGACTAGACAGTGCCTGGTTTTAACCAACTTGGATGAAGACACTCCCTCTGAGTATCTTTAAAAATTTGGAAGCCTAGAGGAAGAGTTGCCACTGGCCATCTGTAGCCATAGCTCTCTTACAGTGGGGACTTCTCTCTGAAAAATCCATTCCGCAAAGGCTTCACCCAAATCCTATGAAATGGAAAAGGCATATACTGAATTTAGCAATATGTTGGTCAAGTCCCTGGAAGGATATTAATTAAACTAATTCCAAGCAGCCCGAGCAGTGTCTTCCACAGTACTTCTGCCTTGAGGTTTCGAGTGTACTTCTTGTTCTTTCCTCTTGGAACTTTTACGCAAGTTTTCTGCAGCTTGTTTGGCTCCAAGCTGTTGTTGCAAATTTGTTTGCCAGAAAGGACATTGTCATCATTCACAGGACCTATTTTTAAATTCTGCAAAGATTCCTTAAGCGAGACTGTTATCCCAGAGAACTGTACATCTCAGGGATGCTGCGGAGCGACGTGGAGCTGAAACAATTGACCACATTCATGGAAGCAGCGGGGAAACTGCAGGGGAACAGAATGAATTTACCTCCACTGGAATTTGGCCAGCGTCCCAGCTGCCACTAATGCCTCTGCTCTTACAGGGATGTCCTGGGATTTTCATTAATGTATAATTCTGCTTATAAAAACATGTGCCTGCTGCCTTATTCCCTGGAGCCACGGCGATTAAAGAAACGCTGTTTAGCCGCTGTGTAACGACTGGCTTTAGCAGGCACATTCCTTTCCTTTCTAGTTATTCCTGCTTCCCTCCTTTCTCCTCCCCAAGACATAAAAGTAAAGTTTCCAGTGCATTGTGTAAACAGCGTGAAGTGGGAATATGATTTTTCAGTGCTTAAGACCAAAGCTCAGAAAACAGAAAAGGTTGTGCAATGTTTGGATATAAAGTGCTCCTTGTACCCGGATTCATCCATCCCCTCGTGTCTGTAATGGTGATACCTCCAGGACCTGGCACTACGTGCAGGAAGAGAGAAGACCAGCGAGTCAAATGGGCTTCTCATGATGCAGGAGTCAGGGCACATTTTGTGTGCTGCTCTGGGTTAGATATAAAACTGGAGTATGGAAAACGTGCCTTTGTAATCCAACTCTTCCCTGACATCAAGGGCCTTTCGCTGCCGAGAGCCAAACACGTCGTTTCACTTCGCCCTGGTTAGTGGGAATCCCGTAGTTGTTTGTCCTGGCAGTTTATTTTTGATGACATTTTTGGAAACAGAAGAGCAGCAAAAAAAAAATAAAAAATTGAGAGGACTGTGAGAAACCAGGAAATGGGACCAAGTCAGGAAGGGAGTGCATGGGTTCAGCTTGTGTTTGAGGTGCTTTTGGGGACTTTTCCCTGGCTCATATGGCAGAACAAGAATTTGAAACCCTTTCTCTAGAAGGGCATTTACGTGTCATCCTCGAGATGCAGGGAAATGTGTAAATCCAAGCTTCCACAAAGCAGGCAAAGCATGCAGGAAGGAGGAAGACAGTGGGCAGCGTGCCTGGTGTTTTCACAGGTATGTGTGCCTCATCCATCTCCACGGCACCTGACAAATCTGCAAACTTGGCCCTGCCTCAACCTGAACTGCAGCTAAATTCATTCATGTGTCTACTGCACTAGAAATAGTTTTGCCAGAAGTGTTTGGCTTGATAAATGAATCAGCTTGGAAACAAAGGTATAAATCCCCTTCCCTGAAAGAAGATCCGGATAAGACAGTTCCAAGCAAGATGTGGCTACTTCAGAGGATCTGGGCAAGGAGAGGGATAGTGCTGTGTGTGACTGTGAGAGTGGCCTTAGGGAACACCTCTCGCTGTCACCCACATCTGAGGGGATTTTTTTAAAGGCAGAGGAGAACCAATGTCTTTCCTCTCACACTCTGGCAGTTTTTGCACCATTCATGTCCCCATCTGCGGTATAAAATTATCAAGAAAGTTCCTGGATTGCTGTGAAATGCTGACACATGGGCAGGGGATTTCGGGGGCTGCAGTGTTCCCTGGTGAGTCTGCCTGGGTTTTCAATATTTAAACTGAGAAATAAGGCAAGTGTCCCTCTTTAACAGTTTATTCTTTTCCACATGATAAGATTTATTCAAGCATCTTTGAACCTTTCAGATAACCCGTGTGAATTAAATCCAGCCATGGCTCTATTTTCACAGCAATAATAACTGAAAAATTATTTCCAATGAAAAATTCCATGGAAAAAGCAGTTGTCTTCTGAACGTCGAGCTGCCGCGAGGTGGCAGCAGAGCACAAAGATAGGGACTGCGGGGACAAACCGACCAGAGCTGGCTGTCTCGGTCGCAGAGTTCATTGCTCCATCTCCCTGCCGCTCCCAGTAGGACCAGGAAGCCCTTCGAGGCATCCACACCGCCGGAGCAAGAACAGGCTTTTCAGTTCCCATGCTCTTTTCCATTTGGACAGCCTGGTACACAGAAATGTCCGTTTTTAAAAATAGCTTGCTGCACTTGGGTCCGTGGAGCTGAGCACTTCTGAGGATCTCAGAGGAGGAATCTTCGTTGGAGACAAAAGGAAGAGGGGAGAAGTGGGCAGGGAGGAAGGGTGACAAAGTGATCTGTAGGCAAGGAAAAGGAATCTCCAGGGCTGTGAGCCTGGCATCTTTCATGGGCACTAAATTCACTTGAGAGGACTTTTTAATAACTACAGAGGGCTGGGGGAATAAAGAGAGGGTTTGCCAAGTGTGATGTGATGACAGTGGCTTGCACCGTGAAATTCCTCTTTTGTCCCGGCACCGTCACTCTGAGCCATGATCTGCTCCGAGGGGAGTTGTGGCTGTGGAACTGTGGAGTGTGTGTGACCTGGCAGAGAGTCAAGAAGCACCGAGTCCCCGTGCTGGGATGAACCGGCCCGGCTCCTTCTGCAGAGTCCGTTAGCACTTCCTTCTCATCCCCAGGGATGCCAGCGGTACTCCCATGCCCCAAAGGACACGGCTCCTGATGCTGAGCTGAGATTTAATTGCTCTTGGCTGCTCTAAGCTTCGATCTTCAAAGAGTCCCTAAAAATTGTGATGTCTGATTCTCATTAAAATAAGAGGGAAGTGAATACCTAAATCTCTTCGGCAGCTATTGAATCCCAGGCAAGAGCTTCGGTCGGGTCATCAAGCACAGCTCTGCTGCATCATCTGGTTTTCTTCCTTTCACATGTGGTCTGTCTAGTGGTTATTACTTTATATTAGTGGTCTCAGGGAGGAAGGAGGAGCATGAGGAAAAAGGGAATATAGGGAGAAAGGGAAATGATAGCACCACGAGGGACAGCACGACCGCAGCAAACAGAAGAATGAAAACTGCGGGGACCAGTGGTAAACCAGAAATAATGGCAGAAAGACATCCATGAGCAGTTCCTGTTGGTGGTAGGAAAAGGAGCATTACCCTGAGAGAAAATGCCTCAGTGCTGGACACATGGATGAACTATTGGGGGGGAGTCTCGTTAGGCATCAGTGCAGCATGACCTCAGTCAGAGCAGGGAGTGCGGCTCCAGCGCTGCTGTGTGGCTCCTTCTGTGACCCTGGAAAAGTTACATAAACATGCCTTCTGTTTTTATGCTTCTCTAATTTAGGAACAATACTTCCTGCTGTCTTCCCATGGTGTTGAAAGGTCAAATTAGCTAATGGAAGGAAAGTTTTTGAGGATCATTACTACTGTTGTCATTACTATCATTATTGCTATTTATAACAGGTATAATGGAAGTGTTAATACTGGGGAAGGGAAATAAGGGAAAGTGGCAAACATCAAAAGCAGTAACTGGCCATGCTGGGGCCAAGGATCTGTCTCCAGGAAAGATAAGCACTACCTGTTCCAGTAGCCAGAAAGTCCCATAGCTTTAGATTTACCTAATTTATGGAATTACCTGATTGCAGCGCAGATTTTGCTGACATTTCTATGAGTTCATGTGAGCAATATGCCAAGGCAGGAAGTTCACTGACTAATCATGTGGTGAAAAAACCCCTCAACAGCTGTAGTTTGAGAGCTGCTGATTGTCTTCTTCCTCCTCCAGGCTGATCACAGGTGCCTCAGCCATATTTTCTAATGTGGGAATATTTTGCAGTTGTCCCAAAAAGAGACAACCCAAACAAAGTCTGCTGGTGGTTCTCACCCTGTCCAGCTACAACCTCTGGGGGCCATGGCAATATAGGTCACTACAGCAAGTATAAAAATGAAATACAAAAGTCTGGGAAAGCCTGTAAAGCTCCCCATAAAGGAGGGCATAAGGCAGTGCTATGTCATTTTCTCCTTGTTTTTAGAACAGATCTGAGGGAGATTAAAGAAATAACTGAATGTTGGTCCGTGACATGCCACAGTTTGAGGGATACACTGCAGCCACCAAGAGGGGCCGCTTGGAGGTGGTGTGTGGGCTCTGTACAGGTGCCTGTGGAAAGGATTAGGGAGCAGGAGATGTCATAGACTGAATTTCCTAAGGTTTGTAGGTAATGGGCTCACTGTCTAAGTGTGATAGGAACTGGGTGTTTAATTATTGAAACCCCATGAGAAATGTGAGAAAGGACTGTGAGGTTGGGGGCAGGATGGCAAAGCAGGGTGAAAAAAGGAGCCCTTTTGGGTGTGTTTAGGGCAGAGCAGCAGACCTTTCCAGCAGACTCTTCGACAAGCAGCTATTTTTAACTCTCACACTGCAAAGCAAATATTGACTCTCAGCCCCTGGCTTTGTGTGCTCTGGAGGGGGACAAGTGTATCAGGTACAACAGGCGGACAGGCAGTGAGTTCTTCTCGCCCCTCGAGCTGATACCGCCCGATAATCGCCGCAGACCAAACAGGATGGAGTTAACATGCCCCAGGCCCCAGTGTTGGTGTCACCTGGTGCTGTACCCTCGTGGCATGCTTGGAATGGGTTGTTTGCAAGAACCAAGCAGTGAATGAAGAAGTCAGGCTCTACAGGGCTTGCTCTTCAGGCAGGAGCTGCAGGCATCCCACCTGGCCTCACGCAGCAAACAGATGAGCAGGAGGAAGCGGGTGCCTCAGGTTTTGCCATGGAAAAGGGGGAGCATTGCTCTGCACCTGCACACTGTTTGCAGCTGACCCAGGTACCATGCCTGCAAAAGAGGGACCTGATACGGCTCTAGGCGTTACCCAGAGCAAACACAGATTAGTTCCTTGTCTTGCATATAAGGGGAGGGGCGGAGAAAATCTATTGTCAGTTTTGCCCCTTGTTACACAAAAGATCCTGGAGGCTTCTTGAAGGCCCGAAGTCAAAGCTGCATCATAGGCCCATCTTTCTCTGCCCCTTTAAATGTAAAAACCTCTGTGGGAGCCCAACAGTTTTGTGCTTAAGAAGGTGGAAAATTATCTTAAGAGCTAAGCCTTCTTTCCTCTGCTGGCTTAGGAATTTTAGAGTCACCAAGAGGAGTCAGAGGCAAACTCATCCAGGCATGTCTCCTTATCTCTTGGAGCTGAAGCCAGCAATCTGTTTTCCATTCACTTCTTGCCACTTTTTGCTGATGGGCTGACTGCTGAGATTAACCTTGCTCCCAGGACAGGAAACAATCACGCAGGAAATGGAAAGGTGTGGAAGTGTTGGAGCCTGCAGGGTAGTCCTAGGAATGACCTTGAATCCTCTCCACTTGTCAGTAATGTGCATCCACCCTGCACGAATCCCACTGGCACTTCTGCAGCTGGATTGCTGCCTTGGTGCCCACAGTCACTTTGCTTTGGTGTCTGCCCTCAGTAAATTACACTGCAAAAGATCTCGGTGCTGCAGGGATCCTCTGTCTGCACTGGTGCAGGAGCACTCCAGTAAACTGCCTGCACTCCTGGTTTCCACATCATCCATGTTTCAGGCTGACTGTGGGGAAAAATATGTTGGTTTGCCTCTGTTAAATAACAGATTTATTTTAAAGTATTGACAGTATTTCAGAGCACTGCTAACCCTTCAAAACTGTGGGGTTTAACTTGTTCTTCCACTGAATAAAATTCAACCCCTTGAGGTGAATTCATTCAACGTGAACCTTGTATGATTACCTGGAATAAATTAATCTCTCCACAACCATGCCTTGTACTTGGGAGCAGAAATGTTACTGCAGAACAATGCAGAGCACTGTGAGAAAAACATGCCTTCTTTGCTTCCCTGCAGCATAAAACCATAACAAGCTTGCACATTCTTTCCTTGGCTTGGAGTAAATGTCAAGAGCTGAATTCCCTGAAGATGCTTGTCTGCACCAGGGATGGTGCCTGCATTTCACCTTGTTTTCCTCAGCTCAAATAAACCATGAGGTCTTCCTGGCTCTCGAGTGACCTCTTGCACCAGCTCCTGTAGCTCATGGCCGTTACAGTTTTGTCACAGGCGGCTGTTGAGGGTGATTTTGGCAATGCTGGGGCTGCTTGAACCACTCCAGCACAACTTGCTGTGTGCAGCCCCATCCAGTAAGGCAGGTGTTCATTTACACAGCTTACCCGTGTGTTGAAGTTTGTTTGCTTTGTTGATAATTGTTACACTGGGTAGAGATAGAGCTTTGTGTTCATAGTGCAGCTTGTTTTGTCTAAATCCCCCAATCCTTCCCATGAAATATCACCACTCCTTAAACACAAATATTTTCAGAGGCATTCAGGGAGGGAGAATGAATGTGGAGCATCTGAGCCTTGCTTTGGGAGACAAGGCCTTGCTTCTGGACTTTTGATGGAAACTTGGGAGTCTTTTTGCCTCTCTGAGCTATAGGGTCAGGTCACAGGGCTGTTGTGAATGTTTTCCTCCAGGAACTTTAAGGAATTTGCAGCCAGGTAACCCCAGCTGAATGGATGACAGATGAGGTGGCTGACAGGTTAGTAACAGATGAGAGAACTGTGTCAACAACAGAATAAAAATCCATATCTCCATTTCTGTTCTCTCCAAGCCCATAAGTAATACAGTTGTAATGCTGCCATCAAAAGCTTCTAATGGCAAATACTGTGTCTGGATGTAGCTGTTGCTCATGGACAGTTTAAGTACATGGGAGCAAAGCAATTCCCTCTCAGCCTCTGGAATTACTTGCCAATGACTCTGCACTCGTGTTAGCAAACTTTCCTTAAAGGCATCCTTTACTCTGGTACTATGGCTGCGTGGCCTTGCAAGCTGCAGTTTAAGAGCCCTTGGCATAGAGATAAGCTGGAATCCATCAGGATTTGGAGAAAGATGTCTTTCAGAGCTGTTCATAATGTCAGCACCCTTAGCTCAGTCTTTCCTTACAGCCTTTGATTTCACACTGTTTATAAAGGTGAATATGGAAGAGTCCAAATGTCCATTTTCACTGAAAAGGAGGAGAAAAAGAAAGGTCAGGCCCACATGGTTGCAAAGAGAACCTTGAAACAGTGCTCCCGTGGAGTGAAAAATCTCCAATATGTAAATGCAATTGGAATTATTAGAGGATAAAGCACAGATCACAATTCAGTTGTTTTTTTTTTCAAGTCAGGGTTCATCAAGGCACAAGTTAATACAAATGCTTCTGATGGGTATCTCAGCCTTAGAAGTGGCTGGCATTTGTTACAGGAGATATTCTTCCAAGAAGGCCTTTTCTCCATGATACGTGCTGTAAAGTAAAACAGAAACAAACAAAAAATCCCTTCTGTTGCCTATATCAGGAGCTAATCTAACCCCTGGTACCCCCACTATTGTATTGCATTGAAATGACACCCACCTGTTCTCCTTTACAGCAGCAATAAACTGCAGCAATACTGCATTTTTCGTTTGTTATTTATTTATACTGGCAGCAAGGGCTAATGTTTCATCTCTCACCCTTCCTGGTAATTGTGATACAGGGCTCTTTATAGGAAGGTTCATTCCTGTGGTTTGATCCATTCTTAAGAAGAAAAGAAAAAACTCATTCATCAGTGGAAGAGTTCCTGGTAGGATGAATGATGATGATTTTTACCTGCCTTTGTAGGGGGTTTGGAGAATTTCTTGGCTGATGTTTGGGGAAGTCAGATTTTACGTTTTAGAAGGTACACGGGCTGGAATTCTATTGTTCAGGGGAACAGACAGGCTTTGCCTGTGAGAAATCACCATTCAACACCGAAACTAATGTGCTGGTAAAAACCTGGGCACCGTGTCTGCATGTGCTGAGTTACACGTCTGGGGCATGGCTCAATTACACATTGCTTGGCATGACTTGAAATAAAAGCAACTTCCAGAAGTATGTGTGCAATTTGGCTGCTCCCAAAATGGTACCCCTGCAAATAGCAGCCCTTCCTGCCCTCCAATCCAGAGACATTTCTTTGTCTCAGCAGAGACAGAGACATTCCTTTGTTGTACTTGTGATGTGCCAGGAGATGTTACGCTCGAGTGTGGGTCCCCAGACGACTGCTAGCGCAGGTCACAGGCTCTGTGGAGCAGGGACTGCCAGGTGCTGGGAGGATCAGACTCTGGGGCGGCGAGTTTTGCAATCCCAGTAATTATCAGTTGCACTTGGAACCGCTGGCACTCCCGAGTCTGCCGAAACTCAGGATTTGCAATGCATGAGCCCATGTATAACCTGGCCTCTGCTATGCTAGTACAGCTTTGCAGAGAGTGCATTAGTGCACAAGGCTGGAATTCACTCATCCTAGGCCACATTTTCTTATCCTCTGCCTTGTCACTGACTTTATTGCAGACTGTGTATTTCTGCCAACACACAGATGGGGAATCACTGTGCCATGTACAGGACGGGCCATTCGAAGCAGAGGGGATTGCCCTAGGATTCTCCTTCTAGCCTTGCCACTACATAGCCTTGAGCAGGCCGCTTACTTTCACATAAAATTCAAATTATTGTCTACTTTCTCTATATCCCCAGCTGGAAAACCCTACAGAGGCCCTGCACATCGTTAACTAACCACACCTGGGTGCACCTGCTTTGCTGCTGAAGCTGTTGTTTATTAGGCAGGTGGATCACGAAGAGGAGCTTGAACAAAAAAATCCCATCCAGGCTCTTCATTACCCAGCTTTGCCCTTGTGCTGGTGCCTGGGTGCTCTCATCAGGAGGAGGTCCATGGCTGTTTTACTGGTGTCTGCTGCTTCCAGATACCAAAGACTTTCCAGGCTCATTCAAAACAATGCTTCTTGGCACAACTCATTTGGCTGACGATTCCACACACGGGTGGCAAGCACACACCCTTGAGCAAGCTGGCTGGCAAAGGCAGACCAGGTTTCTTAACCTGAGAGCGGAGTTTGGGGCTGCCAGACCTAATTCCTTGAACAGAAAGGCAGGCTCAGCTCTGCAGGTGAAATGCCTCACCCTCACCTTGTCCTCTCTTTCCCGTGCAGATCGAAGAGGGAGGCAAGGCAGACTCCCTGCCTTCCAAGCTGCAGGCTGGTGACGAGGTGGTGAACATCAACGAGGTGGAACTGAGCAGCTCCAGGAGAGAGGCCATCTCCCTGGTGAAAGGGTCCTACAAGAAGCTGAAGCTTGTCGTCCGCAGGTAGGCGAGATCCACACTGCTTCCCCACCTCCCTCCTCACATCCATTCCCCTCAGTCTCCAGCTCAAAGCCTAATCTTAGCACGAGCCTTGTTTTGAGCACACAAACACGAGCCCAAGGGCAAATGTTAGTATTTTTCACTTGACATTTCTAGCACTCCTCTGTCACTGATATGTCCCAGCATATGAAATACTTGCCCAGTTCTCTTGCACTGCTCCCCTGCCACATGACACTCCAGGATTCCTGTTCAGTGATGTACAAGCACGCCCATCTTTCTTGCAAGTGCTCAAGGCTCTCTGTGAAAGGGTGGCAGTTCTGTACATAGCTCTTGCCTCATTTGCTGCATGTTGTCACTGTTGCTGTGACAGCAGAAAGATTTCCACTGTCCTCAGCAAGATCTGGAGCTGTTTGGTGTTCTGCAGGTGAGTGATGGAGGGTTTTGAATTGGAGATGTTTGGGTCTGGCATTTGTGTTGTTTGGCTTTTTAAAACCTTAATAGAGATGCTTCCTGTATGTTTTTCACTGTGGCAAGTCCAAACAGGTTTTTATGTGCCAGTTAGGTGATAGCTGGTATCACTTCATGGAGTGCTCTGCCCTGAATTTCCACACTTAGCCAAAAAGGAAGAAAATTTGGTTAGGAGCCTTCCACGGTTTCATTTCATCCCTACATGTTAACTTTAAGAGGTGTTACATTCACACACTATCCCCTTGCCAAGGCACTTCAACCTTTTGTGCACATTTAAAGTTCAGTGATAATCCACAAACTTAGGACTGGAAAATCCCAATAAGAGCTAAGAGCCCAGCCTTCCGTTCGGTTAATTTGACCCAGTCCCAGCTGGGCCTGCAGTGCTGGCATGAAGGCAGCAAAAAACCCTCAAAAACGTGAGGTCCTGACTTCTCTGCAGCAAAATAAAGTATTTTTGAGTGCCTGTGTTGCTGATTTTTGTAAATTGACCATAATGGTTCCATGAAGTGCATTGGGGTTGCTTGCTGCAAGTACCAGCAGTCTGAAAACTCCCTGACCAGTCATTTGTGACCTGAATTTTCAGTTGGTGATTTCAGTATTCCCAGGAATCCTTCCTTAGGGATGACACAAACTCACACTCCTCAGATCGCTTGGCTTTTATTTTAGGACAATGGTAAGCTTTTAGTGGCAGCAGAGTGAGCCTATATTTGTGTTACCAAACAAAACTGATGGTACAAGGCCTTGCAGGACTATAAACTGGCTGATGCAAAGATGTGGTATTTCCCTTGGAATGTCATCTGTAAAGTTCAGCACTGATGCATCATCATCAGTCTTCATCAGCTGAAGTTTGACTGATCAGTGTAATGGAGGAAAAGAGTGGGAATAGTTTCAATGAAGGGAATGTGAGGGGAAAATCAGAGAAAATTCAGTATGAGAGGAAAGGCTAAAATAAATATAACAAAAACTATCTGTCTCACGAGGATATTTAATATCAATAAATACAGATGGTTTTAAATAAATAACCAGCACCAAAGTAGTTAGTACATGAGGACCACAGTCTGGCTTTCAGTCCTGTGCAAACGTCCTGCTGTCCTCAGGGATCGACTTGCAGGAGGAGAGACGTGATGCTGTGAATTTATGCATGTTTTGTTTCCTTGCTCATGGACTTACAGTAGGGCAGCAGCAGAGAATGACCAAATGAGCCCTAGTGTAAAGTAAATACTGTGCCTATTCCCTAAGAGGATCCTTATTTGGGAGATAACCGTTGAATACTTTTCCATGGATGCTGTCTAGCTGCATTTTCTTTGTCTCATCCCCAGCTCTGCAGCCCAGTGACAGTTTTCAAATGTTCATTTTTCTCTGCTTCTTCAACAGGGCTGCTCCTATCTCACTTGTTTCAAAGGCTGTTCCTAAAGCCAGTTCCTGTCTTTCTGCCATTCCTTCCTGGCTCCCTGTGCATGTTTTGCCCATTCATTTCCCGGACAATAGCCTCAGATATGTGTGTGTTTGTTCATGCCTGTACACCTCAAGCCTGCAGCTGGTGTGCTGTGAGGGAGCCTGGTACTCACACTCCATTGTGCTGAAGCCAGAACAAGCTGGAGTAAGATCTGCTCTGCATCCCAGGGAATGACTCAGTGTCTGTGTCACTGCTGGTGACAAATGTCTCTCTCCATGGGCATGAGCAGAACCAGTTCCATCAAGCCTGAGGAATCCACAGGCTGATGCTGGGGAGATCTTTTTGCTCAGTATTTGCCCATTGGGGAACAGTAGGTGTGAATCACTGTGGGAAACTGGAGAGACCAGTTTGTTGGATTCTGTAGCAGGAGGCTGCCCTAACTGTCCTCAGCAATCTGCCCAAGACAGTTTTGATATCCAGTTGATCTTTAACCAGCTGGAGGAAGAGCTCTTTGAAAGCTAAAGCTACAAAAGCAATAAGACTTGCCTGTTGCATGATGAAAGGTTGTTTTTTCCAACTTGTTGTTTTGGTTATTTTTTCCTACTGCTTCCTCTCCAACTGGAGTATCTAAGCAGAGTTTGGTACAATCAAAAAAAAAGACCCTTTTCAGTGGTATCAGTGTGATCTAATTGTGTTGTGCATGCTTGGAGCAGCTGAAGATAAGGCTCAGAGCGTGGGCATTGCCACCACAGTGGCCTCCAGCAGTTGCCAAAAATAGCCTTTTGCACAGGTCAGTAAGCAGGAATGGCTGTGGGAGCGTCACACTGTTTACATGGTTGGGCATTCAACGTGTCTGTAACAGCAGCAATTAGATCAGCCAGGCGTGGTGGTGTCACTCCAAAGGGACCCACAGCCACGGGGACAACTCCACACACCCCTTCTGGCACAAACACTGCCCGAGCCAAGCCTCCAGAATCCATTCCTCAGACTTGCTGTGTCATCTGCCGTTGCCTGGTGCAGGGAGGGCAGAGGTGAACACACCAAGTCATTCTTGTGGAGGGGACAGTACACCGTGAAGGGTTCCAGCCTTAGTCTTGGTTAATTAATGCAAAGCTCTATTAAAATTTCCTGGTGGAACAGCAAGTACCAATGTTCTGCAGAGAATTACCAGTGTTTTAAGCCCTCGCTCTGCCCACACTGGCATGCAGGAGCCCTGCAGAGCTCTTTCAGGGTATTGTTTTTAGGGCTCAGGCCAGCACAGACTGGGATGTGAGGGGCTCTGATGGTGACACTTGTGTGTGCAGAGCCACTGAGTTGCATGAAGTCTGAATCCCAAATAGGCTGTGGTTTAGAGCACAACTGCTTACTCCAAGATGCACAATGTGTGTTCCTACCCTATATCCAACCACTGATATGAGTGACCACCAAGTATTATTTGTGTGGTATCTACAATATTCCATCACAGATCAGTATTCAGGGCAGTTGATTTTCTGTTTGCAGTGCTAGTGGTTTATGTCTGCCTCAGGCTTAGCAGCGCCTGCAGTTCTTTTCTGTCTCAAAGAACCTTAGACTAAAAATACAAGTAAAATAAAGGAGGAGTGGGGATAGAAAACATTATCCTCCTTTTCCTGTTGTGCTAAAAACTGTGCAAAAAGAAAGGATTAGGCTTATCCCTGGCTATAACTGTAATCTGCATGTTCGTTTTCATGCTTCCCTACAGATTCCCTGCATCACTTGGGTTATTCTCTTGGCACATCCCTGTGCCTGGGCCCCCTTGCCTGAGGGATGAAAACTGCTGGGGCTGGGAGCACATTTGTTCTGCTCTTATCCTCCTCTTGACATATCTGCTTCCAGGGGGAAGATGCTGGGCTACATGGCCCTCCCATGGCCAGTATTATGCTTTCAGGCAGGTCTGGTTTCAATCAACTCATTTCAAGACCTCTGGGGCAAGATCAGGAATTAAATCCAGACATCCTGAATACTCACACCTATGCCATAGCTACAAGGTAGTTCTTCTTTTGGCAGGAATTTCCTATAACTAAGGCTTTAGAAAAACTAAAGGAAAAAGTCTTCCCCTCCACCTGATAAATACTCCTAAGGAGGTGTTGAAATGTGGGAGGAAGATGTCAGGACAGCTGACATCTGAGGCTCAGAGCTGATTCAAGCCCATGGAAATCGGTGGAAAGATTCCCACAGACTCCAAAAGGCTTTGGCTCAGACCCTCACTGAGCAGCGATTTCCCTCATTGACCAGGAGAAAATGGGCTATTCCTGGAGAGAGGGGAAGCTGCTGGCATCTGTACAAAAAGATAAGTGCCAACACAATTCTTCAAAGAACTCTGTCGACTAATCCTGTCCTCTTATGACACTAATGTAATTTTGTGCCGTATTTGACGGTGTGCCAAAAAATTGCATCGAATAAATCCAAGTTTTGTGAATGAAATTAATTGGAATTGGCGTGGGCTCACACCCCCCGCTCCGCAGCAGCGCAGGAGCGCCTTCCCAAAGCCCTGCTCGGCGGTGCAGTCAGTGTTTGTTCAGTGATGAGGACTGGGGGAACGGGAGACAGGAAGGTTTGGTGCACATGGAATTCTTAAGACTGACAGCTTAGAGGCCCAAGCTGGCATCAGAGGGCTGGCAGGGTGGTCTTGCGACGGGCGCTTGTTGTGTGTTGTGAACCCCTCCGCAGTTTTCCAGCGTGCCTTTGGTCATGTCTCCTTGTGGCTCAGCTATTTTAAAGTGCATCTTTTAAACTCTCTTAAAAAATGAGCTTTTTGGTTGGAGTTTACAGCTCCTCCTGTGATGCCAGTGGGTGTGACCAGCCAAAGCCCATCAGGGTTCCTGACCCACTGTGGAACAGACAGCTGAGAAATGAACAGAACTTAATTTTGAAATCACTGGCAAATCCTTACTGTCTAGGATTTAATTATCTACACCTCAGGACTGCCAGGCTTTTAGGAAATTTCCCACAGGGAGTACTAAACTTGAGGAAGATCTAGATATGATTTTTGAGGGAAAAAAAAGATTTAGGTGACTGATGGAGACAGTAGAAAAATGCCTTGGAAAAAAATAAATGCCAGCCCCCATGATGTGTTATCCTCTATAGGATGTTACAGACTGACCCCTCACCTGAAGCTGCATTAGGTACACGGGGAATTCCAGCCACTGCTGGTCTGTATTAGCTGCTGCTTTACCTCAGTGCCTATGGATTGTCTCCTTTAGGCAATAATTAACCTGGGGCTGGATTTGTCAGTAAGTGACACTGAAAAAGCTGGGAAATCTCTGCCAGCGCTGTACAAAGTGCTTTTTAGGGTGTGATGCTCCTTCTTTTGGAATTTCCTGAGGATTAGGTTGGAGATGGATCAGATCACAACAGGATGAAAACTCAGACAAACAAGCATGTGTTCTCTGAGCTCTCTATGCCTTGTTCACTACCTGGGATGGTGTCTGGGCTGACCTCTGGTCCATAGGGCAAATCCCTGGGCTGGAGCGAGGTTCTGGTTACCTGTCCAGGTGCAGAGGAGTGCAGGGTGACACCTTCACAGGGCAGCTGCAGGGGGAAACTGAGAACAACTGCATTCCATCCTCTCTGCTGCAAGAAGCTGCAGTTGCGTGGCTTTAATTGCAGGAGCTGACTGTAAATATTGATGTATCGGGGGTTGTTTGTTGTGTGGCATTGTTGTGGGCTGAGGTACACAAATATTTAGGTGCTCAGCTACTAATGTAAATTCATTTCTCAAAATCTTTTCCTTGCCTTTCCTGCTCGATCCAAGGTTTCCTCTGAAAGGGCCGTGGGGTCAGGAGAGGTTAATGAACACTAATGTAATCCTACTGATATAAATTGTGTTTGCCTGGATTTACTTCAGCAAAACAGGTGTCAGGGTGTAGTGATCACTGTAACTCCCTTATGTTCTTTTATGAATGGACTTGTACAGGTCACCCAAATCCCTTGGTACTGTTTCTCCCTTGTGGCTGGGTAAATGGAATATCTCAGTCAAAACAACAATGAAGAGCAGACACTGCACAGACAGTATCAAATGGTCTTTTATATGCACAACTCTTCCTGTGTGTAGCACCAGGCAGCCTCACTCGCTCCCCAAACACAGGTGGACAGAGCATTCACATGTGTACCTGGCCAAAACTTCAGCTACACCAACAGCTCTTGGATATAGAACTTTTTTTCCCCCCAATCCCCCTTTCTTTGCCTTCCTGCCTGTTTGACTGTGGCATTAGAAGGGAGGCAGGGTTGATCTTCCGTGCATGGATGGGAAACATCCCTGCATATGGACACTCAGGCTGGTGCTTTGGTGCAGGAGCAGAGGCGGTGGGACCCCCAGAGCTGATGGGTGACAGAAGGGAACCGTTCTGTGGGCATCTTTCTCAACCAAATTGCTGAGCCCTAACTGAGGTGCCAGTGAGCAACGAGGACCAATGGGGGTTTTTATCCCCCACCCTTACTCCCAATTACATTTTTCAGATGCAATTTGAGGGGTGAATTTCCAGAGAAACCATAGAGAATTCCTGGCTGGCTGGGAACGCTTCTTTCTTGAGTGTAGTTTCTTTCCTCCTCCCTCCCCGCCAAGCCCAGAGTTAATTGTAAGAGGGGACAAGCCCCAGTCTGCAGGGAGTCGGGACAGAGCTGACTGGCACTTTCACTCAGCAAATTCCCCCTTTCCTCACGGTCTCTGCTCCTGTCTGTCAGGCCTGCTGACGACTGCTGGGTAGGAGGGCAGTAATCTGAGCTGCCTCTGCTGAGCAAACCTCCTGCTCTGTACTGCGGGATTAGTGCTGAGGTGCCTCTCAGCCCAGCACCTGTATCTGCAGCTCGTTATCTTAATCGCTATGCGTCTCTTTCTCCGCGTTCCGAGCCGCTAGTGCCATTCCCTGCTCCGAGTTCTGTGCTCACCACATGCCAGGTACAAGGATGGGAATACCTGAGCCTTGGTCCGGTGTCTCCAAAGGTAAGCGGCCTCTCCCCGCACGCAGCGGAGCACGCCAGGCGCGGCTCCGTGCCGGTGGCGGCGACAGGACCTCACCGCAGGACTTTGGGAGAGGGAGGACAGGGGTCTTAAGGACTCTGTTAGTCCCAAACATCACGAGCATCATAAACTTCAGAGCAAGGGAGTGTTGAGGCCGTGATCCCCGCTGAAGCAGGGGATTTCCAGCTGCTGTTTTAAGTGAGGAGCCAGTGCTGTGCCGGGGTTCAGGGTTTGTCACTGGGAAGCTGCTTAGCAGTGTAAGCAAATCTCTCTGACTTTAGGCTAGAAAAGTGCCAGAAGCTCACGGGAGAGTGAACTTGGGAGAGTCTCCAGAGCTGTACTGCATGTTTTAGGCCATTCCCACCCTTGGTGTCCAAGGGTAATAATAATGCCGTGCCCTGGGGATGCTGAGTCTTTGTGAGCAGAGGATTTGACTGACTCCCATCCTCACCATGGTTTGTAGGGTGCATTTTACAGTTTTATGGTCTGGAAGGGTCTCTGCTCAAGTTGGCCTTCACCTTTATAAGCTGAGAGTCGTTTAAAGTGGGTGTGAGGCCAGGCCAGTGCTCTGCGTCACTGTTTAACAGGGATGGACCAGCCCTGCAATCTGGGATATGTGATATGTTCCTGTTTGGTTAATATGGGAACATTGCAGGGAGCAGAGGGAGAGTGTGAGAGAGGCTGATTCATGAGAGGTGGCAGTCAGTACAGCTCCAGGGCTGGCAGTCAGTGTGGCTCCAGTGAGGGCCGGCACAAATTCACTTCCCTTGAAGATCTGCTGTATATTATACACACACCTCTCCGC
The DNA here is from genome assembly GCA_035041135.1 of Platyrinchus mystaceus. Lineage (NCBI taxonomy): Eukaryota > Metazoa > Chordata > Aves > Passeriformes > Tyrannidae > Platyrinchus > Platyrinchus mystaceus. Next base: position 1,303,856 of record JAWWLV010000144.1, on the reverse strand, counting down.
CCTTTTAGATTGGTCATGAATCAGAAAACTACGGTCATTGAACTTTGCTTTTGATTATTTCCTGAGACATGAACTCCTTTAGTAAACCCGTTAACGAATCTTTAAACTCATTACCTGCTTCATTGCTATTAGGATATTTTTAAGTTGAAGTTTGTTTGGGGTTGTTTTATCTTTGACTATGGGCCAAACCTTGCGAAATTTTTGTAACTCTGTTGTTTTTCTACACTGTGGTGATGCAGTCTGGTTAGAGAAAGTTGGCAGTGCGGGTCAAAAGTGTTGCTAGTGGAATACTGGGGCAAAACTAGACAGCATGGGAGTATCCCTGGAGATTCCTGAGGCAGTGGAGCTGACCAAGATCCACAGCCTATAGGAAGAGGCTGTTTTACAGCAGAGATCTCATCACCCTGTGGCATGGCCTGATGCCTACAGGGATGGGCATGTCCCCAAGCTTGAGTGATGGGAGGAACCTCCCATCTGAAATCTGAAGAGATGCCTGAGTTAAAGAGATCTGGTGGTCACCCCCTGAAGCAAAGTGAAAAAATCATCTCAGGGTGATGTTGCTGTTTTCTCTGGTCTGATTTACAGTCTCTTGAAGATAAGTCCTTTGGATGCCTTCAAAGGGCTAAAGGCAATACCTCAGAGAAACCCAAGTGGCTGAAGAATTGCCAGATATTAGCATTTACCTCAGTTGCTAAAGCCTGGACATTTCTTTCTGCCTTTTATAAATTACAGCCTGCAGGGACCATTTAGCAATAAATCGTAGCAACTTGGCTGTTAGAGGGCAACCTCTGTACACAGGCACTTCAGGGCTGTGCCAGCATCTCCTTTGTTCAATAAAAGTAACAGCAGGAATTTGATTAAAGACTGATAGAAAAGACAGGGAGGGAGAGAGAGAAACACAGGAAAGATTAAAGAAAGAAAGAGCCACCTGGAAACTTCATTCCTCCTTTATTTCTAGCTTAAGCTCATAAATACCAAATCTAAACCATTGTGTGTGTGAGAGGGAGGGAAAATTTCCTGCATGCTTGCACAGAAAAGACTGCACATGCAGTCGCTCAAACGACTTTTAGCAGAAGTCAGACTCTTCTCCAACCTAGTGCTTGTGCCTGGTCTGCATTAGAAGAAAAACAAACCAGAAAATAACCTTTTCCCCCAGCACTTTGGAAGAACAGCGCTTAGGAGAGTCAGGAGAGTCGCAGTCCTAGAGGAGAGCTGGGATGGGTCAGGGTTGAGGAGCAGGGAGCACATTTCCCAGCACAATGAGGATGGTCAGCCCTGCTCCTCGTGGTCAGCCCACAGCATCTGCTGCTTTGTCTCCATCCTTGTTACAACCCCCCCAAATAAAGGAAACCCCAGTGACTCCAGCAGCCAAATGCAAATGAGCCCCAAAGAGCCCTGTTCTGTGTGATCAGCAAGCAACAGGCAAATCACATTGAGATTCCTCACTGCAGAGCCAGCCTGGCTGTTGTTTGGGTGTAGGAGACCAGAACAGCTACATTTGACTGTCCAGCAGATTGACTTTTTTCCCCAGCCTGGCTGTGCCCTGGAGCCGGGAAGGCTTTGCTGTGCGTCACAGTCCGAGGCACACTTTGGTCCCTGGCTGCTGCTTTTGGTGCCTTTTTTCCGTACTCCTGGGCATCTCTGCTGCTTGAATCACCTGCTGCTTCTCCTCGTCCATCTCTGCACTGTTTCCTCTGTGCTCCCTTTCTCTCACACCCTTTAGCTTTGGTGACACCTGTTAGACAGTGAATCCCTGGCTGTGACCTTGGCTCTGAGCTGTGTTTAGGATGCAGCGATGTCCTCTGCAGCAAAGAGGCTGTCTCTGCCTCGCTCTAGCCTTCCCCTCCAGCCGTTATCCTGCAGGCTGCTACCTCCTTTGTGCCGGGAGCAGGAAGATGCGGAGCCCCGGGCTGGATCAGGTCCTCAGGCCGGGAGGAATGCGGGGAATGCACATGGCATGCTTGAGTGGACAGCTTCAGAGCCCGGCTCGGGATGGCTCACGCTGCCATCTGTTGTGAGCCCCGCGGGCCCATGGCAACAGCGGCTCAGGAATGGGGCTGCTGGTTTTTTTTGTCATAAAGAAATTCTTCCCGGCCCTCTTCCCCCCTCTTCCCCGCTCCTGCATGCACACACTCGTGAATAAGCGGGAACGGGGCTGGGATTCCTGCTCCAGAATAAGGCTTGCTGAAGGAGAAAAGGGTCCTTTACAGCTCAGCTTGTCCTTGCATCAGGGAGGCGTTTTCCTTTCTGCGCTGGAACGTGAGCCCGTGTGTGTAATTTATTGGTAATTGCCAAAATCTTGTTCTGTTCAATGCAAGAGTGGATCTGTGCTTGCCACGAGCTCAGTAAAGTCTACAGTGCATGTGGAGCCACCTGACTGTCCTCTTAACAGAAACCACTTCTGCCTTATTATTTCAAATGCCAAGGTTATAACTGGTGTAAATGATCCCAGCGTACTGGTTTGTTGTGCCCATCATTCTCCTGTGCCCTGGAGCTCTTCCACTGTAGCCGAGGGCCTTTGCTGCATCGTGGAGTGGTGGGACTGGATTCTGGGAAGTTACAGGTAACTCAGCATCACTGGTGTTACTGGGAGATGCCAGCTTTTATTCCAGGGAAGATTTTGCCACATAAAAACTGTCTCCTAAGGACACCAGTGTGAGATGGCTGCCGGGAAGGGTTAATGCTGGAGGAGCCTTTACTCGGCAGCAGGGGCAGGAACTGTCTGTCTGTCTGTAAGGTTCTACTCCTTCCTTTCCCCTGGAAATTCTCTTCTGAAATGCAGATTTCTCTTCTCCCCACACCTTAGCCTTTTTTTCTGCTGTCAAGCAACTGAGGCCTCATTCCTGCAAATTGCTCAACCCTTTGCTGTGACTCAGCAAGGTGGATTGTTTTTAAGTGTTTTAATTCCTTTAAGACAAGGAATTTGTAAGTGGTAAATTTACGTGAGCATTTCAAGAGGTTTGAGGTAAGACATTCAGAAGTTAGGGGCTATTTAACTTTCCCAAAGAGTATATTGGTTTATTTAGTATTTCCTTAGTATTGCTACGCCTATCAGCCTGCAATAAATACTGAAATAAGTAGAGAAGTGACCAGAGGGTGTCAGGCAGAGTGAAACAAACCTCTCGGAAGTTTCATGCCATTTTATTAAGAGATGTCATGCAAGAGAGGGGAGGAAAAGCAGCAGTTTTCCCCCCAGTTCAGGGCTGTGTTTGAAGCTGGGCACACAGCTATAGTGGCTCGATCACAGGGAGCAGGGTATAATTTCAGTGAAAGCTGATAGGTGCATGGAGGGCGGATAGAACTCTCCCTGTTACAGGTATTTATTATCACTTGACAGCTGTCAGTTTGCAGTAGGGGATTTGCCTTCCTGTCAGCTCTCTGAGAACCAGGTTTATTTGCCTAAGGTTGTAGAGAAGGGTAAAATCCTGCTTTCAAGCGCAGGTATCAGTTAACCGTGATAAGAAGGCAGGTAAAGCATTTCTTCTGCGAGACAGCTGTGGAGAACAGGGGAGTAAAGTCTTTCTGGCCCTACCCAGATGGGACAAAACAAGTCATTAAAATCTGATACCTACCCGCTTTTAATGAGAGAAATGTTGTTCGAAGAAATAATCTCAGCCCTATCACCACTGAACCATTTTCAGGAGCCATTAGCCTTTCACCTCCTCATAAGTTTTATCTTTTACTTTTGATCTCATTCAGGGAAAATGGCAATGCTTCTGCAACCAGAGATTTAGGCTTTAATCAGGAGCTTGCTCGGCCACAGCCGTGCTCTCACCACCATCCTTTCCAGTAAATGACCCGCAGAAAAACCGGGGGAGTGAGGTGGAGAAAACAGCAATTAAAATCAAGCACTTGGTGTCTTCAGTCATGTTTAGTTCCTCAGTGAGCCGGCGTGGGTATTCTTATGGCTCCTACAGTGCTCCCTTCACCTTTAGTCGCTTCTCCCTCCCCAGGAGCTCTTTCTCAGCACTTGGGGACAGGGGACTGTGAGTTGCCAGCTTGAACTATAGGCTGATGGTTTTTCTGGCCCAGCTGGAAAAAGCAAAGAGCAAGAGCCAGCTGTGGAGGAGTGTTCTGAGCTGCACTGAGCAGACACAAACTCTGACTCAGTTTAACTGTACCTTAGCATCAGGTTATACCTTGGCTGTATTCTCTACTTGAAAGCTGTTGTAACGTAGAATAAGATCCTTGATCCATGCATGGATGCATTAGATGGTCCTTAATGCCTGCATCTGTTTAACTCACACTGGGATTAGTTTTAATTCCAACCCAGTTTTATTTCAAAAGTTACCCGTCACCAGTACACGAGGATAAAGACAAAGGAGTGAAAAAAATGTGAATTGTAAATGAGATATAATATCCACACATTTATTTCAGTGCTGCTTGTCCATATTTCTTTATTTCTTTTTCCTCCTTTTATCTGTGGATATCAAAAGCACAGAAAAATGCCAGGAATGCCACGTCCCATTGGCGTTCTCCTGACAGGACATTCAGAGCAATCCGGGGCAACAGCTGTGCTGCCCATACATCTTGAAGCAGAAAATCGTACACGGCGCGGGACAATGCCCGGCGTCACCGCCCCACACGGGGCCACGGCGCTGTCACGGTGGGAACCGTCCCCCTGCACGAGGATCATGCTCATCACACTGCTGCAACGCAGCACTTTGCATCTAATTTAAGCAATACTGGGGCTTTTGTTTGTCCCACGAGGTCTAACCTGAAGACAAAAGCCGTGGTCCAGCCTGCAGGTTATGAGACGTTACCAGACATTGGTGTTCACACATACACGCTCAGGCAGAGGAATTTATGGCCATTACCATGTTCCCTAATGAGTGCAAAATGAGACCATTACATATTCACATAATTAGTTTGACAGATTTTCATTTAAATATAAAAAGACTTCTGGTCTTTAGAGAACAAAAGGAGGGGTTTGTTTCCAGGGCAGTTTTTGACTCCGCTTTGCTGGAGCGGGAGCTTGGGAGTGACAACTGAAGGGGGACAATTTAGTGTGAATAATCCTCAGCTTTTGATTTCATGTTGCCATTTCTTTGCTGCTTTTCCAGTTCCCCCGGAGCACCTTGAGGAGAGCTGTGTGCCGGGGACCTTTAAGGTGCAGCCAGGGAATCCTGAGTGAGAACTTGGCTTTTCCAAAGCATGAGGGATGCTCTGAGCTTTGCGGGAGGGTGAGGGAAACTCTAAGAATAGGTGTCTCAAGCTATTTTTTTCTGTTCTGGATTTAGCAAAATGTCTAATCCTTGCTCCTAAAGCTCTCAGTCTATGTCAGATACTGCAGTGACAGTTCATGGCACCCCTAGGCATGTTCTCCTTTTGCACCAAACTTCTCCTGCCTTCACAGGAGAGCCCAGGTGATGAATGGCAGGTTTTGTGATACCTTGGGTGTTATCTTGGAGCACCTTCAGATAACACTTGGTACCTCCCTTCCCAAATCCCTTAATGGCTTTGTTTCTTCCCCAGACAGCACATAGTTAATCTTGAACTACCTGGGGCTGGGCCTGGCCCTGAAAAATGTCTTCACTGAATTTGCATAACAGGGACCATCTAAAATACAAATAACTTTGAAGGTTTATAGTGTTTTAGCAACATAGGAATGACCCAATGTAAAAAGATCAGTGTTCCCGTTAACCCAGTGTTTTTTTCTCTGGTGTCATTTTTGTTTCTTGGATACTTGAGCATCGGAGAAAAAGAGGTGGTTTTTTTTATTAATTAACTTACAGTGATTTGTCTTTGGAAGGGTTAGCAACAGCTCACCAGCTTGCTCTGTACCTTTTATCATGCCTTTTTCCCATCCGTTCTACCTGTGACCCTTCAGGTTATTTATCTTTTTGTATTCCATATGCTCTGTTGGCATCACTTCAGCTGTGGTTTTTATTCCTAAACTGATTAGGATATGCAGCTTTTCCAGGCATTTATAAAGGAGTACTTGCTTAATTTCACTTCCCGTTTTTGGAGGCCACATGTTGGCCTGGTCATCTCAGCATGATGAGCACTAAACATGACAAATTCCAAGCAGGAATTCTTAAAAGTCAACATGAGGGTATCCCCCCTAGACCCATGAGTGCACATATCCAAGCCAAAACCCTCTGGATTATGGTAGATTTGGGTTGCTTTAGGCTTGGATCCCCCAGCTGAGAACTGCCATCTGACACAACAGGGTAGTGCCCTTAAAGCCTCTAAAGTTCCTTTGGTTCATGACGTGGGTCTGAGGGGCCACTCAGCTTTGTGTCCCCAGCCCGCATCCTTATCGGGGCTGGCTGACGTTTGTTCCTACACAGGGGTTACATGCTGGGAGCCAGGGCTTAAGAGCACAGCTACTTTATTTACACACCTGAGTGCCTCTCAGATGATGCTGGTGAATTCCTGGACACCTGAGGTTCCCTGGGACGTTTTAAAGAACAGCTTTCCTGCGAAAAGATCTTGCGCAAAACCCGCGAGGGCTCTGCTGTGACACTTCCCAGCCCTCCCTTTAACCCGCCAGAGCTCACGGCCCTCTTGTCCTTCAGTTTGCTGGGAATGTCCCATCCCAGGATGTGCCTCCCATGTGCCCACACTCTGAAACAGAGCTGTGAACTTACAGAGAGCACAAGGCATTTCTGCCACTTCCATGTGCCAAATCCTCAGAAGTGCCTGATGTTTATCCTCAGGTGCGAGCACACCCAAGAAATCTCCCTGCCTTGTCCTTCTGGAGGCTGCCAGGGAAGAGCTGACCTTTTCCCTGACCAAGTGCAAACTGCATTTTATGTGTTTTATTCAGGATCCAGGCACTTTTATTCCATGTTGTTCAGCTCTGTCTTCCTCACCTGGCATGGGCTTTTTCAGAGGATCTCACGAAAAGCAGTTTGGGCTTAATGATGAATTAGTGCTATTGGAATTTGAACTGCTCTTGTTTTTCAAGTTATTCTTATCAGAGAGGCCTTGTTTCTGGAAGGGGAACAGTGTCTGCTCCGTTTAATAAAGCTGACAAAGCAGGAAATGATCACCAGCCCTCCACAAAATCCTAACTGAACATTTACTTAGAGCCACAGTGGGAGAGACCCAGACTCATAAATCAATGTATTAAGCCTTCAGACATGAGTTTTTGTAACCTCCCAGGCATTTTTTTTTCCTGCTGCTGTTAAAAAGTCTTTCAAAGGCACGAGCTTCGTGATGTCATTAAGGACATGAGCAAGTGATGTTGCTCCAGGCCTGGAACTGAGGCAGTGAGTGACCCTACCCCTCTAGAAACAGATCCCAGCAACTGCAGCTCTGGGTTTTTATTAAATGTAAGCACAAACTGAAGTGAGGTGCCAGTTTATCAGGAAGCAGAGGTTGGATGCGTCTGTGGAGAAGGGGTAAAATTACCTGGATTGTTTTAAGAAGATCTGTGCTGCCTTTTATTGCAGAGTGTGAAGTCCTAGCCTGAGTGAGTGGCTGAGGGGAAGCATCTATTCCAGGACCAAGCTATCATCTTTTTGCAGTTCAGTTCTGCACCGTGGGGGACAAGGAGGCATTTTGGTGTGTCTGAAATGGAGCCCTTCAATGAGACCTGTGTACAGTCTTAGTATATGTGCATATCTCATGCTCTGCAAAGGCACAACAAGCCTTCAGGGGAATGTTTAGGGGCAAAGAAAAATACAAACTGTCAGCACTTAACATTTCAATTTGGGAGTAAGGCAGCTATTATTCCTCACTGTTTAAGCCCCTTAGAAGATTAAGGAAAGAATAATTAATATGTGCTGTTAAAAAATCAGCAGTATACTTCTTTCCTCATAGACAGCATTAAAATAAAGGCCTGTAGTTACATTGTATAGGGTCTGATTAGTAGGTGTACAAATATTAGAGGGTCAGGATGCCTGGGGTTCATTCATATTCACGGTAGGATGAGAGGCAAGATGTTTACTGCTGTGTATTTCCATTTCTGTGTCCAGGCAGTACGTGTGACAGTCCTTCCTAAGGTGAGGGATGTTGTGAGGCTTAATTACCATGTGCAGAGCACTTTGCAAAATACACTGCACCACTGAAGGTACGAAATGGCAATTAAAAGGAAAAATATAAGGTCTTCCTCTCTAATTTTCAGAGGAATGTCTTTGTTCTTTAGGTTGCTGTGACCTCAGCTCAGATTTTCCTGCTAAGTAGATGGTGAGAACTGCTTCTTAGGAAAGAAAATATGTCCTTCCTCAGCCACAGTCACCCAAAAATGAGCCTTTGGAAGCTAAAGAGAGAAACAGATCCTTCATCATTCTCCCTCCCATCCAGGGCTTGGAAGATGGGGGCCCAGAGTATGACCCTGGCCTTGCTGCTTCCCTCTCCCTCAGTGCCTGACTGGTGGTTGTCTCTTTATGACCGGACTGAAAGTATGGATAATAAACAGAGACCCCAGGTGCCTGTAGCTCTCCCTAAGCGTGAGAATCCATAGGACTATGGTCTGCTCCCTGCCATCTCAATAGGCCACAGGCTGAAGGTTTTGCCACTTAACTCAGGGTCTGTGCTGAAAATCACTTTTACGCTTCTAATCCGGCGTTTCTCCACCCCTGAGGATTGTGCAGCGCTGCAGCTCTCGCAGAGTTCACCAGGAATAAGGAACACATGACAAGGAACCATAAAGGAGGTACCATAAAGCAGTTCTGCCACAGAGGAGAGCCCAGGAAAACTTAGCTTTGTACCTGCCTTTATGTCTTTGTTTGTTTGCAGTTGGAGATAAATCATAAGCCACGACGCTGGGAATGGGTGTGGGTGGGTGTGGGCACATGCATTGCTTCAGAGTAAACCAAAAGTAAGAGATCTGTGCAGGGAAAAAAACAGTAAGGGACAGTGGGGAGTTGGGTTATGCTCTGCAAAATGTCCATTTTTCTTTTGGGGTGTTTTGTTCATGATGAGATTTACATACACAAGTCCAGCAAGTCACTAAAAGCAAGTTGCAGCTTAGATGTGTCTTTTGATGTGGAGGTAGGGAAGGAAAAACTCTTCTCCCTGTGCTGTTTAGGGAGGCAGCAGGAAGTGCTGGACTGACTCAGTGAGTGGTGGTGCAGCCTGAACAGAACTGAACAGCCTGAGCCTGGACATAAGGAAGAATTTCTTCACTGAAAGGGTGGTTAAACATTGGAACAGGGAAGTGGTGGAGTCACCGTCCCAGGAAGTGTTCGAGAAAGGACTGGATGTGGCACGTAGTGCTATGGATCAGTTGACAAGGAGGCATCAGTCAAAGGTTGGACTCGATGATCTTGGAGGTCTTTTCCAGCCTTTATTATTCTGTGATGACATTGCTACCCAGCACATCCAGCCTGCGACGTGTGGGCCACCAGGAAACCTTTCCAAGGGCTTTTGCCTCACTGACAAGGACAAATACTACAGGAAAAGAAAGGCAAAACAAAGGGAAACATGGAAAAGTCCCAACAGGAGAAGTGGCTGATAAAATGCTGCCATGCATGTCTCAGCACAGTTTCCATGGCTAAGGGCTCTCCTCCTTAGGCAGGTTTCCATGGGCACCCCCCCAAGGCTGCAGTGCCACTAATCAGACACTAAGGATTGCTCAAGTGAGTAAAGCTTGCAGGCCTGACCTGCCAAGTGTTGCCCACGCTCATGTTTGTTCTTCCCAGCGCCATCCTGGGACATGAGCAGAGCAGTATTTTCCAGGGCCCTGAAGCTTTTAAAGCAGGAGACAAAATGTTAATTTGAACCGTGTCGTACGACCTTGTGACCCACAACATGCTCTGGGGTGAAAGGTGCTTTGTTCCTTGCCCCAGTTTTGTCAGAGCCTCTGAGGGACGGGCAGCAGAGGAGCTGATGTGCTGTCCAGACAATGGACATCGGTCCAGCAGTGTCAGCTGTACCGGGTGTTAATGACCCATCCCGAATTTCGGTTTTAGTAGGTGGCAGGCTGGAACAACTCCTTTGCAATGTCCTATATCTTTCTGAACAAATGGCTTGGTCAACTTCCTGACCTGGTTCCATGCTTTGGATCAGGTTTGGTCCTGTAGTGCCGGAATGAGGGGATCAAGACCAAACATTTTCCAAGTAACCGAACAGGGCCCTGCATGTGCTGAGCCGGAGGCAGTGAGGTGTTCTGGGTGCAGCAGGAATCGGGACACTGGCTTTGAATTACTGCTGGTTGTTATCTGCATGGCTGCATCTCCTGGGTTAGGAACCAGCAGCACTTGCTGCCACAAAAGCAGAGCCGAAGGCAGAGCTGGGCCCTCAGGCAGCAGGAATCTCCCGGTGTGCCCCGTGGCATCAGGCAGTCAGCATCAGCCTGGAGGGTCACACGAAAACCTTCGGGGCTGACTGAGCCGGTCACATTTACTGGTGACAGAGTGTATTGCCTGGGAGGGTACAGCACAGAGTTACTTAGCCCAAAACCATCCATTTTATTAGTGACATTTGGTGTGAGAACAGCTCTGAAAATGGATGTTTTGCCAAGCGTGCTGCTTGGTGACAAACACCAGTAGCTCCAGTTCTGTGCTGGTCAGAGGTGGTGTAACTGATCCTTGCAGCCTTCCTCTGCTCCACAGTCTGTCCATTAGTTCAGACCCCCTTCCATTCCCAGCTCTGCCCCTCACCACTGGATTTGTGCTTTACCTTTGCCTAAGATAGACCTAAGAGCTGAGGGTTATTTTTCACAGTTAATGTGTACATTAAGAGGATCTTGCTTTAATTTCAAAGTCATTAAAATATTTTCTGTCATGGAGCTTAACAGGCAGACATCATTCATCTGACTCACCCTTGTGTGTGTGTGTGGCCTACTGAGAGCTTGTAACAAATGGCTTTTTTAGGGAATGAATAAGGGTTGGTTCATAGTTGCCATAAGCTGCCTAAGAATTCTGAAGGATCTTATCTTTTTAATGAAAATTACTCTGTGTAAATCTTATGCCAGCTTGGAGTCGATGCTGTCACATTTCAGGTTCCTTTCCCACCTTTGCTCTTAGGAGCTAGTGTTCCAAGCTGGATTCACTAGGGCTCAAATTTGCCTGTTGAAAAGGTTTTTATTTTTCAGTGTCACTGCCATTCCAATTTCCTCTCCAGGGAAATGAAGAGTGCAGTGTAACAGCTGCTGGGATTGCTTGCTGGCTGAACAGAGCAACTACAGCTCATGCTGGAGGGAGATGGTACATGGTGGTGCTCCTGTAAGGCAGGAATGAGTAAAGTTTATAATGGCATTCCAGGAAAAGCATTCTCTGGTTACCTTTAGGAAGGTTTCACTGTGGTGCTGTGCACCTCTGGTGCTCTCCCACTTCCTGAGCTCTGCCACTGGTTCTTCTTTGGATACCCAACATCTTGCTGGTTCCTTCTTCTGGAGAAAGAGAGAGAAATGGGGTAGAGACTGGAAAGAGGATCCTTGGGAATTGTCCCCACATCTTGTGCCCAGACATCAAAAAAACAAACCAAAAAGGCGACTGCTTGAGTGCAAGCCTGTGTGTTTTAAGGTTAGGCCAAGCAGGATTCCTGATGCCTCGGGGTCTGATCTCTAACTGTACTGATCACCTGACACAAGGACAGGACAGGAGGATGGGGGGATGTCTGGTCCCTAAAAGCAGGGGCAGGATTTGTTCCTGAGGTCAAGGGACCAGCTTTGCCTCTTTGCCAGATTGGAAGCACAACCATTCCAACCAGTTTGTCAGCTCAATTATTTAGCAACCTGCTTTGTTTATGCTATAAAACCTGGCTCCTGCGCTGAATGTGGATTGCCAGAGGGCACAGGAACAACAGAGTGAGCTGCTTTAAATCCTGTCCTTAAACTCCATCAGGCCTCAGAGATGTAAAGAGGAGGTTTCTCTCTAGCTGATAGATTTATTCTCAGTCGCATTCCTGTGACCCCAGTGGAGGAAACGGGCTGAGCAAATGGGGTGGAATAAAGCTCCTGGGATGTGGTTAGAATAGCCAGAGCTCCAGAGCAAAGACCCAAACACATTCTGCCCCACTGGGGATTAGAGCAGGGCTTTAACTCGCTGCAGATCTCTCACCTGGCATTGTCTTTAAACCCTTTGGGGCTCTAACAGAAACCAAGGTGAATTAGCAGGAGATTTTCCCTGAAACCTGAGCTAAAGAGTTTTGAAGATGTGAATGCTCTCCTTGGGTTCAGACCTGCAACATGCCTTCCGTGGTGAGCCCCAGCAGTTCAGGGAGCTGCTCCAGGCTTGCAGCTTGGGAGGTTTCCTTTACTCACAACTACTGCCATAGTCAAAGGCAGCCAAAAATGATTGATTTACGCTTTAATCTGGCTCTGACCCATCCCCGAGTTTGGAAATTGCTCCCCTCAAAATTTCATTGCCTTTCCTCTCTTACTGGGGGTGTTTGCTGGTCTGTTCAAGCAAAAGGACTCATAGAATCATAGAATATGATTCACCCAAAGATGTGGTTCCTGAATTACCCAGTCCCCCCCCCACTGCCAAATATGCTGGTTTGATCCAGCAAAGCTTTTAAGATCATGATCAGCTTTAGGAATGTGAGTAGTTGCACTGAAATGATCTGGATTACCCTGGTGCTGGTTGTGGGGACAGCGGGCACAGCCTTGCAGGATCAAGCCCATGGATAGAGGGGCCAAGGGCCATGTGCCGGAGGAAGGGAGAGGGGTCACTGCCAGCAATCCTGTCACAGAGTGGCACCCTGGAATTTAGGGCAAAAGCACATTGGACTTTTTTGTTTAATGCCAATCTGCCTGAAGTCCTCAAACTGTGCAAGCCAAGATCAACAAAGGAGGCTAAAACCTCTAACTCCAGTTTCTTTTCTCTGCTGACAGCGATGTCAGGCACAAAATCAAATTCTCTCTGGGTGTCAGGTAAGTCAAAGACTGCAGAGTGCCCCAGAGGGGGATTCCTGGGGATTTATGTTCCATCAACAAGACGAGCGATAATTAAAGCCCGAATACTTCTGCTAAGCAGGGAAACAAAAAAGAACCGTCTTAATTCCTTAAATTCCTCATGCCAGGCTGTAAAATATATTCCATTCATGCCTGTGTCTTGCTGCTTGTTCTCTCTGTGTCTCTTTCTTTAGCATTCAGCCACCTGTTTGTAACCAGTGTCCTGCAGGTTCTCAGGGTGTCTTTCTTCCCCGCTCTCCCTGCCCTTGGACGTGTTGCTTTGACACTGAGGCCTCCTTGTCTATGGGAGACAGTCCAGCAGAGCTCCCTGGCTCGCCCCGCTCCCATAACTTCATTCTTGGAAAGTTTCTGAGTTTCCCGGGTGATAAAACATGAGCAACATTTGCTCTGACCTGAATCGTTTCTGAAGGCACTGAGCCCTGTTTTGTTATGAAGGTTACTCAGGGTGGGTGGCGGGGCATGAGAATTCCCAGTGATGGCAATTCCTGATGGCAGTGTCAGAAAGTCGCCGCCTGCACCTTTCACGCCGCAGGGCTGTTTTGATTAGTTTTTTGGTGTGTGCTGAAAAATCCATCTGACAAGCCGGAGGGTGAGAGACACCAGCAGAACAAATCAGCACGTTACAAGGTTGTCTGCCGTGGCTTTCCCCCAGCTCTCACCAAAAGGGGGAGGAAAAAAGGAGGAAAGGGGGAAAAAAAAGCAATCCCCAGCTCTGTATATACAACAGCTATCAAACTGTCACAGATCACCGCTGCTACAGCCGGGGTTAAAATAATATAATAGCAGAGTGTTTGCTGGTCTTGTAAAAACCTCCAGTTATTCACTGGAGACCAAACTAGTGAATCAACAGGACAGTATTTAAAACTGTTAAAAAAACTTATAAAATGACAAAAAACCCACCCAGTAAATAGCTCTGGAATGTTGTAGGTTGGCGGTGTGGGATTTTTTTCTTTTTCCTTTGCCCTGCATTATTTATCCCCTTAAAATTAATACCGTCTGCATGATGGGTGGCTCGGGGCTTACAGAGACTTACAGGGCAAGTTCACTCCCAGTTCTCAATTACTGGGGAGTCTGATTCTCTTCTCATTTATTCTGGAGTAAATGGGGAATAATTGTGCTTCCCTTGATATGGTATATGCAGGGAATAATAAAACCTCGAATGTCTGGCCTTTGCAAAGAGAGACCCAGGCCACTCTGAATCCTCTCAGTCATTTGATCTAGTTTTTAGTACATTTCTTGTGCAGAAGGGTCTCCTGCTGGCAGTGCTGACATGCTGCATCTCTGCTCCCAGCCCCAGCTCACGAGACCAGCAGCACTTCTGGCAGAAATCAAAAACCTTCGCATTGGAACTTTGGAAATATTCAGTTCCAAGCTTTAATAAAAAACCCAGGGCTTGGACGGCACTATCTTTATTCATGAAAATAATCACCGTTTTCTGCTCAAAACAAAGCATTTGCTGTTTAGCTTGAAACTTCATTTCCTCTCAGGAACAGGAAAACTTTGGAGCGGGGTCATTTAGCAGCCAGACCCCCGTCATACGCCCTGACTTGGCCTTTCCTGAACCTCACCAGCACGGTGGCAGCTCCCACCAGCGTGGCCGAAGGTCGCTCTGCAGCATCTCTGCCCTGGGCAGACAGGAAGGCTCACAGGTAATATTACACCAAATTAACAGACAGTGTTTTAATTCAACATCAGTTATGTATGAATACTTGCATAAGGAATCAGGGGCCTGCTTTCAGCAAAGCCCCTGGGCATGCACTTCAGATTGATGAAAGTACCAATGTTGTGCCTTGGAAGTGCTGAATGCCAAGTTGCCTCCATGCCCTCCTCTCAGAAGTCATTTTGCCTCCAAAGAATCAGGATTTTACTGTGCTGCTGATGGAAGGAGGTAGAATGTTAGATGGGAACCTTTGTGCCCTTTCACAACATGAAGGAAAAATCCATTTTTTCATCTGAGTGAACTACTTCTCAGTAGGATAACTGAGTGAAAAGTTGTGTAAAAGCATGCCCGTTTTTCTTTAGCAATATGGAGGTTCTCAGCTGTCACAAATTGCATAATTTGAGTTTCCCTCCAAGTTCTCTGTATTGGGTCAGTACCTTTGGTGAACTCTTCCAAGAGGAACTATTCCTGAGTGAGTCTTGTCTGTGAAACCCCAGATGTATCCAAAGAGGAGGGAGAAGTCAGACCAGGATAATTTGAGAGAGCCATTGGCCACCTGGCAGCCTGGTGACCTTGTGTAATTAAAAACATTCCTGTCTCCAGCACAGGGCTTGTGGATCTGTCCTGGCTGTCTGTAATTAGAGATGTGGAGTGGGTATATTGGTTTTGGAGTGGGATTATTGGTACTTTCCTTGCTTCTGGTCCTCCTATTTTATGGAGGTATGTTCTCTGGGACGTGCGGAGGAGTTCAATATCCCAAGTGATCCAGGAAGGAGCAGGCTGAAGATCAAAGGAGAGCTCTGCCCTGCTGCCTGTGTACTCCTTAAAGAAAACATGTCGGGTTTCAGCACATCATTAAGGAAGCTGAAGGCAGCCTGATCTCCTGTTACCGATACAGTGAGAAGACACAGCCCCCTTGCATGGGGAGGGGACAATAACCTGTGATGTACTTGCACCTTCATTCTGCTCAGCCCTGTTTCCCATCCCAGTCCTGACCCACAGGCCAAGCTTTCCATCAAAAGGGACCCTTATCTTTTTCCTCCTTTCCCAAAACTGTGTGAATGGCTGAGCTGGACTCTTTGAAGTCAGTGGGGGCTGCAAACTGCTCTGTGCTGTGGAAACTCGGGCCATGAATTTAGGCACCTCCTTTTCAAAGATCTTTATCTAAAAGTTTAGCAGTGCTTCAGCTTCACTATCCATATGATAGGTCAAGTAATTCCTGCTTCCTTCAGGATCTGAAACAGGGGCAGTAGGGCAAAAATGTCCTTATAGGAAAACACCGTTTAACTTAATGTGGGTGGGTACATGCAGGGCCTAACTGAGGCATTACCTTTCAGAATATAATAAGGAATGAAATCCTTTTAATCAATGCTTTGTAGTACCCTCTATGAGAAAATTAATGGTAAATTTGTTAGGCTGGCACCAAATATGCACAGAAAGGTTATCTTGTGTGGTTCTGTTACGTGACCTTTTCTCACAAGGATTCTCTTGTCTGCCTTTCTCTGGGTTTCTTTGTGGTTTCTCTCATTTCTTTCGGGGTTCCCTTATTAATTTCATCCTACTGCTCCTTTTTCATCTCTTTCCCTTCCCCCCTGGGGCAGAGGGAAGCAGCAGCAGCAGAGAAGAGGGACGCGTGTGACAGCAGCTTTTCCCCAGTCTGCCCTGCAGTGTCACTCCATAGTGGGAAGCACAGGATGTTCCCAGGACCGGTTCTCATTGCTGGAGGAGGAAAAGCAGTGTCTGAAGAGGCAGTGTCTGAGCCAGTAAAGATCAGGATGTTACCCAACCAGGGCCTGTAGTCCCCACTGTAAGGGCTGGGCTGAGAGCACCTGTAGGTGTGGTTGTGAAACTGGCAGTAAAAGTTGTTTCCAAGCCTTTCTTCATGAGTATTAGAGATCACACAGGGAACTGATCAAAACCGGGAAGGGAGGGAGAACTGCTGGCATGGCCTTGGTTTCTTTGTATTATCGTTTCCCAAGGAGCTGTGACTCCACTGTGACACTGGAGTAGGAGCTTTTACAGTTGTAGGAAAATTCCAGGCACTGGGAGAAGCATCACATGAGGCTGGGATAAACCATCACTCCTTTGTGGAAGCCTTTGAGGCAGCACTGGTCTGTTTGAGCTCAGACAGCTCAGGATCACTAAAACACGGGGCCCTGCCTCAGCTCCAGAGCTATGGCACTACTTTTCTGAGGGGTAACAACAAGTCACCTTGTCCCCCTTGCATCCCTTCTGCTGCTCCTGTCCTGGTTTAGTCACCTCGCTCTGCTGTCCTCTTGTCTCCTCAGCTCAGTGCCTGCAGCAAGGGCAATTACTGCAAAGCTACGGCTGGCTGGCTGCTGCAGAGCAGCGCTCTGTCATTATTCCTGCCTGCCTCTTAAAAGGGTGAGCAGGGCTGGCTCCTTCCTTCCTGCTCCTGGCCTGCCTCCCCACACGCTGCCTCACCTTGCCCATCACAGCCTGACGCGCCGATGGTGAAGGAGCTTCTCCTCCTGTCCGAGCACGGGCTGCTGGCAGCGCTCCCCATGCAGGACAACCTGCACGCCCTGAAGAAGATCCTGGCCTTCTGGACCGTGCCCCGGCGGTGCGTACCCAGCTGCACGGGCTGCAGCAGAGCCACGGGGATTTTACACCTCCCTTGGGCACCCAGGCCTTTTGCTGTGGCTTCTGCATCCCTCAGGAAAACTCAAGCTCCCCCTTGGTGACAGTCAAAAGCAGTTTAGTGCCGCTTGTTTTGGGAGGGATGGGACGCTGCGTTTTGCTGTCACCTCTCGTTCTGTTTGGTGCCATTTGCTTGTTCTTTTAGGCATGAAGCTGTACAGGTGAGCCCAGTTGTGCTGGTACAAGCAGCTGTGCAGAGGAGATGGCATTTAGCTGTGAAGCAGTGCCAGCCTGCACCAAGCTGTGCACGCCTGGTTTGCTGGCTCCTTTGTGTCGTGCTCTGTATGGGCTCCATGTTGTGAGGATGAGTGTTTCTGGTGTTTAGATGATGGCAGGTTGATCAGAACAGCATCATATCACCTGGGAGCTTAATCACAGGTGGGCATTGTGTCACTCAGACAAGTCCTGCCTTGGCTTGGCTTGCATATTTAATCACCAGCTGTATAAAATGCATAGTATTTGCTCCTTTCCTGCTGGTTTGTTTGTTCAGGGGCTGGGGATGAGATTCAGGAGTTAGTTGAAGTACCAGAGACTGCAGGGAGATCTGTTTTCCAGCCCCAACACTGAATTTGCAATCCTTCCAATCCGATTCTAGGAAACAACCTGCTTTGCCTCTGCAGGGACACAGAAGGTGGTGGCACTGAGGACTGTCACCTAATAGGAGTTAGGGTCTAATGATAACAGGTCCAGAGCAGCCTTGTTTTATAGCACCAGTGTATCTTATAGTTTAATCTTGTCCGTATAGAGTTCCAGGACACCTTCCTTTTCTGCCAGGGCATTGTGCCTGCAAGTGCCACCATACTTAGGGCAAACTGCTCCCAGGTATCTGGCAGGTGGATTGAGGGCATGAGCTTGTTTTCAGCTATTAAATGATCACTGTTTCAGAGCTCTCTTGCCACATAGTCTTGGATTACTGTGTGATTCCTGAATATATCACTGTTCAAGTGATTACTTTTCTTGGGGTCAAAATGTTTGGGAATTGGCTTTTCGGAAATACTTAGTATCTGTGATGATCCCAAGGCAATTATCATGAGCTGCAGTGTAGACATACTTAAATTGAGGCATTTTTATTTAGATGTCAAAGATTTCGAGTGTATTACCCAACCCTGGGTTACATCATTCTCTACCACTTAGAGATTCAAGTGTTGTTCTTTTGTTAATTAAGTGTTAAGTACGAATTCCTCGACTTCCAATGTAAGTAAACCACAATTTGCTTTAGTGCTGGAAGTTAAGGAGTTTAATTGATGTCAGCACAGAGCTTGTTACATCACAGGATCCCAGCATAGGAGTTCAGTGTGGAGCAGCTCCCTGGGCAGCCAGAGAAGAGGGATTTTCCCTCTGCCAGAGCTGTTGGATCACGGGGCTGGATGGGAAACGGCAGGTTCTGAAAATGCCATTGCAAAACTTCTGGAAAAAGTGTCTGGAACTGCTGGATGTAAACACGGGGGAAGGTTTTGAGACCAGATTTTGAAAGTTAAAAAACCCATAAAGGTTAATTTAAGTGTGCCTTTACATGTATAGTAAGTGCAGTTCTCATTCCGGGAAGGAGCTGGTGAGATGCCTCTCAGAGGACTAATGACAGGGTAGAGCAGATGGAGTCACTGCTGTGGGAAACAGCCCCGTGTCCTCGGAGCAGGCACAAACAGCAACTACCAGCAGGGCCTGACACAGGCTCGTTCCTCTGCGTTACAATCAGACAACTCACAGGATTCTGGTTCTGGGGAGAGACTTAAATGAGCTCAGCCTATTCCGAGACAGAGCATGATCTTCCCAAGGGATCTCCTAGGACAACAAATTCATTCATTTCATCAGCATCTTGAAACTGTCTCAGCCCAAGTTCCTTGATGGAGAGCAGGTGGGAGCGGTGTGGTTCAGGGCTTCTGTGCAGCTCAGTGAGTGGCATTTGAGGCTCCTCTTTTTGTTTTCTTGGTTTGCATAGTGGCTACTTGTGAAAGAGCATGTGGAATTATTCTTCATGTGAAACTATTCTTCTTACCAAGACTTTGAGGGATCCCAGGTGTATTTTAGATTCAAATATATTAAATTCGGGCAAGCCTCGGGCACATTTGTTTCCCTTTATTAAATAATATTCTCCCTTTCAGGAAACAAATTCCAGTTGCCTTGAGCTCTCATCACAGAGGGGTCCATGTATACCAGGGGCAGCTGAGCCCACAGCTCCCACATTCTGACAGAACCAGACCTGGATCAGAAGCCTCACGCTCCTGATACCTTTCAAAGCAGTTTTCTTCATTCTCCCTCACGTCATTCAAAACTTTTATCTCTATATTTGGGCCATGTTTTCTGTGCTCTGGTGACTCTGCCTTTCCCTCCTGGTTTCCCTGAGCCTGTCAGTAATTCAGTGTAAACTACCCCCCACTGCAGCAGGGAGGCTCAACGGACAGCACCTCTCATTAAATGCTGCCGGGCACACAGGAATGCAAGCAAAAACCCCACTGGTGCCTTAAACCTTTATCAACCCATCACAGCAGGAGTGACCACTGACCTAGAAATGTGGCAGCTGCAGCCCTGGCCATCACTGCAATAGCCTCCTGCTGACCTAGTTTGTCCCAGCCCTGAGCATCCCGCTGCACAGGGGTGGATCCTTCCCAGTAAACTCATCAGCAGATGCTTCTTGCTGCTGAAATTTGGGAGAGGTTGGAAATTAAATGGTTAAACGGCAGGAACCATGGGGTTCCCTCTTTAGGAACCTTCCTGTCTGACACCCAGCTGTCAGCCTGCCCTTGTCTCCGGAGTTGCAATAGGATGCCTTAGACATGCACTTAGGAAACCCCTGAGGAAGTTGTCACCAGGCTAGAGAACTCCCTCCTATAAATTTATTTTGGTTTTATTATCCTTCTGTCCTCCCCCATTTTGGTTTGTGCAGAGCAACAGTGACATCCATTGGCTTATTAAGCTAATCCGGAGTATTGTACAGACACCATGTGTTTACTCAGGGTGGAGAGCTGGACCACAGTGTGTGTGAGAGATTATGAAATGTTGAGTTCTCTGAATAAATAATGTTCAGTGCTGCAGAACCAACCCAGCTGGAAGATGTTAGAGCAAATTTGCTTCAGCTTATTCAATCCCGATAATATCTCAAATTTCAATTCCTACAGTAAAATTCTGTTTTATTTTAAAAACTGAATCCTTTCTTGAAGACAAGAGAATTTAGAAGGACCACAGAAGAGAGAACTGGGAGAGACTGCGGTGGAGGAACTGACAGCCAGAAGGTTGCAAAAAAAAAAACCTGAATGAAAGACTCAAAGTCTGAAATAGAGGATTCAGTGACAAAAGAACCCAAAACAAAATAAATTATTCATGTGAGAGGGAGATCTGGAGGATTCTGATATCATTCCAAAAACCTTGAAAACAGTTCAATTTATTTTTAACCTTGTGAGTGAATCAGTAGACATTTCCTGCAGTATTTCATTGAACGGAACCAGCGTCTGCAGTAAATTTTTGACCAGTGTAGTTCCCATCCCATTCCAAGGTCCAACACTGTATCTGTGACAGGGAGACCCCGTGAGAAGGAGAATTGAATTCATGAGCCCAGGGGCCCATTTTTGTAGCCCCACAGCACAGGGCAGCTACTGGGGGTTGTGTCTGCAGCAAGGTGCAGCCTTTGCCTTGTGACTGGGGCAACTGGAGCTTGCAAAGGCACCACAGGGAGACCCTTCCAGCATCACAGGAGACAGAGGAAAAGAGGAGTTATGCTGATTGATGCTGTGGCTCTTAGTAAGAAAGGGAATTGTAAGTGCTGTGCAGAGCATTCCTAACTGAGGGGAGCTGCAGGTGCTCAGAGTAAGGGTTTCCATCCCATTCAGCAGCTTGGCATCAGGCATCACATCCACAGCTCCTAAGAGGGGTTTTCCATTTTTTTAGATGATCACTTCCAGTGGGAGAGCCCAGGAAGCATTCCCAGGTGATGCTCGGTGTACTGGAGAATTTCAGTCTGCCCTGTGTGGGTGTGTGCACAGCGAGCACTGGGGAAGCTCATGAAGAAGTTTTGCTTCCTATCCCTCCAAACTCCACCAGGCTGGACACACTTTCATCCAGCTGATGTGATTTTAGCCCTTACAGTCTCCCTCCTTTGCCTGCATGTCTCTTGGATTGCCTTTGGATGGCCTCACAGCTTGCAAATCTTTCTGCTGGATGTTTCACTGACACTGACACTTTACTCAGCTCAGTCCAGCCAGTCTGTTCCCTTTGGGGACCCTCTCTTCTCCTTGCCTGACTTTGGGAACTTCTTTGCAGAGATTTGTTGATGCTTTCCTTGTTTTTTCACCTCTTTCTGAAGTGCTTCCATGCCTCTCCATGGCTGCAGGGCTGCAGGTAATGCCAGGGCATTGTTGCTGTGCTTGCAAGGACTGAGAGAAGAGCACATCATTTCTTTTTTTCACTTCTCTTAGTCATTCTCTGGCTGATTTCTCTCTCTTTCCCTCTCTCTCTCACACAGCTTCTTTGCAGGTCGGCCCCACGCAGCATTTGGGTTTGCAGGGGCTGATCTTCCCCAGCCATTACCAAAAGCTGGAATTTCCCTGGCTGTTGACTTTTTGGTGCCCATTGAGTTCCTTTTCTCATTCCTGTGGTGTGTTTTCCCGGGCAGTGGCTGGCTGTTGGCTCGAGTTCCTCTGACTACTCCATGTATACATTTTCCATGATCAGAGAGGAGGACCGGCGAATAAAATCCTGCTGTTTGTGGATAACAACGGATACCACTGTTGTGCTAACAGACATTTGCATGAGAGATATGAAAACAGCCCCATTCATACCCTTCTGTGACAGTGCTGAGTCTACAACTGCTTTGAAATCTGAGGTGAGCTGTTGCTCCATTAAGGCACCGGCATTGCCACCACTTCCACAGGCTGCAGGTGCTCCGGACTTGTCTGTCCCAGCTCAGCCTGCCAGCAGCAGGGGGATAAGGACAGCATTCCTGCAAAGCTCCCGGCATCCTGGGGGAAGCTATAGGCTGCTCACAGGTGTCTTGTCTACAGATTTCCAAAGATATTTGGGAAATATTAGGAAATATTTGCACTTCAGAGCAGGCTTAGCCCTGTTCTTACCCATACCATGGGATAATTTAGCAAAAAACCACAGACCTTAGTAAGGAATAAGCCAAAAAGAGGGGCTTCTTCCAGAGAAACCCCTGGCATTTCACTGAAGACCAGAACCCCCCCAAAGGGCAGTTGCATGTCCAGCACCACACACGGCACAGACTGCACCGACCAGTTTTGTCCCTGCCAGGCTGGTGTTCAGTCAGTCCTTCCGGCGAAGACAAACAGCGTTATCACCTCGAGGGTGCTTGGAGCTGCCATGAAAGGGAGGCTTTCTTCCCCATTTCCGAGAGGAACCAGGGCTGATGCTCTCCTATCACCTGGGGACCTTGTTCTGCCTGTTTGTCCCCAATTAATGGCATCCGGTGCTCATTACTGGTGGCACACAGTAGCTTCCAGTACTGCCCACTCAGGTTCTTTATCTTCCTTGTGCTGCTACACCAGATTGCCCAAATGCAGTAGATTTGAGGCAGCAAGGAAGCTTTGATTTAGAAAATTCGGTCCTGGGGTTCTGCTGGGAGCTGCTTTAGGACTTGCAGAGGTGTCTGAGGTGGCACCATGTGGCCCATTCCTCTGCCCTGCCTGGGTTGTGGTGGGGTCGAGTCCCCGCCGTGGGCCTTCATGGCTCTGCTGTGCCAAAGGGGAGCAGCTCCCAGTGCTTCCTCGCTCTCACACACTGGAGCTGTTTGCACATTTTGAGCAAATAATGCTTTATTGCTGTTTTTGTGAAAGGAGGAAGGCAAAATAAATAAAAAAATAGAAGAGAGTGAGAACATCTTGTGAACCTGCTGTTCTCAGATCTCCCCGATAAGGACAGTTCCAAGTGCGTGAGAAGTTTCCTACTCCAAGATTTATTTACTTCTGAAAGAAAAGCCACCTTCATCTCATTATTTTATTTTCAATACAGGTTTTAATTTGGTGAGAAAATATCTTCCCCATAAAGAACCTATTCTGCCTCATTAACTCCTAAAAAAGGCACCCCCCCAAGATCAAAATGTTAAAAGAAGCATAAATTAAGGCTAAGTTTGTTGTTTGCCGCTTTAATCAACAAACAACCTTAAAAAGACTCACAAAAGGTTCTGTAAACTAAATTTATTAGTGAGCAGAAAAACAGGCCTTCAGCTGCGGCCTCCTCCCCTTCCCAGCCCCCTGGATTTGGAGGGGGGTGGGTTTTTGGAGTGACTGGTTTTGTTTACAGTGTCTTATTCTCTTGGGCAGGTTGTTGTGGTCCCATGGATCTCTGTCAGACTTTTGTGATGCAGCTGAACTGAAGTGACTTGGGAGAGTCTGTTAATTATGTCTTCAAAGCCTTCTCCTTTTTCTCTTCGCTGTACAAATGTCCTTTTTTCCTCTTCTTTTCCCTAAATCTTCTGGTCAGTAGCTCAGAAGGAGAGGGATTTTTTCACAGCAAGAGAAAACTGCCATTCCATCTGCTTTCCTTTCACCCCTCTGGGATGCTGGAGGAAAAGTAGCTGCCCATCTCTTTTCTGCCCTTTTCCTTTCCTTGAAATGTTTAGGAAGCTTTCCACTGTATCCTCTTCGTGCTATCATCATCCTCATTTACTTATATCTTAGGGATATCTCCACTCACAGAGTGGTGCTCCCAGGGACTGTGGTGCCAAGAACCAAGGAAAAACTCAGGGACACGGTCTAGGAAGTATCAGTTCAGGGGACAGGGTAGTTGGATAAAAACATTAGGAATTACCTTTCCTGAGTTTGCACACGTAAATATGTAATATCTTTCCAAATTCCCCTTTGCACAACGGTGTACTTCCTTACAAACCTCTTGTGTTCAGACTCAGTGCAATCTTAAACTGATTTTTCATTGGTTTTATTTGGGAGAAGTCTCCATGAGAAAATTAAATAATGGATTTTGTTCATTGCTGCAAGATTTGGACTTCTTCGATCCTTGGTTTTTTTCACAGCTGTCTTAAGCTCAGTCTGAGATATGCAGATCCAAGAAAAATCTCTTTTGTTCACTGGAAAAAACGGCCTTGACCCATTAGAGAGCGGTTTCTGATATTGATCTGAACAGCTCCTCACCTTCCAGGAGTTCATTTGAATTGGAGATGAGCCAATGGGGAGTCTCTCTGAACTTCCCCCAGCTTTACAGGATTGGGTTCAAACAGTCCTGGCTCTGAACAACTCGTGGGTCAGATCTGCAAAACCCAAAGGCTCCTGGGCACAAAAGCGGAGCCTCCCCGGGGGTTCTGATCGATGGCCCTGGCTCCAGCCCCTCCCTGCTCTAGCTCTTTGTGGGCTGGGGGTAGTTCAGCCCTGCAGACACTCCCCAAAGGAAATCATCCTCCTTCAGTGCAGCCCGTGCCTTATTTCACAAACCAATTTCCTCTGTCCACCCCACGCCTTCCCTCCCTGCACCAGCAGACCTCTCGTGTTTCACACCAGCTGCCTGAGCAAACGTCCTGCAGCCTGGCATCTGCAGTGGTCAGTGAGCTGGGGGCATGAGTTACAGCCACAGGACAGGCTGCTTTAGGAGCATTTAACATTGGCCTCTCATCCTTCAAATAAGGTCTTTTTCCATCTCTGTGAACCAGAGCCATATCCCAGCTCTGTATCCGGTGGCGCTGTTGAGGGTCCAGGTGTGAATACAGCCTCCCAAAAATGCACTCAGCACTGCCCTGCTCTGTGACACCTGGGCTTTCTCATTCTGCCTTTTAGCCTACACGTGTCTTAAATTTGCTGTTGGTCCTCTGACGAGTCTCTCACATTTTTGATGTTCATTTGGGGATTTGAAATGCATTTTTTTGTGGTAACTAGAAAAAAGCGAAGGAGAAAAGACTCCTGGCTGAATGGCTTAGTCCTTTGGTTTCCCCCAGCATAGTTATTCCTGTCATCCCTGCTGGACTATAGGGGAAAGGGGAGGGATGTGGATGGTACATAGTCCTAGGGCATCTTCATCTATTCCCAAAAGCAAATGCGGCCAGTGCCCATCATGTGGTGTGTATACAGAGTTTTTTAGGCTGTTAAAAACAGCCCTCTGAATCTCCTTCCTGATTCCTAACCCTTGCAGGATATAACATTTGATAATGGCCACAAGAGTCACCTGGTGGAGAAACCCTGCTTTGTTACAGACATTCTTTCATTTGTTTGTGTGGAAGGGCTTTTCTTTGCAGAGGGAGCCCCGAAGGCCATGAAGCCAGGTCCATGCAGCACCTCAGCTCCCTGGCATGGGTGTTTTGCCCGTGCCTGCTCAGTCAGAGGGAAGCTGTGGCCGCCGCTCCAGGGTGGCCTGGCTGGAAGTGATGTGGAAGGTTTCTTTTCCTCAGCACTCTGTGCTTGCTGTGATCCCTCCCAGTGAACTCCCACTCGGATTAGCTGCCTGTCATCTGCCTCAAGGCGAGTCCCTGTGCTATCATAAGTACTTGATGCTTCAGTAAATACTCCAAGGTTGTGGGGAGCCTCAGGTTTATGCTACGGGTAGTAATGCTTTTGTTGTTGTTTTTATCGCAGAAGGACAAACATTCCCGGGCTTTTATGATCACATCCAAAAAATGGACTTTGTTTCATTGCCTGGTAACGTCTGTGAACCTGTTTGCCACCCGGTATCTCACAGAGTTACTGGCCAAGATGCAAAGTACACTTAAAATCTTTAAAATCTCAGTAGAACCATCTGGAGTCATTTCATGAAGCAAATTAGCGTTGGTCCCTCTGGCTTCTGAGTAGGTGACATGCCCTGCACATGGCGGTGTGGGAAGATAACAGTGTTCCACGTAGCTTTCCAGTAAGAGAGAGGAGAAATCCTGCCATCAGGAGGGGTGATAGCCAAAGCCATGCCTCTAATGACTGCCATCTGCAAGGGGATGGGCGGGCAGGTGCCACCTGAGTCATCCCTCCTCCCCGTTATTACCAGGCTGTGTAATCCTGCTTCCCAAACCTGCCCTTCCGTGTCATAAGACAGTGATTTGGAGCTGTTGGAATTATTAACCCATCCTGATGACGCATCCCCTTAGGCACGTGCTCGGGAGGAGGACGGTGGTGTCCCTGATGGAAATCTGGTTGTGAGGGCTCAAAGTCCTCCCAGACCAGGTGTGTGAGAGCACCCCAGATTTTATACTGACAAAACATTTTCCCTAGGAAGCACCAGTGAAAAAAATACAGGGAATGGTACTTAACCTGCTGAGAGAGGTGCCTTTATAACCTCACCTCAGGTTGTTTCTTCTGCATCTCCCATGCTGGTTTATCGCTCTGGTTTCTGCAGCTGGTGAAGCATTAAACATTTCAGGCTGGTGGTTATGAGTTTGCAGATAGGGAGAGAGACGTCAGCATGAGAAGTAGCACTGGCTGAGCATAATTTCACCTGATACAGATGCACCTATCAAATATTTTAGTTCAGATGAGACTGACAGGAACCACAACTAGGCCAGAATAAGTTACTTATAAACAGAAATAAAATTATCTGTGTAACCTGCTGTGATAGCTTGATGATGGGTGAATAAACGGCCTCGGGGCAGCCAGTGCCTCTTGTGAGGATCCTTTCCTGCTCAAATTAAGGGCACATCGCTTTTCCTCCCTCTATAAAATATCAGTCTCTTTGTATCCAAAATAGGGATACTTTTGGGTGGCCTTTAGACATTCCTGGATAAAAGGTGGGCCAGATACTCTTATTGTGAAGAACAGCTTTTCCAGCATTTCCTTCAGTCACCTCTCTGGGATCAAAAGGTATTTTCTTTCCTTCAGGGAATAAGCATCACATTCCCTCACAGACTTCCCATCTTCCCTCTGCACAGCTCTCTGGTGCTCCCAGCAGCCTGCAGAGAGGAGTTTGAGTTCAGGGGTGTTAAAGGAGCAGGTGCTGTATTTGCATCCATGTGCAAATCCAAAAAACAAGGGAGAACATGGAGCCACCTCTTGAGAGGAAAAACAGCTACCAGATAAAAACCCAGGAGGCCTAAAGGAGCATACAAGGCAGAAGGGTGTCTGGCATCAAAAGGGCAGGAAGGTGGATGGCAAGTGGCAGGGGGGTGAGGCAGAAACCAATTTCATTTCACCTGCAAACTCTGTCATCTCTGGCAAGAGGACAGTGAAATCCTACAGTCTTCAGCCAGGAAGACTTCCACTCCACCAAGTCTGGCCCCTTTAATTCCTAGACACAAACCAGCTCAACTAAGTAATGGCACTGTGCTCATTTTATGCCAGCCAAGAGTAGGGCATTGGAAGTACAAACTGCTGCCTTGAACTCCTTCCTCTGGTGTATAGCACAAATCATTCGGCGGCTTGAAAGGTTTTATTTAGTTATTCACAGCAATTTGAGAAATGGGAAGGGTTTATTTATCTTGTCCCTGCCTGTCATGAGATCTTTCGTGAGATACAACAGTTCAGTTTCATATAGCTTTTAAACTAATTTAATGTAGCTCGTTTGCTGATTAAATGCCGTGTATGAAACAAACGTAGCAGGTGACAGCAGATGCTGTTAAAGCCACCTCAGTGCTGTGGCTGGTGACACTCGCTCTCAGGTACTCCCGCGGAACCACCGAGCCAGGGATGATGGGGGCAATGCAGCCTCTGGTTTATGGGATGGTGCGGCTGGACTTCTTTCGGGGAAAGACCGGCAGCGCTTCGGCGGGAGCGCATTTCTCTGAGGTCCGCGCCGGCGGAGGGGATGGTGAGCTCGGTCCCGGCTGCGGGGCCGGGCTGTGGCAGGTCGGGGCTGCCTGCGGGGGGCTTTCCTGCGGCGTGCCCGGGCCGGGGGGCTGCCGCGGGCCGGGGCGGTGCTGGGGGCGGGCTGCCCAACGCGGCACCTGCCGGGGGCGGCCGGACGCGCCGACGGGCTCCGGCGCCCTCGCCCGGCGCGGCTGCGAGCGCGGAGCCGCCGGCGCCGCGGGGCACGGTGAGTGCGGCCCTGCGGGGTCCCGGGGGCACCGGGCTGCGGGGGGTGCGCGGGGTGCAGGGGCTTCTCGCCGTGCGGGACGGCCGCCCTCCCTCTCCCAGGGCCGGGCTAACAAAAGGCGGCGGCCCCGCAGCCCCGCCGGCACCGGCGGAGCTTCCCGGGCAAGGGCGCCCACTCCCTCTCCTTCCAGCTACCGTTTTCTTGCTTGGTGTTTTCGGAGCCTCTGGATGCCGGGAAGGAGCAGTCGGGGAGGGAAGGGGTGTAGGATCAGACCCCGCGTGTGAAACTCGGTACTCGGGAGGGACTCTCCAGGTGGGATTTAAATCCCGTCCTTGTGCTGTGATTGCACGGACACCTCTTGGACCGCATCATCCTGCTGTCCGGGCTGCAGCTGGGCGAGGGCTGCCGGGTTTGAGGGTCCCTTCACAGCACTTTCTCTGGAGGCATCAGAACAGCAGAAAGTTTCATGGGTGCTCTCACCGTGTTGTATGCTTTAGTAAGCAGTGTAGTGTTCCTGGAGGGAGTTCTGCTGGGAGGCACTTTGCAACTGGATACTGGGACAAAAGCTGAGAAATTTTGTCACCTGGTTGGAATGACCTCCAGACTCCTTAAAATGTCTAAGAATTGTGTTCAAATATAACGTTATCAGCCAGCATCTGTCTTTGTAAATTTGGGAGGAATGTGACTCACAGAGCTCATTTGCCTTCACTCCAACTTTCTCTTCTTCTTCTGCCCATTCCCCTCTATAATGCCTTTTAAAGACTGATCTCTGCATGTTCTTCTGCCTATACCCAGCCTTATATTAGGGTGACATTAGGTGACACCAGCAGCACCCATTGAAGCATGTGCATTTTTCATCCCAAACCTCAGCCCTGTTTTGCCTTCTGCAGTCCAGGCAGCAGTGGGGTGAAGCTCAGATCCCAGTGTTTTTCCTCAGCCATGGAGGTCTGACTCAGGTCCTGCAAGATGCTTGTCGAGATTTTCCTTGACTCCAGCAGGAACAGTGTTAGGGAAAGATCAGTGCCCTAAAAGTCCTTTGACTAAGAGAGGTGAAGTCCAGGACAGCCTACAACTGGGAGAGGGAGGGGTGCTCTGCAGGTCCATAATATGGGGATTTAGAGGATTGAGAGCTTGTTGGCCCGTATTGAATGGTGCTTGGCACCTGTGGTTCTTAAATAGAAGAGGGAAGTTCAGTTCGACTGAAATAAGGATTACTGTAATTTTTTATGGGAAAGTTCAGGCTGTCATTTAATAATCCCAGAGGCTTTTCTTCCAGAGGTCAGCAGGCCAGAAGTTTAACTATAAAACATTGCTCAGAAGGCAACAACTGCATACAGGGTCAGCTTCAGCCCCCTCAGCATTGCTCCTTGGAGAGGGCTGCTGCCACGGCACGTGGGAGTCCCGCCTCTGGGAGGTGGACAGGCTGTGGTTCTGCAGCAGCCAGGAGCCTCCACAAATGTCCCTGTGTTCAGTAGACCTGAACAGACCCCAGAGTTTTTTTATGAGAAGAAAAGCAGGGTGATGTAGAGCCCTTCTCGCTCTGCAGAGTGGCCTTGCTCTTGGCAGCAGTGAGAGAAGCAGGATGTGTTAGTGAGCAGATGGACTCAGGAAGGATGCTGAGGGAACAGCAGTGATGGGAAAATGTCCTTCCTGCATTTGTTTAGTTAGGGTGGACCCTACTTTAATGGTCAGCCCTCTGGGTGAGCAATTGTCCTTCCCTTGGTGTTCGCAGAGCAGCTGGCACAGTGGGGCCTGGTGCATCCCTGGGCCTCCTCTCCTCAGCAGCGGTGTGAGTAAATAAATAAGCAGGATATGACATCAAACAGGGTATTTTATAATGCCCTGTGGGATTCCCACTTGGCTAACATTTGTTCAGACAGTTCTTATGGCTGGCACTGGGTGTTTGGTAACCACGGCTCAGTGGCCTTTGGACATCCAGGTGAAGCAGTACCTCTGCTTCTGGAGCAGCATTGTGGGTGCAGGAGAAGGGGTGAAGGCTGATGATTTAGGGGGCTGTTCCCAAGTTTCACTGGAATAAAATCTTGGCTAACTGTGATGTGCTGCATGCTTGCCTGTGTTCAGATGAGAGCCACTTCTCTAATCCTTTACATTCTAGTTGCACTGGGGCCTGAATTAGTGGCAGTGTCCTTTGGGTTTAAAGAACCATGAGGAATTCCAGTCATCAGTTGTTCGTGATGGAGAGGGACTGGGTGGGCTTTTGATGTAGTAGTAACTGCTCTATTGGCTCAGTTCTAGTGGTTGGGATCAGAAGGGTAAATTTGTGCCTTTGAAAGAGGAATCTGATGGAATTGAAACCAGCCCACTTCACCCTGATTAGATTTCATCGTGCTGTGCCTTCAAAATGCCTTCAGCATCCTGGCAACAAGGGCAGAGATTTGAGAAACATCCAAAAGTTAAAAGGACACGGTTCCTATGGATTATCAGTGTGTCTGTTATTTAAAAAAAAACCCCTCATCTTTACTATTCTTTCAGCAACTTAAAACGGCATTGAAGAAAAGTATTCAGGGAGACAATAAAAATAGCCAGGCCAAGTGCTCTCCAGCGGGGACCTGATCCTGTCTCGTGTGCCACGCAGGGCACAGATTCCTTTGCAGTTACAAATGGCCCCAGGCTGGAGACAGACTCCATTTCAGCCTAAATTAAGCAAAGTACGTGATGATAACTGGTGGCCACGACAGTTACAGTGGGAACGGGGCCTCGTGCGAGATGGCTGCATCCTCTTTGTGCTATGGCAGCTTAAATTTCCCTGGATACATGGGAGCAAATATGTGCTGTAGTAAGGCATGGCTCTAAAAACTCTGATGGTAAGATCAAGCCTGGAGTGTATTGTCTTAATACTGTGTTTTCCCACCTAGGCAGAGAGAAGGAAGCGGCATATACCACCCCCCAGGGGCAGGAATGATCTGCAGGGAGAAGGAGAAGCTGGGATATTTGAAGTGGCTCTTGCAGTCAGGGAGTTTGCCTTGTGAAATCATCGTTTGATTTGTTTGTGTTCCTGTGCAGACATTGTTTGCCTGGGAGCCCCTTTCCCTGTGCTAGTTTGAGTACTTAATTCCCTGCAGCCCAGACTTCAGGATGGATCTGCTCTGTGTTGGGAAGAGAGTGGTTGAGCCAGCAAAGCCTCTCTGCACCAGAGAGAGGTGTGTGTTGAGAGGTGGACTGAGAGGAAAAGATTTTATGGGGCCCAGTGGCTTTGCTGTGATGGATGCCAAACCTCCAGGCTGAAAACTGGGGGCTATCACTGTCCAGGCAAAAAGGGAGCTTAGTTTCTAAGTGGCTAATGAGTTTACTACCTTGTTTCTGTCAAGGGGTTTGCAGGGGTGATGCTGATTAATGTCATGTCTTTTCCCCAAGTCTATCTATCCCCTTCCTCTTCCATCTCACCACACTCAGTCTGACACCATTTATTAGGCCACTTGTCCCTGTTTTGTGTGGAATAAACATTGACACTGATGGCTGCTTAATAGGATTTGGGTTTGTTGTTCTCTCTCTGAAAGAGTTTGGCACTTGTGACTCAATTTGTGCTTGGGACTGGCTCCACCAAGGCTTCGTTTTGGGAGGGGTGTTTCTAACGATGGTGGTAACAGCTTGTCCTGTGTACAGGGAGAGGCTGAGATTGGGGATCTGTATTACTCCCCTTTTTCCTGCTGACATACAGAGATTTCCAGGCTGTGGCTCCAAATCACTGCATGTCCATAGCAAAGATTCATCTGCTTTTGAGAGGGTGCTGCTGCTCCCACTGGGGAAAAGGAATTTCTGATGTCTCTTGTTATTCTGTAACTGCTGTGGAAGACCAGGTCAGACTGCCACTTGGCACCACAGTGGGTGCTCATCTCCTCCCTGCTTTCTTCACGTGCTTGCTCCAAGGAAAAGCAGTTCATACTGTTTCAGAGTGTTTTGGGTGGATTTTTGAGATGTGTCTGAAGTGAGGAAAGTCCCACTGAGCACTGCTAGGTATTTAGGCTAAATGAGGTTTTCTGGGATTCCCAAGAGCTGTGAAAGGTTTTTCATCTACAGAGTAGCATCTTCATGTTCCTGGAAACCCAGGAGGATCTGAGACTTTTTCCCTGGAAGTCAAAGCCATATGCTAATCTGTAGTAGAATTTCTCTTAACTGTTCCTGGAAGTGCTTCACCTCATTGGTGCTTGAGGGCAGCATCACTGGGGAAGCCCCTGACCTCATCCAGGTGAGCTTCCCACAGCCTCTGCTTGTGCTAATCCAGCCCTGCAGCACTTGCAGAGAACACCCCAAGTCACAGCTTCAGATCTTGCTTTGAGCCCGAGGAGTGATTTGAGCCTGGATTCAGGATCGTTGGACCAGAACACAACAGGCAAGGTGATGGGAAAGAGTTTTCCCGCTGGCACGGTGCATGGAAGAGCTCCCACATGCAGGACTGTGTACAGGAAAGATGCTTGTGGTGTCCTCTCAGCAGGGGGAAGGCAGAGAACTGTTTACACTCCGAGGCCGGGAGGGAGGGGAGTTGGGAAGGCCAGTTCCTCCTTGGAGGTGGTTTGTGTGAGCACAGTGGGGATGCACTGAGCTGTAGGAGCAGGAGAGGGGGGACAAGGGTTCCTCCCTCATCTCCTGTGTGTTGTCACAGCTGCAGTCCTCATCCTTGCCCAAGCTCATCTCTGCCAGACTGGCAGACGCTCAAAATATTTTGAGTGACAAGCAGATACTTATTTATTTATTTATTTATTTATTAGCTGAGCAGCCAGCATTTCTGTGCCTTGCCTTGGGCACTCTCATCAAGCTGGCCAAGTCCTCATCTCCCTGCTCAATCTGTCCTCATTTCTCATTTGAGCAAATCTCCTGCTGAAATCTCCAGGAAGTAAATGGAATGCTGTGTTGAGTAAGGTATTCAGGAATTTGTCCAGGAAGAGGGCGGTGAGTGGGATGGAGAAGCAGCTCCTAAGGAGTAGCTCATATTCTGGGATTAGGCATTGCTACACCTGTAAAGGTGATTTAGGTCTGTACACTCCACCCCTCAAGTTACTGCAATTAAAATCTGGGATACCAGGAAGCAGTGCAAAATAGTTAGGAGAGACAACTCAGCTGCAGACTAGAGTTCTTGGTGCTGAGTGTCCCCCGTGCCTGTGAGAAATGTGAAAGTGAGGCTTCCTTCTGCCCCCTCAGAAGAGATGCTCTGACTGTCGGTCCTTCAGTACCGAACCCTGAGACCAGTTTTTCAGAAAGCAGCTGAGCCACTGTTCCAGCACTTTGGTGACATCCCTATTTCCATAGGAGAGCTGCTAGGGTAACATTTCAGGGTGTGTTCCATAAAGTGCACCATATATGCAGGTGAGGAAAAGAGATCCAGCTGTGCTGGCGGAAGAGATTAATGCCCTCGCTTGCTCATCGGTGCCAGAGACCTCATCCATCTGCCCCTGGAACAGTTCCTGTAAGCACTCCCTTAATCTTTAGCTTTAAACCATTTAAATTGTTGGTCTGAACTGACCTAGTTAGGTTAGTGTGGAACACATTAGGAAGTGCTCACGCAAACCACTGCACCAGCACATCCAGCCTGGTCCCAGCTCCAAGCTGCTGCTGGAAAAGGTTCCCAGTGAGGGCTGGGCTTGCCTTCCAGGTCTCAGGTCTGCACCCCAAGGGACAGGTCCCGGGTGGGACACGTCTTGCCTGACATTCAGACCCCTCCCTAGGATGGCCCTTTTGTAGCTGGAAAACATCACTGTTCTGAAGGGTGAGTGTAAAAAGAGTAATTCTGGGGAAATATCTTCTGCCTGTCTTGCTGTGAACATAACTATTCCTTCAGCATGGGGGTTTATAGTCTTTTCCTATGGAATCATTTTAATCCCAAAGCCTGAAAACTAGTCCTTATTTATAAGAGTATGACTTTTCTTTCCTCCTTGTGGCTGCTTTTCTTTGTAGGAGCTGCAGTTATACTCTTTGTTTCACTTACACTTGTCCTTTAGAGCCACCTTGTGTTTCGGTGTGTGTTACATAAGAAAGGTTAAACATTTATACAGAATGACTTCTGATCCACATGATTCAGCGCTGGGATACCCCAGGACCTGTCAGGATAACCCTACTGACTGACCTGTGTGTGATGCTCTGATTCCCCAAGTTGATCCTACATCATCTCCAAAGATGTCTCTGAAAAAACCTCGAGATGTTCAGTACTGCTCAAGAGCAAGTCTAGAGATAGTGTTGTTAGTGGTGGGGTAGAAAAGAATGAAAATGCCATTTCTCTGTGTTTTTATTCCTGTTTTGACACAATTAAGTAGGCAGATCTGTTTTCTGAGGGGGGGGTTCTGAGTACAAGATACAGGAAAGCATTTCCCTTGCAAACAGTCTGGGTGCAGGGCGGATCCCACTCCACTCCTTTGTGGTGGGACCTTTAGGCAGATCAAGACAGTTGTGACCTCCTGAGAAGGTGAGCTCTCCCCTGATCAGGCAGAGTGCTGCTCAAGTTGGTACTCATTTAGAGTTCTTTGCTTCCATTGAACCACCTCCCAAATTAGTACTTTACAGAATTAAGCCACAATCCTAGAAAGATTTGGGGCAAAGCTGCATGGGGCACACTCTGCCCCTGTGGGTACACCAGGCTCTCTGGGTGGCACTGGGGCACAAACAGCTGTAATTGAGTATAACCATAAACTTCTATTGCAGAAAGCCAGGAACTGAGTAGGGATAAAAGCTAATTCCTCAGCCCTCCAGGTTCTTCCTTCCAACTGGGATCCAGGTCTTTTTGGCAGGCAGCCGCACGCTCCGGCCGGCAGCACAAGGGAGGGCTGTGGGCTCAGGGCTGCGTGCCCAGCTGAACTCACACAGGGCTACCAGGGCCAACTGCTCATGCAAAGCAGGGAAGGCCCCAATTCAGAAAGCGTGGGTTTAGGGTGCCTTTAAAAGGGTGGCAGTCTCTGGGGTCGAGGTCTGGGTGCAGTGGAATGCCTATTGTCAGAGCTAAAGACCAAAGGGAACGCTACACATTGTGGACCCAAATGCAGCTGGCACGAACCAAAAATGTGCATGTGAGTGCCTTTCTAAGTACCCAGTAATCCTCCAGGGCAAAACGGGGATTAGGGCTCTCTCTCCCAGACAAAGAGGGAGTTCATTTTCTCAAAGATCCCTTGGCCAGCGAAGTGAGGAACCCAAATGAATGCCAGCACTCCTTTCAGCTCCCTGCTTGCAAACAGGTACGGCGCCGGAGCAGCTGGTTTGTGTGGGGCTGTGCAAACACAGCGCGGCCAGATTGGGGGATTGAGGTCAGGTCAGCTAAAACCCATCCAGTCTCACAGGGAAGGGATGCCAGAAAAATGCTGGACAAGTAGGACCAGACAGCATTGCACAGGGAAAACGTGGCCTCCTTTCTCCGGGTTTTTTCTGGGTGGACCTGAAGGTCAGCGCTCATTGAGGCTGTTTAAGTTGGAGTCGCATGAGTGAAGAGCCCTCCAAGAAGGAAAGCTGTGGGTCTGGATTAATTCCAGGTGACTTCTCAACCTCTGTTGCTTTGCCCTGAAATTCTGCGTGCTCAGAATCACCACACAGGAGCCATTAGACTAAAAGGGATGGCTGCCTGAATGGGGGATATATCCATTTAAAATTGGCCATCCTGTGACTTTAATTTGTCTTCAGGCAACGGCCTGTGCAGTTAGGAAAGCACAAGCCACCTCTGCACTGTGCCTGGAAAACTTCTTTTCCCCTTTGGTGATTGGCTTATGGCACAAAGATCAGCTCTAGTAATCCTGTTTTAACAGGTATCAGCAGGGTTGTGCCTGTGATGTGTACAGAAAATGTGTATTAAGTAGTCCTGTTTGTTAGAAGCAGCAGACAGCAGCTCTCTGAATGGTTTTGGGTTGTGTGGGGCTTTTCTCCCTGAGCTTTACTGACCCGTCTGAATCCCAGACATGGATATTATTGTTTCTGCTTGAGACCTGGATCTTGCTGCAGAACTCTGGGAAGAATGCCTAATTTGGTCCCAAGATTCATGTGCTAAATGAGCCTTATTAAGATTTCAAAGCCCATCTAGTTCTGCTCAGGATGAAAAAGTGCTTCCAGTGGTTATACAGCTGGAGCCTGTTCACTTTTGAGGTATCCATGAAAAGGCCTTGAATTCCTTGTGTGCCTTAGTGGACTGTGGACTTGAACATGACTCTTTCCCATCTCCACTAAGTGTCCTAAGTGGCAATCCGAGAGATTTTACCCAGGGACTGAGAGACTTTCTCCAGCAAAAGCTTTAGAGGTTATTAGCGTGAGAGGTTTCAGTTCAATTGACGAATATTTTTGTTACGAAAAAGTTGTTTTGGCTCTGTGTTTCCACCTGGTCCTGGCTCTTGGTGTGGCCCGAGGGTCCCGTGAGCACAGACTAAGGAACCTGTGCAGGCTCTGCTGCCACCAGGAGAGCACCTGGGCCCCTGTGCTCTGACACATGGGGCACTTCCAGTGCAGCTCAAGGAGATTCTGTGAGTGTGACAGAGATGTGGATTAGGGGCTATTTCTGGAGCAGCCAAAGGAGGTAACAAAATAAGAAATACGTAAGCAATCCAGTCTTCTCCCTTGAGGCGGAGCGGGAGGATCTGCCCGGCAGGATGGCCACAGGAGAGCACAAGGTCGGTGCCCAGGATGAGTGTGGTCTCTCCCCCCACTCTGCATCCCTTCCCCAGGGGAGCCCTCTCCCTGACAGCATGCAGGAGGCAGGAAGGCTTGCTGTGTGCCAGGAAGGCTTGCTGTGTGCCAGGAGATGGGGGACTGCCACGGATGCGGTGGTTTCATTCCCAAGGAGATGCAATTCCAGCTCCTCAGCTGTGGAGAGCTTGCCTGTGGGGTGAGGGGAGCCAGAGGTGAAGCTGCCCAGCTCTCCCCATGTCACTGGGCTGGGTGGGGATCTCGGGCTGCCCTGTGACATTGTGTAACATGGGGTGCTGTGAGGATAAGCCAGCAGCTTTAACTCCTCCGGATCCCTCCTGGCTGGCAGAGCTGGGTTCGGCTTTGTTGCTGCTTCTCCGTGTTTTTGTGCCTGTGCTGTGCTGTTGGCCGGTTCTGTGGTGGAGGAGGGTTGCTTCTTAGCATCTGATTTAAGACGAAGGGAAAAAATACCAGGAAATGCAGCTGCAGAAGTTGGAAGAGGAGTTCCTTGCTTTAATCGCGATTTCAGAAGAATCAGCCTGTGAGCAGCTATTTTTCTTTTAATTCTGACAGTGGTTATAAACACTCCTGTCGATCCCAAATGATTTAAAAATGACAATTTGACCTCCATCCTCTCTTCTAAGAACAACACCGGACTTAGAAGTAACGAGACATTAAAAATTACTAAACCTATTAACATTTGGGGATTTTATCCTCTGGGACTTAGGTCTTCTATTACTCTGGCAGCAAACCAAACTCAATAGTTGTGGCTCCAAGAGGTGGGACCATTTAAAAATACCTGGTTTAAAAAATTAAAAAAAACCCAACCAACTTTAATAATTTTTAAACATAGTTCCCAGTGCTCTTTATGGATAATCTCAGACATATCTTAGATTCATACCTGGCACTACAGCCAGCTAAGCAAAAAAGCAGAGTACAGGATGGTAGTGCAGCCAAGTGCAAGGCTGCTCTGCCGGGAAAGAAATGCTATGAGCAGACAAAACTTCCCCAGTTAGGTTTTGTACAGCTGCCCTGTGCAAAATCTCTCTCCTCTTTGGGAATTGTAGGCAGGCAGCTGAGCTCACATGGCAGCATTTCCTCAGTGGGAGCGTGGCACTGATTTATGCTGCTTCCATTGCCCAGGGAGCTGTTGTTATGAAACGTGGAGTTTAATTCATTAAGAATATGATCTCTGCAGACTCAGAGGTAATTTTGGAGGGATCTGCTGGGCAGAGGCACACACCCACACTTACTGCCCAGGCTGGATTTAGGAAACCAGTCTGTACTGGAATGTGAAAATTATAAATAAGGATAAGGAAGACTGAGGAAAGTGAGGAAGAAGAGCCAGGAGCCCAAAAGGTTAAGATAAGTGCTGTGAAACGTTCCAAGTATGCAGGTGATGGGAGGTCAGCGAGGGAGGCAGATAAAGCAGCCAGAGGAGGTCAGAGTCAGTTCTGGTCAGAGGCAAAGGATCTCCCAAAAACAGCGACTGAATTCCGCAGGGATTGTGGCAACTCGGGAAAGACACGAGACATCGATGGCAGCAACTGGCAAACCAGTCTTGTAAGGATTAATATAAAATAAGGCCACACATGCTCTTTTGAAGAGCTCTACAGAAGGTGGTAAAAAATAGGGAAAGGTTTTGCAGATGGCTGCTGCAGAAAGGCTGTGCAAGGAGAGGGAGATGTGGGGTCAGGAGGTGCTGCCTCTCTTCTGGAGGGGGTACTGAAACTCCTGAGGGGCAGGCTGTCCTTAAAAAAAGGCTTAAATCTCTAGTACTGTGTTCTTTTGGATCAAGGAAAAAAATCCTACCAGGTCATATTTTTAGATGAGGGAAAAGCTGAGCAGAGTGTGCTCATGAACATGTGTGGTATTAAATACCAAAGGCACCGTGGAACCAGCAAGTATAAATAACAATTCATAATTAAACATGAACTTTGCAGAAAAGGAAAGATTTCAGAGGCAGCTGCCAGCCTCAGGTGGGAGGTAAAGGAGTTTTAAATAGACTGGGTGCACTGGGTTTCCTGTCTCCCACTTGAGAATTTTAGAAACAGCACGATAACAAAAGGAACAACTGCAGGCTCCTCCTTGCCAGGGATACTTTTTAGCTATGGAATTGTGAGGCCCTTTGCAACATCCCGAAATAAAATGCAGCCCGGGCCTTAAAGAGCATCCCATTGGGCTGGGTGCTGTCCCAGAGAGCCGTCCCAGGGCAGCTCCAGCTCTTGGAGAAGGGTCACTCACAGAAGAAGACGGTGAGTGGTGACTGCCAAGAGGACAGGTAGGCCCTTGACCCCTTTGTACCAGGGTGGTTGTCTCCATGTTACAGTGGAAGAAGTGTCTTTATATAGAGATGAACACGCTCCTGGTCGTTAGACTGAGCTGCCTTAGTTAGAAATGTCATGGAAAACCTTCTGGGAAAAGCAGCCAGGTAAGGCAGGGAGCTGCAAGGGGAGGACAGGTGCTGGGTTTAGGGTCTCCTTAGGTATTCTCCCTGCTCCTCCAGCCCTGCTCTCACCGGGGACACCCCTGCGTGGGGACCATCCCCTCTGGCCGTGGTCTATCCCTGAGGTGTGTGTGCTTCCCTGGTGGAAGCGTCCTCATGTCTTGTGTTGCCCACAGGCCCTGATTAATGTTGTTATTTATAGCCTGGCTGATTAGTTTTCAATGTCTTACTGAGCCCGCCGTGCCACACAGAGCTCTGTAATTATAGTTTTTTAAGAGGCTCGGGAAAAACTCCGTGGCTTTCCCTGTTTCTCCCCACACAGCACCTCCAGAGCCCACGCTGGCACTAATTAAGGGGTCTTTGTCTCTGGGAGGTAAACCCCAAAGTTATGTGTGCTGGCAAGCAGGGCTTGCTCCCTGGGAGGGGAACACCCAAGCTGATTACCCTCCTTCCCTCTGCTCCGAGCTGCCGGTTGAGGGTCAGAGCTGTGTGGATCCATATGGGAACACTTGGATGTGACTTAGAAAGCTCTGCTCGCAGCAGAGTTCAGAGCCTGTGTTGTCTCTTGCTTCCTTAACGTGTTTCAAAAGCTGTTTTTTCTTAAAAAAAGAAAAAAGCCCAAGTGCTGAAAGATCACTAGGCTGTGGTGCCCAGGGAGCTGTTGGCACTCACAGCTTTATATCAGTTTCTCAGGCTGCTGATTACTCTTTTTTTTTGGCACGGGGCAGTTTCCCAGTCCTAAATATTGTTACTGGCTCCTTTGGAGACAGCTGGCTGGAGAGAAGGCATGAGCAGCTTTCCTCACTGCAGGAGTACAGCTGTGGTGTGGCCTGCGAGAGCCAAACTCTGCTCTTTAGGAAACAGGGAAGTTATGACAAGCACTCATCAGGAAAGTTAGGAAAGATCCGAGACCTCTCCTGTAACATGGCAAAGATCTCCTGTGTCAGTATCTGCTTTCAAACAGGTTGGAACAGCACTCTGAGAATTGTGTCAAAGAAATCAACTTGGCTCTGGAAATTGGTGATTTTTCATGGTAAACTCGGTGAGCAAAGAGAATTGGAGCAGCTGAGGGGTTTGGCACTGGCACTTCCCAGGGCTGCAGTAGAGGAATTTGTGCTCCCAGTGCACAGCGAGGCTGGAACGGGAGCAGGGAAGGGAATCTTTCTGGTTTGATGAGAGGCTTGACATCATCTCAGAGGAGAGGGGTGGCACAGACAAAGCAGGACAGGATTTGGCACAGGGAAAGAAAAGGCAGCCAAGGCAGGATTTGGGGTGAAATCTGGATGAAGATAAGCAGGGCGAGCAGAAAAGGCCGTTCCAGACCAGTCGCTTTCCCTAATCTAGGTGAAAGTGCTGCTGCGCTTCCCTGGTATATCTCACCCGCTGTGTGAGGCTTAACATTCCTGCCTGGCACGTGGGGGCTCGGGGAGGGAGCGTGGGGGAGGACCCAGCCGGACACAAAGACGGCTGGTCTCTCACCGGAATGGCATCCAAGCCATCTCAGCTATCCAAAGCCCCAGATGCCGGCATGTGGGCTCAGCACACAACAAGAGGCAATTCCAGCTTAGCCCGGGCCCGGCCTGCCGCGGGCAGGGACAGGCGCAGGGGGCCTTTCAGCCCCGCTTTTATGCGGCGCGGGGTGGTTCCTTGGGCGAGCCGAAATTTCCGATCTCTCCCGCGTTTCGGTGCTAAAAAGTGGGAACGAGCGGGAATACTGGAGCGTTTCGTGCTCTCCTGTGCCTGGGGGAAGGAAGGAAGGAGCTGGAGCGATGGTTGCACGGTGTTTGTGTGAGGTCTGCGTGCGTGTGCTGGAGCGGGGTAAATATGTGCTTCCTGACTTGGGGGAAATATCAGTAGGGGCGGGGATAGGTTTCTCTTTCTCCCTCCCACTGCATGGACCTTTCTCTTAGCCTCTCTCTTGAGTGTTCAGAGCATTCCCTGAGCTCTCATAACGTGTGCAAAAGGCGATGGAACCCCTGAACTCTACCCCTGGGGATTTAGGGTCCCCAGATGCAGCTGTAGGATAATGAGTTTTGTGCCGTGGGTGCTGCAGCTCATCTCGTTCCTGCGTGGGGAGAAGCAGCACTGTGGGATTGTGCAGCTCCTCGCGGGGGACTCTGTCAGGTGCTGAGCACTGCCCGGGTTAGAGAAAAACAAGGATGCACGTGGCTTTACACAGGGGATGCATGTGGCTTTCTGTGACACGTTCTTTGCACTTTTTTAAAAACTAGACTGATGCTCCTGCCTTGCCCCCCGGGGTCTGTGTGATGCCGTCTTTCCTAAAATCCCCATGAAGCACAGGATACAGGGGCCGAGGTTTTTGTGTGGCGGTGTTTACATGGCCTTGGTTTCTTCTGACAGGGACACACATGCAGCAAAGGGATGCACCGACCTGTCTCCCAGCCCACTCGGTCCAGACTGTGTGACCACTGAGTTCCAGCCCAGCAAAGCCACGTGGTCTGGAGGAGTTAAGTTACGGCTGAAGACCAGGTGAGAATGTTTTCCCTGTGTCCCTGCGTGCAGCGTGTGTTTCCTGGCCTCTCTTCCTGGGGAGCAGCTGGCAAACTCCACGGTGGGACATTGGGAATCCCCAGCGCCTGCGGTGGGAGAGGTCCAGGGCTGTTTCTTAACCTCACACCCGAATTTTCCCAAGGTTTCCTTGCCCTCAGCACAGTGCCAGGGAAATGAATTCACCCTTTGGACCATCAGCATTGCTGGATGTCCATCTGCATAGGGCTGGGTGTAAAATAGTTACTGCTTTGGCTGCTGATGTGCCTGAGGGGCACTCACAGGGAAGGGGTCCTGGAAGAGATGTCCTTTCTCCTCAAAAGCTCTTGTCAGTGCTGGTAAGGGTCAACAGAGATGCTGGACCAAAATATCTCCACAGAAGTGGTGTAAGCCTGCTGTGATTCCCCAGCTTCAGGTGCCTGGCTTTCCAAAATCACCTGGCTTCTTCTGAGCCCGGGAGTTTCAGTGAGAGCTTGGCATTCGTGGCTGC
Organism: Platyrinchus mystaceus; assembly: GCA_035041135.1. Lineage (NCBI taxonomy): Eukaryota > Metazoa > Chordata > Aves > Passeriformes > Tyrannidae > Platyrinchus > Platyrinchus mystaceus. The sequence goes on along the minus strand of JAWWLV010000144.1, from coordinate 1,261,771 downwards.
TGAATGCCTGTCTGCAGTTTTAAACAATTAAATGTCTTCAGAAATCAGTTTCCTGAATTGCTGTGGATTGGCTGGTGTTGTGGCAGAGCCTGATTCCCTTCCTTTGTCCGTGCAGTTTAGGACCAAATCCTACAGCATTTACTCAGGGAGAACTTTCGCTGGCATCAGAAGAGCCTCTTACATCGGTCAGATATAATCTGTATGACCTCATAGATTTTTTGTCTCAGCCTTCTGAGGTTTGCACCATGAAGCCAAAGCAGTGCCTTCTATTGGCAACACTGCATTTGGGCCAGACCTTGACTTCTGAAGCTGTGCCCATTTCCTGGAGCTGGAGGAAATGAGTCCTGTGAGTGAGCAGCTGAGAAGGGAATGTGACATGTGGAGTCACATTCTGATCTTATCAGCAAGGACACACCTCTGAAGCAAACTCCCTGCCCTTAGTGGAGATGCTTCATCTTTTAGCCACTGCAGTTACAGATGCTGGTCCTGCCCAGCCTCGGATAGAGCAGATTTTAGAGGCTGAATTCTGAGGGTGGTTTTGTCGAGGAGAGACTTATCTCTGACTGTGGAGTGGGACTCTGCAGTTCCCCAGGTGTGTGACCCACGGCGAATTTGGGAAAGGAGCTCCCAGACATCCACCACCTTCCTACAGCAATGAATCATTCAGAATGTGCCCTCTGTAAATCCTTCTTGCCCATCAATTTAGTAGCAGATCTTCACAGAAGCTCCGAAGTTTAGCATTTCACTTGGATTAATTTGTCTTTGGGTGCAGAGCCAATGTTTTGCTTTGCTTCTCCAGCAGTGTCGGAGGCTGTGTGTGCATATCTCGGTTTAACTCAGGCTGGAGCTTTGGTTACAAGCAGGAAGTTGCTTTAATGTATAAGAATTTCAGTGTGGGAGGGTATTTCAGACTCAGCAGCCTTTGCTTTGGCCACAGCACAGGATGCAGTTCCCTGCCAGGTTTGCTTTCTGCAGACTCACCCTGCCACCCCCGCAAACATATGTGTGCACCCCCATACAGCCACCTAGAGGACCTGCTGCTTGTCTCCCGTTTACCATCCCTGCAGGAGCACTTGGATGAGGAGTTTAGGAGCCTTGCCTGTGATTTGTAGCCCTGTGGCTCAGAGGATGGCCCAGCTGCTGCCTGAAGCGCTTGCCCCACGAGTCCCCTTGGTTTCCTGCCGTGCCTCATTGTCCACGTTCCCCTTGGGTAATGGGGCTCCCAGGGCAGCGTTCCTGCTGCCAGCCACCCTGTTCCTCCTGAGCACTGAAGGAGACGGGGAAAACACATTCCTTCCATTGTTTCCAAGTCTCTCCTGTTGCAAGTTGCTGTGTGTTGGATATCGGGGGGTGAAAGAATCCAAGCTATGCTTGGGTTTCTGTCTTTTTAACTAATTTACTGACTGCAGAAGAATGAGAAGAAATTGTTTGAATTGAGCCCGTTGGGCTGGTTCATCAGACTGGCTAAATCAGTGCAGCTCTGCAGAGCCATGGGCAGGGGAAGCTCTGGCTGCTGGGATTTTCCACCCGTGCTCTGAGAGGTGATGTGAATCTCTGGAGAAGACAGGGAATAATAGGGTCTTTCTTAAAGACTGCAAGTCACTCAGCTGCTTCTTTTCCACATCTGTGCTTTCCTCCTCTTTTTCCAGCAAAGGAAACAGAGAAAAATTATAGCAAGAAGAGAAAAGTTGCAGAGAGTCTTCCAGTGCTTCCCAGCTCCATGTAGCCTACACATGCTCTGTGTACCAGGCTAGAGGCTCTCCTGGCTTCTCCATGTCTAAGCTGCAGTCCCGGGGGACACCATCCTGGTGGCAAGCACTTTCTCAACATAGAGATCTGAAATACTCCTTATTTTGCAATTTAAATCCTACTTGTCATGTTGCTTGGTAATACTGTCTTTAAAATAGAAAGCTGTCAGAAGATCCCGGTAGGACAAAATCCTTGAATCCGGTAATCAGCCAGAGTGAAGTTTGTATACATCACCTCTGTTCCAGTTGAAGCCTGTGTCTGGTTAGTGTCAGGGAATGCCAGTGGGACCCTTTCCTTGTGTAGGGAAAGGTCCCCAATCTAAATATTGCCTGTCAGCCCTGTGCTGGGGCAAAGGGAAGGTGAAGCGGCTCCGAGCCCTGCTCTCTGTTTCCTTTGCTGGAAAATGGATAAATGCCCCTTTCTTGGATAAGGCAGCCTGGGGGTTCCCAGAGAAACGTGATAACACAGAGGTGTGAGATGCAGGACCAATAATCATTAATTACAATGTTTGACTGTTCCTAAGTTCAAGGAAGGAGCACCCGTTGGTCACAGCTGCCATCACCTTGGAGCGATCCCAGCACTTCCATCTGCAGCCTGGGGCGGAAAGCACTTCTGTCAGGAAAAACCAGTACAAAAAATCTGGCTGTACATCCACATATGTGGTTCTCATCTCTGCTTCCACACAGGGATTTTCTTTCCAGGGGCGTGGTGGGGAGTTTTTCCCAAAGAATTGGTGACAGTAATCATAGGAAATCTGAGCAGAAACCTCTGATTCTCTGCTTCCTCATCCCAGAGGGATTTCAGGAAACTCGGTACCTGTCTCCTAGTTCCCACATGGCACTCAGGGCCTGGTCTATTGCAACACAACTCTCCCTTTCTTTTATAGGCAGGAGACACTTAACCAATAACCATCATGTGAAATACCATTGCATAGACTTCAGCTCTCTCTAAGGAGTCTTCCTTCTCTTTACTCAAAATTGTGAAGGGACAGAGCTCACTCCAGATCTCTCCTGCCCCAGAATTTACCAGAAGGGCTCTGTGAGCCTAAAAAGAGAGATTTAGTGAAAGACACATCAAGCTGACACCATTCTGGTCCGACTCCTTTCTAATTGGCCTCGTCTGTTCTGCTTATTTTTAGAGCCGTGACTGAACCTTAATTAAGAGCGACGTTGCTTTGAGTAGATTGTTGCCTCGCTCTGTCGAAATCCTAATAGGCTTCTGAGTGCTTTAGCTTTTCCTTCATCTCCTGCCCAACAGCCAGGCAGAGGGGCTGCAGCAGCACGTTTGGATGTCTGGAAAACGTCTCCTTGTTGTGCTCACGCTCCTTTAGATGTGTCCATCTCGGAGACAGGTCCGCACCGGTGAGAATTCAGATGGTTGTTGTTGCTGCTTTCTGTGGATGCAGGTGCACAGTCGCCCTGGAAGGAGAGTACAGGTGAATTGCTGGGATCGGGATCTTTCCGTGTATGAAGGTCCTGCTGCTCCATGCAGTGTGGCACGGCTTAGGACATCCTGCCTCTGCCATGTGGGATTTGTTAGGTTAGAATTATCACTAGCTTGACATGTTGCCTGCTGTGAGGAGGATGTGGTGAGGATGGGCACTGCCCTCTTGGCTCTCTCCCTTGTGACTCAGTGCCTGGGATTGCATCCAGGAGGCAGAAGCTTTGCACTCACATCCTAACCTTTCTTCTTTCCTACAGGAGGAGGGTCTGTGCTGCAGGGCCCTTCCTGCCTCCCCAGATGGTGTGCTAGGCCATGGCTATCCCTTCCAGGCCATGGCTGTCCCTTCCAGCTCCAGTAACCTCCCACACAGCCACCTGGCCACACAGCTTTGGGGGCAAGCACATCCACAGGGATTGCAGTTAGCTTCCTAAGGATGTGGGAAAGGTGCAAGTGGCAATCTGAGGAAGCTGGGTTGTGTGCTTTGGTTAAAGATGGGCCTTTCACATCAAAGGGCCTGTGCACTCCTGGAGGATGCTGGGCTGGAGTCCTTTTGGACTGCAGAGTGCTCGGGTTGTGCGTGTGCTCCGGAATCAGCAAGGATCAGCAAGTGAAGAACAGGAGTCAGATTGAATGCTCTGTTCTGGATGGTTTTAGTTTGTAACCTTAGGAAAGAGATAACTCAACCTTTCAGTTACACGTGAAGAAAGCCTCTGATGCCGATTCATTTGCAGTGTTTGTGCCAAGGTGTCTATGTAAAGTTCCATTCCTGTTTTGCATACAAAGTATAAAAACCAGAGATTACAGAGAGGAACACACTCAGCTCTTCCTAATAAGAGAGAGCTGCAGAGCTGTTAGCAGTGAAGGGTCTCAGAGATGTGAGTGTGGTCCTTGCAGCCCAGGCTGCATCCAGCCTGTGCCGGACTGCCTGGAGGAGCCTCTAATGAGCCGGGCACGTTTCCGCCTGCAAACGCCGGGACCAGCGTAGCAGCAGGGAGCACCCAGATAACAGCAGCTGGACAAGATTAAAGACTCTCCTTTTCCCTTTGGTGTTCCAGTGTACAGGGTGAATTTGGCAGTATCAGGTCTGCAATCAGTGTTACAGCTGCCATTTAGGTGCCAGCATTGCATCACGGTCCGCTGATTTCCCCAGGTATCTTCTCTCCCAGGCATTTGTCATGATGCCAACCTGACCTGGATGCCCAGGTTATCTGATCACTGGAGGTGTCCATGAGGAACCAGGAGTCTCTTTTTCCAGCCTGGGCACTTACAGTAGAGGGATCACTTTCTCTTATTATCTGAAGTGGGGAATTTTTTAGTAATAAGATTGTCCAGACACCTTTGCAAGTACAGTACAGGTGCAGCCCTTGGGAATAT